>OZ007598.1:307811965-309011965 GCA_963931845.1 Maratus michaelseni | reverse complement strand
GTTCAATGGGATTTCCTGTGTTAAATTAACATTAGGATGTCACACTGGAAATAAATAAGCCTTGCGCTGCCGCGCAAGGCTTAATATGTCTATTTTGCAATATAACAGATAAAATTGATATAAGCAATATAATTGTAGACTACTTTTCATAACTGCATTTAAAGATGAATTAATTTCCTTTTACTTAATGTTCAGGTTGAGGTTGAAATATATCCGGTTCAGGTCGGTTGCTTGTCAATAATTTTTTTTTGTTATGTTCAGGTAGTGTTATGTTTTAATAACAAATTTTTTTAGAATGGATTTGGGTTAGGTTGCATGTTGATGAAAATTATTTTGTTGTGTTTGGGTTGGGTTGCAGTTCAATGGAATTTTTTCGTTGTGTTCGGTCAGGTTGACTGCAGATGGAATTATCAGGTTCAGGCTCAGTAGCATCTCAGCGTAAATTGCTTTGTTGTGTTAGGATCAGGTTGCAGTTTGATCGAGTTTTCAGGTTTGGGTTTGGTACAACATGATATTTGGACAAACAGTTGGTCATTTTTCAGTTAGCTTAACACTATCTAGACCAGCCATACTCAACCTTTTTTTCTCGCGGGCCGCAAACATATGTTTGCGACTTTAGGCGGGCCACAACATACTTATATAATAATGTAAAAAAAGGGTAATTAAAATAGTCACATAACAGTATAATAAAGCAAGTAGTATAACAAAGTAGTAATAAGTAGTATAAGTAAGTGTAAGTAGTATAGCAAAGTAAATATTATCAGTAGGGTTGCACGTTTGTTAAAGAAGAAATTTTAATATCAGATTTTTCAAACAATATACTTCGTGTGGTTGATTTCTATAGGAAATGTTGTAGAAATATGCCGCATTCAAGATTCTTGTTTGGAAACACTGGTGTAATTTTTTTGTGCCAATTTTATCCGCGACAAGCATTCAACCCTAATAAGTAGCATTAGCTTTATGTTTAATAAATTAGTCTCTTGCACAATTTAATTTTTGTACATATATATTTTTAAATATCGATATATATAGTGTAAATTTATTTAATTTTGAATAATGTTCAATTAGTCTTGACGATTAAGAAATGTATACACCACTGTAGCACAAATAAAACAACTAGTAAAAATAAATTTTGTTTAAGCAAACGGCATTTAGGATGTTTTAACATAATTTTAAATGAATTATAAATAACAGGGAAGATTCTGTCTGCACTTGAAAATTTATATTTAAAAAAATAACGAAGGTCTAATACCTTTTATGTACATCAATTATTTTCATAAATATGGGTGAATGATTATGTGTCTCGGGCCGCACATAACTGGCCGCCGGGCCACATGTGGCCCGCGGGCCGCAGGTTGGGTATGTTTGATCTAGACTCTTTAAAATAAGTCTTAAAAATATCAGGCTGATTGAGAAATATATTACCATATTCCAATTAGCCTAACACTATTGCTTGTAATAAGCATGAAAAACATCAGGCTGATTTTAAAAAGGGGGATGATTCTCTAATTAGCCTGGCTCTTTGCAAAAAGCCTAATTTCTCAATTAGCCTAAGACATTATATTGAATTTTTAAATATTGAAGAAATTGCTTATGTGTTTGACACATTGATTGTTATTTCATACAGTAATAAGTCTGATGAAGTTTTAAAATGTAAGTAGTATTTTAAAAGTTTTATTTTCTCTTCAAACTAATTTTATTATGATGTCACTATTAATACTCTATTCTGTAGTTAAATTTAAAGTTCCTTATTTTGAAGTCATAGCAACATTTATATTCAAGGAATTATCCTCATGTTTAAATATAAAATATATATGCAATGCAATAATAGCTACTCTGCAGATTTATATTGAGTTAATGAATTGATATATGTACTTTTCTTAACCTTCTATCCATTGGCAATGGATGGGAGTTTAAGAAAAAGATAAACGCTGAACAACATGCTCATTTTTTGTTTTTTAAGTTAGTAATCTTGTATTTGTACCCAATATAAATTTGAAAGTAGAATTCTTTGGAAAAAGATCCTGTATTTTGTACTTTTAATGTAAATGTATAAGCTTTGTATTATAATTAATATTTAATAAACTTTTTTTGTCCTCATAGATATGACATTTTTATATATGTACACATTGTGAATCACAAAAACTTTAAATTCTTATGTCAGCATTTTGGGTGACTTGTACTCTCAGTGTTATTAAAATTATAAATCATTGGTTTGAATACCTTTGTTTCAAACTGTATTGTTTTACTTATAAAATAATATATTTTTATATTCGTCTATACATCTTTATTTTTCCTATTTCATTTTATATATTTGATGTAGTAATTAATAATATTTGTAATGGGCAATCTCCCTGATGGGTTCAAGTCTTGTCCTGGCTTTAACTCTGCAATAAATGGCAGTCACCTTTTGTTTACTTAATAACAAATGATGAATGATATTTCAAAATTATGAGACAGTTTTTTTTTACCTTTGTATTAAATGAGTAATTAATTTTAATTTTTCTTTGCATTCATATTAATATATATTTATTTTGCTTTGTTTATAATTGATAAAAGCTTGACCTTTTTTCAAAGTGTGCATCATATCTTTTTAGAAGGAAGTGTATTTAAGTGCTGATGTGCTCACTTATTTTTAAATGAAATGTATTGTTCATGAGATGTGTTAATTAGAAATTATCGTATTTCTTTAAAAATACACATCTATGTTAGACTTGGAGAAATTCTCGAGGCTGGAAAAATAGATAGAACTACATTTTTTCTCAGAAAATTTAATTCAAAATTGGGAGATTCTTATTTTACTTAAGTTTTGAATAGTAACTTATTTCTACTTTATATGACGTCTTCATACTTTTTTGAAAAGCCTATATAACCATTTATTGGAAGTATGACTTTATCTGTATTTTGAATAATATTTTAAATATGAATTAGCTACTATCTATATTTTATTCAACTTATAAATAACATTCAACTATATCTACATGCATGCGTGTATTTATAACAGGTTCATAGTAAATTAAATCTGTAAATAATAGTTTTTTTAGATTGTTTCTACATGGTGAATGTGCAAGATATTTTGTCTAGAAGCAACTTGAAAATGAGTCCGATCTCTTAAGAATATTCTCCGTCTATTCTTAATTAAAATCGCTAAACTAGTAGTTCCATTAGTCAAATGATAATATAAATATTTCAAGCATTTCATTAGTTTCAAGATATCTGATAAAAAATAAATTCAAACAACAAAAACATGATCTAAAACGCATTTCCTCTATGATTATGAATGATATTTAATATAATTTCCGACACAAAGTATATGTTTTTAACTTTAATAATTGGTGCTTATTTTAAAAGATCAGTTTCAATCATAGTACAAGTCAAGTAGAAATCTTTTAACTCATTGGAAGGCATTCATTATCTCAGAAATATTTCAATCTTGTCTTGGATATGCTACTTCTATCCTGAGTGGCGCTATTCAAATAATTTAACAACTTAGGTTCTCTGCTCTTGTGACTTTTCCAAGTATAAACAAGAAGGGAAAATAGTGCATAACACATATATTGTGAAATACCTTCTAATTTTTGAAGAATTCTGTTACAAAATATCTATTATAAATATCCTATTTATGCTTTTGCTTTGGCTAGAAATATTTGCAACTGCTTCAATGTAAATTTGGAATGTTCAAAATAATTCAAATCCTGTGGAATATAACAACTTGATTACTGGATTTTTTTAATTTCTAAAAGAAAGTTCTGTCAATAAAGTCCTTAATTTGTACATTCAGCCTGCATTAATCATAATTGCACTATTAGTGAGACAATTATTAAGCTTGAAGCCGATCATCCGATGATATCAGAGCCATGGGTCCAATCCTTCCCTTTTTTCGTGGCATTAAACTTATCTTATCTGGCTCTTAAATTTTACTGATGCTGTCTTTATTTCATGTCTGGATGCTGGTCAAATGTATCGGTAAAACTGTGTCACAATGGCTTCTGTGAGATGGCTTCTGAGTATGAAGAAGAGAAACATTTATGTTAGTTGATAATTCATGATTTTTGAGAGAGGAATAACACTAGGGCCAGGAGAAGGAAAAGTTTGCCAATAGATCATGTAATATCTTTGGCTCATTGTCAGCGTTGTTCTTTAACATTCATTTGCATTTATAATATAAAACAAAAAAACATTCCTTTTAACCAGTTAAAATTGACCTTTTTGGGAAGGCTACAAGGTACGGAATAATATAGCACACTATTTTAAATTTTATTAGCATGTTCCTTTGATTTTTCGTTTTGTGTTCATTTGAAGTTACAACCTTGTAATTTGCTATGTCTGTGTATTGCCTATTGAATACTATGGGAAATCAAAGAAATATGAAGATACTGTTTTCTTGGGGGAAATGGCATGTGTAATAAAATCTCTCAAATAACCTCAATTTTTTCTCACATATTAATATTGAAACATTAAATAGCATCAGCTAGATTATTTTAAATGTAATAAAAATTATTAAAGAACATTTACTTTTGAGAGTGGAATAACACTAGGTCCAGGAGAGGAAAAAGGCTGGCAATAGATAAAATAAACAAGCCTATCTTTGGCTTATTGTCAGAGTTGTTCTTTGTCATTCATTTGCATTTATAATATAAAACAAAAACTAATTCATTTTTGCCGTATTAAAATTGGTCTTTTTGGGAAGGTTACAAGGTACCAAATAATATAACACAATATTTTAAATTTTATTATCATGTTCCTTTCATTTTTCGTTTTGTGTTCATTTGAAGTTACAACTTTTTGATTAGCTGTGTCTGTGACTTGCCTATCAAATACTATGGGAAGCCAAAGAAATACGAATTACTGTTTTCTCGGGGGAAATGGCGTGTGTAATAAACTCTCTCAAATAACCTCTATTTTTTATCACATATTAATATTGAAACATTAAATAGCATCAGCTAGATTATTTTATTTTAAATGTAATCAAAATTATTAAAGATCATTTCTGTACCTCCTTAGTTTCCTTATGAATTCAGAGCAAAAATTGTCATTTGTACTCGATAAGACTCCACAATTTTAGTTCATGTTTTATTATTAATATGTGTAAAAATGTTCAATGCTGTATTTAAGTACATTTTGTAATCTAAAAATCTCCTAGTCACATTGGAAAATCACTGTTTTATAAAATCACAAACCTTCTCTGTTCGACAGAAAGATTGCTTCATATCACTAGCGTCTCTTTTTACTTTGAAACCTGTTGCACAGAATTCTATTTCAGGTAGGCACACTCATTTGGACACGTCTGAGTTCTCACAATGTTTTATCTGATCACATATAGGAAATACACTGAAAACATTATTTGAACTTTAAAATTATACTCACATTATTTTGTAACAAGGTTATCCAGTTTTCCACCTTCTCACAGTAAACCTATATTTTAACATACAATATAAAAATGCAAATAATATTCAACAATTGATCTATTTTGTTAACTTTGATCAATGTTAT
This sequence comes from Maratus michaelseni, assembly GCA_963931845.1. NCBI lineage: Eukaryota > Metazoa > Arthropoda > Arachnida > Araneae > Salticidae > Maratus > Maratus michaelseni. Next base: position 309,006,472 of record OZ007598.1, on the reverse strand, counting down.
ATCAAAGGATTCCATAAAATTAATTGTCCTGCCATGTAATTAATATTTACTTTGTGGATGTATCAGATTATATTAATGCACAGTTATTTTTTTTAATTAAGTGATTAATTTTTTAAAAAAATTTCAGTTATCGTATATTATTGTTGAGTATTAAAAATATGGCTATTTTTACAAATTAAGTGAATTTTAGTTTTGTCCAGCGTCTTCGACTTTAATTTTTTTTAAGTTGAAAAAATAAGAACCTGAAGCGGTATTTTCAACTAAAATATTAAAAACTTTGCTTTAAGATTACAATTTGTAATTGTGCTACAATTTGGTTATTTAATTTTATTTTGTTTTCTCACTCTAAACATTTCTTTTTTTGCAATAAAAAAAACTCCATCATTGAACGATTAAACAGAAAGAATCTGCGACATTGATAAAAGTCTGACAGAATCGCATTTTTAGAAGAAGCTGTCATTATCTACAAGATCAAGCTCTTTTATATGACATGGGAGTTATTTGGACAGTGCTCAGAATTGGGCATATAAATTAGACTTGATTTTGTTATATATTTAGAAATATTTGCTAAAATATCAAAATTAGTTCAATATAAACATTAAAGAAAAATCATGTATCAAGCATAGATTATAAAACACTTTCCAACACTAGCAAACCATGGCTGTTTAATAAGGTATCTAAGTAAACATTTTAGAAAATGTGAAACACATCTGAAAACCAGATTTCAGCAATTACAGATTATAGCCAGAAAGCATTCCAATCCTTTTGTGCAGCCCTGTATATAATTTCTAGATTTGTATATAGTATATGCTACAATTTAGTTTATTTAGAAAACACGTAACACAGTTGAAAATTCATTTTCAGCAGTTTCTAATAATGGACAGGAACATATTTGAATTATTTTGTACAGCCCTGTGTATCTAAAATCCAGATTTCAGCAATTGCAGGTTATATATTATCATATATAGCCAGAAATTACTCCAATTATTTTGTGCAGCCCTGTATATAATTTATGGATTTGTATATGCTGTATATAGTATGCTACAATTTAATTTAGTTAGAAAACACATAACACAGTTGAAAATTCATTTTCAGCAGTTTCTAACAATAGACAGATACATATTTGAATTCTTTTGTACGGCCCTGTAAATTATATTAAGGTTTTAATGCATGCTACACATTAAACTAGAGTTTAATTCAGCCAGAATCATGCTGTAAACTACTGAAATCACACTTCCAGAAATTATCATACATAGGCAGCCATCTATATCTTTGTGTGGTCCTTCATATGTTTGCATTTATATTCAATAAACATCTCTTAGTACACTAAATAAATTTCATGTTCAAAATGTGTAACTCGATTAAAACCCCCTTTTAATCAATTTATGCTGATGCACTGTAATGCTTATGAATTTTTTTGTGTAGTCATGATCTGTAACATTTATACATACCTCATAATGCAAAAATTTAGTTAAATGCATACCTAATGGAAAACTCACTTACATTTATCGCTTATAGACAATACTTTGGATAAATTACTATCCCTGTAAATGAACGGTAAATGCTATGCACATCATATTATAAAACAAGTATCTTCTAGTAAACCTCAGCAATGTATATCAATTTAATTATATTTGAAATAGTGCAACATAATTAAAATATGCTGCACACAGTTTTCTGGTAGCTTTACACTCCATATTCTACAGAAAGCATGTTTTAGTGCACCTCAGAAATTGATATCAGTTTCATTATGTTTGTAATAGTGTAACATGATTAAAATGCACAACAAAGGATATTCCCCATTTGACCATAAAATAATGGAATTCTTTGCAGTTTTCCTGTAAACTAATTATAAGTGCTACACGTACCATATTCAGTAATAAGTATTGTGTATCATTTTCAATATATTTGAAATAGCATAACATCATTAAAATACACTGCAAAGGATTTCCCCCATAGACAACAATTTACTGGCATTCTTTTGAGTTCCCCTATAAAAAAAGTATTAGTGCTACATAATCTTTCAATACAAAACCTCATTAACACAAATCAATGATGCAAACTTCAATAACATATCAGTTGCATAACAATCTGAGTTTGCTGGAAAGTGTTAAAAATCACATCTCCCTACTTAGAAATAATGTTTTTCGGCATAATTTTGCATATTCGCATACGGCTAATTGTTGCTTTCATTTATATGAGCATATTCAATAAGAGTTTGTATATAGAGTACACAATGATAAATTAATTGTCCTAAATGGATATGCATGTTTTCACACACGTGCTTAAATTTGTACAAATACCATTGAATAAGTATTTTTTGCAAATGTGCATATTAAAACATACCCACTTTTTTCTACATGGAGAGTTTTATCTTTGCATTAAAATGTTTTTAAAATATAAATTATGTATAATAATATTATAATTTTTACAAGGGAAAATTATTCCTGTATCTATAATTAGTTTTAACATCTTCATTTTAAAAAGCTATTACAAAGTTTCAGCGGACTACTTAAGTCATGAAAATGAATCATTTAATGTTTTATAAACAATTAGAATAAAATGAACAATAATTGTTTTTATCGACTTAGCTTCTGGCGCGATATAAGTCCTTTAGAGACTTGGGAGCGATGGTCGGAATGCGAGCTGGCGACCCCCGTGGGCGTCTGGCGGCGCGAGCTCATTTTATCGAATTAGAAAGCATATAATATTGATTATTTATTTTATAATACATGGTGTTATTTACTATTTTTGTTTTTTATAGCAATTTATTTATTCTCGAAAGAACATCAACACTTATTTATTACATTTCGACAAAAATCTTTTTACTTTTGATTTATTTTTCCAAAAATAATAGATTTATTCTTATACAGTTTGTTAAGCATTGATAGTATCAGATACATGCTAAAAAGATAATACAGTGGTGGAAATTCAATAATAAAATCATTAGCATGATTAGGTTTTTACTTTTTCATATTCATCGTAATTAAGGATAATTAATTTTTTTAAGTAAGCTTGATAGTACAGAGAAGACGATTTCAATATGTTTATTTTAATACAATCTCTAACTATAATAAATATCTAATAAAGGAAGGAAATATAGATATACTTTTGAAAGCTATGAAACATTACGAGTCTATGGGGGAATAAAATAATGTAAGAAAATGATACTAAAAATGTACCTTCTTTCGGATTTATTGCATTTAATTGGGACAAAGGCAATTCTGTGCCCTTCGATTTTTTTTACCTATACCATTTTTATACCCTTTTTTTACATATCTTAAAATGAAAAATGTTAAAAAACAATGATTTTCACATTACAAAAAAATAATAATATCTTGGTTAAAATTTTGAAAAACAATTAAAAGTTTAAACTTTTTAAATTTTTTAGATATATATTTTTTAATTTTATGTTTACAGGAGTAATCTTTATAACTTTATAAATTTATTTTTCTATAAACCGATTGTTTTGTAAGAAGCAAAAATGAAACATCTTTATCTATTTTTCAAACTGTACAAAAACAGGAATTTCTTCATATTTTTATTAAAAGTTTTTTTCATTCTTGTTAAAATAATAATATACAACCATGCTCTAACTCTACCATAAACTGTTCTACTCTGACTGTAACCGTTATCTGCAGTTCTGATGTTATTTAATTTGATGCGGTATGCTTTGCACAGGTGCTGTATTATATTTTGTCTTAACCAGTTTTCATTGTAATAGAATATATTTAATGTAGAATGTTTATTTAGTGCCTATTAGTTAACCTAGTTTTAACAATTCTAATGTAAAACCCATCCTTAATTCTATTGAATTGCTATTAATATTCAAGCCAATAAAAAGGATATGAAAATATCTTTTCTGGAAATTTTTTACTTCCTTGATGTGTTGAACATATTCACTGAATTTACTTTTTACTTAGAAATAGAATATTGTGACTAAAGGAAACATAACTAAAATCTTAACAATGTTTAGGGAACAGTATTTAATTTTTAATTTATTTAATATGATTGAAATATTTCATTTTAAAAATATGAGTTCAAATATTATTGTAAATTTGTCAGCTTTTTTTAATTGTTGTAAATTACAGGTTTAAAATGGATGGTAAAGTTATGTTGTGTTGCAAAAAACGGTAATATAGTATTCCTACTCAATCAAAATATGTAAATATACTAAATAAAATGGATTGACTTTGAAATGAAAGAATATTTAGGGTTACTAAATTCTCTATTTTGTTTATCATGGAATAAGAAATTATTATATAAAATTAAATAGTGAATGTTGCCAATAATTGCCTTAAATTGTATGATTGTACAGAGATTTATACCTCCTCAACATAACCCTGCTTCACCAACGCAGCTTTATCTCGCATGACTAAAGACTACAAGTTTGTGAGAACCAAATTTAATTAGTATCCTGTTATTATTTGTATAAAGAGAAAGTTTAAAAAAATCTTATAAGAAATAACATTAAAAGTTTGAGCAATGGCTACAGAAAAGCATTTGTGGAAAAGTTGTGAATTTAATATATAAAGAATGTCTACATCGTACTGTCCTGTGGGAAAAAAAAGGACCACCACCAGAGTTACTAACTCTGCTGCAAATCATCATTTAAAAATGTGACTGGTACTAATCAATTAGTAATTATATATCTACGAATTGACGCTAAGCTTATATTTTGCTTAAGATCTCGTGTACATATAAAATTTGTACCAAACTTTAAAATTTTGAAAACTAACTCCTAATTTTGACATCATAGTCATATTTTGTTTTGGTAAATTTTACCTTCGGATACCAAATGGGAAGTCATTCAGTCAATTAATTTAATAATTATACAAATTTAAAGTTTGGAACGCCTATTATTAAATTTATTTTTAGTCGTAGCAAAACAGGTTATAATGTGGGTAGTTTATAAGCATAACTCATAAACTAATTCGCAGAATGAGCTTTAATTTTATATTTATATGTTTGAAGTTTCTAAATTTAAGGAAATTATAGGTTGCATTTCATGTTTTTAAAAAATAATTATAAATAGTTAATTTTTAAGCAGAAATCGGTTTGTAGAAGTTACAAACATGCAAATCCAAAATCATATCTCATTCAGCCAACTTGTTCGTGAGTTATGCTTAAAAAACTATCCACATTGCAATCTGTTTTCCAACGACTACAAATTAATTTAAAATTTGGAGTTCCAAGCATTAAATCTACATAATTCCTGATCTACAGTACAATTTCTATAAGTAGATGACCCCTACATCGATTGACCCCATACCCCATACATTATTAATAGATTGGCACCAGTCACAGTTTTATACAATAATTTGCAATAGAGGTGGTAGGGAATGATGCGTTCCCTTTTCCAGGAATGTATATTACATCCAATTTAATATAAATTACAGAACATAGTAATTTATGAACTTCAGATGACTATGAGACATGGTGTTCAACTTACATAATTCTTTACACCATTGAATCATTGATATATTAAAAAAGAAACTTCCTAAATAAAATACAAAACATTTTCATGATGAATTTAAGTAATTAGATTCATCAATATTCCATTTTCTACGAATATCTGAAACGTTTAATTTGCTGGAAGATATTAATGAAAGAAAAACTCTTTTTATTCTCATTTTATGAACACTCCCATGCTAAATAATAAATGAACTATAAAACCTGTTGTGAAAACAGCAGTATAAATTCATCTATTGCTGTTTTTTTTTAAACAATACTAATTCTCCAGTATAGTTTTTGCTGAAAAATTAAAAATTTACAAAGGAATTTAAAGACCTCACCTTAAGACACTGTATATTATTTAGTACTGTATTCTGATTTTTGGAAGTATTTAAAATTATCTTGATAAAAATTACAATAACATTTTGTTAAATGCAAAGTGTTTGTGTACATATCTTTTTTACATTAGATAATTTCTTTTATTTCAGATAAGATACAAGTCATCAGATACAAGTAATTCAGATACAAGTCATTCCCCTAGAAAGAGCTAGAGAAATTCAAAATAAAAATTTCAAAAACATATTTATTTATTCTAAACTACAATGGTTGTTACAGTTGACCTCTTCCAACTTCTAGAGAAGTCAACATCCCTGATCTGACTCCTCATAAACTTCCCCACTTAACGAGTGAGGCACGCCAGGAAAGGCCCCACCCTCATTTATATGGTAAGTTTAGCCATGTGTGAAATTATCTATATTAGCGGTTGAAAACCTTATAAACCTCATGGTGTAACTATGAATTAATGATTAATACATTAATGAACAGAAAAAAATTATTTTATTATTATAACATACAATATTAGGTACTTTTCCATTAGACAAACCACATTGTAACCACATAACACAAAATTCTAGAGAACACACAAAATATCATCTCAAGATGTGCATTATAAAGATCTTTTACTCTATTTTTAATCAAGAAAGTAAAAGTGCATTGAAATGATTTACAAATTCTGTAGACTCATCCTTTGCCTACATTACTTTAGAATGCATTTGAATGGATTTTAATAGTACTTTAATACAATTTGTAAACTAAAAACACAAATAAATTAAAATAAAATCACTTATTTAAATCAAGTTACATATTTGGCTCCATGCTCTGCTAAATATGTTCTTAACCCCTTAGCTGAATCACTACCCCCTCCCAACTCCAAATTATACAAAGAATGACATGAAAGTACTGAACTAAATAATTAAATGTGTATTCAAAAGTAAAACGGCCTGAATTCAACCTACATGTAAAAGAATCAAATACCATAAAATTGGATGAATAATAGCAAAACAAAATCAAATGACTAAAACATCTTAAAAATATATGTACTAGTCTTTTTAAGAAGTTTATTTTTTGTGGGTTTGCAACATGCTAATATATTGGGAAATTAAGTTTTACATTATTGGCATCATTACTTTCATAGTTAGGATATTGCAATCATCAACAAATATAACAGACATTTGATTTTTCTGAAACATCTGTAATACACAAAACTACTGTTAATATAGGTTAAAAATTATAATTTTTTTGTTATATATTGGCTAAGAAAATTGTACACCAGATTAGTTCTTTCATTTTTATAAAATAGTTCATGTATGCAATGCTTTCTTGTAGTGATGTCATATAATTATAATGTGTGGATTTAATAGAAACAGAATATTTAATGTGTAAAAAAATTGACGATTATTTTTTTCTAGGTTAAGATAGAAATGTCACATCTTCATGTTTTAAGAAAATGATAAGCTTGAAGAATGACCTTAGTCATTCGTTTTTGTATTACATTAATAGAGGATTTCTTGATTTTATAAAAAGTTTATGTAACAAAAAAATATTTCATGTAATGCAATAATACATATTTGTTAAAAAAAACTTTTTGTTCCTACCACTCCTGAGAGTTGTTACTCCTTTCTTTTGATGTTACAGATGTAGAAATAGGAACACACGTAGATTTTATTTGGCATTTTTGAAAAACATTATTTATAATTAATTTTTTTAATTTATGTCGTTTTGCTATTAAAAAAAAAGGTAAGACTCAATTTTTATGTAAGATATTTTCTTTAAAAATACCTAATATCGATTTTTTAAGCTTAAAGTTAAAAATTATTCTTATTCACCCTATTTTACACTACAGCAGAAATGCAAATTCATTATATATCACTCAAACATATTGTATGTTATAGCAATTTGAGATAAGTTCAAGAAAGAGCAGTGAGGGACAACAAACTTCACAAATGAAGGTTTTTTTTCTGTAGGAGTACCAGTATTTACTTTACAGACACATTTCCTTTTTTAAGAATAATCTCTAAAAATGAATTCTCCTTTGTATCATGGGGACAGAAAGGCTTTTCCTCTCATCTCATCAAGACAAAGTTTTATCAAAAATTCTTCACGACACAATCCTTATAACATAACATTCTTAACACAAAAATCATTTTTCATTTGTATGAGTAAGTATGCATTTATCAATGCATTAACTATTGTACAAATCATATTTGATTCACACTACATTTGTTCACGGCACCACCTGAAATGTATTTGCTTTGCACAAGGAAGCTTCTTCCATAAATGTGTTTCATTCCAGAAAATTAAATTAGTAAACAATATGAATACATGTTACTTGAAGATAAATGTATTTCAATAAATGAAATTTTTGGTTAAAGGCATATGATATGGAAGGCTTGAAAATTACAACTTAAAAGTTATCATAATTTCATTTTGACATTGCATTGGTCAAAATATTAGAAGTCGTGGGTCAACTGTTTCGAGCATATTCCAGATATAAAAGGCTTTTCCTTCATGTAATATGAAAGATGTCTTTAGAAGGTACTGTTTCAAAAAATACTGTAGAACATAATTAAAAAAGGAATGGCTTTGCAACAGACAACATGCGAAATGCAAGAACATGCAAATGTAATTATAAAATATCATTTTAAGAAAATTTTCTAGAATAGTCATTCTCAACCTGGGGTACGGGACAGGCCTGATGGGGGGACATAAAAATATTATCAGTAATTGTGGAAATCACAAAAGTGGTTCAATTGAAAATTCATTGGAGCATGTATCACAAACGAAATGACTTCTAATCTGTGCTGGTCCAATCATTGCTTAAATTACCACTTACTTAAAATCCTTTCGAACACATGTGACAAGCAGGAGTTTTTTTGTGGGTATGCAAAATTTTTTCTGACAATTTTGGGAAAATCCTAGGATATGTTTCACATACAAATTTTTTTAATTTGTATGGATACGCAAGTGTACTTTCAGATTACAACTGTGCGAAAATCTTTTGGAACATATTTCACAAACATAAGGTTTCTCCTTCGTATGGGTACGCATGTGTACTTTCAGATGACCATTTTCTGAAAAACCTTTGGAACATATTTCACAAACGAAAGGTTTTTCTTTTGTATAGGCACGCAAGTGTACTTTCAGATTAGAACTTTGTGAAAAACCTTTTGAACATATTTCACAGACAAAAGGTTTTTCTTTTGTGTGAGTACCCAAGTGTACTTTCAGAGTACCACTTTCAGAAAATCCTTTAGAACATATTTCACAAACAAAATATTTCTCTTTTGTGTGGGTACGCAAGTGTACTTTCAGAGTACCACTTTCTGAAAATCCTTTGAACATATTTCACAAACAAAAAGTATTTCTTTTGTGTGGGTACGCAAGTGTACTTTCAGAGTACCACTTTTTGAAAATCCTTTTGAACATATTTCACAAACAAAAGGTCTTTCCTTCGTACGTATCTGCAAATGGGCTTTTAGACTATGCCTCTGTGTAAATCCCTTGGAACATATTTCACAAGCAAAAGGTTTTTCCTTTTCATGGGTATGCAAATGTTCTTTTAGATTGTGCCTCAGTGAAAATTCTTCGGAACGTATTTCACAAACATAAGGTTTTTCTTTTGTATGGGTACACAAGTGTACTTTCAGATGATCAGTTCGTGAAAAACTTTTGGAACATATTTCACAAACAAAAGGTTTTTCCTTTGTGTGGGTTCGCAAATGCATTTTCAGAGTAGAACTTTGTGAAAAACATTTAAGACATATTTCACACACAAAAAGTTTTTTCTTAGTATGTGTGCGCAAGTGTACTTTCAGAGTACCTCTATATGAAAATCCTTTGGAACATATTTCACAAATAAAAGTGTTTTCTGTTGCACTGACATTTCTTTTAGAGAAAATATATATTTTCATAGAACATGGAGAGCATCTTCATAAAAATATACTTTGCATGGATTCTCCAAAAAAATGCTTTAAATACAGAATGCTACATCCTAAAAAACAAATACAGTATAGGATCCATTATCCGGCGTCCCGGTATCCTGAACGCTCCAAAAACCGGAATGCAAAACACTAACCGAAAAAACAAATCATTAAAGAAAAAATCTTAAAAAAAACGTAAAAATCAAAGTGTCAGTAAAAGAAAAAATAAGAAAATGATATTGTCTTCATCCCTTAATTTATAAATTCAATAAATAAATATTAAAAAAATTCTGATACGAAAACCATTACGATAAGAAAAAATTAAAAACAATTACGTTAGAAAAATAAAACATGTCTGTGTGCAAATTGTATTTTGTTACAAGTTTCATTAAAAAAAGTTAAACGTAGTTTAATGCCATGGTGTTATTACGGAGAAATATGGTGAGCACATTACCAACTAACATTTCTTTTTTGTTTTGTAAAATTGATCCTAGAAAAAATATTTCTATGCTAAGAATCGGCGAATCCGCCATTGCGATCAGCATCAATAATACCAGCTTATGGAAGGTTGCCAAATTATGCATTGATTTTAACATTTCCTTTTTATACATAAAATAATAGTTACTTGATAATTTGTAAATTTAGATTTGAAAAAAATTTCACAGTCAGAGGGATTTTCTCTGAATAAAAAATTAAATTTTTTTTTAGAATATACTTCCAGTAAATTTTATACACATGACGTCACACTCCAGTATGTGCAGCCGCAATTTATTCCAGCAGATGATCTAAAGCCTGCCTCAATCTAGGGTACTTGTATAAATTTTAAACAAGCTGGATAAATGACGGCAGTTGATGCTGTCGCTATCTTTAAATCAAAAGATTCTACTCCCAACTCCCAAAATGAAATTTTATTTATTTTTTGTAATTTAGAATGTTTGTTTTTTATTTTGTGCAAATAATGTATTAAATGAACAATTTTATAAGTAATGTATTTGTATATATTATTCATATTTATCACCATTTTATGAAATTGTTTCGTACATTTTTTATACTTATAAAAAGGTGTTCTGAATTACGGAAAACCCCTTATCCAGAATGCCTCAGGTCCCAAGCATTCTGGATAACGGATCCTATACTGTACATCAGTTGTCTACGTTTTAATCTAAAATGTAAAAAAAAAAGGAAACATTTTTCATCTGCTGATTTAAACAGATTAATTATGAGTTTTCAAAAATTTCAGTTATTTAAACAACTGAAAAATGAAAGTAAGAAATATTTGTCGAAACAACTTCTTTATACATATTTTCTTTTAAAAACATGGATGGTTTGTAATACACAGACATGAAAGTTGCAGCTCACCGAAAAAGCTGAAATATGCTTGGATACACAAAATTATTGTACCGAAATAAATATTAGTGAAAATTACAAAATGTAACTGATTTAGGTATAAAACATATGTAAAATAAATATGCAATTAAAGTTAAAAGATATGAATAAAAATAATAGTGGTTTTAATAACTATCTTCCCTTATTTATACTATATTATGAGTTCAAACACATCCGCATGTTAAAATTTCTGCACTATATTAGCATAGCTACTAAAACTGAAGCAAACAGCATTGCTGCAAAAAAAAAACACACTAAAGAAAAAATCAGAGATTATATCACAAAATTTGCATGTGCATGCATTAGGAGCATAAAATACAGTTAAAATTTTATGTATTTTAGTTTACTGCTTTTTTTAATTTCTTATTTTATTTACCCTTCTTCCTCCTTCATTTTACATTTGAAAGAATATTTGGCAAAATTGGGACCACTAGAAAAAAACTGAGCACACATAGTTAATAATTATTTTGTTATGCATCTTAAAATCAGCTTAAGTTTATATTATTACTTTTCTTTAATGCTGTTTTATATTTAAAATATTGCATATGTTAAAAGGAAAATTTAAAAGCACACAATTTGTACACCGTTACAATTTTAACTACTTATCCCTCCCCACCCTCTCCAAATTTTCAGGTCATGATTTTTTCACGTTTTTACATCAGTCTCAGAAACAGCAAAAATGACATTTAAAAAAGCTGGTTTCAGTGAAAAAGCTGAAAACTTTTATGCCTGAATACAAAAAGAACATCAACATCGTCTTCTGTCAGCCAATACATTTTAAACCTTAAATATAATCTTTTAATGATATTCTTCATTAATGTAAAGTGAAGTAGTAGTATTAAAGCTATAAACATAAAACTGAAAAAAAAAACTAATTTTGTTAGAAATAATATAACCAAATAACAAAAAAATGTGGTTGACAATTATTTTGTAGCATTACAAATTTGAAGTGAAAACAATTTCAAAATGACAAAAAGAATTTCTATCACTCCCATAAGTCATTCAGATTTAATAAACAACTAGCTGGCCTGCACGGACCCTTGATAATAAATTTAAATAAACCTCAAGTGTGTATTATTTTCTGTCTGTAACCCGATTTTGTGTACAATTATTTTTTAAATGACATTTAAAACAATAATGCTTTATTCATCAACAAAGTAGTGTAATTATGATCTATATGGTTACTCATTCATAAAATTAAAAAATTCATGTATTTATTTTTAAATAAGTTATATTCCATTAAACTATTATTTAACGTTTTGCATGCATCCTCTGGCGGTGGAAAAGGGAACTAAATTCAGTTGGATGAGTCATATCATGTTGTAATCGGACTCATAGAATGAGACATAAGAATACGCTCCCTGGAAGTGGAAGGTGGAACTAAAATATGTAAGGCCATCGATATCAAGGTGAATTATCCATACCCCGTCACAATCGGGCCTATCAATCCCGAGATACTTTGAAATGAAAAAATATGTTACTTAAGATATTATTCGAAAGGAGTGGTATGCACAACTCATGCATTTACTTTAATGTTATAGAGGCTGATTATTAAGTTAATTATAATGTTTGAAATCAATCTCGTTGAAATCAGAAAGATAGTTGCTGAGTTATGGAAACGAGTCATAATTAGAGAAAAACCTTGAAGGAAAGAGGGAGGGCAAGGGAGATGAGATAGTTTTTTGACAAATAACTAATTATAACTAATCGAGTATTTACTCAAAGAATGGAACTCGTACAACAGCTTGGAACTGAAAAAATTGCTGAAGTTACTATTCAAAAATAGCGGTAATTATCTATGAATAACAGCAATTTAGCATTACAGATCAAGCTAAAAATATTGAATTTGTCAACTGGAATTAGTTCTGTCGAAATAAGTATATATTAAAAAGGGTGTCAAATAACAAAAAATTAGCTGCCAGAGGGTGTGCGGTGAAATACAATAAATGTGATATTTAATAAAAAATTGTTTAACCGCCTCCACACTTTCCATTCCTACAAATATAAGAAATAAACAGTTAAAAATAACTAGATGTAAATTAGAGGACGGTTAGTGGATGAAGTCCACTATTATGCTCTATCATAATAATATCTGTCGTGTGGACTAAATGCGATATTTAATAAAAAGTAGTTTCTCCCCTCTCCCCTTCTTCATTAATAATCCCTATTAGCATTTGGCAATCATTTTTTATTAATTACAACATTGTCTATTAGCTTTACAGCATTGTCTATAGCTTTTTTTAATACAAAAATCAGTATTTCGTTAAAATGAAAAATTAATGGTCGATTTTTTAAATTTTTTGAAAATCTTAATGCCCAGCAAGGATGCATAATTTTCCAATACAAAAATCTAATATTTTTAATAATTTTATCTAGCCTAAAATCTCACTCAATTTTAATACTTCCTTTTATATCTATATTCATTCAAGAGATGAAAAGACACTGTCTAGCATGCAAAAATCAATTCTTTTTCGGAAATCAATTTAATAAAATATTAATTAATATCCCCAGTTGTAGTTATCTGATCTTTATGAAAATTAGATTTACGGGTACAGTGTTAAAAAATACTTACATCCCACACAGCACATACGTTCATATTACATCCAGTTTTCATCTACCAAGTTCGAAATACGTCTATAGATGTATTTTGGACGTAGACCGCCAGCTAAAATACGTCCAGATTTTGTTAAATGTTTGACATTACACTGTAAAAAAAATTCAGGAACGTTCCTGGAAAATAATGGGCAGCTAATGTGCCTAATTTATACCAGTAACATTTCTGGCAAAAAATAGAAAACTTTTTTAAGAATTCAGAAAAGTTAATATTAAAAGTTAGTAACTTTCCTGGATTATAGTGGTAAGGTTTCTCAATTCTTCAGAAAGGTTGCAGGTTTAAGTCGGTAACCTTCCTGGAAAAAACCCTGAACATACTAAAATCTTCCCAGTAAAAGCCAGTAACCTTCCTGAATTAAATCAACAATCTTCCAAAAAGATTTAGATATGTTCACATTCTTCATCTTCCTGGTAAAAACCAGGAACATTCTTTAAGAATTTAGAAGAATTCCACAGAAAGTCAGTAATAGTACTTGAAAATATAAGGAAACATCCTATATATTTCAGGGATGTTTCTGATACATCAATTTGATTTTTATATTTAATTAGCTTAAAAATTTTGAAAAATAATTTTTGTATGTTTTAAGAATATTTAAAAATATTTAACTCATAAAATATATTTTTTTAAATTTAATATTTATCTTATAAACATATTTGTTTAATTATAACATCAAATTTGTCTGTAATTTTTTTTTAATGTCACTGTATTTAAATTTTTTCTTACAAAATATAGTTTAATGTTAAAAATAAACTTGTTTTTAAGATAAATATATGTTTGTTTCATTTTAAAATTGTATAATGTTTTCTTTTTTAAGTTAAATATTTTGAGTTAAATTAGTAGACAAAACTTTAAAGCTAATCGATTGCTATTCTGACATAAGAGCAATCAATTACTCATAAAAATATTATACTTTTATGAATAATTGAAAATTCTCAAAAATGGAATACTTTTATGAGTAATTGACTGAGCAGTCAATTACTAAAAAATGTTACATTTTGGATTATAAAGAAATATAATTTAGTTTTTATCCATGTAATGATCACCCGATATTAAATGTTGAAAAATTTTGCTTTTTTCTGCTTCTTTTAAAAGAAATTACTCGCAAGATTTCTATTAAGCTACTTTATATTTTTTACAAATAAACTTTAGAGATTATATCTATGTCTTAAGATTGGGCCAAAATTTGTTTATAATTCCAAACACAGAAAAAAAAGCGTAGATAAACTCCGAAAAATGCAACCTGTTTAATTTTATTTTTAAACAGAAATTTTGCTAAAATATACACAAATTTAGGTTCAGTCTTAATATAATAAATTCACAAAGATTGCAGGTTACATTACCTAATTTAATAAAATTACTGTGCACAATTTAAATACGTTTTTAATTATTTCGCATTATTACGCTTTTAAATACGTTTAAAATTTAAGTACGTTTTTAACATTTTGAGATAGACCATTTTAAAGTACTTTTTTTAATCACTGCTTACAGTGAGAACAACAGATATATTTTTTAGCCATAACTCGAGTAAATATCGGGATTTTTTAGTACAGGTTATCTTAAAATGCTAAAACAATGTTGTTTTTTCGGGTTTTTTTCCGAAAAAGTAAATTTTTTGAAGATTAAAATTTAATGCATTTTAAAAGCGGATATACTTCAAATATACAAACATAGTAATATTTTTCATATATGAGAAAATGTACATTTAAAATAGTATAATTTTTGCAATATAGGTTTAACTCTTTTTTCTTTCCGATTGTCAGGGGATTTTTAATAGGAAAGAAAAATTATTTTATACACTTACATTCTGTTGCTCTCAATGTATGCATCAAATTATACAAGTAATAATAATAATAATAATAATAATAATAATTATTATTATTATTATTATTATTAATTTACACTTCCATTTATGGATTTTATTTGGTACATAAAGTTATATGTACAACTTTAAAAGTCAGAAGCATAAAAAAAACATACTTTTAAACAGTATGTAAAGTTTACTAATTTTTGGATTGTAGAAGTTAAAACCCAGAATTGTAAAAAAAATATGTCAATTATTGATTTAAAAGATTTATAATTATATTAAATTACGTACATACCTTTCTTTTGTTTATCCAATAGTTTTTCTCGGGAATCGTAAGAATAATATAATCCAAAAATGAAATAGAAGTAAATAAATAGAGCTAAAAGGTATTCCAGGTAGCAATGAAAGGATTAATTATTAACTTCGCAAAGCTACCCAGTACCATTTGACTAATATTACGAGCAATTAAATTAAAATACAATAGTTTTCATCCGTCTTCCTAGAGAACCTTCCTTCTAGAACGCCTTCTGTCTTGTGATTGAAATAATAAAATGGTAGGTTTTCTGTCCAGCGGCAGCTGTTATTTATTCATTGTTTGTCTAACGCAGATGATTTGATATTTTTCAGAAAGTTTTCATTTCAAGTACCGCTTTCAATAAGATATTTTTTAACTCAGGCCGCTGTAAGCATAAGTGCAAGGGCCCCCAAATTTGTAAATCGGTTCCTGGATATATGTCGAAAATCCAAGATGGTGGAGAGAGCAGAGACGTTGCCACGCAAAAAAAGCTTAATCCCTGAATTCAGGAAACTATTAGCAAATAAACTGTTTTTTTCCAGGAATCTGATAGAAACGTGTAAAAACCCGGAACGGTCCTGGAACATTTGCGTAACGTTACGGATTTTTTTTACAGTGTACGTACGCACATAATATCTACAAAATACAGACGTCACTTTAGGACGTAAATTGGATGAAAACGCAACTAATCCAATTTTCGTCAATTCCGGAACCAAATCTTAACCAGTTTGTCCCCATTTTCTGTTTTAGGAACGTAAACTGGATGAAAACGGTACTAATCCAATTTTCGTCAAACTGGATGAAAATTGAACCTCTCAGCCACCATTTTTTATGACTGTTTTTCAACTGCTAAACCTAACAGACTTCTAGGATTTATTTTTGTTTATTCTATAATATCTGGTTTAAACTAGTAGTAAAGCCATCGCCATTTTTAAATATATTGCGTTTAGCTCCACTTCAGCTAATCAATCAATCCGAATCAATCGCTGTTTGCAACATTGTTTTGTTGATTATGATATCGACCGCGACACGACAAATGTTGGTAAGTAAATATCACATTTTGTTTTCTAGATTTATCGTTGTGTTGTGTGTACTTTACATAAAACATTTCTGTAACGACTCTTTTTTCTTACTTATTTATACTTATTAATAATAATTTATATGATTTTACAAGTCATACGTAAGTGGTAGATAAATAGAAGTTTGTTTACTTTTGAATAAGAAAATTTTGTATTGTTGTGTATAATGAGTAGAAATGTTATGTTATGAAGTACTATAAGTCCTTAATCCAATTAAAAAGAAAGTTTTAATGTTTTTAAAAACACAAAAATCCAGAAAATTATTGTCAGTTAAAAACAAATCTAGTCTTGTAAAAATACTATTTATTACCACAGATTTATGCAATATTTAGTTAAGATGCATTTTTTTGTATGATTTAAGAATATATATGATATTTCATGCCTCGAAATTAAAATAATAATAATTTATATGATTTTAGAAACCATAGGTAAACGAAAGAAAAATCAAATCAGAAAAAAAAAGGCTATTTGTTTTTGTTTACATTTCAATAACAAAATTTTGTACTTTGTAATTTTTCTACTCTTGTGCACACTAATTAGTAATTAAGTAGAAATACTATATTGTAAGCCTTTAATCCACTTAAAAACAAAGTTGTATTGTTCTTTAAAACACAAAATCATGAAAAGTATTCATGGTTAATGCTACTTTATTATTACAGTTTTACAGAATACAGTAACCCCCAATATATCGCGCTACTTGGGAAATAAGAAAAAAACGCGATATACCGAGGGGGGCGAGAAGAATGTTTATAAATTAAAAATAAACACTCTAAATTTAGCTACGAGGTTTTCGATATAATACTTGTTTAAACAAGCTATGAGTTCAACAAAAAAGAGATGGTAAAACATTGAAAAAATACAAAAACATATATATACAGTATACATATTTACTTACATTTATAGTATTTTCTGAAAATAAAAAAGGTTTTTTTTTATTATTATTTTCTTTGATTATCTGCTTGCCACTGGAAATTAAAGAACAAAAATGAACTAATTGCATTTCAGTTATATGCTTAGATTTTGACGTTTCAAAAGTTTTACATGCTTTTTCGAGAAACTAAATTTATCGGGGATAACTGAAAAAGAGTGAAATAGCCGAATGTGGAATACAACAAGGGGTTACTGTATATCTTGTAAAGCTGTATTTTTTTACATGATTTAAGTATATAGAAGGTATTTCGTGCCTCTGTCTAAATTAATAATACTTTTAATGATTTTAGAAATCATAATAAACAGAAAAAAAAATCAAATCAAGAAAAGCATCTGTTTATTTTTCAATAACAAAATCTTGTAATATATTTTCAATGGATATATTTTATTATTTTTAGTTAGGTATCAGTATTGGTAATTAAACATAGTGTTATTGCACTCATATGTATTTTTTATCGCAGATAATTTATTTCAGTATTTTTATAACTAACCTCTTCTAAAGAGTATTACACTCATGAACTGAGTTGCATAAAATTTTAACTATAAATAAGAGTGAGTGGTGACATCTGTACTTCTTAGTTGCTAGAGATTTTTATATTACTGAATAGCTTATACATTATTTTACAGTACACAGTGTACATTAGTTGTTGATTGTCCATTTAAACATTCAAGATCAAACATCAATTCATTTCTTGAATGATATATTCAGTCAATGTTTGGTTCTCGACCAGGGAAGGAAAAATGGGGAATAAGCAACTTAATTTATTATTTATTTATTGTTTTGTTATGAGAGTAAAGTGTACATACATGAGTTAACCCCTTGGGGACGAGCGACACGTATACGTGACGCATAAGGTGCTCAGAATCCTTGATTATTCCCACCAGTAACTTTTTATTGTAAACTTTGCCTTATTTAATGACAGCATTTCTGAGATTCAATTAGGCGAAAATTTCTGTTTTCAAAAACCGATGGAAAGAGATTAAAAATTCTGTAAAGGACGCTCGTCGCAAAGGGGTTAAAGTGATCACAACATTTGCAAAATTCGTGCATTTTGCTTTAGAATAAGGTTGCTGGATCTGCTAATTTTTTTTTCTTCTTTTTCAAATAATAGTTACTTAAGCTTCTTGTGTTTGAAAAATCGCCTGGCTTGTGAATAGATGTCAATGTTGCTTCAGTTGTTTTTGCTTCCAGAGGATCTTAGATGAGTAGTTTTGTGTTTGAAAAAGTTATTACCATCTAAGATCCTTCGCAAGAAAGTCATATACAAGATATGATTGGTTAAAGGATGGATTCCAATATTTCAAGCAGGATCGAACTTAGAATAGGGTAAACTTTCTTTTAAAATACATAAATGTTATTATATAAAATTTTATCTTATATGGTTGTAGGTTTTGCAATATACAGTAGAAGATCTTTATAACGCAATTCTATATAATGCAACTCTCCATATAAGGCACAACTTCTCAGATGTAAACAATGAATTTTCAGTTAAGAAAAACCTGAATTCTTGCATTATAAATAGTTATTATTCTCTAGAGGACTAAATTTGATACATTAGTTCAACTTTATCTCCTTAATTCAGAGCTAATTACTGAAAAAATTGTTATGATTTGATACAGGTATGTTTGGACAATGTTTGTAAAGTAAATTTAACAATGTGTGGAATGTTCTATATTATGCAGAAATTTATAATCTGCACAACTCCTGGTAATAAAGAATGCAATATAAAGATACTCTAATGTATTTTGGTATGTTTCACACATATTTGGCCATGTTTTAAAGCTAAATATAATGATGTGTGAAATGTGATCTATGTAATGCACAACCCCGTGTTTTTAGGTTTGCGTTATAAATATCTTCTATTTGTATATTAATTTTCTACTTGCATAAAGAGTGATTAGAGTGAATAATTTGGTACTTTTATGTTAACTGGGCACAAATTATACTAACAATATATTTTTTTCATTTACCAATAGCAGCTTTTATTTTCACATAAGTAAATTAGAAATGACAGGTAGGTATTAAAATAAAATGTTTTGGTTTATGGTATTATTGTTCTTATTATATTTAATACTCTTTTTTATAGTTTAAAATGATAATCCATATAAAAGTATTTTATTTAATTAACCATTCATATGATTAAAAAAAAATCCCTATAAAAATGTATTTGTTTTACACATATATTTTTTACAATAGTTTACCAAGGAATCGAAATTACTGAAAAACAAACTTTTGTGATTCAGTAGACAATTATGGTCATTTGTAGGCTACAAAATATGGTATAAAAACATAAACCAAATGTTTTAATACGAACAACTATTGAAAATAGATTTAAAACATATAAATATAGATAAATTATTTTTTAAATAATTTTAACTTTATTTATGTGTTTTTATTTATTTTTCAGCATTAACAGTCTAAATTCATCCATAGTATAAATTAAAAAATGTAAATAAAGATTAAATAGACATGATCTGTAATCCAGAAAAAGTCTCAAATATGGAGAACCAAGATGTGCGGATTAGTGGTCTACTGTATTTGGTACTTCTCCATTATCCCATTGATCACTTTTCATAAAAAAACTTGCCAAACTATGGGATTTAACACCAAAAATATATGATCGTGATATTTACTTATTAGAAACACATTATTTAATTTTATTAACTCATTTATTTATATATAATATTAAAAGTTTAATACATTTTTATTTTAAAAAACAAGATGGCGGACCGCAGGCGAATATGATAGCTTAGCCAAAGTTGATACTTTATTCAAACGGGCTTCTTCTTCTTCTTTTTTTTTTTTTTAGATTCTAATGGCAACATTCTTTTATTTGTTTATTGTCATTAGTGTTATAGTTTAGCAATAGTTTTTTTTTCTAAATGGAAAGTGGTTTATGGGAAAATGGAGAAGTACCTGTTATTTCTTATTAAACCTTTTTTCTTTTCATATTTCACATGTAATGAGTAAAAAACATTCTTTTTTTATTTTATTTATTATTTACAACTCAGTTTAAAGAATTTTTATGTACATCTTATAACATCTTGTCTTATATTCAGTGAAAATTTACATTCTGCCAATGGTTGGCATGATTTAAAAAATCGGCAAATTGACACGCTTTCGCATCTTGTCTTTTGAAGTTGCAACCTAATATCTAAATATTACAAAATAAATTTTGGGCAGTACAGGAACAGGGGGGGGGGGCAGGCTGTGCCCATAAAATTGTAAAAGTATTAATATTACAGATAATTATAGGTAAAAATTAACTTCTTTACTCACTGTCCACTGGCCAGTACATAGATTTTTTTTTACTCTGCAGTTTTTTAAGCTCTGGCCAGTAACAAATTTACATATACTTGAGATAAAAAAATAGCGAAATTTGTCAAGCGACTGTGGAATATATAGCGAAATTTGTCAAATGGTGTCAGAAAGAAATTGTGACATTCGTCAAATGGTCTCGCGAAATAAATCATTAAATTCGCCAAACTGTCTCAGTTAATAAATCATGAAATTTGTCAATCAATAGCGGAAAAATCATGAAATTTGTCAATCAATAGCGGAAAAATCATGAAATTTGTCAATCAATTGCAGAAAAATCACGAAATTTGTCAATGACCGCAAAAAAATGTTAATTTTGTCAAGGAATTGCAGAAATAAACAGCAGATTTTGTCAATCAATTGCGAAAAATATAGTGAATTTCGCAAAATTGCAGGAAAAAAAAATAATTTTGTCAAACTGCGGTGAAAAAATTCGAGAAATTCATCAAATAGTCTCTTGAAAAAATCGCGAAATTCGTGAAATAATCTCGGTTAAAAATCACAAAATTCGTCTAACAATCGAGGAACAGAGTTGCAAAATTCTTCGAACGACAGCAGAAAAAAATGCGCAATTCGTTGAACATTCATGGGAAAAAAACGTGAAGTTCGTTAATCGATAGTCAATAAATCGCGAAATTCGTCAATCGATAGCAGAAAAATAGTGAAATTCATCAAATGGTCTTACGAAAAAAAATTTGCAATTATCATCAAATGGTCCCAGGTAAAAAAATTGCAAATATTGTCAAATGGTCTCATGTAAAAAAATTGAGAATATCGTCAAATGATTTCGGAAAAAAAATCCCTAACTTCACCAAATGGTTTCGAAATGCATTGAGCAACAGCGGAAAAAAATCTTTGTCCATTCAATCATTACAATTGCTGAATGTGACTATTAAATTTGGCCAGTGGTGGCAATAAAATCAATCGCCAAATTTTAAGTATTGCTCACTGATTAGCGAGTGCCAAGTGCTAATTTTGCCCAATACAGATAATTGCTGAAAAATTATATGGTGAATAGTTTAGTGTAATACAGAATTTGAATTTTAAAATGGGCTTTACCTGCTTATTGGTCATTTTGTAAAAGATTCATTGGATTCAAAATTCATTTGGAAGAAATTTTTTTTAATTGAAGCTCTCAATGTAATTAGAGGCTCTTCTGACTAGCAGGCGAAATTTGCTAGTTATGTATTAAGACTAATTTATAAAAAATGTTTTATATATACAGTAATCCCTTAACATTAGCGAGTTTTGATTATTCGCGAACATGAAATTGCAGAAAACTTAATATTCGCGAGAATCTGACTTGACTATTCACGATTTATTTTAATTATATCTTTGCTTTTTCAGAATTTACAGTGGCTAAAGATTGTTCCCCCTGTGTTTTCTCAGTATGTATTAGCAAATCAGCTTTCAGTTGTCTACTGAAAAAGGAGCGAGTGTTGTAAGAAGCAAAATAATAACAACAGCAGAATACTCATTGCAGTGGGGACATTAGAAATGGTAAGGTAACGGCATCGTCAATCTATTAATTAAAAATGTGCTTGTGTACGTTCTTGTAGAGATGCAGCTGAAGCTGCACTTAGAAAATAAAAGTATCTCTGAAGCATTTAGCTGTATTTAAATATCGTATTTCAATATTGTATCGCATACTAACCCACTAATGCATTATCATCTTTTTGCGAATAGAGCGAGTCGAAATTGTATTTTTTAAAAAACCTCTGCTTTTTAGCTGTAATTTTTTTCTCCAGTCACCTTCTACATATATACTATGCATAACATATTGTTAATAAATATTTTCTTTTGTTCTTTGAAATGCTGTGCCACTCTAATTAAAATTTTATAGAACGTAACTCCTTTTTTAGTACAGAGAGATAGACTCAACATTCGCAAGGTTTTCTTGGAACGTAACCCTCGCGAATGTTAAGGGATTACTGTACATTAAAAAATACAAGATAATTTTCTTTTGTGAGGAATTTGGTGATTGTCAGTCTCATCTATTTAATTTTTAGGTACTTTCTTGTTATAGCAGCCTTCGAAGGTGAATCGCCAAGTAATCAAGATGTGTCACATATTATAGTCGTATATGAGGTAATGACATTTTATGACTCTATTACCAAATTATAGTTATATATGTAGTATATATATGTGTGACATGTGGATAAAATATCTATGAAGTATATATGACACATAAAAAATATATATTGTTTGAATGTAGGGGAGACTGGTACACACTGGACCTATGGGCACAGTGGATCATCCCCTAATATAATATTTTATCTATATAAAAAATTTTTAAGCTTCTCTTCTATCCTAATAGACAACAGCACTGGATTGATTATTTATAGCCTGCAGAGAACATGTTTAGCTCAGAGGGAAACATTATATCCTGATTGGTTGTTTTGAAATTCTAAAGGTAAAATTTTTCATCATCTTTTTTTTTTTTAGTAATTAAAGATTGTATATAAATAAGATAAAACAACTATTTTGCAAAGGTGTAAGATACTTGTTTTTATTTAACTTTAAAGTTAATATGTTTAACCCTTTAACCCCAACTGATTTTACACTTCTTTTAATTCTTCGACACTAGTTCTTCCCATGTAGCAATTCTGAATTATTTAATGACTCAAAATGTGAGATTAGATAATGAGAAAAGTTCCGTATTAAAGTACTGATATTGAAATTTAAAAGTTTTGTTAGGTTGTAGGTGATCTAGAAACAGATCGCTGGGCGGTAATGGGTTAAAAGAAAGAACCTGACTTCAATTTTCAGCAGAAAATATAGCATTATGGTACATCAGCGGTTCCTAAACTGTGGTCCACAGGGTTCTTCATGGGGGGTCCATGAAGGTCCTGTGTTCAATGTAAAAACTTTATTTTATGAAATCTGAGACTAATTTAATGAGTAAAATAAAAGGCAATATAGTAAAACCTGTGAACATGCAATCAGGATAAAATTCTATTTTAGACAGATTTCTGTCTTTACAGGTACATTTGTCTGGTGCTTTTCTCATTGGGACCATGGAATTTTTTCGTTTAAGGGTGTATTCAAATCCAAAAAAAAAGAACTGTTTTCTCCATTTTGAAAAATCTTGGTAGAGATTTATTTCTGAATATTTATTATTTTCTTATTGGTTAATTTCTGTATTGCTTTTTATTTTGATATAATTCAAAACTGTCTTGCATGATTAGTTCTGACAAAAAATTCTTAAGTTTATTTCATGTTTTTATTTTGTACTAGCTGGCCCACAAAGCATTGCCAGAGACTGTGATAAACGTGATAATAACCTTAAATATACCTAAAATCAATGTTTAATGATTATATATTTTTAATGACAGTAAATCCAAATGTAACTAGAGCTGGATGTCCCACTTTCAAACACTGGGTATGCTGCACATGCTCCAGTCTTTCTAAACAAAATGAACTTCAAATTTGTATGATTTTATATTTTTCAATGAAAATCCATCCAAACAAACATAGAGCTGGAGTATGCATTGGGCATGCTCCAGTCTGCATGGTTTATTTTTTTTTACTTTTTTGTGTTTTGAAGCTTTTTTTTACATTCATAAAAGGAATTCAGGCTCAAAGTTGTAGCCTAATGTAGTAAATTTTGTTCTAAGAAATTTTTGAAATTTTACCCTTTTTTCTTTCACAGTTTCGTTTTGCTCTAATTAATTCTTTTAAAAAAAGTTGATTAGGAAAAAGTTTGAATTTTGGAGAATTTAAAATTTATGCATCTCGATTTGGGATTTTGTATTGTATCAAGTTAAGAGAAAGTAATTTTAATTATTAACAAATGGACATGAAATTAAACATTTTAAACTTAAATAAATAACTTACCTTTTGATTAATTGCACAATTAATGCTATCATCATCATTATTTATTTTAACAAATGGGAAAAAATAATAATTCCGTACTAAACAACTAAATTTATACATCTGAAAATCGATCAAAATCTCCGTTTTAGGTGTCACGGTGGAATAATTCTAAAATATCAGGTAACAAACTATCCTCAGTAACCATTAAATCAACTGCATCATTAATTAAAAAAGCAATCCTGATTAGATCGATGTTATGCTTAACTGTGCAACATCATCATAAATATCACCTCGAGTTATTTCCGCATTCATAAGTGGTTTTTGAACCATTTTTTCTTAAGATTTTTATTTTAAGAGTCAACAATCTATTGACAAACATATACATAAGTGGCTTTTAAAAAAATAAAACAGATGAAATTTGTCAATGTCACGAACATTATATTGCATGTATGAGTGCTTCGCACACATGAAACCCAATAAAGAAAAAAAATAATTTGATGCAGTGACCTCACTGTTTTGGAATCCAATAAAAATACAAGAAATTCATTAATGCCGTGATCACTATGCTGCATATAGGAGAGCTTCGAGCACACAAAATAAATAAATAAATAGATACATCACTGGATGCAGCAACCTCACTGTATTGGGAATCCCTAAAAAAATACATGAAATTCGTTAATTTTATGACCACTATATCACATGCATGACCATTTTGGCACATCGGAAGAAAATAAATAAAATAAATTGAATGCAGCAGTCTCACTGTATTGGAATCTATAAAAAATAACAAGAAATTTGGAAAAGCACTGATCACTAAATTGTCAGCTGCCAGTAACTTTCAACAATAAAAATTATAATATATAATGAAAAGAGAAAAAAAGAACCATGGATATTTATTTATTCATATTATCTATTTTAATCATCTCTCTCAGCTTAGGTAATTTCCAAAAGTTTTCAATGCTTTTCCTCTTGTAATATAATGACGTTACTATTTAATGATGTAGTTGTTATTTTAATTAACAAAAAAAAAATAATAAGAATCAGAAAAACATAAATAAAAAATACAGATAAACATTAAAATTAAGACTCACTTGATGTAACAAACACATGTAATGAATCTGATGTAAAGTGAATGGTATTTTTGGTCATAATTTTTTTTTATGGAAAGTGGTCGACAGGATAATGGAGAAGTACCTGAAATTATCTTGAGTGTTCCTATAACAAACTATAAAAGCTACACTTTTCCTTTTGAAAAATGAACATACCACAGCTAAAGTCATTAAGGTATATGAAATACATGGAAATCTGAGTATATTTACGAGAGTGAGAACAAAGACAGGTGGCAAACAGACAAACTGAATTTCTAAACACTTTTTAACACTATGTTCGAAAATCTTAAACAGGGTACGGTGCTGCTGATAAGAAAAGGGCACAGCAAAATTCTAGAACAACCAAAACGCCTGATTTGGCAATTTTTTAATGCATGCCAAGCAGTGACGTGTGCCAACCGAAAAATCGGCAACCTCCAAATTCTACCCAATCAGAATGCGTGCTTCCTACAGCACCCTTTTCCAGAGTTTTAGCAAGTTTTTCTTCATGATTTTTACAAACTTTTAGCAATATTTTCCTGTGTATTTTTGTATTTTTACAAACTTTTAGCAATATTTCCTCCAGATAATTCAATTTTTCCAAACATTTAACAATCTTTTTTCCTCCAAATTTTTAGCAATTTTTTCCTTCTTGCTTAAATTTTGTAAATTACCACAAAAACAAATATAATCAATGTTTACTTTGTGAAAGAAATTCTCATAGGAACTGTGTATGTAGAGAGTTCTCTGCCACAAAGCACATAGTTTATGATTGGGTAGCATCTCGAGATTCTTGATTGTTCAAATGCACAAAACTCAAACAAGCAGCGGTTAGTAACTTACATATATATACTCTTCGCGTACATTAACTGAAAAAAAAAAAACCCTGGATCCATAAAATTAGCAGTGTAGCAATCTCTAGAATGCACGAAACTCATACAAGCAGTTGTTAGTAACTTATATATATGTACACCTAGCGTACATAACCAGACCCGCCCCCCACTGGATGCATAAAACTCACGGTACAGCAATCTCTAGAATGTATGTAATATATCTTATCAAATAAAATCAACAAAAATTCACTTACCTATTGTAATTATTGTTTGTATTCCTCTTTTAATTACATTACAATTTAATCAAAATTAATAAACGTATACAAGCAAACTTAGCACCATCAAATATTGAAGTAAACGGTCTTGTTGCCAAAACGTCTATAGAAAAATAGTGTTGCTACTGTAATAATATATATAGATGAGAAATAAAGGTGTTAACCTTTATTTCTCATCTCTCTCTTTTTTTTTTCACCGGAATTATCCTTCTATGACATACCACAAAATGTCAAACCATTAAACTTCACAGAACAAATTCCACAAACGTAATTCAATAAATTGGACACACAGTAAACCAATCAAGACCTTCTTCTGTCTTTAATGTAAGCTCAAAACCTAATTCAACATCCAGAACAAACAACAATAAACCAACAAATCAACCACAGTAGGCATGGAAGAAACGCAAGATTCAAACCAGTAGCAAGAAAAACTCATTTATCGCTTCGTCAAATTTGATGCCGCCAAGTGTCTCGGGCCATTTTGGTGAGACATAGCGTCATGTCGCCATTTTGTTAAGATTTTTGTTGAGAGATTTTCTTGTTAATAATCATTTCACGTTTGATTTTACATTGAGCTTTATTGAAGTGTTTCAGAAACTTGGTTTTATGCGCCGAGTATCATCAAGAAATTATTAATTTTGGTCTGAGTTTCTTCGGCTACTCGTCGCGCGGTGTGTGACAATGCCATTTGCGGTTTTTGATCACTTTGTTGACGATGGCTTCGAAGAAGCCCGGGAACTCAGAAGAAAAATCAACTACGATGGAATGCAATTTTCCGAGTTAGACAACCCTTCTAAGAACTGTCTGCTGGAATATTATAGAGCAGCACAGAGCTTCGCCAATGTCGATATTAGTAGTAACGCAACTGCTATTAAGTACAATAAAATAGAAGCCATGTCAGCCAGCCTAGAACATAAAAGGCTGAATTTTGAAAATAAACTGCAGATGATCAATGATGAAATTGCAGCAAACCTGGAGGTAAGTGACACTTCTCTATTAAACGTTTTTGATGAGGAACATCCTCCTCCCCCTCCCTAAGGAAAATTCCAATTCTATTTCTGCTGAGGAAAATTCAATGCTGGTTGACCCCAGCCCCAACAAGGGCAAACGCCCTCTTATCAATGATGATAATTCAGATACTGATTCTGAAGAAGGATGGCAAACCCCCAACCCAAAAAAGAAATTCCCCTCTAATAATTCTGATCCTAGTGGCTCTAACAGTTCTAAACCTAAAAAAGAAAGGATTCCACCCTTTTTTATTGAAACAATTCCACATTGGAACACCCTTCTAATAATGCTAAAACAGCAGGCCCCTTCTATCAGATCTTCTATGAAAAAAAATTGGATCAGGATCTCAGTTGATTCTGAAAGTGAGTATAGGAAAGTGCAAGCTGTCTTAACTCAGGGAAAGGTCGCCTATAGAAGTTTCCTCTTAGAAAATGAGAAGAAATTCAAATTCGTCCTCAGAGGCCTCCCAGCAAATGCCTCCTTACCTATGATCCATAAATCCCTCCCACACGATGAGCTAAATGGGTTGACTGTCACGCAACTCTATCGTGGAAACACGAAACATCGTGTTCCACTCCCGCTGTTTCTGGTGCAAATGCCCAGACAACAAAATACTCCCAACCCCTTATTCCAAATTTCTGAGATCCTGGGACTGCAGGTGCAGTTTGAAAAATACCGGGGTAGAAAAGGACCCATGCAATGTCACAATTGTCAGGGATACTTTCATTCAGCCGCTGTCTGCCATCTTCCAGCAAAATGTGTAAAGTGTGCAGGCGCACACAAGACAGATGTCTGTACAAAACCTTATGATGACCCCTGTAAATATGTTAATTGTTCAGGTGTTAACCCTGCTAATTACCGATTATGCCCAAAATTCCCAGGAAATCAAGATAAAAATTCGGCTAATAACGTTAGCAAAATTCCTAAAACTAAAACCACGTTACCTTTCCCTGTGAAGAAGGTGGACAAAGCAGTCTCATATGCGAGTACTGCTGGCAATATGGTTGTTGCCCCCTCATCTACACCCCTTGTGGGTAGCAAAATTACATCGGCCCTCAAATTAGGTGCAGTTTCGGACGCCGATTTTACAATGGAACTTATCAAGTTTGAAAAATTTTTTGGAAAACCGGCTGTTGTTCAGGCTTACCAAAAATGCCTAACAGCCCTCCATACTGCACCTACGGAAATAGACAGAATTTATATTCTTTATTGCAACATGCCCAGTACTGCTGTTTAGTACTATGTCTTTTTATTTTTCGATTCCCACCTATCTGGCACATTCCCAGCTTCAAGGAATTTGAAATTTCTTACTGTTGGCTTATGGAATGCCAGCGGGCTTAGAAACAAAGCCAATGAGTTTAAGGATTTTGTTTATGCTCATAACTTGGATATAATTTTGGTCTCTGAAACCCACTTTACCCAGGGTTATTCTACTAAGGTTGCCAACTATGAGCTTTTCCATGCTGACAGACCTCTTGTTGGTGGCCGTCCTCTTGGTGGCACGGCTGTGTATGTTAAATCTGGGCTCAATGCATCTCTTGCTAAAGTCCCCCAATTTTAATGCATTGAAGCCACTGCTATTGTCTTAGACTTCCCTTCCATCCCACATCTTCTAATTGCAGCTATGTATAACCCCCCTCGTAGGAATCAACGTCTGCTAGATCAAGATCTTTCTAACCTAACCCGCCCTTTTACAAATTTTGTCATTGCGGGTGATTTTAATGCACATCATTTCTCTTGGGGCTGTCGTTATTCCAACACAGCTGGTCATAAAATTCGTTGCTGGGCAGATCAAAATCATGCGCAAATTTTAGCACCCCCAGAGCCCACGCGACCCAACACACATTCTATTATTGATTTTGCAATCACCCGCAATTTTCCCTTCCCGCATTCCATTCGTACGGAGAACGACCTGTCATCTGATCATTTCTCAGTTGTGCTTACATTCGATGTGGGCAATTACCAGCTTGACATACCTCAGGCCTTCTCGGTCAATTGGGATGAATATGCCCATGTTCTGAAGAGTATGCAGGCACCGCCCACTCAGATTCGCTCTGCTGATGACGTAACAACTTCAATTCAAGCTTTTGGTGATACTCTCCAAAACGCATTTGACAAAGTTGCGAAACTACGGCAGAGGGTGGTTGACAGCTTTCGACTGCCTGAGCACATCAGGGACTTGAAAAGAAACGGAAATCGTTTTAGGTGGGACTGGCAGACATCTAAAAATCCCATTATAAGATTCCATCTTAATCGTTTGAATCACAAAATTAGTGCTGCAATCAAGGAGTTTAGTATATCACGCTGGAACACCTATGTTGAGTCCTTATCGACTTCTGACAACACAATTTGGTCAGCAACGGCCCGCATCCGTAGGACACGAACACACATTCCGGCTCTACTTGGCCTACTCTAACTCTGACAAGGCTGAGCTCATTGCCGACAGTCTTAGAAGCCAGTTTACACTCAACCATGATGTTGTCAATCCCCAGATGACTGACATTGTCAATTCCAAAGTTGAAGAGTTTCTAAACACTCAACATAATAATACTCTGAACTCTGCAACTCCTTCAGAGGTTGTAACTTATATTGGGAATCTGAAAAAGAACAAAGCTCCTGGCCTCGATTGCATATCTACTAATATGTTAATGCATCTTCCTCTGAACTTTATCTTTTTCCTAACTTTTCTTATCAATACTATGCTTAACCTCAGATTGTTCCCTGACTGCTGGAAAAGGGCGTTGATAGTACCAATCCCTAAACCTGGGCAGGGCCGACACGCCCCCCCCCCCAGCTTCAGACCCATTTCACTTCTATCCTGCCTGACAAAAGTCTATGAATATATCCTTGCAAGCTGTCTGAAGGAGTTCATTACTGTCAATTCGATAATCATTCCTGAGCAATTTGGGTTTAGGCCCAAACTCTCGACACAACATCAGCTTTGGTGTGTGACTGAACTCATTCATGAGGGCTTCCTCAAACGAGAAAAGACTGGAGTAATATTCATAGACATTGCAAAAGCATTTGACAGAGTCTGGCATAACGCCCTTATCTATAAACTTATAATGCACAATGCTCCACCCCAGCTAATTCTTATCCTGTGGAACTACCTTCAAGGTAGAACCTTCTATGTCAGAGTACACACCTCTATCTCCTCCTCCCGCAATATTGAGGCTGGCGTCCCACAGGGTGGATTACTAAGCACATGGCTCTTCAACTTATACATCAACGACATCCCTCAGATTCCTCGCATCCTCTTAGCATTATATGCGGATGACACGGCCATCATGTACAGTAACAGATCACTACCACAAGTGATAGAACAACTCCAGTCCTATCTTCTGACCCTCTACATCTGGCTTAGAAATTGGCGCATCAAAGTTAATGCAGCAAAAAGTGCCACCATGATTTTTTCTCCAAAAATTCTATCTCCCTCGACATTAACCTCTCTCTAAATAATGACATACCCTGGGTCACCAACTACAAATATCTAGGAGTTTACCTAGACTCTAAATTAAGCTGGGGCCGGCAGATCTCGGACGTCATTGCCAAGACTGCTGGTGCCCGAGCATCCCTCAAATCATTAATAGCTAGACATAGCTGTCTGTCTCTTCCTAACCAGCTACTTCTCTACAAATCCTTCATAAGATCTACCATGACCTACGGGTCAGTTGTTTGGGGATCTGTCTGCGAAACTAAAATGCAGAAACTTCAAATTGCCCAAAATAAAATCTTACGTCAGATTGTTAATGCAACCATGTTTGTCCGGAATGACATCATTCATCTCGATCTCAACATTAGACCTATCTCGCAAGTAATTAAAAAACTTGCACAAAAATTTCACAGAGATCGCATTCTTATACCCAACGAAGCGTTGCGGTCAATTAGGCAGTATAACATAAACAGCACTTTTGGCAATAAAAGACCGCTTGTCATCCTTAGTAGAGATGACGGTTTTGCCCCTCCCTCCAAAAGAAGGAGGAGAGAACCACCCTAAACGCATCGTTGTGGTTTTTCCAAATTCCAAATTGCTTAATTTTTGCATTATTCTTTTCCCTTTGGCTCTACATTTTTAACATAATTTAGTCTTGATGTCTTCCTGCCCATGCGTCTGGCACTCGGGTTCAGTTCACCTTCTTTTAAATTTTATTTATTTTTAAAAAATTTTATTTATTTTTTTTTTCTAACTGTATATTACATTAAATCGTAACCATTTTATATCTTAAAAGAAAAAAAAAACTATATGGCCTTGTTTGCTTTTTCTGCTCCTACCTCCAGTGTTTGCTGTGTTCATTTATACCAATTCCAGTGCTCAGGAATTTGCAATGCAAATTCCACCAACCTGCTGAACTCATCTATGCATCCAGAACATTCGACACCATCAAAATAGAAGGAATGTAAACGCCAGCATTGCGACTGGCGTAGGAAATTCAAAAATCATCACATTGGTTCAAGTGTCTCGCTAGTTCTAGGATTCAACCAAGGGCATTTCTTAGATTTTGAAAGAAACACTATTTAGTTCCTTGAAGGCACTTTTTTTATTTCAAAAATCACTTATTATATTTAAAAGTCAGGGTAACCATTTCAAAACACAACAATAAATCAGTACATGTCATGCACACAATTTTTTTTAGTACAAAAAGCAGTGAGGGTGCAATATTTTGAGTGAGGGATGAGATGGATGCTATTTTTTAAATGAATGGCAAAAAGGGTGCAATTTTTAAAATCAAAAGCAAGCAGGGTGTAACACCCTCCTGAAACAGCCAGGGAGGAAACTCTGTTTATATACATCATATTATGCTTTGTGATACATCTTGGTTGCGTGACGAATAACCCTCACAAGCCGCTATAATAAGGAAGCACCACAAACACATTAAATAAGTTCAGCTAATTTGAAAAACTTTCTACACAGATGACAGTTACAGCAGAAATAAAACTCCCAATATGGTTTTATTAGAAAATAAAATAAAGAAAGAAGGTTATTAAAAACCCCTTAAATCATTCATAAAAGGATATATTCTTTTAAGAAAATAAAAGTGTTGGGGAAAAGTCATCTGTAAAAAATCACCAATAGATAAGAAAATATACTGAATTTTTTTCATGAAACGGCAAATAAAGCTTTTAAAATGTGTATCATCTTTAACTTCTTGCATGCAGAAGAATTGCATTGAAGATTGTGATCAATACAACTGGTGGTATATATATTTGGTGGTATACACTATACATATTCTGTTTTTTTTTTAAAAGAAGCTCTGCATACCATCTGATTCTCTAGTAAAGCTTTAACTCTTGGCATATAACCTCTGGTATAGTATGTACCCTCAGCTTTCTTTACGAATACAGCACTGTATATGATGATCCTATTAATGAAAATTTACCAGAATTTTTTTAATTTAACAGTGATTTTCCAGATAAGCATTTTTTAAGATCAAGATAGAAATAAATTCCTCTTTGTATTGATACGTCTTGTTTAAGATATTTGAAAATACATAAATTTATGCTACTTTATGATTAATTTATCTGCAATTATAACTGCATCTTTCATTATAATTTATTATTACTGCAAAATCTTTTTAAAAAGCACCACGCTAAGCTCTACTCTACATACTTTTAAAAAAAATGCTTTCACTATGATTAATTGGGTTAATTTGTTTGATGCAATCTTTTTTATCAAAAAAATGCTAACTCTTGCTTAAAAACACAAAACTGGTGTGATAAATGGAAATTTGTGGTAACACTGGATGATTGATTGTTTTGCTTAAGTGATTGTAGCAAAACAAAAGGCAATTTTGTATGAATTAATGAAGGAAAAAAACTCAATGAAACTTGTCATGAATATAAAGAGAATTTACAAAAGTATTCTTGATTGCTGCTGGATTTTGTTATGAAGGTAAATTAAAGCTCTTAAAAATATCAAGTTAGTAAAATAACATTGTTATCAGTAAAATATTTTAAAATCAAGTTTAGAAGAAAAAATTGCAACTTTTTATGAAAAAGACATCCATAAAGTAGTGCTTCATATGGACAAAACTTCTAGTGAATCTTCCCAGTCAACTGCCGCATATTTAGTAAAGAAAGAACCACAAATGAAGTTAAATTGTCCCAATATCATATATATATGTAAACTTACATGATGCCCTCTTCCCCATGACATTTAAAAATTTGTGTTCTTAAATCAATCATTAGAAATACGTCATTCATGAACATTTAAAAGACTTTGGAAAGTTTAGCAAGAGATGCAGGAGAAAATTTTCATAACTACAACTACAGTAAACTGTATCAAGCCAACTTCGAGCCAGAGCTATTGCCAAAAGTCAAAGATATTCAACAGAATCAAATTATTGCAATGAATATGGCATTTATGAGTAGGAATTAACTGTGAAATTCGTTTCCCTAAAATATGAACGACCTTCTCCAATATTCTTTCACAAGCTAAAGTCTCATGGCATTTATGAATGTCTAATGCACTCTTTTTAAGGAGATAGCAAAATGTCTAAATATTATTTTCCACAAATGTAATTTTTCCATATAAAGAATTTTCCTTCTGCTTCACATATATATATCTAATAATAAGCCTTTAAGAGGTCACTTATTAAGGTGATTAATAGCCTTTAAGAGGTCACTCAGAGGTCACTTACTTCACTCAGTCGAAAACACTCGCTCGCTAATGTTAATCCTTTGAGAGAAATATTTTACGATATTTAGTTCATATTTCAATATTTCAATTTTTTTTTTGCATTGGACAGCTGAAGTCAATCTGTATGCAGGCCCTTTTTTACTTTTTCGATTTTTGGTTGCAGTTTTTTTTATTGGGGATATTTTCATTTTCAAAACCAGTTCTGAAAGTGAAAGTATCTTAATACTAAAAACTTGTGATTAGAATAAAAAAAGTACAAAAGGGCCTGCATAGAGATTGACCTCAGCTATCCAATGCAAAAAGCATTTTAAAATATTGAAATGCGAATGAGTAATAATATAAAATGGTTCATAAATAATAGTAAATAGATATCGTGAAATATTTCTGCCATAGGATCAGCATTAGCAAGCAGGTGTTTTCGACTGAGTGAAGTAGCGGCACATATTTTACACAAATGTAATTTTTCCA
Organism: Maratus michaelseni; assembly: GCA_963931845.1. Classification (NCBI taxonomy): domain Eukaryota; kingdom Metazoa; phylum Arthropoda; class Arachnida; order Araneae; family Salticidae; genus Maratus; species Maratus michaelseni. The sequence continues at coordinate 308,971,207 of OZ007598.1, read as the reverse complement.
TATAAAGAATTTTCCTTTTGCTTCACACATATATATCTAATAATAAGCCTTTAAAGACCTCAAATAAATTTGTGTCTTTAATGAAAAACCAACATTCCTTTAGATAAAATGAAAGGGTTTTTAAATTCTTTTTATTTTGTAATAGCAGAAAAGTCTAAGAACTATTTATTGATTTGCCATCTTTCATGATTTTTAAAAGAAATTTCTGATGTTGTGCAAGTGATTATTTTATGTTTCATTGATATTAAAGGTGCCCATAAATAATATTGTCGCTTTCAAATATATTATTTATAAGTGTATTTCTTTAGGATGGGTTATACTAGGATAGAAAACTTAACCGGAAGATACAAGGAGTCAGGGAAACCTAATTCAATGCTGCTCCCAGAATATACAATAAACATTTATTTTCCCCCAAAATAAATGATAGTATTTATGGTTTCCCCTAACATTTCTGCTATAATTTGTGTTCCCACTTAGAATTATTATTCTGCAGACTCAGAGACAAAAAATATCTGGGTTTTCTCTTGAATACAAAAATAAAATTATAGAAATGCTTCTAATCATGTTATAGAAATATATGTTACATAAAAAAATATAAAATCCTAACATATAGTCTGCTCAGTAAAATGGTTTTAGACAAGATGCTGTTTTGTACTTATTATTATTTTTTTACTTTTTATATGATTATTGAAGTAAATTTTCACTGGATAGTGCGATCAGCCTAAGAAAATTATTATATGAGCATTTTTTCAGTACAAACTTTAAGCAACAGATAGTTTTTAATCTAATTTTAAAATTTTAGATATCTTATTTATTTTTCTAAATAATATATGTGTGTAAAATGAATGGGATTTTTGAAAATTTGTTCAGTATTTGTATTTCCTACATCATTGTTCTTAATTTTGTTTGTTTTGACATGTGTAAACAGTGTTGATTTCAGACACTTTTCTCTGGAAGGAATTTCTGTGGGTCGGGGGGGGGGGAGGATTGCACTTTTTAGCCATTAAAAGGTATAAAATCTCAAATCTTCAAGGGGAGACATTTCAATGCTCCGTGTGGGAGGGGAAATGTCACCCCCTGAATTCAACACTGTAAATTGGTTGTTCATATTTCAAAAAGTAGTCTGATGGGCATTTTTTACATGTATTGTGTGTTTAATTCTTCTGTTTTGATAGCGTGTATCAACTATCACTCCATTTTAATTTTTATAATATTACTTATAGTATAAACATTCATAATTTATCTGCTGCTGTCCAAAGACCATGAACAATGTTTTGTTAATGCTTTCAGAACAGCTGTTTTTAAAAACCGAAAACATGGAATCCCATGAGTGAGACATCTGCGAATTTATTAGAAATATTAATTAAAGGGTAATTATTATTTTAATATCAGCTTCATGCACTATCTCTTTTCAAAAATTTGATAATTAGTTAAGGAGTGTGACTAATTGATTGATTTTTGCAGCTGTGCTGATTTATGGATTACCAAAATAGAGCTGGTATTTTCCCTTTAAGTACTAAATAGAAAATATAATGTGATATTTTTAAAACATTTTCTATTCTCACTATTTTAGATCTTCCATTGAATGCAAAGCCAGCAACAATAATAATTTTTTACAGAAAGTTTTGTTAGAATCAGTAAACCAAAATTTTTAACTGTCTTTTTTCTTATAACAGTTGTATTTGTTTATTGTTGACTGTGATAGCATTTTATATATTTTTTCTTGTTAAATGCTTCTGATGCAGAATTCTGCAATAAGTTCTGATTTTGGTAATATGTTGTGAATCAGATAATGTTGTGTCTTTTTCATAAAACATTTCAGTCGTTGTTAGTAATTTTGTATATTGCTGAAACTGAACATATGAACAATTTTGTAAGATTGCCTTGATTTGTGAAATTCCTGTTTTAAAATAAAGATTTTACTTTTTAAATATTTGCCAAGTTCCTTTTTTTTTTGGTACATATATTAAGTGAACCTATTGACAAACACATTTTTTTTCTTTCTCATTAATGATCTTTCTTATATGGTTGATATATAGAAAAAGAGATTTTTGGCAACTATTATATTATTGTTCATATACCCAGAATAAAATTTTCCATTGTCTTCTAAAGTCAACAAACCTTTATGAAGAATGCCTTCATAAACGTTCAAGGGTCATTTAATCTGGATAGCTTGGTAGAAAAGATAAAAGTCCTTCTGGCCTGTATGGGGAGGAAAAGGTAGCTTTCCTATATCTTCATTTTAAAATTTTAGCTAATATTGCTTGAAAAAAGCAAACTAAATTACAAAGAACTAGATTACAGAAGATTCGTTAATACTGAATTTAAATAAGGAATTCACCAAATTAGTCAGTTAGAGCCAAGTTGGCTTCATTTATGGAGACTTATTTTTGTTCGCCAAATTTGGCAATATTTTGACAAGCTTGGGAAAATTTTGAAACTAACGGATATGAATGTATAATTATATGTATATAATTAGGAAAATGATTACAACAATGAAAGATAATAATTTGTGAGAAATTATGTTCACTAAAACTCATAAATCAATTCCTTTTATATTGTAATCTGCTGTCTTGTTTCAAAATGTCAGCCACCCTAGAATTTTAAACTGCTATATATCAGCCATCTTTTAAGATAGAGACAAGACAAAAAAAATGTTCCAGAATTCTTGTATCAAGGCCTAATACTTAAGCAAAAAATAACTTTAAATTTCGTATTTTTTTTTTAGTTTTAAATCATTTAGTGGCTGCATTTTGAAAGAAGATGGCAGACCAAGCTGGCCAACTAACTCTGTCAAAATATTGATGAGATTAATACATGATTAGTTTCATCTAAGCAAGTTTACAAGTATGATCATTATCATATGACAAAAATCATATATATATATATATATATAAACATTTGAATGGAGGATGGTTTTGGAATCTGGGAATTGTGATCGTTGAAAATATACCAAAATTTTCCAGTATTGCTTTCCTCGAAACGAGTGCATTTTACCTTTTGTAATGCCAAAATTCAGCTTCAAATGTAAGCTTGGGATATATATTTTTTTCCTTTGGGTTAAACAGTGACTAGCAGAACAAAGGTTCTTTATCTAGAGAACGACACAGTCAATAACAGCTGACAAAAATCATTTACACTTATTTTGACTGAAAATATACACAATGATAAAATGAAAATAAATATAAAGTACAGTAGACTGCCTTAAATCTGCAAAGCTTAAAACCTGAGGCTATGCGGATTTTATAATTTTGCAGTGTTCTGGTTAATGTTTTGTTAACATTTTTAAACAGTAATTTTAATTTAATAACGCACTTGAAATTATAATTAATGCTAAAGTCAAAAAATAAAAATTTTAATTTTCTTTAAATATTAAAAGTAAATGTCAAGTAATTAATTAATAATGCATAACTAAATATGCATAGTGATGAGGCAATTTTTTCTTGAGTTATTTAGTGAAATTTTCAATATAAATATATACTAATAATTCACATCAAAATCTTAAAATAACAAAGTTTTATGTCTTGTTTAGCCTTGTTACTTAATAACCAAAAAGCTTTAATACACAAATGTATTTGGAAAAGGAAATGATTGCCACTGATATCAGTGTAATCTTGAAAATTTTCAGAAATAAATTTATGCTTCCTTATGAAAAAACATGAGTTCAATCCTATTAACTAGAATTCCATATTAAAATGTGTACAGAATGATATTTAAAAAAATTAAAATTTTTACCTACATCTTAACTGTAAGTTTCATTGTTTACATCTGAAATGATGTGTGTATTTTAGGGAGTCTACTATATATGAAAATATCAAACATCATGGCATTTTGAAAAGAAATATCGGATATATATCATGATATATATGAAGATACGTATCCATTGATATATATATATATATATATATCACCAAACCCTGATTCAAACTGATCTTTTAAAATAAATACCAATTATTAACGTTTCTGCTTCCTAAATTTAGAAATTTCATTTACTATTAACTTACAATAAATATGCACATGAAACACACATGCATGTAGTTATAGTATAATGATATTTATAAGATGAATAAAATATAGACAGTAGGTAATTTATGTTAAAAATATTATTCAAAATACAGGTGGCATAGAAAAAGACATGCTTCCAGTGTTCCAGTAAATGGTTAAATCAGCTTTTTGTTATAGCGTGGTGCACATCGCAGAAGAACAGAAAACAAATGAAGGAGAGAAAAGACTTCATACAGAGTAGATATAAATTACTTTTACAAAGTTTTGGTAAAGTAAGAACTTTTTTTTAATTCCATTTTCTGAGACAAAATTTAACTTTATCAACTTTTTCGCTCTCAACAATTCCTCCAAGGTCATGCAAACATAGATGTGTATTTTTAAAGAACTAAAAAAAATTATTTCTAACATATCTCATCAACAACATATTTCATTTTAGAATAAGCGAGCAGACCAGAACTTAGTTATAATTCATTCTAAAAAGATACAATGCACTTCTTGAAAAAAGATGCACTTTTATCTAAAGTAAGTAAAGCAAGATAAATATCTATTAATATGAATGCAAAGGAAAACTTACAATTACTTTTTTTATACAAGGATAAGAAAAATCAATTGCCTCATAAATTTGAAATACCATTCATAATTTTGTATGAAGTACTCAAGGGTGACTACCATTTATTGCACAGTTAAAGCCACAATAAGCTTGACCCTATCACAGAGATTGCAAATTACACATATTATTGATTTCAATATCAAATATAGAAAATGAAATATAGAAAATAAATATATACGAACAAAAAAATTATTTTAGAAGTAAAACAATAGAGTTTTAATAACATTAAATACAGAGAAACAAAGGTATTCAAACAAATGACTTATAATTTTAATAACACCCCAGACAACACAAACACATCCTAAAAACATCCAAAAGATGTCATATTTAGGACAAGCTGATATCCTGCGGACTGATGAAATGGTCCTCTCGACAGTTACAGGACATCCCCTAAGTTTCGAAATGTCACACGTTTCAACGTCCTATGGATGTCATCTCATGACACATTTTGGACAGTTATAGGGCATCCTCTGGGTGTCGAAATGTCACACCTGTCAACATCCTGTGGATGGTTTTTGAGAAATTACTGCCTTCATTTTGTATTTTTGAAATTCATATGTACATACACATATGACAATGCATAGATCTATTGTCACTGAAAACATTTATTTAATAAATTTTATAGTATAAAAATATCTTCATTTATTAGAGGGAATAAATTTTTTTATTAAATTCCTACTATTAGCTCACACTCTCTATATATATGTCTTGTTGGAATTTTCAGTCGTTAATAAAATATTTTCTATTCATCCATTCAAGTTCAAATAATTTTTTTAAAACTTGTACTGGATGACAATTGATGTTAATACAGTTTTTTCAAATATTAATTCATTAATTAAATTTAATTAATTAAATATTATTATTTAATATTTAATATTAATTATATTAATTAATATTATTATTTATATTATTATAATTAATAATTATATATAATAATAATTAATATATATAATTAATATATATAATTATATATAATATAATATATATTATATATATATATTACACACATATATATTAATCACAAATGTGTGCGTCAGTAACGTTAACGTATGATGCGAACAACATTGAGGCTAAAATGCAAAAGTTACAACAATGGAGCTAATATTTAAATTGACAATTCAAACAATTTCCATGGTATCTCAACGTGAAAAAAAAAAATTTGGGGCCGACGCCGACGTTTTGACTTTTTGGGGCGTATATTTCGATTTTGGATTACTTTACTTTCCGCGGCAGTGTCTTATTACGTCAGTATCTAACATTTGGCGATTCTCGCTTCTAAACTGTCGATTTGTATAGAAAGATAGACAAATTTTCATTTTTATATATTAGATAACATAAATAATAACTGTGTAGATTCAGTTATATTGTAAATTCATTTAGCTCGAAAATAATCAAAACAGCTTTCTCAATTTTGACATACACTCTAGAGCCTAATATATTTAATCCATTGCTCACCTCCTTTGTCAAATATCGAAAGTCCACAATCTTATAATTTGATGTTAGCCAACACTACCGCTATAAAATAACCTAATTATACTATTATTAGTAACCATCAATAATGATCCTACGCTTAAATTTTTTAACTACAGTTCTTATCATATATTACGATAACAATCGTAATATGTAATAATATCTAAAAGGAGCAATACGTGCAATTAAAGTTTGTAAAATATTTTAAATACTGAAATGTATAAAATTATTTAATGGGATTATTTTTACATAGAGGTCAAAGTTGGACAACTTTAAATCTTTGATGTCCAGCTAAAATTATTCTCTGTTACTCGAGTTGAATATATTATATATATATATATATATATATATATATATATATTAAATTTTTTTATTTTTTAAGAAAGGTTATTGAATAATCTTTCTTTAAAAAAAAATCCAATCTAACAATGATCTCATACACTATATAATTTATTTAATAAAAATGTTTTCAATAACAATATATTGAGGTACATATGAATTTTAAAAATGCAAATTGAATTATATTCTCGATAAAATTCAAGAAAATTTAGTAAAATTCCTTACTTATATATAATTATCATTTTACATATTTTATTCTTAATTTGAGCAATTATAAAAAGTGATGCAATTTAAAAATTTTTCATGACTCTTTTTAAGTGCTATGTCTTAAGTGGAATTTATCTTGTCGTAAGAAGTCATATAAAAACTTAAGGCAGCATTAAAAAAAATATTTTACCACACTCAACAACTCAAAATTTTGAGACACATTTTTAAAAGGAAAAACATTAAACTTGGCGACGTGATTTATGAAGAGATTTATAAGGGACCTATGTTTTTTTTTTGTTCAATTAATTAGAAATTGATTTACAAGCAATTATTTTCACAGTACGATATTTTTTTTTTGTTTCCGGCGCTATCGCTTCAGGAAATTTTGTTCAAAATGTTCACTTTGACAGCATTTTTTGAAATATATTCTGCCTTTATCGAAAAATCGAGACAATACGGACATTGTAAAGTTTCTGAATAAGAGAACCTACCAATTGGATGCATTTTAGAGGAAAAATGAATTTAAAAATGTGTCTCAAAATAAGCAGTTTGGATTTGAATACACCCTTAAGTTTTTTTAAATAACAATTTTTTTTTTTAACTTTACAATTATTTGTTTTACTCACTAAAAAAAGCATGTAAATACCTAATCCACTTTAGGAACACCCGGTATATGCAACAAATGTTATGCATTTGATTGTCCTCTGATAAGGTGCCACATGAAATCTAAAAGTATTGTTTTGTCCCTCTAATGATAGTTTTACATTGTTTTTCTAGAATAAAGCTACTGCATAAGACATCTGTTAATACTTTTGCATTCAAAACAAATAAAGGACAGAAAAGTATGCCCTTTCATATTTAGTGGCCAAAGCACACATTTACTGCTGTGATAATTTGGCTATACAACTTCAGATTCAATTTGTTTTACTTACCGTTATACTTAAATACATTATCTTACTTTAACAAAATAAGACAGTACCATGATTATGTAAATGCTAATGGCCCGGAAAGTGCATTTTATATATGTCACAAAGTATTAACATAAATTGGAGAAATATTAAGATATTGTTTGTTTTCATTGTTCTAACTTTAATGAATAAGCAACTTCTGTATTTTAAATAATTGCACATATTACACTAAGTGCTGAATATAAAATAATAAACTTAAATTATATGACATACAAAAATTAAATCTTTATGCAAAAGTCATCAGAAGTAAATACCTGAAAATGTTAAAATTTTACTTCCAATTTAATTGGAAATCAGTAAAGGAATAAAAATTAAAAAATATATTTCACAATGTCATGAAAGATAGTATGGGAAAAATGATAATCACTGTTGAATTATCTTATTTATTATTTTTAAAAATTCTATAATGTTACAAATTGCAAAATAAAAAAAGTCACATCAAAAACAAAACAAATATTTATTTACAACTTTTACGATAAAATACAAAACAAATATTTATTTATAACTTTCCACAATAAAATACAAAACAAATATTTGTTTACAACCTTCGCATCGCAAAATGTAGTTTGTTTTATTTATATTTTTTTCCCTTTGCAACAATCTGGTTTCTTACACCTTGCCCTTGTCATAGAAATTTTTGCTCGGCATACATCTGTAAAGAAGAAAAGAAAAAAAATATACATTTCTACCTAACTTTATAAGTGCATCACATTCATTCAAAATGAATAAATCAGCATATTATACACAAGATATACAATAATTTGTTACTGTTTGTTTCTTCAAAAGATCTTACAGTAAAATTTACAGTTATTTTTAGGAACTTTATTATTTAAGCCTTATGGGATATTTGAACAACTATGAAAAAGTAAAAGCAGTGCAATAGCACATCTTATTTTATGTAGAAAGACGTCATACAGCATGAAAGCACCTGCCTTGTTTTGTGGCGAATAAAAAAAAAAATCTTAATATTTATAACTGATGGTAATGTCATATTTTTAATAATTAAAAATGATGGTAATTACAAGCAAAATGTACAACAGTAGACTCCCCAAATCCACATGAGTCCATCATAACACTGAAGTTCAGCAAATTTTTGAATTATTTGCAGATTTCTGGTTTATTTATATTTTTTAAGCAGTAATACGAATGTAATAATGCATTTGAAATTACAATGAATGTGTCTATAATAAAGTAAATTATTAAGTAAAACAATAAAGTACTAAATATTAAGAAAATGTAAAACTTGATTAAAATATAAAAAGTAACGGTAAGTAAGTATTTAGTAATGTGTAAGGTGTAAGTATGCTAAATAAAGATTAGATATCATCATCAACAACAACAACTGTTTTCAATCCACTGCTGGATTCTGCCCCAGATTTTTCCATTGTTTCCTGTCTAGTGTTTTAGTCATCCAATTAACACCAACCACTTATCTGATTTCGTCACTCCATCTTACTTGAGGTCGTCTTCTTTGTTGTTTTACATCACAGGGATACTACTGTAGGGTGTTTGTGCTCCATCTACTGTCTTATCTTTTTGCAATGTGCCCCGCCCATTTTCCATTTCAGCCGTTTAATTCTTTCAATGATGTCAAAAACTTTCGTCTAACTTCTCATCCAGGTTATTCTCTTTCTGTCTCTTCTAATTATGCCTAGCGTACATCTTTCTATACTTCGCTGTGTTCGGGTCTGGATATCGGGTTGCGTTTGGTGAAGGAAACACACTCGATGGAGAAGTTTCTGTAGAAGCACAATTTTAGTCATCAATATTGGTTTGACACTAAACGGTATTCGCCGTTCCGCTGCACCAGATTTAGTACAACAATCCTATACTTTACAGATTAACAAACTACAACTTGTACGTTTCATTTTAAAATGCTTGTTACACTTATGCTGAATTGGTGTTTGTTATGAGAACATAAAATTTCTTTTTATAAAAGCTATGATTTATCAAACTTATAAGTTATAATGCTCTAAAATAAGACTTTTATTTTTGTATGGAGTAAAAAATTCAAAAAGAAAATAACAATGTGTGCAGTATTTGAACACACAGCAAATGTAATGTCGTGATAAAATGCTTTTTTAACCATTAAAATAATGTCAGGGCTTAATATGCTTATATATCTACCGTATTATTGGGAATATCTGCCGTACCAATGAAAATCTGTTTTTAAAAAAGTATATCCATGTAAGCGGCGCACCTGTAAAAATCTCTTTTTTAAAAATGTATATCCATGTAAGTGCCGCACCCAAGGAACTCAAATTTATTTATAAATATTTTCACTCAAATGCCACACACAAAAAAAAATTAAATGTAAAGAACTATTGTAATATTATTAATATATACATATAAATAATTTCACTTAAGTGCTGAAAAAAATATGTATATATATATATATATATATATATATATAAGGATATCATATAGAGACTTTGTGCCGAAACTACTTTAGCATAACTCGAGCGGTGTTCCTGTAATTTTTTTTTTTTTTTTTTAAAGGGCAGAGGGAGATTCCTATTGACAAAAGACATGTTAGATTTAAGTTATGCAAATGACAAAAAAATTTAAACAAGCAAAATATTACTGAAAAATGTTATGTAATAAACCATTATGAAAACATTTTTAAAATATGTAGTTTTATGTTTACTCCCCTGACTACTGCTAAAAGCACCTTTTCGTCACTGAAGCAATAATCAAACAGAGAAAAATACAGTATTTAATCTATACCATCAGAAGCTGATGATCTTATTCTGATAACGTTTGGCGACTTCCAACTGCAAAGTTAAATAAACAAAACAAAAACCACAGATAGTTCTCTCCTTTTTCTTTGCAGCCTGCTTGTTTTTTTGTGGGGATGCTCTCATTTTCTAATAACTGATTATTTTTTAATAAAAGTTTGTTACACAGACTAATTTACTATTATTGAACTTGCTGAAAACTTGAACAAATTTCGTCAATTGACGATGGAGATATCAATTTTTTTTAATAGTAAGGTAAAAACAGGTTTTGCTTTTCATTCTTTTTCTTTTAATTATTTTTCCTATTTGCTTGAAGCTCAATTTTTTCCCCCATTTGGCACTATCTATTACGCTTGACGACAATTGTGTTGATATAACAGAGTTTAAAGATAGCTAGAATTTAAATATTCAGGGCCGAAATTAGCTTTTTTTTCACAGGGGGAAACAGGGATTTTGGGCACCCCCACTAACCCTACCTTTCTCGCAAAGTAAATTTACAAAGATAATTTTACTAAGTTTTTAATAGCTGACTTATTTTAAACTGAAAAATATGTAATCATAAAATACGTAATAGTGAACTCTGTGCTTTGTCAAATACTTATTCAATAAAACCAGTGAATACAGAATCAAAAGGAACAGGACAAAATTCAGTTTTATACAAGTTTTTGTCTTAGCAAATAGAATTGATGCTATTGTTACTGCTGGATCCGTGTATTTTTTCATTTAAGACAGGATTCTATTACAGAAAGATTTTACTGTAGTTATAGTATTACATTACAATTGAACAGATGTTTAAAGTCCTAGTGTTATAAGTCACAATGTCTTAAGAACTGAAAAACCAGAATTTTCTGTAAGAATAACAATGAATTCTAATACTGTAAAACATCTTTGTATGTTATCTACATACAGTTTCATGGAGCTATCATTTATACTGCACTTTCTATTTATAAACTAATATGTTTAGATACTTTCCTGAACCTAAATAATAAAATTGATACCAAAATAGTGACTCGGAACAACAACAACAAAAAAAAGTTTTTAATAAGTATTTTATTATGTTAATTTTCTACCCTTTATTTTTTAGTGTCCCATGAATTCTCAGTTTTTCTTTTGAATTTTCCAACTACAAAACATTTTTTCCCAAATTTCATATACTTTTTTTGGTATCAAGCAACAAACCAAATGTTCATTTGTCGTTCCCCATACCTTCCATTCTGGCGCCGGGGCACATGCCTCCTCGTGCTCCCTTTAATTTTAGTCCTGAATATTAATAATCAAAAAGTGCTGCAGAATGTTTACATTTAAAATAAATGTGAATATACTTAAAATCTTGGTATTTTTCTGTTAGCCGGGCGCTACTAATCAGAGATCTGCACGGGTCGAGCTTGGGCCTATTTTCCTTCATGGCACTCGGGCTGGGCCTGGTCTCCACTCGTTTTGGGATGAGCTCAAGCCAGGGGTGGGCCTAGTGATTACTCTTTACGGCCCGGGTTGAGGCCTTACTTTTTTCCTGAAGGATCAGGAAGTGCCTTAAATTATTTTTTCCGTACAGAGCCGGGACTGGTTTCATCCTTCCTAGTCCAAAGAATATTTACTCCGTAAAGAAGAATCACTCCCATAGGCGTAATGTAAAACGCATCGAGTCAAGTCGGCAGAATGAACAGTAATGCGCGATAGACAACTTTACAGGGAAGTAAGCGCAAACCAACCGGTGGTTTGAACCTTTTTTTTTTCGGTCATTTTGCTTTTCGTCATTTTTTATTCTGTTATTCTAAATTACGGAGATAATTACTTCATTTAAGTAGAAACTCCTTTCAAAACATCAGATAATATTTACAATTTAAATTTGAATGCTTAAATAGCTAAAATATTTCTAAAAAAACAGGTGTTTTTTTTTTTAAATCAGTCAATAATATCTGTCACAAAACAATAATGTGTGAAAGCTTATTGTTTCTTCGAAATGAGGGAAATGATATATATATTTTTTAAACAAGGCTTTTGGAAATCTACATTTGATTATTAGTAGACAGGGTTGATAAAAATCATGATTTTTTAAAAAAATAATAAAAAAAATCTGATTTATTTGATTTAAATCGGATTTTTTTAATTTAAATCAGATTTTTTTTATTAAAATTATTTGTGTACTGTGCATGTATTTATTTTATTTTCTCTGCATAGATAGACACATTTCTATTAATTTTATTACAGTTCCTAGATAAATTTCAAAATAATTTAAATAAAAATAAATTGTTGGAAACAAATTCAGATTTACTTAAAACTTAAAATATTATTCTACTATTAAATTGTTATAGATAAGATTATATCTATGTGTGTTGTGTCTATAAATTTGCAGTTAATTTAAGTTATTAAATTTTTCATTAAAGTATTACTCCAATAATACACTAGACTGCCTTAAATCTGCATAGCTTAAAACCGGAGGTTATGCAGATTTTAGAATTTTGCGGATTTCTGGTCACTGTTTACATTTTTTAAACAATAATTTGAATTTAACAATGTACTCAAAATTATAATGAATGCTTACAATAAAGTAAAATAGTTAAATAAAATAAAAAAATTTAAAATAAAGGTCAGGTAAATAATTAAAATAATTAATAATGCATAACTAAATGATGAGATAATTTTTTCTTGAATTATTCAGTGAAACTTGCCTTATACTAATAATTCACATCAAAATCTTAAAATAAGAAAGTTTTCTTTCATGTTTAGCCATACGTAATAACCATGAATTGAATTCTAACATTATTAAAACAATTCTCAGAATTTTTAAAAAGATATATTTGTAAAATTCCACTATTGTTAAAATTTTAGTCTTTTGTGTCAATTGGAATAATATTTTGCATTTCCCCCCCCCCCATTCTTAAGTTGTATTAAAGTAAATGATTATTTACAACTTAATTGAAAAAATAATTACACCACAGCGATTTTTTTCTTTCTTTTTTATTGCAAGTGGAATTATAATCGTTAACAAAGTTTGTATTTTTAGAAGGTCCATTTCATATATTTTAACAATACTTTTTCCTGTATGTATAAGAATGATTTATGAAAAGTAAAGGATATTTCACTTTTGTATTTCTGAAACGAATAACTTCACCTTTGTTATTATTCCATTTTTGCACCATATCCTTTAAATTTGTTTTTCTAATTTTAATTAAATGCCAAAGACAGTTTTTTTTTTTTTTAAATCAGCCAATAATATGTATCACAAAACAATATTAATTTGTGAAAGCTTATTGTTTTTTCGAAATGAGGGAAATTATATTTTGTTTTTTAAAACAAAGCTTTTGTAACTCTATATTTGATTATTAGTAGATATTGTGAATATACTAATTTCACACATATTTAAAAGGAAATACAACAAAAAAATAATTTGTATAAGTGATGTTTTGAAATGAATTCTAACATTATTAAAACCTTTCTCAGACTTTTAAAAAAAGATATATTTGTAAAATTCCACTATTATTAAAATTTTAGTCTTTTGTGTCAATTGGAATAATATCTTGCATTTTCCCCCCCATTAATAAATAGCCAAATAAATAGCTGTGAAGCGATGGAAATTCTGCAAAATATACGATCTCTTTAAAAAAAAAAGAGCGGGAACAGTGGAATGTTGTTAGGTTGGAACGAAGGGTGAGAAGTATGTGACAGATTGGCGCATGCGCGTTATTGGCGGCGCACCCTGTAAAGTTTGTTTTTCCGTCCTGAAAATGTTCTACCGACTTTACCCAAAGGTCGAAGTAAAACTTCTTATCTATTCTATATTCTTTGCCTAGTCTTCACACCCCAAAATTTTCAGTCCTGGTTTTGACCCTATGAAAATCATTGTCTTGGCTTGGCCTGGTCCGTTCGAAGGTCAGTAAAATAAGACCTGGCACAAAAATCTTTGAAAAAAATGGATATATTTTTAAATTGCCATTATTCTACAATTAAACATTAAAATTTATTATTTTTAAAGAATAGTAGATTTGTACACTTATTAAAATATGGCTAAATTAAAATATAGGGAAACGTGCGAAAAAGAACCTGCTTATGACAGAATCCTGTCTTAAACTGAAAAATGTGTTGATCCATGCAAAATGAATATACTAATACGTAAGAAAATAATATATAATATATTTACCCCTGCTAAGAAGGCAAATTGTCTAATAACTAATTTTTTTTCTTCCCTATGTAATTCCGTCTTAGAAGATTTTAATGTATAGCATTTTTCTGATTTTTAACACTTCAATACATGGAATATGGATTAACAATATTAATGATAACTTAAACACATACATACAACAAATAGAGATTTATTTAAAAAATAAATATCGCAGACTGCGGCACTTCTATAAAAATGAAGATTATAAACGTGAAAAAAAAGGGCTTAGATAGGAATTTTTGATTAGATCTGCTCCTACAAGGCAAATTTTTAACTAAATCGTCGTAAAAATCAATGTTTTGTAGAAATTAACTCGGGCCGGCCTTTTAGCTTTTATACCAGGCCGAACTTATTTTTAAATTGGGCTGGGTCAGGCCAATATTTTTTTTTTGCTCAGGCCGAACTTTTGATTTTTGTATCAGGCCAGGCCCGGAAATTTCGGCCCGTGCAGACCTCTACCACTGATATATGTACATGTACACATATATCTGCAAATACATATATATACATACATATATGTATGTATATATGTATATACATATGTATTTATATATGTACATATGTCACTGGCACCCGGCTAACCGAAAAGTACCAAAAACTTTAACATAAAATTATGGTTTATTTCTTCTGAAAAAAAAAAAAAGTTTGAATTAAATGTACTTTAAGATAAAATGAAGATTTTCTATACTTATATGACTGCTAAAAAGATATCTTTGCCATCTGAGTGTTAATATTTATTGCCTTTTGACAGATATGCTAGTAGAACTTTTAATTTTTGTATCGGGCCGGGCCGAATTTTTTTTTTTATGGGTACTAATACAAAAATTAATTTGGGAGATCTATCAATGTTAACTGAATATTTTATATAATTACCGAAAAAAAAAATCAGTTTTCAAAAACAAGCCATGGAAGATAAACATTTGGGCAATTCCAAGCCAATGTTACCATTTCTAGAATTTTATATTTTAGATCAAA
Organism: Maratus michaelseni; assembly: GCA_963931845.1. Taxonomy (NCBI): domain Eukaryota; kingdom Metazoa; phylum Arthropoda; class Arachnida; order Araneae; family Salticidae; genus Maratus; species Maratus michaelseni. Next base: position 308,955,736 of record OZ007598.1, on the reverse strand, counting down.
TAGGTAATATATATTTTTTCTGATAGTATTAAACCTTTTTTTTTTATATTTACAATGCATTTTATAAAATTTTGAATAGTCAAAATCAATAAAATTCATTATAATCGCTTCTGTTTACGTGTTTATTTGTTTGTCTGTTACATGTTAAATGTTGGTCTGTTACAGGTAAGATTACATATTTTTCATAACTATCTTATGGCAACAGTCAAATTTTGTGAAAGATGTATGTTTCAGAACGCCCTCTGAATGAAAATACATTTTTATTATAATAAATTGTAAATTATTTTATAAGTAATATATTGATAAACATCAAGGTATATGAAAAGCATGACCAGTAATTCATGTTTGTCTGTTACATTAACATTTTTTAACCATAATTATTTACATTAAATAATTTATTCATAATAACTATATTAATTTATCTTCTAATAAATATCATTATGCTAATTGTAGCCCTTTTTGAATTACATAATTATTATTTTTAAAATGAGATAAGGCCATTTTTCCGCTATGTCAATTAGTCTGTTACAATGGAATTGCCCATTTAAATAAATAAATAAGTAAAAATGTTCCAAAGCGCAACAATTCATAAATATGCTTAAATACAAAAATATGACAATTCAATAAAAACTATAAAACTACATGCTCACATAATGTTTTATTTTTAAGAAAAAGAAATAGTAATAATAAAACAATTAAACATACCACTGCTTTGAGTCCATTGCAGACTTCTTTCCCAGCACTTAGCTCAATTTACATCAGGATTTTTCAAAAATTACTTACACAGTCTCTAAAATAAAGAAATAACTTTGAAATGAAGCATGTGTAAATAAATGTGTCAAATTAACATTTTAACCTGTCAGCACACACGCTAGGATAAAATCTACCCCAGCTCACAACTATTACTTAAAAATGTGAGAAAATCATTCGTGATCATTCTGAGCTTTATAGTACCTTTCAAGCTGAAAGATATCAAGATGTGGCCAAAAAGAATTTACCTCCGGTTGTGAGATTTTCCATTCTTTTGTTATAAAAATGTCATGTGGGAGGAAACTTACCCCACGCGTGTTATAACGTATACCTATAATGATAGGAAAATGTTAATGCAAATGTTTATGTCAAAAATATAGTGTACAAATAATAATATAATTTTTCTTTTAAACGTTAACAACTCTTGCACATACAGTTTCTATATATCAGTTTTATGTTTTTTTTGTATTTTTATGGCTGAATTTGGATTGTAAAAGCTTTGTATGTAATAATATGCAAAAAAAATCTTAGTGCTAGATTTTTTTTTTTTTTTTGCTTTAAATATAAAAAAAAAACCTCTTATTTTAAGTTAAATTATTTTCTTTATTGATTTCCAGTTTATTTCAAAATATACATTTTTGCTTATAATCAAACCAGGGGAAATTGACACAAGAAAACCCATTGGGGTAAAATTTATCCTGCGCGTGTAGTAACGTAATGGAAAGAGGTGCATGTGCTGACGGGTTAAGAACCAAGTTTTCAATAGAAATGTTTCCAATTTTTATTTTTAATTAATTAGCACTAGGATTTAATTATAATTTGAAATTGAAATATCTGAAATTAAGAAAGTAACAGAGTTCTCTTTATGAAAGTAATCTCAAATTGATTGAATTTTATAGAACAGAATTTAGAAAAAAAAAAGATAAATTAATACATAATCTTCTTTAATAAAAAGCTACGTGTTGCTGATGACTGGTTTTTTAGCTTATCGTGGCCAGAGATTAATTTCGGAAAATGAGAGATTTGAAGTTACTGAAAAAATTAATAGCTCGAAAAGTATTTGTCAGAAAATTGTTAATTCTCGACAAATACTAGATGCGCCATTTCTTTGTAGTATATGTATATATTAAATATAAAAAATCTGTTAGAATTTTAAATTAAAAAAAAACAGTTTTCAGCGATGTTCTATAACCTGGGAAGCCCGGGTTCGATTCCCGAGTATTATTTAATAATAATGTACGCAGGGTTTCCCCCAGGTTTAAAAAAGGGCAGGGTGTTGCTGGTGAGGAAAGGACACTTTTTTTTATTCTTAAGGGAACTGTTTTATTCTTAAGGGCACTTTTTGGATTCTTGAGGGCACTTTTCAGATTCTTATTGGCTATTTTTTTAATTATTAAAGGTATTCTTTTGGTTTTTAAAGCCACTTTTGATATTTAAAAGTCGATGCACTCTTTTTAAGACAACATTGAGTCAGTTTTTACTATGAAAGCAAATTTTTTAATGCAAAAAGGAGAAAGGGCACTTTTTTTACTCACGGCAAGAAGGGTTCTAATTATTTTACTGGAGGGGGCAAGAAGGGTGCTAATTCTTTTTATGAGGGGCAAGAAGGGTGCTAATTCTTTTTATGAGGGGCAAGAAGGGTGCTATTTTGTAAACCAAAGGGCAGGCAGGGTGCAGCACCCTTCTGAAACTGTCTGGGGGAAACTCTGATTGTACGAATTCAAAAACCAGCTCAGGCTAAAAGTATCAATTTCAAATTAGTTGTGTATTATATAAAGCAGGATAACAAAAAAGTCAGCTTGAAATGTTTAAAAAGTGGCTTTTACTAATTTTAGTTTTAACTGCCATTAGCTTTTACATTTTAAAGCATTTTACTTTTAAACCATAAATCTTTAGATAAAATTTTTTATAGCTTAACTAATATATATATTAGGCATTTTATTGTACTAGAATTTAATAGCATTATTTATCCATATTGAAAACATCAGTATTAAAGTCACACATGCATAAGAGAAACTCATAGTAAATGTAGGAAAAAAAATTAGCAAATTTTAATACCAATTTCTTTATTTAGCTTAAGAGGCTACTTCACTCAGGCGAAAACACCCGCTCGCTAATGTACTTCTATAGGGGAAAAAATTTATATCTCGTTTGCATTTCAATATTTTTAAATGATTTTTTTTTTGCATTGGATAGCTGAGGTCAATCTCTATGCACACTCCTTTATACTTTTTCGATTTTGATTACAAGTTTTTTTAATTAAGATACTTTCACTTTCAGAAATTGTTTTGAAAGTGAAAGAAAGGAGAGGGGGGGTGATCTTCTAACTGTTTTTCAAGTGTTTGAAGTTTTAAAAAAAGGAGAGAAGTGGGATATATATCTGCGAGTCACTTTTTGACTCATTGTTGTAAAATCTGAGTGATGGTTCAAAAATTTTCTGTGATTTCTGTGTAAAATACAAGTAAACTTTAACCCTGAAAATTATGAAAATAAAAATTTAAAAAAAAAAACAGTTACAGAGTACCATCCAATAATTCACTTGCCAGCAGCAACTAGATTTATGTAATTATTCCATGATGACTCCTTTAAATATTGGCTAAAGTTCCATAAGTGGGTATGTTGCTAAGCTTAGCATAAAAAAAATAATTTTAATGGTTAAAAAACAAAATTTTCAATACTGATGATACGTTTTTTCAATATAAGATGATTATTTTGGTTAAAATTCCCTACATTTTTCCTAATTAATTGCTAATAATATTAAATAAATAACTGATAATAATAATAGGATATGCTAACAGTTAAAGGATAATAATGTTTTTAGTATGATCATCTGAGCATCTTCTGTTTTAGCACTATCTCAAAGTAAAAATTGCTTATTTAAAAATATGTTTGTTCATTTTTCACAAAAGTTGCATTCCAAAATTATAACCCCATAAACAAGAACGTTTCTGACATACAATGGTTATATAGTGCTTTGTTAAACTCTAAAACTGGTATTTGTTTACAGATATATGGCAGTTCGCACTGCCAATTTGTTGCCAATTTCCTAAATAATAGTACCATGGGTGACCACACAATTGTTAAAGACTTTCATTTGTTTCTTGAAATTGTGTTCAAAGAAATGTTGATGAGCTACAAACAAACAACTAAATTTTCTATTGTGCTATTCGCACCATTCACATTTTTCAAAAAGTAACGTGTTACACAAAACTAAGAAAATAATTAGCAGCTACAGTAATTTCACTACTTTTGATCACAATCTATTTTATATTCAAATTGCAGAGTTTCCTCTAGGCAGTTTCAGGAAGGTGCTGCACCCTAGCTGCCCTTTGGTTTAAAAAACATCACCCTTCTTGCCCCTCATCAAAAAATTAGTGCTCTTCTTGCCCTTCAACCAAGAAAATTAAGCCTTTACAGTATAGGTGCAGATTTACAAAATTTGCAAGGAGCCAGTGGCTCCTAAACCCAAAAAAATCCAGTGGCCACAATTGTGGAACAAACACATAAAAACATAAAACGTGTATATGGGGTAAAAAGCTAAACAAAAAAAAAAAACTCAGGAATCGGTGTAAATACCAAAAAACTCAGTATAAAGTAATTTATTAAATATACACACATGTAAACAAAATTTGAATATCATTTAAGTGTAATATAAATCTTAAATCATGCATAGTCAGAAGATAAAGTTGGGCAAGATACAGTTTAAAACATTTTTGTATAAGCTAAGCAAACATGATAGTGGGGAATATTAGAAAAACAATATTTCTTATTTTGATTTTGCCATACAAAAGTACATATAAAATAAAATCTGAATGTGTGAGATTATTTTGCACTATAAAAATAAAAACACTTCAAATACTTGTTTTTCTATATGAAAAATACTATTAAAAAAAATCACAGACTATGTAAAATTATCAGACTCAAACTGTTAAGAATAACACTGCTATTTGAATACATTTACTAGTTTGCTGTATTAAACAGATAATTCTGAAATGTTATTAAAAGATAATAATAAAGTTTGTTATGTGTTTTGCTCTTAATCTTTAAAAAAAAAATCAAAATTTCACGATGATGACTGGAAATACCAGAAATTGATCACTTTTAAATCACATGGCGACTTAAACACTGAAAGTTAGTGGCCACAGCAAAAAATTTAGTCGCAATGTGGCGACCGTGAATCTGCACATATACTTTACAGTTTTGTAAAAAAAAAAATTACTTGCATAGTAAAAATTGATGCATTGTTGCAATTCGATAGCAGTGTTGTAACATTTAAATATCAAAAGTGCATTTAAAATTGAAAGAATGAATTTAAAAAATATAAAAAGTGTTCATATGGATCTAAAAAAATGCCCTTCAGAGTCAAAAATGTGCCCTTTTCCAACTACCTGTTAGGAAAAAGCAGTCCTTAGATCTTATCACCATGCTTATTCTTTCCATTACCTCATTTACATTTCATTAAAGTCATATAATACATAATATAATCTTTTATAATATAATATACTTTCATGATATAATATTCTTTATTTAATCATTAAATATAATACAATGCTTTATATATACTAAATATAATCATTTTTAAGGCTTACCTTTTATTTAATTTATCCTTAAGAAATATACTTGATAAATATCTTTCAGTGACATCTTTGATAAATGTTTTTATTAAAATAACATTAAGTCACTTTTAATAAACTTCCTTTCAAACTACAGTTTCATATTTTATAATGTTTAAAGCTCTTTTACTTCACATTTCAATCTCTAACTCACGACGTTTCCGGATAACTTCGTATCGTCACATCAACCACATTTCTCATGTTTTTCTGAGTGGTTCTTAGGAATGCTCATAAATGGCGGTGCGTTTCAACGCAGTCGTGGTTCGTTCCTTGCCTCGTGCCGATGTTGTCAGATTTGCATACGGCATTCGAGAAGCTGATAGAAGAAGCGATCGGACATGCGTGGAAGCTTCTTTTTTAGGGTGTTGTAAGTATAAATAGTTCTGCCCATTGACATTCGTGGCTTGCAATCCATTTTTAGTTGTTTTGTTTTTATCCTCGTGTGGCGTCTGGAGAAATGAAAAAGCTGCTGTTTTAATCATACCGGTAAAATGCAATTGAACGGAGTTTCGTTTATAAAATATTGTTTTAGTTTTACATGTGAAGGAATATAATTGTTAAGATTAAGATCGTAAAGCTGTGTTTGATTTTTTTGGAACTCTGGACATTTTAGTATTTTTAACGATGATCGATAATGGTGAAGCCTGATGTTTTTTCCCCGTATGTTTTTAAGGTGAAATACGTGTGGTGAACCTGGCTGGATATCTTCCTCATCGAGTGAACATCGGGTGTCAACTTTGTGTTAGTCAACGTGCTCATTGTTCTAAAGTATCGGCATATAAGTGTTTAAATATCTTCAATTGGATTTTCCTTTTATGTGGTGCTTTTCAATTAAAGTTGTGCTGGAGATCTATTTGCTGTTTCTTGGATATTAAAACAGGTTTCATTCAAGTTTTTCACAAATCAAATAAAGTTAAAAATGAACGTTTTAATTTATTTACCTTGGGTTCCGGAAAGGAAATGTGATTTGTTTAATGAAGCTTTGGTTACACGTCATGATGTCTGTCTATCGTTTATTTAAATAAGTTTATTTCTATTTTTAAGTAAGTGATTATACATATTTAGGTTTACTATATTTGCATTTTTACATGTGTTAAGTTTTGAATAAATATATTGATTGTTTTAAATATAGTTGTCTTTAATTCTAATCTTCATGGAATTCATACTATTTACTTTAATAGTTAGTTTAGTTGGACATATATTTCATGTTAAAATTGAATCGTAACTTAATAGTTTAAATTAACTTTTTGGGGTTATTAAAAACAGCTATTACGCTTCTGCTGTAAATTTAATCTGCTATTTCTTCTAAACCCCAGTCAGTACATTTGTGCTGACCAATACTACCAGCACTCTACGCTTTTCTAAAACTGTAAGAAAATCTGACATTGTCATCTAAGTTAAAACATATTAACTGTTACGTTTAGAAGTATGTTTTTCTTTTTAAGTGACAATAATTTTAAAGCGGTTAAAAATGTATGAATTTGTTAAGATTTAATAAATATTATTAAAATGTTTAGCAAATACATATATATATATATATATATATATATTAAAATCTATGTAAAGAAATAAATATTTCTAAAGTAATGGGAATTAATTGTAAAAGAAAAAAGAGGGGGGGGGCATTTCCTAATTGCTTTTAAAGTGTTTTAAGTTAAAAAAGAAAGAGGGGGAAACATCTTTTTGGTTTTTTAAGTGTTTGAAGTAAATAAAAAAAGGGAGGGTTCAAAATCGGAGCTGTAAGTAAATCTTCATTTTCACACAGAAAATGTAATCTAAACTTGAAAATTCTCAGAAAGTACTCAAAGTGGTTGTATTTTCTTTAATAATTTATAAAACTGTTAAACACAGCCCACTACTATTGTGTTTACACTACCATCTCTATTAACATTTACCATTTAAGCCTACATGAATAATTAGGTCTATATACACTTCGCTTTTACACAAGAAAATATAAGTATATAAACGGTGGTTATAAAGAATAGAATTACAAATGAAAAAGATAATTCTTACCTTTATTGACATCAGATTACAATTTTTATTAATTAATCAGATTCCGAAAAGCCGATCACGTTTCTTCATTCACCAAAAAGCAAAGCAAAATAAACTTGTCTGGTAGGTAGGTTGGTTGATACGTTAGAGTAGCGTGCAGAGGAAGGAAGCCAAGGAGAAAGTCAATAATGCGGAAGTGCGTTCTATGACATTCGCCGGCTGTTTTGTGGACAATGTAATCAGACGGTCCGTTGTCAACTATCTTCCGGATATTCACTGGATATTTTTATAGAATATGACAACTACAGGATTTGCAGGATCATTTTAGATCGTCCGAAGGACGATTGTGGTTGTCTGGGACAGGAATACAAGTTATCCAAAGTGCTGACATAAGAATTTAAAGAATTCTAGGTTGTTGTGAGTTACAATGAGTACATATATAAAAAGCCATATCTATGCAGACAAAAAAGGTTTCTATTTTAAACATTAACTAGATGAAACCCGTCAAAACTTGACGGAAAAAAATATTATAATAATATCAGTAAAATAAGCTTCTTTATTATTTAAGAGTGTAATTGAAACAGTCTTTCAAATATTTTATTTTAAAAGTTTTTTCCCCAGTGAAATACAGTACTATTTCCAATGCAAACTCCAAACAAAGAATCCGTAAACAACTGTGTAATGCAAATCAGTTTGACATTACCACCATATTCCCCACGGCAAGAAAGAAAATTTCATGGACCTATGAAGTATCATACAAATGGTATATTCCTACGTTCATCTCATATTCAGTCAATAAAAGAACATAGGAAATAAAGCACACATTTCTCCCTCCCCCGCATGTGATAATGCAACCGAATGAGCTCTTATGAGCATGTCATTGCATCTGCCCAATGAGCACCGTCGAGATTCGACGTTAAAAAAAAGTTTTAAAATGTTTAAACTAAATTTTAAAATGTCTTCTTCAATCATTGTTCATTTCAAATCCATATCTTCTAAAACGCATCCATTGTTTTTAAGGTAATCAGATGAAGAATTTTTCTTACAATAATAAATCAATCTTTAGATGAGGGAGATTTTTAATGTTTTCAAGTGTAATTTATTTGTATAGTTTCTTCCGTCCCTTTACATAATCAGGATGGTTATCCCTTTTCCATCACAGTCGGGGATCTTTTACCTCTTGTACAGTTAAATACCCAATGGATCTTTTAAAAAAATACAATTCATAGCATATTCTGATGCAACATATACATCAGCGGATTCAACATATCAATTTTATGTTAAACATAAACTCAAAATAGTTTTTTTTCTTTTTTGACAGATTTTAGTTTGGCGCCAAAATTCTCTATCTTATGGATAATCTGATCTTATGATTTATCAGGGTTTATTTTTTTTTTCACTTTTTATGATGGTTTGAGAAATCTACTTTCAACTGTGACAACTTTCCCAGGGGCTATTTTACATTATTGCAGCAAACTGATGGTCATTGTTAAGATAGAAATGAAAAACATTTCATGCTTGAAAATTATTAAAAAGTCGTTAAATTAAGCGTCAGTTTTCAAATAAATTTCAATCGAAAGCTATTTTTCTTTCTAATTCATGATGTAAGAATTAAAATTATAAAATGTAGTAAAATGCAGTAAAAAATTTAAATTTGTAGTATTTAGAAGTGATGTAAGCGCGATGAAAGCTAAAGCGATAGCGCCGTTTGTAGTCATGACTGTTATACATTTCTAAAAATTGCCACTGTGTTTTCGCTGGCGTCCAAAAGTAGACTAACATTTTTTGACATCGAAAGAGAAATTCACAGTGAAAGAAATATGAATTTACCACTAATATGGAACTGTTAAATGAACTCATAATAAACCTACCAAAATAATACCTATAAAATAATAGCCTTACACTGTTTATTCTAGCTAAAAATACAATCATTATTTCAAGTTTTTTTTTCTACCATAATACTATTTTTAATAATTATAATTTTCCTGAAATCCTTTACTTTTGGGAATTTTTTATATTAAAAAATGAAATCTTCTAACCTATAATTTAAAAAAAAGTAATTGGTAACATGCAATCAAGATGAAGCAATCAATAAAGGCTCCAATTATAATCTTTATAATTAAGAATGGAAAAATCAGTTAAAGTTACGTTATGTTGACACAATCATATAAATTTTTCTCTTTAGTTTTATTTTTATCAATGTTAAAATGCATTTCAAGCTAAACATAACGTCATTTTCACCGGTGCAAACTTTTCACACAATTTTTGTATATGTTACTTTTATGCGTAAATACCATGTATACAAATCAAAATATATTTGTATTTAATTATAATGAAAAATGACATCAACAAAGTTATAATGCATAATAATAAAATAAACCCAATGAACAATATTCCCGTGACATCACAATAAATATGAATTTTTATTCACTTATAAAACACGCGGATAAATATTTTTACCGAAATTTAACTTGCAAATTAAAAAATTCTGTCTAAAAGCCACGTGCTTTTAATATTATTTCTCTATTATCTCGCAACCACAGAGTCCAGAGATTAAACAGAGTCCAGAGATTAAACTATGTGATTCGCAATAGTGGGCGTTAATCCGATTGCCGACTTTATGACGTCATAAGCAGAAGAAAAAGTTTAATTGAAAATTATGGCTAATTAATTAAATTTTCGAACAAACGAATGCACGATAACAAATCTGTGTCCAAATATCTTTCATTTAAAAAAAGAATGATGTAATTTGATGCAGTAGTTTGTTCTCACGATTGTCGAAAGAAATCGCTTAGTGTTTTAAATATATAGATTATAATACTAAGTTTATACATTCGCATCAAATGTATGAACTACAGAGTCTTTTTCTAAAGAATTTTACTTCTTTATAATCCATATTGCACACAAGTTCAAGGTTACTAACTTAAAAATGAAAAATTGAGCATGCTGTTCAATATTTATCTTTCCTTCTTAAAGTCTTATTTATGGCAAATGGACGGAAGGTTAAGATACATATCACTAATTCAATACCATTCTGCAGAGTAGATATTATTGCATTGCATATAATTTTTAGAATATTTAAATATTAGCGTAATTCCTTGTGAATATAAATGTTACCACAACATGAAAATAAGGAATTTTAAATTTTACCACACATTTTAGTAATGACATCATAATAAAATTAGTTTGACAGGAAAAGAAAAGTTTTAAAACACTTTCTACCAAATTTTACTTGTGGTCACAAAAAATATGTTAGTCATTGCTGAGTGTCAATTATGCATGTTTTATTCTACTAGGGGCGTTCAAAAAGTAAATTACATTCGAACGATGTCGGTAACAAAAACACTTTAATAAGAAGTACACTACAATACAATACGACACACATACATCACACTATTTCTCTACAGAATCTCCCAGTCTCTACAGACATATGTCAGAATGTTGCACTAATTATTCGATGCTATGATGATAGAAAATTTTTCTGTAGTCTTGGAGTCAGCACAGAATAGCTGTCTGAACTTGGTCAAAGTTGGAAAATTGTCTTCCACCCAAATGTTTTTTGAACTTGCCTAACACAAAAAAGTCACCAGATCAGGACTGTACAGTGGATGCTGCCAGACCTCCGAACCAAAACTGCAAAGCAAACCCTGTGTTGTGCTTGCACTCTCATGCAAGAATATAATGCCTTTACTTAACTTTCCACATCGTGTTTCTCGTGAAACGTTTTAACCACAAAAAATACTATTCCGGGTACTTCAATGTTGGAGTAAGTTTTCACCTGATGTAATAATTTTGTCTCATACTACACATTAACAATTGACACTATTCGAATGAAATTGCTACCGTTGGAAGCTGTGAATTCAATTATCATCTGCGCAAACTTCGCTCTTGTTTCACAATGTTGCCATCTGTGGGGAAACAGGTATAACTTACTTTTTGAACATCCATTATGTATACATTTTTCACCTGAATAAATACTAGGGCTTTTTTTTTAAATTTGCGTCAACTTGTCCCCATACCACAAGTGTCAAAACCTAAAACGAAACCATCTTGAGTTCAAAACAATGAAAGTCAATACTACAAAGTAGTGCAAAAAAGTTTTGAACTATTCCTGACCCATAGTCCGTGTCAGATTTTGGAGAAATCAGGTTACCCAACATGATACACGACTCTAATGCAGACTATGTCCAAGGTTGTGAATTATTACGCATAATCTTAACATAAATAAATAGGAGCAGAAACTTAAAATACTTATAAAAATATATTAGATAACTTACCTATTGGTATATTTCATTTACGCAACTGAGAGGCTAAAGTTTAGAGAAAACTTAATTTTTATTTTTAGAGTATATATTTCAGATACACTCCCTCTGCAGAAGTATCAGTAAAATGTGCATATGAGGCAAGTTTTTACCGATTTCCCAGCATTACGTAGAAAAGAAGAAATGCTGAGTGAAAATGTATATAACTATATAAGAAAAGTGCTATTTCAATGATAACTGCAGATAAATGATTTTTAATGTTTACCTAGCATTACTTAAAAAAGATGGGTCACTAAAAGAAAATTATTATAAAAGATATATGTGAATTTCAGCAATAATAAAATCTGCAGTATTAAAATGTTTTCCCAGCATCATATGATAATAATAAATATTAATTTAGTAAAATTAAAAAAAAATTAATTCCCAGCATCATTCCCATCAGCAGAGAAGATGATCGCTAATGAAAATAATTTAAAAACATGTAAAAAAATTGCTGTACCAATGAAATCTGCAGATGACTTATATATGCTTTATAATCATTTTTATTCAGCAACCCATCTTAGAGGAGATGGGTTGACATGTCAGACTGTGAAAACATAAAAAATCTTCTCATATACATATTTCATAATTAATTTTTTTTATAAGTATTTCCATTAGGAGCCCATTTTTTCTATGTAATGCTGGGAAAATTAAAAAACTACCTTATCTGCAGATTTTATTGATGGTTCTGCACAGATAGTTGCAAAAGACATATCCTTAAATTAAAAATGAAGTATTAATGAAATTTTAATGAAGTTTAAATTAAATCTGTCACAGAGACAGTTTTCTTATACAATTTTTATAAGCATTTAAAGTTTTACTCTTATTTTTGATACTTATATTATACATAATCATTCAATACCTTGGACGTACATTAAACCTAGATTAGAGTCCTTTGTCGCATTAATTAAACCAATTTTACCTGAAAACGGTATAAGCCACGTCTCAGGTCCAGTGCTGTTGATGCTACACTTTCTCATTTCGGATAAGGTTGACTTTAATTTTTTCTGGTTCGGGTCAGTTTTAGTTTAGGTTTTGATTTCTGAAGGTCAGATTGAGGTTGTCCTGATTTTTCAAAAAAAAGTCAAAAATATTTTTTCATGTGATTTGTGCATAGTAATACCTCTATAACAGACATTCCCCAATAGCGGACATCTCTATTTAGCGAAAACTTTTCAGTTCCTTATATCTGTACACCTTTATCACTGAATCATGGACACCTTCAAACAGCAAACTGATTTAATTCTAAAGTCCTGTGTGGGTGGGGTTGTATCAGACACAAAACCAAAAAACCCATTTCAAGTCAACCGATGCCGAACCCAAACCAAAACATTTTTCCTAACAAAATATTTTTTCTCAATACAGAACCCAATACAAACTCGATACACTTCAACATGAACCCAAAATAAAATGGAACTAATAGTTCATGTAAATTTTAAGTAAAGGAAACCTTTTTTTAAAATTTTTACAAAATTAGTGGCAATAGATTAATGCTTCAGGAGATCCATGTAATATTAGTTTAAAATTAGAAAATATAATTTTCAGTAATTAATAAAGTATCTGCTAATATATACAAAACAAATTCAAATGTTAATTATAACAAACATTTTAAAATATCAAGACAATAATCTGAATTCACCTTAAACATAACAGAAATACAGCATTGTCATAAAGCAGAATTTATCTTTTATGTTGAAAAATGGACATATCTATTTCTTTAATATTCAAATATATTAAAATCTCTGACTACCAGCCCAAGAACTCGAGTTATAATAGCCTGAATCTGACCCACAAGAAACGTTCTAGAGTGAACCCGATGCACAGGAAGAAAATTTACAGTCATTCTGTTCAGGAAAAAGAAATTAAGGAAAACCTGACCTGATGCAGAGGCACTCAGAGATATTACTATATTAGAGTATTAAAGGAAATAGATATAACCATCTTTCAACATAAAAGATAAAACGGTATTTGTCATGTAATTTTAGACTACTTTTCATAATTGAATTAAAAGATGAATTAATTTGCATTTATTTAGTGTTCAGGTCGAAATTTGTCATTTGCATGTTGACAGAAATAATTTTGTTGGGTTCAGATCAGGTTGAGTTTCGATAGAATTTTTCTTGTTAAGTTCAGGTTGGGTTTTGGTTTGACATCAAGTAGATTTTCCAGATTCAGGTCAGGTTGCACGTCACTGGAAATAATTTTCTTGCTTTCGGCTCAGTTTGTAGTTCAGTGGAATTTTTTTTGGCAGGTTTCGGTAAGGTTTCAGGTTGACATCAAATAAAATTTTCAGCTTCAAGTTAGGTTGTGTGTCGATGGAAATTTATTTGTCATATTTGGATCGGTTGTGGTTTGATGAAATTTTTGCATCAGACTCAGGTTGACTACAAATGGAATTTTCAGTTTCGGTTGGTTGCGTGTTGATTGAAATTATTTTGTTCTATTCAGATTAAACTATGGTTTCATGAAGGGTTTTTTTGTAAGATTCGGTTTGGACTTGAAATGGAATTTTTAAAGTTCAGGTCAGATAGAACACAATATTCTGACAAACAACTGGTCATTTTCTAATTAGCCTAAAACTACATAAACTCATTGCAATAAGCCTGAAAAAGTTCTAGCTGATTGAGACACAAGTGGTCAATTAATAGTTTATTTGATTAGTCTAACAAATTCTGGACTCTTAGCAAAAAACCTACAAAAATTCCAAGCTGATTGAGAAGGGAATGGTCATATATCAATTTGCCAAATACTCTCTAGGATCTTTTCAATAAGCGTGAGAAATATCAAGCTGATTGGAAAAAGGAAGAAGATTCGTCAATTAGCCCAGCTCTTTGCTAATACAAAGATTTCTCAATTAGCCTGCAAGATATACATTGAAATTATTTAATATATACACAAATAAAACATGAAACAATAAAACAAAAAATTTTATTACATATCATTACAAATATAAGCAGCATAAAATTAGATATTTTTCCATTAACTACCACATCATTTGGTTGTTTATAATGTTTGACAATAAATCACACTCTACATTGATTAATTTATGTCAAGGCCCTTATAAAAATGAAATAGTACTGAAGTTAGCTGATAACAAACCTCATATTATGAGAGCATAAATGAGTAATTAGTTTACTACCATTTTGTTAAATTTTTTTAGTGAAATTCTCACAAGCAGAATTTTTCTCATCAGTATGAATTACAAGATGGCATTTCAAATTACTCTTTTGAGAGAAATTTTTTTGCATAACTTACAAACAAGCAGTTTACTAACAGTATGAATTAACAGATCCAATTTAATTTACTCTTGTGTGAATTTCTTGTTGCATATCTCACACACATATGGTTTCCTCACCAGTATGAATTAACAATTGACTTTTGAAATGATTCATGTCAGAAAATTTCATGTTGCATATCTCACACAAACGATTTCTCAGCAGTATGAACAAAGAGATGTTTATTTAAAGACTTCTTTTGAGAGAATTTCTTGTTGCAAGTCTCACATACAAATGGTTTCTCATATGTATGAACTAACAAATGTCTGTTTAACTCACCCTTTTGAGAGAACTTGTTATTGCATGCCTCACACTTCACCAGTATGACATAACTGATGTATTTTTAAGTAACATTTTTGAGAGAATCTCTTATTGAATATCTCACAGGCAAATAGTTTCTCACCAGCATGAACTAGCAAATGTCTATTTAACCCACTGTTTCGAGAGAATTTCTTATTGCATGTCTCACACTTAAAAGGTTTCTCACCAGTATGAACTAACAAATGTCTATTCCAATTACTCTTGTCAGAAAATTTCTTATTGCATATCTCACACTCAAAAATCTTCTCACCAGTATGAACTGACACATGTCTGCTTAAATCACCCATCTGAGAGAATTTCTTGTTGCATGTCTCACATGCAAAAGGTTTCTCACCAGTATGAACTAACAAATGTTTATTCAAATTACTCTTGTTAGAAAATTTCTTTTTGCATATCTCACATGCAAATGGCTTCTCACCAGTATGAACTAACAAATGTGAGCTTAATACACTCTTTCTACAGAAATTTTTGTTGCAGGTCTCACATACAAATGGTTTCTCACATGTATGAACTAATAAATGTCTGTTTAACTCACCCTTTTGAGAGAACTTGTTATTGCATATCTCACATACAAATGGTTTTTCACCAGTATGACATAACAGATGTATTTTCAAATAACATTTTTGAGAGAATCTCTTATTGCATATCTCACAGGCAAATAGTTTCTCACCAGCATGAACTAACAAATGTTTGTTTAACCCACCGTTTCGAGAGAATTTCTTATTGCATGTCTCACACGTAAAAGGTTTCTCACCAGTATGAACTAACAAATGTCTATTTAAATTACTCTTGTCAGAAAATTTCTTATTGCATGTCTGACACTTAAAAAGCTTCTCACCAGTATGAACTGACACATGTCTGCTTAAATCACCCATCTGAGAGAATTTCTTGTTGCATGTTCCACACTTAAAAGGTTTCTCACCAGTATGAATTAACAAATGTCTATTCAAATTACTCTTGTCAGAAAATTTCTTTTTGCATATTTCACATGCAAATGGCTTCTCACCAGTATGAACTAACAAATGTGAGTTTAATGCACTCTTTCTACAGAAATTTTTGTTGCAAATCTCACATGCAAATGGTTTCTCATCAGTATGAATTAACACATGTGTTTTTAAATTGCTACTGTTAGAAAATGTCTTGTTGCATATCTCACATGCAGCAGGTTTTTCACCAGTATTAACTAACAAATGGTTGTTTAAATCATTCTTTCGACAGAATTTCTTGTTGTATATCTCAGAAACAAAAGATTTTCCTTGATGTGAGTCAGAAGGTGCTTCTCGGAAATGCTCTTGTGAAGCAATGTTTTGTTCCATATTTCACACTTTACATACTTTTTTCTGCTTTGAGCGACATAATGGAAATCTAAGTGATCTTTTCTGATGCATCTGCAATAAATAAAATTGTTAATCTATCATATTTTACAATATATCAAAACAATATTTCAGACCATAAGAGCTTCTGACAATAATCTAAAATGAATGAAGAAAATTGAATTTAAATAATTTTCTAAACTTGCATTAAAAACTAAATTAATTCCCCCAAAATATGGAAACACAACTGCTATTGCCAAATGTAATCAAACATAATTGAAGGGTTCTCTGTAATAAGAAGGCAAGTGAAATGGAGTATTCAGCTATAAAGCTTTTAAATTTACGTTCAACATTTTAATTTAGAATATAACTTCTTTGCATATATTCATAATAAGAAGAGTTTTGTAACATCTTTTCTCTGCTTACAATCATAAGATTTCTATTTCGTTATATGCTGAATAATACATTACATAAATCTAAATGTTAAGAATCAAGGTAACTGAACTTGCCTAGTTATTTCAGAGGTTCCCTCAACTGCTGCAGCAGCTTCTGATGAAATAAATAGCAGTATTTTCCCCAAAATTGTAGCAAAAATAGATGCATGCTTACTTGAAAAAGAAAGGATATTCATTTGTTATAAAATGACCAAAATTGTTTCAAGAATAATCCATTTTTTCTACAATTTATGCTACCATTCAAATTTCACTCTTTTTGTATTTTTATTAAAAAACCGCACATTATTTTGAAAAAATTAAAAAACTTTTTATTTATAGTCTGACATAGATCATTAGAATGCAGTTTGGTTTACTGAAATTAAATTGAATATATGTTTGCACTTCAGCATTACTATGATGTTTTTCTTAAACTGCAAACAAGAAAACTTTTATTGCATGTTATTTAGCCACATCTTAATCCCATTTTGTAAAAATGAATAAACTAAAATAGAAAATCTATCTACAGAAAGAGTTTTATTGTAAAAGATGTATTTGATATAGAAGACATCTGAAACTTTTGTGTGCATAACTGATCTATTTTTCATATGAAATTTATGTAAAATAAAATAGATAATTGCCATAAAGAGTCTGATTTTACAACCACCTGTTGATTAAATACAACAGAAAAGGTAAGATAGAAATGCAATACCCTAAATTGCTTTTATCAAAATTTTTAATTTGTTATTAACTTGGAAAAATGTTCTAAAAACACCATTTTCCATTTTAATCAAGCTTTGATTATAAAGAATGGCACTATAATACCGGGGTGTCTGATTTATAAGAGCCCAAAATTTACTCTGCATTTTTTTAGTGGTGTAACTTTTGATCCGTTTTTGGTCCTGTAATGGTTATAATATAATGGTTATAACACAATATTTTAGACTTTTAGAGTAGGATAACGTTAAAAACAAAAGATACAGATATTTAAATAAATATGAATTTTATTTTTATATGCATATCAAACTTTATCAAATGGAACAATATTATAAGACCGAAAACAAGCACTTAAAAAAACAAGTTGAATGATTATGATAAAAACCATTTTTTCTTTTGATAATTTCCATGTTATGATAGTTTTTCACTTTAAAAAAGTATATCCTACTGAAATTATACTATTAGTTGAATTTTCAAGTTGTGATAATGTTGTAATACTGATGCTTTTTTTATGTAACAGATACATTCTATATCAATTACACTGTACTTTACAACAGAATAATTCTTAATAAACATTTTAAACAAATCTATAACAAACAAATGTATGAACCTATCGTAACTATTAAAAGGAAATACCCGTATTCTACATTCATATGTTACTTGTTAAACAGAATCATGAAACAGTAATTTTACATATTTGAATAGTTGAACTACACAGTGGTTGTAAAGAAAGCTTTGCCTTAACATTTATTACTACTGGATGCACAACAATTTTTTAAATACCATAAGGAAAAAGAACTTGAATTTTTATCTGTTTATTTTTCTTGTCTTTTGTTGTTAGTTGTAAATATATATAAAGAAATAGACATAAATATAAATGAGGAGAGAAATGAAATTTTCATATGGAATTTTCAAATTAATTTTAGGCAAAGTTTCAACTGTTCTTGTAGCAAAATTATACATTTCAAGGAAGTTTACTTCTTAAATATTCGTATCATTTAAATATCTCTTAAAATAGTAATAAAATATCAATAAATTTCTTTGAATTATCCCACCTTCACATGCAAAGGCTCATTTTCAGAATGTGATGTAACAAAAACATACTTCTCTTCTGATATCATTCGTTAATTATGTCACATAAATTTTGTAGGTTTTTACTCCTCCTTTAGCCTGTGTCACAAATTGTTATGCTAGAATGGTTTCATCTCAACAGTTGTGATGTCACAATTTTTGCAATTTTTTTTAGCTAAAAGTTATATAGTTAATTTTATGCAAAAAGTGACATGCTATCTATTACCTACTGCCATAAATACTACAAAACTGCTAAGATCTCATTCTCTTGAAGCTGTTGTAATTTAAAAAGAAAATAGAAAATCACACCAAATGCTACTTGAATAAAAATACATATTTTTTAATGAACTTTCTAATGCTGCTAGCAAAAAATTTCTATTTTCTTTTCATATTTCAGATGTGACACCACAACTTGTGAACCAACTACTCCCAGTCACACACCGTTGATCCGCAATCTCTTAAAATGTAATATAAATAATAGATTACACTTGTGTTTCATAACGTCATTTTAAATTTCATTTACATTAGAAATATGTTAATTTGTTCTTGTTTATTTTATATGAGTTTTACAAGATAACCTAAGCCTTCCTTGCTTCCTCCCTATCAGCTGCCCATGACTAGAGAGGATAAATTTGGAGGTTTATTTATAATTACAAAAAAAATGATGAAAATATTTAATAAAATGTAAAAATTTTTGGAAATTGTAGGCTTTGTGAGCCAGATGGGGAGATATGAATTTTGATTTTGGTGAGGGGGGCTGCAGGTTTGATTAGATGATAGATTATGAGTAGAGTTTTGCTTGACCCAAACCCAACCTTCTTTCTTATATCCCTGTATATGATCCATAGATCTGTATATATACTACATACTGTTCTAAAATTGATCTTATTTATGAAACACATACCACAGTCGAAAATTCCCATTTAACAATTTCCATCACATTAAATTTTTCTACAATTTTGTTATCTATAAATCAATTAATTTGGTACTTACATATCAATAATTTACCAGCATTTAACCACCAAAGATTTCATGTCATGCATGTATTCATATACTTCATTTATATATTCATATGCTTTATATGTAACAATATACAGGGTGTCCCATCATGACTGTCCAAACTCTACACAGACTATTAATACCACTATTAACTGACTACTATTCCTCACTTCCAGTACATAAAAAATACCCAAAGAACTATACTTCTACAACCTATAGTTCTCGAGAAAAATGTGAATGAAATGTATGACATCATATCCAGTGCAAGAAAAAAACTTTATTAGAAATATGATCATATAGTATATGGTATATTTACAAACAAGAATATATTGTCACCATGCAAATATTAATGATAGTTACTAGATGCACCCTATTAAATACAATTCAAACGCCAGTTTCACATCATTTCATGGTGCGTGCATGCATGCCTCCATATGCAAGGTAGATGTTTTTTTAAATCTTCATCTCCAAACATATGCAAACACTGATGTTTATGTTTCCAATAATGTTTTTTTTTCTTGTGCCAGATATGATGTCATATTTTCTTTTGCATTTTTCTTGACAACTAAGGGGCATAGAGGTATAAAGTCTTTGGGCATTTTTTATGTACTCCAAGTAAGGAATGTGGCTATACAGAATTTGGGTGGTCTTGATGGGACACCCTGAATATGGTAGGACAGAAAAATTCATGTGTCTTCCCCCAATTGGCATATATTAGCAAAAGCAACTTGGTGCTTATTATAGTCTGTGAAACAGTGTCCCATTATGACAAACAATTTAAGCAATGAGGATTTTAGTTTAAATGAGAGATTGAATAGTATATATGTAGCAAAAATTCGAGTGAGTTGATGCATCAGTGAGGGTGTTACTATAGAAACAACACACAATACTCGACCAATACTTGCATGCAACACAATTATCGAAGATTAAAGAGCTCTAATGCTAAAATATGATTCAACAACGGATAATAAAAAAGGAGTGAAGAAAATCTAACCAATGAAAATGAACTAATCAAATAAATAAAAAAAATTACCTATATATTTTATTATATGCACTCTACAGCTCCAATGTCAAATACAAATGAAATCGTATTCAGCTGCCTGGACTGCTATTCTCAGATGATTTTTTAGATGGTCAACACAAGACCTCCCTGCTTTCTATAATTGTAAAAAAGAATTCAGTCATTGACATAAAAAAAGGTAAAACAGGCTCTTAAGACATTGTAAATAATCAAGTTGCTGGAAGAACATAAATATAAAGTAAGCACTCCAATAGTCGGCCATAATTAGATAAAAAGCTTTATAAATAGTTTATTCTTGGTTCAAAATGTAATATTATCATTTTACAATGCTCAGCACCCTTTTACAAATCATCAGCTGACAGCAAAGAATTGTGGGTAGAAGAAAATTTAGTATTTTTTAGCAGTAGTAATCAGCCATTTTCTTTCTGGTATAAGTGACGGGCTACCGGCAGCTACCTTATTGTACTTTTAAAAATAGAAAATGATTTATCAAAAGAATATTTGAAAAACTAAAAAAATAAAGTCTGCTGAAATACATTTATAGCAACAAAAATGTTTCTATTGGTGTTTTCACACTATTGTATTTTTAAAACTTGAAAAGCATTTGTAAAAAGAATAGTTGAAAAAGTAAAATATCAAGACTGAAAAATAAATTTATAATAATAGAATGTTTTATAGTACTTTTTAAATATACTGTTCATAGCATATATACACTGTATACATACTACATGTCATTATATACACTGGTTATAGTATATATTTTATAGCACAATAAGTCACATATTTATTAGTACAATGTTTTTATAGGAAACCAAGGTCACAATCCACTTTCTTTAGAAAAAAATAGAATGTCTTGATCCAAGGCAATGTGATCAGAAAAGCTACCTTTTTCTGTACTTTACTTTATTGAAAATGTAGTTAATTGCAA
Source organism: Maratus michaelseni (assembly GCA_963931845.1). Taxonomy (NCBI): domain Eukaryota; kingdom Metazoa; phylum Arthropoda; class Arachnida; order Araneae; family Salticidae; genus Maratus; species Maratus michaelseni. The sequence goes on along the minus strand of OZ007598.1, from coordinate 308,934,004 downwards.
TTACTTTATAGAAAATAACAATATGTCATAAAAAGAAGCAATAATAAAATACTTTTCAAAATTAGCCACTTTTTTGCTATTTTCAGATTTCATCAATGGATTTACAATACAGGATTTTAACAAAGGATCTTTACAAAGCATTCTAACAAAGGATAATACACTTGAAAATGAGGACACTGATTAAGGGACACAGTGGCCTTTTGTTATATTGTGTTTGCTGGGATAAAATCAAATAAATATAATAAAACTGAGAACACTAAAAAAATTAGGAAATATAATATGAAAGAAAATGTTGTGTGTTTGTCTCCAAAACGTCAGTTTACACACATACATATCCCAATTTTATTATCAAATTATAATATATATACGAAATACAATAATTGGATAATTTTGAAATTGATAACTGCTTGTTAGATGGCAAAGTTTACAAGTTAAAAGGTAATTACTATTGGCTTGTTCAATAACTTTAAAATACTCATTATATTATGTGACTAGGGCAACTTAACATAATTTTTCTTGTCATATTATCAAAAAATAAAGCAATCCAAAAAAGAGAAACCTGACATTAAAATGTGAGAGATCTAATTAATGTGTAAATAAACAAGTGTCAATGGAAAAATTTATGATATCTTATGATGCACTGCTAAACAATGGTGATATTTGTCACAGACATTCACAAATGGTTGTTCAGAACACATTTTGCATGAAAGAAGTAAATTATTACAATGTGATTTGAAGAATGGAATATATTTTTTAGTCTGAAGTAGCCTTGAAAGTAGCAGTCATTACAAACTGCTGATTTTTTGTATCAATATATCATGCCACGCACTACCTACTGTATTTTTTAAATGTAGTGTATGTTATACTGCAAACTACTAGCGAAAGTAGCAGCTAATGTGATTTCTCCACTGACTGGCATGCAGTTGCCTATAAGCCGCATATAGCTTCTGAGATATAAAAAGTTAATTCTGTTGCATTATACATTGTAGAAATTTTGCAATCATCAAAGGACTAAGTTTTAGTCATTCTTAGCAAAAGTATAAATTTCAGATTCAGTAAGACCATTCAATATTTGATTTTTAGAAAAATAATAAAAGTAGCCACAATATTTATATAGTAGAACAATATTTATACAGTAGTTTTTAAATACCTCAGTTGTCGAACAATTTAGTTTCCAAATATTCAAACAAAATGTGATTTAGTTCTAGAAAAGTGTCTTTGTCAAATCAACTTAATTAAAACATTGCAGCAAAAGCGACCAATATGATTTCTCTTCTTTATTGGACAAAGTACATAAACATGAGGTATGTAGATTCCAGTGATAATGAAATTCATGCATTGCTATATTTTACTATAATTTGCAGACTGTTATTAGTAACAGGTAAATACAGAGATTAACTTGGGAGTTGGATATCAGTTAGTCATATTTTCATTATTTCTTGTGGCAAAATTTGATTCAGCTGAAACAGTATTTTCAAACAAATTGAGTTCTAGAACCAAAGTACTACTGTACCCACTTCATAAAAATCTGTTTTAAGATGCTTGATAAAAAATATACCGTATTTTCCGGGAATAACATTGTACTGAGTACAATGTTTCAGTAACTTTTCTTTTCCTTTTTAAACTAGAAAAATAATTTAATGCTGCAATGGATATAATGCAGCATCAGTTATATTGCCACAACAGGTATAATATTATCATTCAATATAAATAAAATATAATACAGTACAAAGTAAAAAATCAGGAATCCTCTGGACTTTGGCAGTTCTGGAATTTTCTGAATTTTGGAATATTTTCTGCTTATTTGTCAAAAAAGGAAAAAAACATAATCTAACACAACCCCACCCCCTCCCTTCATACTGTAAATTATTTATATTATGGAAGCATTTACAATACTGAAAGGAAATAATACTAAAGTGAGATTTTTTTTAATAGAGGAATATTATTTTTAAAATGCTGAACAAAAATTCTTTGCAATTATAATAATTTAAAAAAAAATATGGGATTTTTAGTGTTTCTTTTTTTCTTTTTTTTTTTTGAGTCGTCTTTTCTACATTGGTAAAAGGAATCCTGTTTCAATCTTTTAGTCTAATATAGTAAATTGGATTATTTTTTAACACAATTATTTCAAATTGGTAAAGTAATCATACAAGTTGTAAATTTCCAACTGGACGAAAAATGTCCGGGCCAGGATTCGAACCTGGGATCGCTTGGCTGAAGCCGCCACGCTCTACCACTGAGCTATCCCGGTCGAATCTGGAGGGCATAATTCATCCAGTTAACCCTATTGATCAAAGCATCTGGTCTGATATTTTAATCAGCTCAACAGAAAAGATCGCAGGTAATGGAACTCCAGTAAACGCTGGATACGTGAATACACTGGATTATTTTTTAACACAATTATTTCAAATTGGTAAAGTAATCATACAAGTTGTAAATTTCCAACTGGACGAAAAATGTCCGGGCCAGGATTCGAACCTGGGATCGCTTGGCTGAAGCCGCCACGCTCTACCACTGAGCTATCCCGGTGGAATCTGGAGGGCATAATTCATCCCGGACATTTTTCGTCCAGTTGGAAATTTACAACTTGTATGATTACTTTACCAATTTGAAATAATTGTGTTAAAAAAAATAATCCAGTGTATTCACGTATCCAGCGTTTACTGGAGTTCCATTACCTGCGATCTTTTCTGTTGAGCTGATTAAAATATCAGACCAGATGCTTTGATCAATAGGGTTAACTGGATGAATTATGCCCTCCAGATTCGACCGGGATAGCTCAGTGGTAGAGCGTGGCGGCTTCAGCCAAGCGATCCCAGGTTCGAATCCTGGCCCGGACATCTTTCGTCCAGTTGGAAATTTACAACTTGTATGATTACTTTACCAATTTGAAATAATTGTGTTAAAAAATAATCCAGTGTATTCACGTATCCAGCGTTTACTGGAGTTCCATTACCTGCGATCTTTTCTGTTGAGCTGATTAAAATATCAGACCAGATGCTTTGATCAATAGGGTTAACTGGATGAATTATGCCCTCCAGATTCGACCGGGATAGCTCAGTGGTAGAGCGTGGCGGCTTCAGCCAAGCGATCCCAGGTTCGAATCCTGGCCCGGACATTTTTCGTCCAGTTGGAAATTTACAACTTGTATGATTACTTTACCAATTTGAAATAATTGTGTTAAAAAAAAAATAACCCAGTGTATTCACATATCCAGCGTTTACTGGAGTTCCATTACCTGCGATCTTTTCTGTTGAGCTGATTAAAATATCAGACCAGATGCTTTGATCAATAGGGTTAACTGGATGAATTATGCCCTCCAGATTCGACCGGGATAGCTCAGTGGTAGAGCGTGGCGGCTTCAGCCAAGCGATCCCAGGTTCGAATCCTGGCCCGGACATTTTTCGTCCAGTTGGAAATTTACAACTTGTATGATTACTTTACCAATTTGAAATAATTGTGTTAAAAAATAATCCAGTGTATTCACGTATCCAGCGTTTACTGGAGTTCCATTACCTGCGATCTTTTCTGTTGAGCTGATTAAAATATCAGACCAGATGCTTTGATCAATAGGGTTAACTGGATGAATTATGCCCTCCAGATTCGACCGGGATAGCTCAGTGGTAGAGCGTGGCGGCTTCAGCCAAGCGATCCCAGGTTCGAATCCTGGCCCGGACATTTTTCGTCCAGTTGGAAATTTACAACTTGTATAATATAGTAAATGTTGATCTGTTTTCAATAAAGATTATTCAGGAATTTATGCACTGAGTTTTGGCATTTTTCCACATTACATATCCATTTTTTGATATATGTAAAATGAATTTGGTTTCAAACTTATAGCCTAATTTAGTAAATTTTGTCCTTAGAGATTTTTAATATCATATTCAACATTTTTCATTCCAACGGGGATTTTTTGTCATTTGTGAAAAATTCTGGATAAAATCTTTTAGCTCACTATAGTAAATTTTGTCCTCTTCAAATTCGAGGGGTTTTTTTTCATTTCATGACGATTTTTCCATATTAGTAAGAGGAATTAAGTTTTAATCTATTAGCCCAATATAATACATGCAGTCCTCTTTTCAGTAAAATTTATTCTGAATTCAAACAGTGATTTTTGAATTTTTTATGCTATTTTTAGAGTTTTTCGTGTTTTGAAGCCTTTTTTTTTACATTCAGGAAAGGAATTCAGGTTCAAAATTTTACCCCATTATAGTAAATTTTGTCTTCAGAAATTTTTGAAATGTTATCCCTTCTTTTACCATTTTCGTTTTACTCTGATTAAAAAAAAAGAAAAGAAAAAATCGATTAGCAAAAAGTCTGAATTTTGGAGAATTCCAAATTTTGGGCATCTGGTTTCAGGATTTTGTACTGTAACAAGTTAAGAGAAAGTAATTACAATTATTAATGGATGGACATTAAATAAAACATTGATACATTAAATTTAATTGATCATACAAGCAGTGGTTAGTAGCTTATATAATATATATGTATGCTTCACGTACATTAACTGGAACCCCTCCCCCCCCAGATGCATGAAACACACTGTACAGCAGTATATAGAATGCATGAAGCACATTGTACAGCAATCTCTAGAATACATGAAATACATCTTATCAAATAAAATAAAAAAAAATTCACTTACCTTTTGTTATTATTGTTTGTATTCATCTTTTAATAACATTACAATTTAATTAGCATTAATAAACATGAACAAGCAAACATAGTGCCATCGAATATTGATATAAATGGTCTTGTTGCCAAAACGTCTATAGAAAAATAGTGTTGTCACTGTAATAATATATATAACACCTTTATTTCTCATCTTTCGGGTTTTTTAAAAATATTTTACTAGAATTATCTTTCTATGACATATAACAAAACATCAAACCATTAAACATCACAGAACAAATTCGACACACAATAAACCAATAAAGACCTTCTTCTATCTTTGCTCCGAGCTTTAAACCCAATCTAATTTCCAGAACAAACAACAATCAACCACAGTAGGCATGGAAGAAATGCAAGAAACAAACATATAGTAAGAAAAACTTATTTATCGCTTCACCAACTTAGATGCCGTCAAGTGTCTCGCTTGTTCTAGGATTCAACCAAGGTCACTTCTTAGATTCTGAAACAGACACTATTTAGTTCCTTGAAGGCACTTTTTTGATTTCCAAAGGCACTTACTTATCATATTTAAAAGTTAGGGTAACCTTTTCATAACACAACAATAAATCAGTACATGTCAGGCACACAAATTTTTATTACAAAAGGCAGTGAGGGTGCAGTATTTTGAGTGAGGGACGAGATGGATGCTATTTTTTAAATGAATGGCAAAAAAGGTGCTATTTTTAAAATCAAAAGCAAGCAGGGTGTAACACCCTTCAGAAACTGCTGTGGTGGAAACTCTGTTTATATACATCTTATTACATATAACTTAGGGATACATCTTGGTTGCATGACGAATATCCCTCACTAGCCACTATAATAAGGAAGCACTACAAACACATTAAATAAGTTCAGCTAATTTGAAAATCTTTCTACACAGATGATATTTACAGCAGCAATGAAACTCCCAACATGGTTTTATTAGAAAAGAAAAGAAATAAAGAAGGTTATTAGAAACCCCTTAAATCATTCATGAAAGGACATATTCTTTTAAGAAAATAAAAGTGTTGGGAAAAGTCATCTGTAAAAAATCAGCAATAGATAAGAAAATGTACTGAATTTTTTACTTGAAATGGTAAATAAAGCTTTTAAAATGTGTATCATCTCTAACATTTTGCCTGCTGACGAATTGCATTGATGATTGTGATCGATACAACTAGGGCGATAGTGGAAGGTATATGGTGGTATACACCATATATATTGTTTAAAAAAAAAAAAAAGTTCTGTATACCATCTGATTCTCAAGTAAACTTAACTCTTGGCATATAACCTCTGGTGTAGCGTCTCAGTTTTCTTTACGAATACAGCACTGTATATGATGATCGAATTAAATGAAAATTTACCAGAACTTTTTTTATTTAACAGTGATTTTCCAGATAAGCAATTTTCAAGATCAAGATAGAACTAAATTCCTCTTTGTATTGATACTCCTTGTTTAAGATATTTGAAAATACATAAATTTATACTACTTTATGATTAATTTATCTGCAATTAAAAATGCATTTTACATTATAATTTATTATTTCTGTAAAATCTTTTAAAAAAGTACCAAGCTAAGCTCTACTCTACATACTTTTATAAAAAATGCTTTTGCTATGTGTAAATTGGTTAATTTGTTTGATGCAATCTTTTTTATCTAAAAAATACTGCAAGATATTAAGGCCAGATTTGCTTTTCTAAACAATCAAGTTCTTTCAAATAAAGTTTTTAACACAAAGTTAAATATTTAAAGCTTTTTCAGCCCTGCTGCAGATTCCTCACAGAAAATACAAAACTTTATATTCTATTTTAAAAACACAAATTGCACAAATTGTGCTTATTAGTTGCTAAAATCAGTGTAAAAATTGTTTTAAACTCATAAAAGAGCTAAAATCCTACATGTTTCAGCTTTAAACTTAAAGCCATCATCGGGGAAGAGGAACAACACAAACGACTACTGATCTTTTAATTTTCGACACGACAAAATTGAAATCAACAGTATGGAAAAATTTAAATAAAATAAGCGGGCGCTCTCTGTTGCCAAAGAGCGAAAAACAAAACAATGAATTAACAAGGGGTTAAAAATGTATCCCATAAACTAGGTATGTTGAAAGAAAAGTTATCATTACAAATACAATCTTTTCTAATTTTAATCTCCAATGATTCCCTAATGGCGGCTTTAAATGGGTTATTGAACCTATGGATAATTCATGCTTTATCGAAATTAATTACAGTATCATTATTTTTAGCATAAAACCAGGAGAGTGCAGTGGATAACTTTCCAAATTTTATGTCGTTTTTATGCTCTTTTAACCTTTCCAAAAACTTTCTTTTAGTCATACCAATGTAAAAAATTATACTATTATTATTTAAGCTAATGGGGATTTCATAAACACCTGCGAATTGATCAGGGGGGATATGATCTAATTTACATGAAACTAAGTCAACCAATTTTCTGGGAGGAACAGCAATAAGATGGATATTGTATTTACGGAGGGCCCTTTTTATCCTTTCAAATATAATAGGTATATATTGGAATTTCCGATAGTTTGGTTTATTATTGCTAGGGACAGGATGCTGAATTAAATGGCCATTGAATTTTTCTATAATTTTCTGTACGTGATGAGCAGGGAAACCATGGTCAATGGCGATATCTCTGATAAAATTAAGTTCATCTTGGATGAATTCACTTGAACAAACCAGAAAAGCACGCTTGATGAATGAATTGAAGGCAGCAATCTTATAAGTGAAAGTTGTAGAGGCATTAAATGGGATTATTGTGTTACTTCTCATCGGTTTACGATAGACTTTACGTTTTAGGTTGTTGTCATTTTTAATTGAATATCCAGGAACGGCAGTGATGAATTTTCTTCTATTTCCAACGTAAACTTAATATTGTTACGTTGGAAATAGAAGAAAATTCATCACTGCCGTTCCTGGATATTCAATTAATTAAAGATGACAACAACCTAAAACGTACCCATACAGCACAATAACGTCCTGAGGACATACGATGAACGTCATATGTAGAATAACGCCTCGTCCGTTGGACGTCCGACAATATCCCATCCATGTCCTGAGGACGTCCAGTGGGGAGCAAAAAGAGACTCCTATGCTCATCCTGTGGACGTCATTTTCAGCCATGTATAGGATGACAGTAGGACGCTCATAGGACGAGATTAATAATACAACTGCGCGTCCTCTGCTTGTCCAGCAAGCGTCATTTTTAGACGTTTATAGGATGCTCATAGGATCAGTAGTGGACGCTTTATATAAAAAGGAAAATTATTTTTAAAAATCGGGTGGGGGGGGGATTGCCCCACCCTGCTTTACCAAATGATGCCTTGAATTTTTATTAATTTTATCTTAACTTGTGCAGAGGTGCGCAGTAAAACATTTTTATTAAAAAATAGTGGTAACCTGTACAAGTACCACTATTTTGAATTTAAATGTTTTAGTATGCACCACTGCACAAGTTAAGATAAAATAATAGAAATTCGAGACATCATTTGAGAAGGGCAGGGTAGGGCAATCCCCCCCCCTGATTTTTAAAAATGATTTTCTTTTTTTAAGTTGCCCCACCCTGTCCTTCCCAAATGATGTCTCGAATTTCTATTAATTTTATTTTAACTTGTGCAGAAGTGCACAGTAAAACATATTTATTAAAAAATAGTGGTAACCTGTCCAAGCTACCACTAGTTTTAATTGAAATGTTTTAGTATGCACCACTGCACAAGTTAAGATAAAATTAATAGAAATCAAAAGCGTTATTTAGGAAGGACAGCCTGGGGTAATTGCACAACCCCCACCCTTTCTGATTTTTAAATATCATCTGTTGTTTTTCCTTTTATTAGTTTAATGTTTTTGCAAATACTGAGCTGGGCTAGTTGAGCTAAAGCCGAAAGGTAGGCCTCCTTGTCCAGTTTGACTTTGACTTTGTTTTTGCAAATATAGTAATAATTCTTTATTAATAAATTATAATAAAAATATTCATTTGTAAATACGCATAAAAAATTATGAAGAAAAAATACTAGTTTGAGGGGAAAATCTGGATTTAACATTATATTTTTCTATCAGGTGAATTTTACCCTTTCCAAGCAAATATGTATCAAATTTGTGATAATGATTTAGAAAATAACTTAAATATTGTAGGTAATTTGTATATGAAATAAATTCAATTTATTTTCTTTTATATTCCTCATGAAATTTTTATTTAATACTGTTTTCAAATCTAAACTGGCTACTTTTGATACATTTTCAAAGTCATTTTCACCTATAAATACATAAAATTTGCAGTTTTTAATTTAATTTTGATAAAAATAAGGTCAAATAGCACTTTCTATTTTCCTATGAAAAAAGCTAGGGTCTTTCTTTTTTCTACACTGTCAAAATGTAAATTTTAATCTGATTTTTGGGATACAACAGCTTGAAAAGGCAGTCATCAAAAATACTAGTTACAATTCAATAATGGTATCATTTAATAGATAAAAGAAAAATGCTACAAATTTGTAGGCATTCAAATAATAACATCTGCAAATTTCATTTTTTACGAGCATTTAAATGACCACAATGTAATACATGTCTCATTCGAGGAAAAAGAAAAATGTAGTATAATTCTTAGGCATTTATATAGTTATGCCTGAAAATTTTAGGTATTTAGGTTCAAAAATGAGTTTGTGAATGTGCAAGGTTTCATTTAAAATTAAATATTTGAGTATGCCCTAAATGAAATATCAACAAAATAAGTCCTCTCATAACAAAGTTTTTATTAGGTTATTTTACAGTTGTTATCAATACCAATTTGCTCAATCTTTTTTTTAAGATAATATTCTATAAAAACAAAAAGCGATAAAGAATATTACCTATACCTACTAAGTGGCAAAGAAATAAAGATAACTCAGAAAGAAAACAATTCTTTCTCAAATAATTTTTGTATTTCTTATAAATGTCTTTGTTTCTGAACTAATTACATTTCAGTAAAGGGGGGAAAAATCATAAAAAATACTTTTTTTAAGTATGTAAACATTTAGCTCAATATTTACTTTAATAATTATCATTACTATTGATAATATATTAATAATCAATTATATACATATTACATTCAATTTAAATAAACCATAATTTTTTTATTTTATTCTTTTCAGATTCTTTGGTGAAAAAACTTGGTTGAAAATCCTCATGCTGATCAATTACCATGATACATGAATTTTAGCATATAATTTTTACTATAAATCAAAGGAAAATAACAGTACCATGTGAAATATGAAAGCAATTAGGTAGACATTATTTTCAAGTACTATAATATAGTTCATTAAAAAAACTTGTTTTTTATTCAGGTAGAGTTGGTTATATTTTCTCTTTTCTTTAAATTTTGATAGCTTGAAGTAAAAACACACAAGATCATAAGAATTTAACAATATTTATATCAATAACTTATAGATCATACATAAATTTTTGCATAAAATTAGCTCCAAATTACTAGTTTCAGAAAATGTGACGTCATGACAGGAGAAGGAGAAAAAAAACACAAAATTTGTGTTGCGTAATTAGTGGATGATGCTTTACATGATAGAAAAAAATATATTAAGACTTGTACTATATGTTAAAGAAAAAAGTTACATATCAGATTTATAAAGTACCCAAATTCCATCGTATTCAACATCTCTTACCTGATAACTTGTTCTGTTCTTGATGATGGTATTTTGAATCACTAAAAATTATTGTTTCAATGAAATAAGAAATATATACCTTCAAATCTAGTTATTTTATTTATGAAATTCTACTGAATTCTTTAATAATTTTTTATAGTAAATGTATAAAAATAGTATTAAAATACTTTTGCAACATAAATCATTTTTCTTAAAATACTTAATGAACATTTTAAATTGAATCTATTTACTTCTATTCAAATATGGATGTAATATTTTTAAATAACTACACAATTATATTATGCACTACTTTAGAATGCAATAATTTTAAGTTTTAAACAATAAAATTCAGCTTCTGCAGTGTATACATTTTGAAAAATTGTTAGAAAAATAAAACATACATTACTGTAAAATAACAACACCAACAAATATATTTAATATTTAATGCACTTTAATTTACATTTTTAAACTTTATTACAAAACATTTAGATTTTTTGCATGACATTGTCTTTAAAACTTCTTCAATGTGTGCACTCGATATATTATTTTCTTTCTCAACAGCATCTGGAACAAATAATTTGTAAAAACTGATTAAAATTCAGAGTAAAATATCATTATGAATATAGAAGTTAAAAGAAAATAAGAAAAATTTTAAAAATCTTTTCACATAAATTAAAATATTTCTCGCTAACACTTTACTATTTTTAAATGATTTTTTTTCCCATCGGATAGCTGAAATCAACTCTAACTTGACTATTTTTTTTTTACTTTTTTATTTTGGAAGTTACTTACACTTTCGAAACCGGTTCATAAAAAACTGCAATCAAAATTGAAAATGTAAAAAATACCCTGGTTAGAAATCTATCTCAGCTATCCTATGGAAAAAAATCAAATAAGAATGTTAAAATGCAAGAGAGAAATTTGAAAAGAATGCTCTCATAGGTTTAACATTAGCGTGTCAGTTTCTCTGTGTCTCCAGTGTAGACTCTTAATGTGCCTCTCCTACATTTAATTATACACATCATTTTTATATTCTGAATAAATTTAGATACACTTAGAAATTTAGATATTTTTTATATCATTTTAGAATCATTTAGATATTTTTTAAAACATTTAGATTTTTTGCATGACGTTAATTGTCTTTAAAACTTCTTCAATGTGTGCACTCGATATATTATTTTCTTTCTCAACAGCATCTGGAACAAATAATTTGTAAAAACTGATTAAAATTCAGAGTAAAATATCATTATGAATACAGAAGTTAAAAGAAAATAAGAAAAATTTTAAAAATCTTTTCACATAAATTAAAATATTTCTCGCTAACACTTTACTATTTTTAAATGATTTTTTTTTTCCATCGGATAGCTGAAATCGACTCTAACTTGGCTATTTTTTTTTTACTTTTTTATTTTGGAAGTTACTTACACTTTCAAAACCGGTTCATAAAAAAAACTGCAATCAAAATTGAAAAAGTAAAAAATACCCTGTTTAGAAATCTATCTCAGCTATCCTATGGAAAAAAATAAAAAATAAAATAAGAATGTTAAAATGCAAGAGAGAAATTTGAAAAGAATGCTCCCATAGGTTTAACATTAGCGTGTCAGTTTCTCTGTGTCTCCAGTGTAGACCCTTAATGTGACTCTCCTACATTTAATTATACACATCATTTTTATTTTCTGAATAAATTTCCCCCTTGTAACAAAACTGATGATCAACTGAAAATAGAAACAATTTCATGGAAATTTAAATAATTTGCTTTTTACGTATCAAAATACAAAACTACAGAAAATTTTATGTTTTATACAACAAAATATTAATTTCTTTTTGTTTTTGTTTAAAATTTTGAACATAAATGTTACGCCATCTGCTATGTCATTCCCCAACCTATTGTGCAGTTTAAAACTTTGAGAAAAAAAAACAAAAAAAAAACAGAAAAGATTCATTCTAATTAAGCTATAAATAATTTATCTAAATTAGACAGTTTATCTTTCAATGGCTGTTCTAAATAAATTTTATCCCAAGTAATTATTGGTTCTATATTTTAAAACTTAGTTTCAAATGCAAAGCTCAGAACAGCCAAAGCAAAAGTTCTTTATCAACAGAATGACAAAATCAAACACATTTGAAAAATTCATTTACATTTGTTCTGACTGAAAATATTATAAATATCATAAATAACAATATTTTGAAAGTAAGTATCAAATATGTGAAAATATCAAACTTCATGATATTTTGAAAATAAACCAGATTATCTGCATGAACTTGAAAAAGTTATTTTAACAAACTGTTTGATAAATGGCTTGATATAAAAATTTAAAAGCATAAAACCAAGCCGATAAAATATAAACAATTTTCAATGGACATGACTGTGGTGATAATAAATATAAATGTGTTGCACGAATCAATATCAAGGTTCGTAAATATGATATTTTGATATACAGTAGACTCCCTCAAATCCACCACCCTAAAATCTGCAAATTCTTTAAATCCGCACATTGTTTTAGATGTAAACAATGAAACTTACAGTTAAGATGTAGGTGTAAAATTTAAGTTTTTTTTTTTTTTAAATTTGTATATTATTCTGTACACATTTTAATATGTAATTCTTTCTGATATGATTCAACTCATGTTTTCTCATGAAGGAGTAATAAATTTATTTCTGAAAAAATTCTCTAGATAGTGCTGATATCAGTGGCGATCACAATATTTTTACCAAATAATTTATGCATTAATCAAGCTTTTTTGGTTATTAAGTATGGCTAAACATGAATGAAAACTTATTTTAAGATTTTGAAGTGAATTATCAATGTATATTTATAAGATGAGTTTCACTGAATAATTCAAGAAAAAAATCTCATTATACATATTCAGTTATGCATTGTTAATTATTTACTTGACCTTTACTTTTAATATTTAATTTTTTTCCTTAATTTTTTTCTTTTAATTAACTATTTTACTTTATTGTAAGCATTCATTATAATTTTGAATGCATTATTAAATTCAAATTATTGTTTAAAAAATGTAAACAAAACAGTGACCAGAAATCCACAAAATTCTAAAATCTGCATAACCACTGGTTATAAGCTATGCGGATTTAAGGAAGTCTACTGTATATCCACTACTTTCTAAATAATCAACTTACTGCTAATTAAAAATGTTTTCAGACTTAATATAAATTAAAAACTATAATATATTGCACTTATCATGAAAATAAAACAATATTCTAAATGTGCCTTTATTTTTTCCCCCACATTTATAACAAAACTGAAGGTCAACTAATTGGAAGCAGAAACAATTGAATTTACTTTTAACACTCAATCGAAAAACAAAATATAGGATTCAGTATCAAATATCGTGAAAATTATGTTTTATTCAATGAAATTATAAAGACAAAAAATTTTTTTTTAATTCTAAATTTGAAAAAATTTAACATTGTGTAATATTTTATTCCCTAACCTGCTGTGCAGTTACAAAAACCAAAAAAATTCTTTATAGTATAGTTGTAAATAAATAATTACTTAATTAGACAGTGTAGTTTTTTTTATGGCTGATTTTATGTTGATACTATCTCTCATAATTATTGGTTCTACATATAAAAATTCAGCTTTAAATATAAAGCTTAGAATTTTTTTTTTTTTTTTTTTTTTGGGGGGGGGGGTCTAAAAAAGCCACTGACAGAGGACAAAGTTTATCTACAAAACGACATAGTCAATAAAAGTTGAAAAATTCATTTACATTTATTTAGACTGAAAATATACAGAAAGATGGGCTAAGATGCTTTACACTCACACAGAAAAAAAATATTAATAATCAGTTAAAAAAAGGGAAAAAGTTGCCAAATTTAGGGGATTTTTTCCTTTAATGGCAACCTAGCCATTGTATTACGTTATTCGTTTGGCGCGGTCTTGAAAATCACGCCAAACAAAAAGTCGACAAACTTATGTTTGCGTGAGTGTAAAGTATCTGTTCCGAAAGATATTTTGAAAGCAAATATCAAATATATGAAAACATCAAATATGATATTTTGAAAAGAAATATCAGATATAAATAACCCTGATCAACACAGAAATATAACATGTTCAATGTAGAGATCAGCATCGGCCATTTACACAGTGTCTGAGGCGTGCCATGCCTGGATATTTCGGCCTGTGCAGACCTGTAAATTTAGGTCATATCTATGTCCAAGACAAAAGACAGCACTTCTCAAAGAATACTGATAATGAACATACAATATCAAATATTTTCATAAAGTATAATTTTACTGCAGGAAAGTATATTAAAAAATATATAACAAGGACATACAATATATGTATAATTTTTATATAAATTGATATTTTCTTATGCATTAAGAAATAGTTAAAGAAAACTTACCAATTTTAGAATTTAATTTCTTGCAGTATTTTATGTAGAACTTGACCTTGTCTCGACCCTCCTCCATGTTGTTTACTGTATCTTTTTAACTGTAATTTATCCATGCTGGGCTGGTACTTTTTGAATCCTACAATTTGTGCATACAAAAAAGAAAAAAATAATAATATGCAAAAAACAAATTTCTCATAAAAGTTACATTTTATGATTATCTTATTTACTAGTTTATATTTAAAAATAAAATTTAATATGGACAATCACATGTAGCATTAGGATGCTTCTATTATCATTACATTTGATCTAAGCAAATTAGTACGAGTTTGATCATCCAATTCCCATTGCAATAGAAATTAATAATCACTATAAAAAGTACAAAATAAAACTGATATGCCTGAAATATTGCATTATTTATTTATTTTTGGTTTTAAGATCAAGGGCACTTGCTGGACAAAATAAAGGGTAGGGAGCAAGAATTGATAAATGTTTTATAAAAGATCTTTGTGCAGAAATAGGAGTACATTTCACTATGCTAAAAAGAGGCGGATACATTTTACTGATTTTAAAAAGGGCAGAATACTGCACGTTTAAATAATGACCTAGAGGGAACACTAGCACTATGTTATTTAAAATGGAGAACATTAATATGAAATAAACTAAACTAAAAATCTTTTGTCAGAACACCTCATGCAAGACAGATTTTAAACACATTAAATATAAAAAATAACATTGAAATGTAACATAAAAATCAAAAAGGAAGTTTCTACTGACATTTTTCTTCAACATTAAGAAATGAAACAGTGTGTTAATCTTTTTTTTTTTTTTCAGGGGTACTCTGACACCTAAACCCGCCGCCCCCGATAAAAAAAAAAAAAAAAAAAAAAAAAAAAAAAGAGAGAGAGCTAAAAACCAGGTAGTATTTTTTTAGATAAAAATTAGTACAAATTGCAGGTACAAGAGTGTTATAGGTAGTCCCCAACTGGATCTTTACCCTTGGGCCACATATGGGGTTAGGATTTGAAAATCCTAATTTTACAAAATTATTTTTATAAATATGTTATTCTTGAAGTAAAAAGATACTTCATTATAATTTTTATGAACTTTTGTTCAGCTAAATAATTTTATCATGTAAATTATTTTATTAGTTGAATTTAAAGCTTTATGAATATTTTTACTTGTTCTTCAACAATAAAATTGTTAATGTATTTTTATATCTAACACAACGGTTCCCAAACTATAGGGCGCAAGCACGTTTTGAAAAGCCACGTAACGATCTTTCTTTATAAATATACAGTTAACTTCGGTGAAAATAAAATAAACAAAGGTTTGTTTTATGATTATACCACATTATGCTTACAATTTACAATTACTTACATTAAAAATGCCTGTAACAATTTCCATGTGGTGTACATGCTTGTTTGAATGTTTGCTTTATTCATGATATAAATTCAATTGAGAAAATACCCTTACAAATCAGAACAAAACTCAAAAGTTAAATTTAAAAACTTAAAATTCGAAAGTTTACTTACCTTAGAAACTAAAATGCAAGCTTATAATTCCATAATAGTAGTGATGAACAATCAAAACGACAAGACAATATAAAACACAGAAGACGAAGAGTTGAAAGTTGAAGTTGTTTCTTTTCCGATTTTCCGAAACGTGACAACTTGAGATTTGGCGCATGCGCACTGATAATTCTGCTGCTACGGATGTCCCCTGGACGATCATGGATAGTTCGTCCTGATTCTGACGTTCTCTGAATGTCTGAATTATGGCGTGTACAGGATCTGACGGTTGTAGGACCACTGGGATCTGTATGGGACGTCCAGAGGATGCTTTTGGTTGTATGGGTAAAGTCTATCGTAAACCGATGAGAAGTAACACAATAATGCCATTTAATGCCTCTACAATTTTCACTTATAAGATTGCTGCCTTCAATTCATTCATCAAGCGTGCTTTTCTGGTTTGTTCAAGTGAATTCATCCAAGATGAACTTAATTTTATCAGAGATATTGCCATTGACCATGGTTTCCCTGCTCATCACGTACAGAAAATTATAGAAAAATTCAATGGCCATTTAATTCAGCATCCTGTCCCAAGCAATAATAAACCAAACTATCGGCAATTCCAATATATACCTATTATATTTGAAAGGATTAAAAGGGCCCTCCGTAAATACAATATCCATCTTATTGCTGTTCCTCCCAGAAAATTGGTTGACTTAGTTTCATGTAAATTAGATCATATCCCCCCTGATCAATTCGCAGGTGTTTATGAAATCCTCATTAGCTTAAATAATAATAGTATAATTTTTTACATTGGTATGACTAAAAGAAAGTTTTTGGAAAGGTTAAAAGAGCATAAAAACGACATAAAATTTGGAAAGTTATCCACTGCACTCTCCCGGTTTTACGCTAAAAATAATGATACTGTAATTAATTTCGATAAAGCAAGAATTATCCATAGGTTCAATAACCCATTTAAAGACGCCATTAGGGAATCATTGGAGATTAAAATTAGAAAAGATTGTATTTGTAATGATAACTTTTCTTTCAACATACCTAGTTTATGGGATACATTTTTAACCCCTTGTTAATTCATTGTTTTGTTTTTTCGCTCTTTGGCAACAGAGAGCGCCTGCTTATTTTATTTAAATTTTTCCATACTGTTGATTTCAATTTTCTCGTGTCGAAAATTAAAAGATCAGTAGTCGTTTGTGTTGTTCCTCTTCCCCGATGATGGCTTTAAGTTTAAAGCCGAAACATGTAGGATTTTATCTCTTTTATGAGTTTAAAACAATTTTTACACTGATTTTAGCAATTAATAAGCACAATTTGTGCAATTTGTGCTTTTAAAATACTAGTTAACAGTGTAGTGCCCAAATGGATTCAATTGCTTTATATTCTAGTTGATTTCATAATTATAAAATTTCCTCTCCAAGTCAAATACATTTTTTTTTCTAAAAAAAAAGTATTTTTAAAACAATAATTCTTTTTAATTACAGTGCAAAGTATATCACGAATAATAATTTATGGGTGTCATATCAGCAAGGAAAAAATCAACACTTACCTCATAACTATTGTGACAACTATAAATCGTGATCACAGATGTCTGATTGTATATTTGGTGTATAAGTCGAACCTTAAATTTTCATTGCGTTTGGGGAGTTTAAAAAGTGGACTCCTACACTGGAAAATACAGTAAAGGAAAATATGAAAAATGTAGATTTTAGAAATGTAATATAGAGATAGGATTCTCTATTAAATACAATGCAAAATGTCAACCAACTTTATTATACTACATTTAAAAACGAAATCTAAAATTTAGGAAAACACAAAAGATACCATAAAGTTACTATGATTACCTTTATTTTTCTGTAAAATCTTTTTAAAAAGCCCAGCTAAACTGTATGCTGATCAAACTTTAGAAAACGTTTCGGTAACCCTAAATTGGTTGAATCTTGGATGCAATTTTTTTATCTAAAAATCCTGCAAGACTGTACGGCCAGATTTAATTGTACACACCAGAAGAATCTTTAAAAAAGGATTTTCAGGGCAAAGTTAATTATTTTAAATTCGTTTAGGCTCTACTACAAAATCTTTCTGACTTTTCAGATAGCTGTGCTTATCCTAGACCAACTTATCTATCACAAATCTTCATGATTGATTTACGAGTCATTCAAACTGAATCGTTCGTTTAGTGTAACTTGTTTCTTTACACTTGAAAAAATAAATATCTTTTAAATATATAAATATTTCTTTAAATAAGTTCTGAGTATATAACCTGAAAATACAGTCAAAACATAAATCAGTTACAGGCTTGTGGCAGTAATTTATGAACTCTGTGATCTTTTTATCCAGTTAAAATGTATCGATTAAAAATAATCGAATAGTTTGTCCTTTGGAATATGGCATCACAGAGTGTTTGCGTCTGTTTGCTTGCAAAATACTTTAAGTAAAATTCATCTCAATTTCCTTCAAATTTTCTCTTAAACGTTAGTTTATTTATCATTATTTTCTACCGAAAATAAAATATTAACTTTTTAGGACTACTTGGTAAGATTTAATTGTATAGTATGCTGCATCATATTTTAGGTATTGTAATTTATCACCAGATCAGTGGAGGATTCTATTATAAATCACCCTCTTCTTCAGATTAGCATTGATGCAAGACTTGACATTTGCTTACTCCCTCCACCCTAAAATTGGAGAATTTCTTTTTTATGATGATGAGAGTTTTAATGTTGTGCAATGCATTATTTGATAGATTTCTAGGTTAGATCCTATTTGATTGACCATTTCGCGAAATCTTGCCAAATCGTGATAGTTAGCCAGATATATCTGTTTCTATTATTTGAAAGGCTGAGTATCATATTTTTTAGGATGGCGTTTGCTAAGTTTGTTGTGTTTGTTATATTATCAGGTGATTCTTAATTCGACATTTATCTGTATTTTTAGTGATTTATTATTTATTTATTTTATTAAAATAGCAATTAATCATTAAGCGGTGATGTCATGCTATTAAAAGACAAAAAACATTGAAAAAACGATATCACAAGCTGTTTATTTAAAACATGTTATTTTTTTCTATTTTTGCGGATGTGAATGGTGTTAAGAAAAATATTGTAAGTAAATAAATATTCAAGATTATTTCTTTCATATTTCATTAATGTAGTGTAAATTTTACTGTTGAAAGTTACTAATTGTACACATTTTAGTGAGTCTTGCATTTCTGAATTTCTTGTATCGTTTTGGGATTCTAATAAAACGAGGTCACTGCATCCAGTGATGATTTTATTTTGTTTTCATATAGTATACGAAGTTCTGATGCATGCAGTACACTGCTCTCAGCATTAGCAAATTTCATGTTTTTTTTTATGGATTCCACTGTAGCGAGGTTGCTGCATACAGTGGTAGTATATTTTTTTATTGTTTTCATGTGCACTAAGCATTCATATGCGCAGTACAGTGATCGCAATATTAGAAAATTTAGTGTATTTTCGGGGATTCCAATACAATCGTTTTGCTGTATTCAGTGATGGGGTTTTCTTTTGTTTGCATGTGTGTGAAGCACTCATACAGGCAGTACACTAATTGTGGTATTAGCAAATTTCCTGTATTTTTCAACTTTGCAATGATCATTATCATTTTTTGTAGTAATATGGATGATATGTTTGAAAAAATGTTTATTTTTACTGCTCTTATCTTTTTTATTTCGATATTATTAAATTTGTGAAATGAAATATTTATATTTTATTCCAAAATGCAATATCCAAAAGAACTCCTTATTTTCTAGTTTAATTGAGTAATTATGCATTTAAATTCTTAAGATATTTTTTGCAATGTTTTGTCAAAAATCGTCTGAATGAATTAAATTTTATATTCAGTATGTCATTGCTCTCATATAAAGTCCCATCATTAATTTTCCTATTTCTAACTTTAAAATAGCAACCTTTTACCATTTGGTTATTAGGGTTGCAGTATGGTAAATATAAACAATCAATAAAGAAATTGCCAATTTGGCATCATTTTTTAAAAATGCCAAATGGTGGAATTAAATAGGATTATACCCCTTTCTTATAATGTTATAGTTTCCTCGACATTTTTTAAAAAGGCTTGATGCAGATCAACTTAAGAAAGTGAGATTTGTTGGTAAATGATATAAAAAGTATGAAAACAAATTGGTGAGCTATTATGCTTGTTTGGGTTAATATTAAAATAATTGTTTTTCTTTACATGTATTATATAAGTTTCTTCTGTTTGTATAAAAAACAGTTACAGCTTAACTTTCTTAATCCAAACTCATTACAATTACAGCGATTCTAGAATATAGAACATTACAGAAGTTTGAAAACTAGGAAGCATTTAGTAAATATTAATACTAATATCTGTCTTTAATATAGCAAAACAAATATGCAAGGAACTGAATAAACCTCCGACCTGAGTCTGCACTGCCTTCGGCACCATATACCAGTTGTGCTATGTGTACACCAGATAATCCCTTAATTTGCACATTGAATAGTATAAACCTCTAACTGAACAAACCTTCAGTTTGGGTCCCCACTGCCTCTGGCACCGTATAGCAGTCATGCTTCTCACACGCTGCATAATATGATTAAGCGGTCACAGACCTTTCCACCGATATATCACATAAAGGGTGTGTGTTAAATTTAGATAAGTACCCCTTTTGGTAGGGAAAAGTGGGGGAATGGACACTGGAGATGCATAATATGATTAAGCGGTCACAGACCTTTCCAACGATATATCACATGAGGGTTGTCGGCATAATTTAGAAAAGTGCCCCCTTGGGGGGGGGGCAAAATGGGAGGATGGGCACTGGATATGCATAATATGAATAAGCAGTCACACACCTTTCCAACAATATATCACATGAGTGGTGTTGGCAAAATTTAGAAAAGTGCCCCCTATGTGGGCAAATCACGCTCTACCCCCCACCTCTCCATAGTTTTTTATGCGGCCTCATTTTAAAAATTTACGTTATGTGTTATAAATAATCATAAAGTTTCAACCAGATAACTTTATTGTATTTCTTAATTGTGTTCGTGCCCCACCCCCTTCCCTTCTGAAAGGTCAAAATGTGCACTCCTACCCCCCCCCCTTCCACAAAATTTTTGATGCGGCCTAATTCTTAAAATCATAATATCTGGCCTGTACTATAATAGAAAGCTTTAATTTAATTACCCATAATACAGTTTAAACGTCTTACCAGAGATTCTTTGGTTCTAAATTGGCTTTTCATTTATTATTTTAATCAGGGTATAGGTGAAATATTAATAATTATAATATTTCAGCTTGTAGTTAAGATCTCAGCTCGTAATGAATATATAAGGATAATATTTAGATTTTCTGAAAGCGGATCTTGTTTTGCATCGTCCTATGCAAGTTTGGAATGGCTATGCCCCTTAGATTCTGAGATGGGGGAGGCCCCTATGAAAAATCTTACTATACAAAGTCACGTCACATTTGGTTAATTTGCGCCTTAGTATGCCCACTGTATCTCCAGACCTCCCATCCTTGCGCGTAGAGCAATCGAATTACACCTATGTCTGGAAAGAAAGAAAAAATAATTTTTTATCAATCGATTTTTAAAGGATTTTTTCTTTTCTATGCGTCGTAGAGAAATGACTTTTCGAATTCCTGCAAGTGCATTGTCTCCTGCACCTGTCTGTCCGAATTTTGAATTTCTAGACTCAAAACTTTCCGAGGTGCGAGTCGATTTAAAAACGTACAATATACTTTTTTGCTTAATTACCTCGCTAGCAACCTCGACATTATGGTCTGGCTTTTTGACTGGCAACTCTTTGGAAGAGAGGTCTTTGTGGTTTTGTTAAAATGCAAATTCTTTTGTCAAATAGGTTTTGTTTCGAGTAATTAAAACACTTTTGTTAATTAATAACTCTCTTAATTGGGGCCAGACTTCTTTGAAAACTGTACCTCCAAAAGGCTCGAATTTTTTTAGAACAAAAGTACTTCTGTCCATCGTCTGCACACAGAGTTTTTGGGTTTACAGACGGCACACAGATAGACGTGATGAGACGTGACACAGATGAGATGTTTACTAACATTAATGTTATAGACTAGCTGGCTTGGCCCGCCAGCGGGCCCCTAAGTTACATCGGTGCCTCTAAACTTTTGTATTCTCTGGCTCGCATCCCCCTCGAGCCGAACGAACCTCCGACCCAGGTCCCCGCTGCCTTTGGCACCGTATACCGGTCGTGCTACGCACGCACCAGATAATCCCTTAATTTGCACATTGAATAGTACAAACCTCTAACCGAACGAACCTCCGACCCTGGTCCCCGCTGCCTTCGGCGCCGGATAATCCCTTAAATTGCACATCGAATAGTATAAATCTCAACCTGAACGAACCTCCGGCTCGGGTCCCCGCTGCCTGCGACACGGTATAGCAGTCGTGCTGCGCACGTGCTGCAGTATACGGTAGTTCCTGTTAAGAAAATGGCATTTAGTAAAGCCGATTTTCTTATAACACTTGATTCAAACAAGCAAATAACGCTAATGGAATTTAGCTGGAATTGATTAGCTCATACAGCGAGGTGAAAATGTAGTTGAATGTTTGTTGAATAAGGCAATAGAAAAACAAAGATGTGTACAGATGTTGCTTCATTAAATAGGCAAGTATTTTAATCCAGTTCAATTTATTGAAAGTAAAAGTTCAACAGAAGATGATATTAACAAAGTCCAGTTCGATATTTTAGCATAATAAACGGTTATATGGTCTTGAATACTACTATGATATAGACAACACATATTGAATATGAATCACGACACATAACTAAAATATAAATCATACTTATTCATTATGAGTAATGAGCTGCAGGGTAAATAGCGACACTTAATTCTTTAAGACACAACACCATTCCATCACAACGGCCGGAGCTGAACTTAGGCTCGACTGCTTACGTGAAGATCTAAAAACAATAAACCGAAGTGCTGGTGAACGTGAAGTACAGCGTATGAATACCTGACCAACAGCTCATCTACCAATGATAACGAAGTTCTAGAACCGTCACGGAAGTGACGCATGGCCTACGGCATGAATAATTAATGAAACGGCGAATCAGAACATAACTCCTCTGTCGCCATCTATTGTAGAACCAGCGAACTCACTAATCGAATATTCGATTCTAGGATTAATCGAATATCGCCGTGTGTGTTGACTGCAGCGTGACGTTCAAATGTTTGTAAAGTAAATTGAAATTAAAAACTATTGTAAAGTGAAATTTACTGTTTCTAATGAATAAAATAAAAGTACTAAACGAAGAATAAACGAAGTATGGGTAAGTTAAGCACATATTAATTACTGAAATTACGTTTTTCATGATAAATGTATACTAATGAAATGCAATGTTTATGAAATTTATACTGTGATTAGTGAATATAAATAAAGATAAAATATGGATGAAAGTTAATAAATGCATGTGTGTAAAAGTGTATATGAGGCAGTAAGACTGAAACTATTAACTGGAGGCTTGTTTTTACAACAGTTCCACCTTCCGCCAGCAGGTGGTGCAATCCGTTTATACGATCATAACTGAAAGAACGAACCTCCAACCCTGGTCCCCGCTGCCTTCGGCACCGGATAATCCCTTAAATTGCACATCGAATACTTATAAACCTCTAACTGAACGATCCGCCGGCTCGGGTCCTGTGCCTACGGTACCGTATAGCAGTCGTGCTGTGCACGCGCTGCAGTATACGTTAGTCCCACCTTCCACCACCAGGTGGCGCAATCTGTTTATACGATCATAGCTGAAATCGTTAAAGCTTTCGATGTCGAGTCGAATGAGCCATACCCCGTCGTCTTTGTGCCCATAGAACCGGACATAGGAAAGCGCCCCCTGGTGGTGACAAAACGAACTGAAATCGATAAGCTCTATCAATGCCGAGTTGAATGAGCCAAACTGCGTCGTGATGTGACCCATAGAACCCGAGTTAGCGGCAAAATTCTTTAATTACACCTACCACCACCAGGGTGCGCAATCTGTTCTATGGGAATTAACCCAAATCTGTAAAGCTATTGAAACCCAGTCAAAAGAGCCAAACCCCGTCATAATCAAGCCCATAGAACCATATTTACGGAAGCGCCCCCTGGTGGTGGAACTGGAAACTAAAATATGTAAGCGCTATTGATGTCGAGTCAAATGAGCCATACCGCTTCGCGATGGGACCCATACGACGAGAGATATTTTGAAAAAAAATAGCCAATTTCTTAGCTTCTTTTTCTTTTTTTTCCCTATACAAAAATCGGATTTTGCTAAAATCAAAAATTATTTTCGGAATTCGAAAATTTTTTGAATCCTTGAAATGCCAGATCACGCAGAGCAAGGATTCATGTATTTCATATTCGAAAATCCGATATTATTAAAAAATTTATATCACCTATAAAAACATTAATACTTTTAAAATGCTTTGTTTTACCAATTTATCTCTTTTGTCAGAAGCGTCGCGATGTCTCCTATTCTCCCACTGATATTATCAAAACACCTGCCAATCTCAGTATAGCTTCCTCTTCGGTAAGAAATAAATTTATTTGCCATTTTCATTAATGAGTTTTAATTAATATCTTTAAAAATTACTGATCGATTTTTACGAATTTTTTATTTGTTGAATTTGCAATTTTTTTATACACATGTTAGCAAATTTTCGTGAATGTAGAGTAATTATTTCCACTTGTTTCAAAAAGGAATGGAGTGATTTGATCTCGGATGTGTCAACTCGGCATTCTTTACAGCAACCTTTTTCCGGTCTGGGGTCAATGTTGGATGTCTGGTCAGTTTTTGGCCGAAATAAAGAAAAGTTACAGTCCGAATTTCAAAACATTTTCCTTTTTGGAACCACAAAAATCGGCCGCGTGTGTACCCCGATTTTCGGATCGATAAATCCGGTAGATTTTTTTTAATTCGATGATGCGTTAAAAAGCGACAATTTGGATGTCTACGATTATCAAAACGGAAATTTTCTTTTCGAGTTTCGATAAAACTGCTTCTTGTTTTGCTAATTTTGATGAGGTTTTAATTAATAACGTTCTTAATTATGGGCCGACTCGTTCGAAAACTATAACTCCAGAATGCCCGGATTTTTCTGAATTTTTTGACATAAGGAGCACTTCGCTGCTCGCTTCGCTCGTAGACTTTATCCTCTGTCAGACAGACAGATAGACAGACACACACACACACAGACAGACGTTTAACAACATTAATAATAGTGATCATTTTTTTAAAATCACAATTTCTGATTTATAAATACTAAATAATATTACAAATCACAAAAATAACAGATATAACATGAAAAATATTGCATATGAAAAAATTTTTCTAAATAATAAATGAAATATTATAATGAGAAATTTTAAAAATAACATTGTTTTGGCACCATCTATCTCAACTTTAGAGAAAGGAAAATAACAAAATGATAAAAGTTAATATGAATTCTGAAATTATATAATACATAATTTAAAAAAGAAACTGCAATTTTTATTATTACCGTTATTTGAAAATATTTAACGATGGTAGTACACAAGGCTAATAGTATGAAAATATATAAATTGCGTATATTCCGGGTGGTTGTAATATAAGTATCTCTATTTGGAGCTGTCTGTAGCTTGAAGGAATAACCGGAATGAAACCAAAATCAGTGCACTTACTATTCGAGAAGGGAGAAGAAGCATGGAATAATAAAAACATTAATTGCAATAATCGCCGACAGATGGCGCTTTTGAGTATAAAATGTTTAATATTGTGTACCGCGGAGGTGTCGCAAACCTCAATTACTTTACCACATATCACAACATGTGCAAAACATCACTTCTGATATGTTAGATTCCGCAGTTGAGCACGTTGTTCACCGCCTGGATTGTGTCTTCCAGCACAAAGACCATGTGGAACCTGAACATGATCGGCATCGCCATGCAAAAGTGTAACCACGTTCACTGGGACATTTTCCAATAAATTAGGTATGCCATCTGGTTTGATGCCTTAATTCTTTGTTCTTGTATTACAGATTACATTTCACACTCAGTAGAGCCATCTGTCAGTGATTATTGCAATTATTAATTTTTTATTTATCCATTCTTCTTCCCCCTTCTCGAATAGTAAGTGTACCGATTTTGGTTTTATTCAGGTTATTCCTTCGAGCTACAGACAGCTCCAAATAGAGATACTTATATTATAACCACCCTATATATATATAAAACAGAAAATGATTACAATTTTAAAATTGGAAAAATTAAATATATTATTAAAGATTATTACATTTTTATTATTTTTGAAAAACATTATACTATTTAATATGCCTACTATTTTGAAAAGTCACTTAAATAATACTTTGAAATATCCAATTTCGACAAAAAATGAAAACTATTGAGAAAAGGGAAAAAGCTGATTTCACATTGATTTAGCACCCTCTGTTGTGACTTAATATGAGATAACGTTAAAAATTTAGTATTAATTTTGAATTTATAAAACATTATATTAAAAAAAAAAAAGATATCTACCATAATATCTGGAAGAAACGCTGTAGCGATATACCTGACGCACCACAAAAAATTACATAAAAAAGAAATGGTCATAAATGCTGCAGGTGAAATTTCAGCATATAGGCTGTAATCGCGAATGACGTGAAAACAGAAACATGTTAATAAGTTGAATTTAGAAATCATAAAAACATAAAAATGAAATTATTAATTTGAAATAAATAATATAAATACAAAATTTGAAATTATTAATAAGATTTAAAAAATATAAATATTTAAAAAAACCCACTAAAATTACATAAACTCTGCTGCCTATATTTCGGTATATGGGGCTATGGATGTATCGAGAATGTTATACAAACAGGAAAACATTAATTAAACTGAATTTAGAAATAGCAAACACATAAATATGAAATTATTAATTAGATATAAATAATATAAATACAATATTCAAAATTATTAATACACTATAAATAATAGTTAAAAGAAAAAAAATCCTGCTAAAATTGCAGAATATGGACTCTAATCGCTAATGATATGCCAAGAGAAACACATTACCATTTTAAACTGAATTTAGAAAACAAAAATATAAACATGAAATTATTAATTTGTTATAAATAATAAATACGGAACTTAAAGAAAACTAAAAACTATAAGGATTTCAAAATAGTGAAAGATCAATTTTATTTTTACATTACTGATTATAACAGTAATTTTACTAAAATCCATCAAAATCTGATTCATCACTCTCTGAGTTAAAAAGGTTTAATATGTACTCATTTTTGCTGCTATACAAATCTATGTCATTGTTTATTTTTTATTATAATTTATAGTTCATTTTTTTATTATAGTTTTTGTTATTTATTTATGATTGTTCATTTACTATGTTCTAATTATTTATTTATTTTATATTATTTACTATTTTCAACAATGTTATGTATTTAATAATGTTAAAATACTGTTTTGAACATCATTGGCAAAGATAAACATGGTTGGAAAATAGCAACCATTTTAAGCAATCTATCTCATGGCCTGGATAATACGTAAGTACATAAAATACTATTAATTTTGTTACGTTTCAGGTTGACAAAAATTCTATTTTTGGCTTTGGCCCCACAAAAATTTTTTTGTCATGTTTCGAGTTGACTTCAAATGAAAATTTCATGTTTAGGCCGAGTATAACCCAACCCATTCAGATCTCTAATGCCAATCAACTGGAAATTCTACTAATTAATGCTATGCATAAAATATATTTCTGGGGCCACCTACATGTTAAAAATAGCACCAATTTTCGGTTTTCTTATGGCAACACCCAATTTTGACACTTTGAGCTCCTTTGATCAATCACATTGAAGCATCTTGTTAATTTTCTAGTGGTTTGTAGTATACACTACATTTTGAGAAATGTAATGTAGAGAATGATACGATATATACAGTAAAACTCGGATATAACGCTCACCGCTTAAAATGCTTTCCCGCTTTTTACGCTCATTTGTCCCGATCCCTTGAACTATACCCATAAGAACAATATAAAAATTCTTTGCTTTCAACGCTCCCGCTCCTAACGCTTTCCCGCTTTTAACCCACTTTTTATTGGTCCTTTGATCCAAGAAATCCCGGATATTACGCTTTGGTACTTTGGTTTTCTATCCGGAGATCTCCTTAGATCTCCTTTTCTCGCCCGTACAAAGAGAGAGAGGATACGTGGAATTGGCAGCCAGCCAACACCCAAAGACTATGGAAAAAAAAAAAAAATAATAATCAGCCGGCACGGCGTTTTTTTCTCATTGGTCTCCTTTTAAGCAGGGAACAAAGAACAAAACAATTTATGTCGTCTATCTTAACAGCACCTGTCTGTCTCTTACTTAACACAAACTGTTTTCACTTTATTCATTTAGACATAAGTAAATAGTGTCGCTTCCGACTCCATATTGGGTGCAACATGGAAGCTAAGACTGTGAAAAGAAAGCTGCTGACACTTTAAAAAAATTTAGAAATTCTAAAGAAATATGAAAAAAAATCACCTATTCTGAGACAGAAAATTTTTTCGTTATCTATGAATATCGCACCGTCGTCTCTTCGGACTCTTCTTCAAAACAGAAAAGATATTGAAAAAAAAATGCTGCGATTGGTGGCTCAAAGAAAAAGAGAGTGAAAACCGGAAAATATGAAGATTTAGAAAAAGTTATGTACGAGTGGTTTCTTGAGTCAAGACACTGTAACATACCTATCAGCGGATACATAGTTAAAGCTGCAGAAGTAGCCCAAAAGCTAACAATTGAAGATTTTACTCCATCTAATGGGTAGTTAGACAGATTTTGAACCCGCCAAGGCATTGTGTACAAGAAGATTTGCGGAGAATCCGCTGCCGTGAACCTAGAAGATGCAAATTTTTGGAAATCGAACAGTCTTCCAAGGCTTATCAAAAACTATGCCAGTTGTGATGTTTATAACGCCGACGAATTTGGTTTATTTTTTAAAGCGATGCCTGATAAATCCTTAACGTTAAAAGAGGAGCAGTGCCATGGAGGGAAGCTCAGTAAAGAACGTGTGACTGTGCTTGCTTGTTCCAATGCCGATGGAAGCGACAAACGCAAGCCTCTGGTGATTGGAAAATCGGCCAAACCTCGCTGTTTCAAGAACATCAAACGACTGCCCTGTGACTATGTACATCAACGTAAGGCTTGGATGACGGGTCCCCAATTCATTAAATATATTTCTGATTTTGATGTCCAGATGCGGAAGCAAAACAGGCATGTCATACTATTCGTAGACAATTGCGCAGCGCATCCCCAAGAAATACCAGATATTTCAAACGTCTGTCTGGAATTTTTACCTGCCAACACCACAAGCGTACTTCAACCGACGGATCAAAGGATCATAAAGGTTTTAAAACAACATTATCGCAAACGTTTAATTAAACGATTTCTACATGAAATGGAAATTAAAAGTAGTTGATCTTCTGTAACTCTTCTCGACACCATGAACTACCTTAGCGCTGCTTTGGATGCAATCGAACCTAAAATAATTCAAAACTGCTTTAAAAAGGCAGGCTTCATAACGGACGCCGACAGTGATATGGATGCGGCTGAAGAAGGGTCGGATCCTATAGACGATGAGGACTGGCAAGCTGTTTGCGAGCATTTTGCAGAAACGCAGACAGCTTTCAGAACTATCTTAACATTGATAAATACGTTATCACAAGCAACGTTAGGAGCATTGACGACATCATAGGGGGCACTATACAGGATGCCGCAGGAGAGAACCCTGATGAAGGTGCTGACGGCGATGTTCAAGAGTGCATCCCAACAATTGCTGAAGTAATGGAAGCTTTTAGCACTATCCGCCTATACACCGCTTCTGTAGATACTGCTGCTTCACATGAAAATATATTAAGACACATAAACAAAGCAGAAAACGCTCTTTAATGTGGTCGTTCATCCACCCGTCAGACGAAACTCGAAGAGTTTTTCTCTAAAACAGAATAAACAGTGAGTGAAAGTTCATAGTCCTCATGGTGGTACTCAAGAATACAAATGTTACATTTTTTTTTAAACAAAATATTATTATTAGTTTCTTTTATAATTTTATTTTATGTTTAATATAAGGATAAAGGTTCCTATTAGAAATGTTAAGTATATTTTGTACCTTTTGCTTTAATTCTAACAATTATTTTACTTATTCTGATTTGAAATGATAATACACTCTGTAAACACTATACTTATGTAAATTTGTGATATTTGAAATGAAGGAAACGTTTTTGTACCTATGCTGTGGAATTTCTATTTAAAAAAATACACAATAATGATTCCCCTTATTATTTAAAGCAGATAATCTAATATTCTCAATTTTAAATTGCCGAAAATCTTCTCCCGCATTTTACGTTTTCCCACTTTTAACGCTCTTCTATCCCGGCCCCCCGGAAGAGTGTTATATCCGGGTTTTACTGTATATATATAGAAAAAAATCAATTTGTAGTGAAATAGTTGCTACTTTCAGTGCTATTTCAGAATTAAAAAATAATATACTGGTCTTCAAATCACATGATCATAACTTTCTTCTTTTGTGCAAAATGTGTTCTGCAAAATGATTTGTGAATGCCAATGCAAAATACAGTTGAATCTCGAAAATGCGGAATCAGCCGGAGGGCAAATCAATACTCATAGGGAAAAATTTGAAAAAAAAATTTTTTTAGTAATAAAACTGTTTCAGATATTTTTGGGTTAAAAAAAGTACAGTCCTTTAGCAATTTTCATATATATTTTTTTAGAATTTAGTTTTTCAGAAGTGGCAACATTCTAAAGTATGCTTGAGTTTGTTCTATTTTGGAGTAAACACGTTGTTGGATTTTGAAGGCAATTTAATTTTGTTTTTACGCTTTATAGATTCATAAACAAGGTTATTTTTACTTAATAGTGACTTAAATAATAGCAAAACAGTTTAAACAAGTATTTCAGTTGTCAATTACTGCAGTTTCAAAGGAATTTTTAATGGTTTGCTACATGTAACGTAAGTTACCAAAAACAAATGTTTGTTTCTGGTAAAAAAGATAAAAGATAAATTTAATCTTTAAAGCATCTTTTTCCCTTTCTACCAGCTATGTACTAAGCAAAAATCAATACTTTGCTTTTATATATACCTTTTTTCTGTAATTAGCAATAGTTAAAATTCGTAATGTAAGTTACCAATATGATGAAATGTAAGTTTCCATACACATTTCATATTCTATATAGAAGTGAATCATGTTTACTTATTAATATCTGAGATAAATAATTAAAAATGAGACTTTTCTTTGTTCCTTTGTATTTGTTCTTACAAATATATTTGTATATAAAAGTATATTTAATAGTGTATATAATATATATCGGGTGTCCGAAAAAGGTTGGACGGATTTGAAAGAATTATAACTTTAGAAGTAATTGAGTAAACCCAATTATTTTCTTTCCAAAGTACTCGGCAATTATCCAAGATTTGTTAGATGTAGCTGTTTTAAAGTCATGACATTCAGACGATGCGTAGAATCGATGATCTGAAAAACGCAAATCGCACCACACATTCGCAATTTTCTTCAATGATTCTGGAGTGGAAAGTGTATAAGTCTAAAACTATTCGAGGTATGGGAAAAAAGTCAAATAGAAAGTTCTTCAGCATCGTCGATTTAGTAGGAAAGGATCCCCTATGTAGACAAATAAGCCAAGCAAAAAGTGAAAATTTCGAATGTGTGATGCGATTTGCATTATTCAGATCATCGATTTTGCATCATCTAAATGTTACAACTTTAAAATAGCTACATCTAACAAATCTTGGATAATTGCCGAGTACTTTGGAAAGAAAATAATTTTGTTTACTCAATTACTTTTAGAGTTATGATTCTTTCAATTCCGTCGAACCTTTTTCGGACACCCTGTATATTATATTTGATCAAGAAAATAAAACCACCAGTAGTGGTAAATGCCAGAGGACATTTCAAATTAGAAAACTAAAAAAGCTTATATTTTATATTTTTGTTATATTATGTAACTTATACCTACAATTTCAATTATTTTTATACTATTTCATTATATTTTATGTAGTTTCATTATTATGTTTAATTATTCAGTGTATTGTAATAAATATGTTGCTAAAAAAACACTTTTGTAAAAATAAAATGTGTAACGTAAGTTACTGTAATGTAAGTTACTGTTTAAAAAAATTATAATAAATTTAGTTGTTGATATAAAGTTTTAAAATTTCATAAATTACCTTGCAAAAATCTTAAAGAATGGAATGTATATACTTTTTAAGCCATGTCATCTTCAATAGAACAGAATTTTATCCAAACGTCAATAGCAATATAACATTGTTCCCTTTTTCAGTAACGTAAGTTACCACAATAAATATAATTGACAAAGTTCAAGAAATAGCACTAAATTTAAGTAATTTTCATCCAAATTAAGCTTTGAGTAGTTCTTATTAACAAATCACATCAACTTTACATTTTTAATATTTTTTTGGTGTTATATTACGAAAAATACTTGAAGCAAATTGTTCTAAATGTAACGTAAGTTACCATGAAATGACCCCGGACTGTGGCAATTCCGGATTTTCGAATTTTCTGGATTTTAGAGATCTGTTAAAAATATTTTTTATGATACTAGAATAACATACAAAATGCAATTTTTCCCCCCAACACAAATAAACTATGATCAAATTGGTGAATTAAATAATAAAATAGGAATACTACAGTAAAATGTAACACCTATGCTGAAATTAAATATACATATTAAAACACAATAAATTAAAATATAGTACACAATAGATAATACAGTACAGGATCTATTATCCGGCGTCCTGATTTCCAGAATGCTCTAAATACTGGAACACTAAATGATCTGAAACAGAAACTTTCAATTAAAAAAATTGGTAGATTTTTTTTATTTTCTTTTTCACATATTATTGAAGAGTTAACATGCTTTATTATTCAACAATTTTAACTTTTTCTCATACATATCGAGATACCATAAAATCTCGTTATCCCCCCCTCCCCCACCTCACAAACGTGGTAAAAACTGTAAAATAATCAGAGGTGACCCAGTTACGATGCTCAGCGGAATACAAGCGTCGAATGAACGCAACCGTCAGACATATGTTCTTTTTGGGATCATTTTTATAACTGCATCGGCAAAATCATTAAAAATACGGAAGAACTAACAATTTATTCTTAAATTTCGTGCTTTTCTTTCTTAAATGCGAAAATCCCTCAATTTTTTTGAAATTTTAACTTTTTGAAATAAAATATTTTTTAAACATCGTCATGATTTTTTAATTTCTCCTTCTTTCTTAGAACACGTTTTTGAAGATAGAAAATCTGATTTTCTTGATAACAGAAAGCCTATGTCGTCTAAACGCACACCCAAATTTTTTCCAATCGGAGAGATCAAATCAGGATAATGAACAAAGGGAGAAGTATTTGTTTCCTCACATGATTCAGCAGGGAGAGAAAACGAATGAGAGGGGGTGGGGAAAGGAGAGAAAAGTGATAGGTCTCCTTTACTGTTTAAGGCCATTCCCAGAATATTGTACTTAGCGTGCTTTATTAATTTATTGGAAAAGCTGCTTTTTTGGGATTATTTGAAAATTTTTAATTTCTTTACAAAATTGCAGGGGAGAGGCAAAAAAACGGGATATTATCATAATTATGTATTCCTTTACCTCCTTTTTATGTATCTAAAATTATTTATTCATTAAAAAATACTCAAATAAAAATAAGGAACATGACAAAATCTTTTTTATGATTTTTTTAAACACTTCAACGTTCTTAAGGGTTAAAATATGCAAAATTCTTTCACTTTATTGAGAATCGTGTTCCTGTTTTTTTATGCCTTTTTTTAAATTGCTCGTTCTTTATAATTAAAGTCTTAATTAATGGTCAGGCAGTATTGAAATATATCAGAACATATCCATATTTATTTATTTAGTTTTCAGTTAAAAATGTTTAACTACCTTCCTCAAGAAATGTGAAAATTACAGCTAAGTTTTATTTCAAAAATTAATAAAACTGAAATCGGGAAAATGTCCGGATTTTAGAGATTTTTGGAATTTGGATGTCTGGATTTTCGAGGTTCAACTGTATCACCTTCAGTGTTTTGCATTGCATTCATTATATGATGTTATAGATTTTTCCATTGACACTTGCTGGTAAAATAAAGCCCTGACCCTCCAAAGAAAATACTTTTGTTATTGGCAATATTTGCCTACGTATTCGTTATTAAATTTTCAATTAAATTTCCAAGAAGACAGAAACTGCACATAAACTTAATAACACTGACAAATTATGTGAATTAATTTTCACTTTGCTAAGCAATGATAACCAATGGAATGAAAAATGTGTCCAGACTGGAGATCGAACCTAGACACCCTGGTATAGTGCACCAAGTGCTTTACCATTTAATGCCATCTGGATGATGTCCAGTCTGGCTTTCCTCACTTATATGCAGGCAACGCTGCAACTTCACAGCGCAAGATGGAATGTCATACATGACATTCCATCACACTACCCAGTATGCACACTACCCAGTGGCATATATTAGATGAATAAACTCCCAGAATCGGATAATATCTAAATTTCTAGCAGGACTGAAACTGCACGTACATTTAATAACACTGACAAAGGATGTGAATTAATTTCCACTTTGCTAAATAATGCATAACCAACAGAGTGAAAAATGTGTCCAGACCAGGGATCAAACCCAGAAACCCTGGCATAGCGTACCAAATGTATTACCATTTAAGCCATCTGGACGATATCCAGTCTGGCATTCTTCACTTTTACGTTGGCAAGGCTGCAACTTCACAGAGCAAGACAAGATGTCATACATGAGCACACAACCCAGTAGTGTACATGAGACAAACAAAATCCCAGCAATAGATAATATTTAAATTTCCAGTAGGACTGAAACTGCACGTAAATTTAATAACACTGACAAAGGATGTGAATTAATTTCCTCCGCTAAATAACACATAACTAACAGAATGAAAAATGTGTCTACACCGGGGATCGAACCCAGATATCCTGGTATAGCGTACCATATGTTTTACCATTAAGTCATCTAGATGATATCCAGTCTGGCATTCTTCACTTATATGTTGGCAAGGCTGCAACTTCACAGAGCAAGACAGACTGTCATACATGAGCACACAACCCAGTGGCATATATAAGACAAATAAATTCCCAGCATCGAATATCTAAATTTCCGATTAGATTTCCAGCAAGACTGAAACTATGCTTAAATTTAATAACACTGGCAAAGGATGTGAATTAATTTCCACTTTGCTAAACAATGCATAACTAACAGAATGAAATAATGTGTCCAGACTGAGGATCGAACTCCGATATCCTGGTATAGCGTACCAAATGTTTTACCATTAAGTAATCTAGATGATATCCAGTCTGACATTCTTCACTTATATGTTGGCAAGGCTGCAACTTCACAGTGCAAGATAGAATGTCATACATGAGCACACAACCCAGTGGCATATATAAGACAAATAAATTCCCAGCATCGAATATCTAAATTTCCGATTAGATTTCCAGCAAGACTGAAACTATGCTTAAATTTAATAACACTGGCAAAAGATGTGAATTAATTTCCACTTTGCTAAACACCGCATAACTAACAGAATGAAAAAATGTGTCCAGACTGAGGATCGAACCCTGATATCCTGGTATAGCGTACCAAATGTTTTACCATTAAGCCATCCAGTCTGGTATTCTTCACTTATATGTTGGCAAGGCTGCAACTTCGCAGAGCAAAACGGAATGCCATACATGAGCACACAACCCAGTGGCATATATAAGATGAATAAATTCTTAGCATCGGATAATATCTAAATTTCCAATAGATTTCCAGCAGGACTGAAACTGCACGTAAATTTAATAACACTGACAAAGGATGAGGATTAATTTATTAGATCTTCATGCTTTAATATCAAGTTGTTTTTTTAATTGCTTCTTTTATAGATTTATTATTTTTCAATTTAAATAACCCATGAGCCACCTTTGCTTCAGTTTATATTGTATTTGATCATTTTCTGGCAAACACAATATAACAAGGAGCCACTGTGTTACTTAATCTGTGTCCTCAATTTCGACTGTAGATTAAATCCTTTAATAAAATCTGAAAGTAGCAAAGTAGTGACTCCATTTGCAAAGTAGTCTGTAGTCGCTATTTTTAAAAATGAGCTGTTGCAGTTAACTAGATTTGCAATATAAAGTACTTGTAGTTCACAAAAAATAAAATTAGTTTTTCTGAAAACTTGTTTCGAGCGAGACATCCTGTATTTTTGTCTTCTTAAAGTGGATTGTGACCTTAGTTTCCTATATAGTAACATTGTTTGTCCTTGACATTTATTACCATCCGTAAATATTTGTACTAATAAATTTGTGACTTACTGTATAAAATAAAACATTCTATTCTTATAAATTTATTTTGTCTGAATTGATATTTTAATTGGTACTTTTCGGTTAGCCGGGCGCCAGTGAAATGTATATATCTATATATACATATATATGTATACATACACACATATATGTATGTGTATATATATGTATATATATATACATGCATATATAAATGTGTGTATGTATATATATATGTATACATAGATATATAAATTTCACTGGCGCCCGGCTAACCGAAAAGTACCTTTTAATTTTACAACTATACGTTAAATAAATGCTTTTCTAGTTTTAAAAATAGGTATTTATCTATTATCCCATTGACCACTTTTCATAACAAAAAAACTTTCGCCAAATAAACGAGAGAACGTTGCCATTGGAATATCAAAATAAAAAATAAATAAAATATACTAATTTAAGGATACAATTGTTATATTAATTAATGAATTAACTAATAAATGAGTAAAACGTAATGAAAAATACACACAAATAACGAATTAAAATCCACTTGAGGACATAACAAACACGTATAATGCTTCAGACATCAAGTAAATGGGATTGCATTTTTGCTGTTTAATCTTACAGTTTGGCGATAGTTTTTTGTTATGAAAAGTGGTCGACGGGATAATAGAGAAATACCTAAAAATACAATAGGGTAAAACCACCAGTAGTTAGTCACTTAAGTTTTAGCAGTCGACTAATTTTACTAGAAAAAATGGCTAATTACTACTGCAAAAAGTACTGAATTTTCTTCTACCCACAATATTTTGCTCTTTTCTGATGATTGGTAAAATACTTCTGAGTGTTGGGAACTGATATTATTTCATTTGGAACCAAAAATAAAGTATTTATAAAGCATTTTATCTCATTGTTGCTTACTATTGGTGCACTTACTCTATATTTATGTCCTTCCAGCAGCATGGTTATGTACAAAGTCTTAAAAGCCCTTTTTACATTTAAAAAAAAATTTCAATGACTGAATTTTTATTATAGATATAGAACTTAATGAACACTTACGCTGATCATCCGAAAAAGGTTATGAGAACTACAGTCCAGGCAGCTGAATAACATTTCAGTTGCAATTGACATTGGGCATAAAATAAAATTCAGGTAGATTTTCTTTTTCATTTATTCTTACTCCTTTTCCATTTTCTCCAGTCACATTTTTTTCTTATTGTATTGCATGCCAACTACTAATGTGTGTGAGTATTGTATGACGTTGCTATGGCAACACCTCCCACTTGTGTGCCAACTGATTTGCCATTTTCTTATATGTATTTTCTAATCTATCATGTATACAAAATTCATCAACACTAACATTGGTTGCCTTAATGTGACATTGTTTCCCAGAATAGTGATGGGTGTTTCTGGAAAAATTCAATGTTGATAAACATTGACATTATATAAAATATCATCGATCGTAATAAGAATGGATTACTAAATTCTAATATCAGATGTTTCAGAATCGCTACTCATACAGATAAGATTTTAAAAAAGTAAACCCAAATTTTGGCGATCAAATGTCAGAAAGTTTTATCGTGATAATGGGGATAGATCGATAATTCTGGCTCTAATTTCATAGCAATGTATTTATATCTTCAATTTTACTGTTTTAGCAGCACAGCTGCTTTCAAATTTTGTATAAGGGATTTTTTCTTTCCAGGTTAAATTGTTGTTATATTTTTAATATAGAGATAGAGTCTAGGTATTTGGGTTACTACTTTATTTAAGTTGTATTTTTTATGTTCGTCTTTTCCCCCCAAATCACAACTTGCTTAATTATGGTCTGATTTGAACGGTACCTTTTTTAACATTCTTCCCAAGTCATTTGGTTAGAAACTAAACATGTCTGCAACCAATTGATGACCACTATTTAAGAACAGTCATTAAAATTTTTTAGGATTTTTTGTAGTTTAAACATTCCATCCTTGCTTTAGAGCCACGTTATGCAGGGATCTCATTAGCTAAGTTATATCTCTTAAGTTTGTCTATATTGTTACAACATCAAAGTGTACTGTATTGTTATTTTTATTGTAATTGATCAAAGAACTATTAAAGAAAATACAATCCAGGAGGCTAATCTTGGATCATGTTAATTATAAAATTACCTATTCAGGGCTTGAAATTAGAGCTTTTTTTAATAGGGGAGTCTTCCTTGAAACAATTCAAATGGTGTAGAGCAAAGCTGTTTGAGAGAAAATTATCGTTAACCCTGTATTTGTTTTAACATGCTGTTTAAATTAGCCCTAAGTATTAACACATAGCAAAGTGTCATTAAAAGAATTTATGCCAACAATTTCAAAGATTTTAACTATATATTATGAGACTATGATAATAGGGTTTCATCCAGTTTTTATGGTCTTCATGGTGTAATTGTATTCCAACTTGATTGTCATTCTAAAAAAGTAAAATTTTCAAAAATTGGTAAAACTATCTTGGTCAAGAGTCTTCCATCTTTGAAATTAATTTGGGTAATTTAAAAATTTAATTTTGAATGCTGCCTTCTCACCCTGCAATTCAGTACTTTCTATTGACACTAAACAATAAATATTTTTCTATACAAGTTAGTGTCTTTTCTATTGGATATCAAGTATCAGAATCTTCGAATTTTTAAAAATTTTTATCCAGCTTTATCTGCAGTATGAACATAAAGTATATTTTTTGTTATATGTTTGATTCTACAATATGAATGCTAATTTTAATAATAATTTTCTTTTTGTTAATAGATGAACAGAAAAGGTATTACAAGTCTTTCTCTGCTGATGTTGCATTTGATCGTATTCTGTTTTTAAGGAAACTAGATTTATTAAGTTTTTATTTTTTCAGTTCGTTCCCTCTCCCCTTATCTCCTAATCATAAATTTCTTAATTATGGTTCAGTTTGAATGAGACCTTTATTCACATTCTTCCCAAGTCATTTGGTTACCAATTAAATATTAATATTATTTTTTAACTCTTGATGACAACTTTATGAAGAATAATCAAAATTTTTTGCCTTTTTTCCATTTTAAACATTAAATCCTTGGTTTAGACTCGAAAAGCTCTTTTCTCTAGAGAAATAGAAAAAAATAGATTATGTGGGAAACAATGCTTATAAATTTTTTGTGACACTTAATAAAATATTGCTAACTAATCCTACTCAGAGTTCTCGTTAGTTAAGGTGTATCTCCCAAGTTTGTCTCCTCCTCCCTCCCAAATCATAACTTCCTTAATTATTCTCTGATTTGAATGAGACCTCTTTTGACATTTTTCCCAAGTCATTTGGTTACCAACTAAACATTCATATTTTATCTGCAACTCTTGGTGACAACTATTTATGAAAAATAATCAGTTTTTTGCCTTTTTTCAGTTTAAGGGTTCCATGATGGTTTAGAGCCACATTAGTTAAGTTGTATCACTTAAGTTTGTCTCCCCTCACCCTTTCCTGTTCGCCCCTGATCATAACTAATCCTAACGTAATAGAAAACAGCAAAATAGGTTACAATTATTTTTCTGGGACAAATATTAAATTAATTGCATAGGTTAAAAAATGAATATTTTGGTTAATTAGAAAAGTTGTACTAATAAATTTGTTAATTAGATTAAACCTGATAGAGATTATGTTGCACCTTATATCTAGAAATTTTGTCTATTTAAAATTGCATCTGTTATCATTTTCACAACTTAAGGGATCATGGGATTTTTAGGCTTTTAAAAACTCGATTTTTATTTAAAAAAATATATTAAAAGATAATCTTTTCTGACATTATAAAACAAACCACATTAAAAAATAATACTATTACTCGAGTTATACCCCAAAATGCACAACGCCTGAAATGTAAATAAGTGTAATAATACAATTTTAATGTCAATTTCCTCAAAATGAGGTTTTGGGGCATAATATGCTGGGGATAGCTCAAAAACTTTTCAATATTTTTCCTAAAATTTTTAAAAACTAGTCGGATGTGCCAATCCCAAAACTTTCTTCTATCTCAGTCATGTTAATAATTCAAAATACGCTATCACATCGCCAATAAAATCAATATTTTTCATCATTCTGTTGTACGTCAGCTGCTTGCAAATCGTCAGGTTACA
This sequence comes from Maratus michaelseni, assembly GCA_963931845.1. NCBI lineage: Eukaryota > Metazoa > Arthropoda > Arachnida > Araneae > Salticidae > Maratus > Maratus michaelseni. Next base: position 308,893,322 of record OZ007598.1, on the reverse strand, counting down.
AGGATGCGAACAATCGATGTATACTAAACTACGAAAAGTCCTTTTTGCCTGAACCGACAGGAACAGATAGCCTCCCTATTCCTTGGTTTTACGATTTTAGCTAATTTTACTGGAAAACACGAAGGCAAAATGCGTGGAACCTAAATAAAAAAGACTCAATCCCAGGTCTCGTCAACATTGAATTTGAATGAAAATATCGCCAAATTAGTCCTCTACAGCCAAGTTGGCTTTATTTATGGCAGTTTACTTTGGTCGCCAAATTTAGCAATATTCCGCAAACTGTCGCCAAGTTTGGCGAGAATTTGACATTGGCGAATATAAATATATAGTGATAAGCATATAATAGGATTAATAGTTACAACAATGAAAGAAAATTTGCCGAAACCATGTTAACTAAAACTCATAAATTAAACCCGTTTATGGATGAATTCTGCTGTCTTGTTTGAAAATGTCAGCCACCCTAAAATTTCAAACCGCTCTATCCCAGCCATTTTTTAAGATAGAAGCAAAACAAAAATTGCTCCGGATTCTCCGGATCAAGGCCGAACATTTAAAGAAAAAAAAATTTAGGATTTCTAATTTTTTTTTATTTGCACATCTTTTTGAATTTTAAATCTTTAAATGGCTATCACAGCGCCCCCTTTCGTCAAAATATCCCCAAATTGTAATAGAACCTGCTTGCCATTGCCAAAAACATAGAAAAAAATTTTGGTTCAATTTGAAGCATAACATCATACACTTTTAGATGGTACAATAGTGAAAATGGAACAAAAATATCGATCACAGCGCCCCCTTTCGTCGAAATATCCCCAAATTCTGATAGAACCAGCCTGCCATAGCCAAAAACATAGAAAAAAAATTTGGTTCAATTTGAAGCATAACATCATACACTTTTAGATGGTACAATAGTGAAAATGGAACAAAACTATCGATCACAGCGCCCCCTTTCGTCGAAATATCCCCAAATTCTGATAGAACCTGCTTGCCATAGCCAAAAACATAGAAAAAAAATTGGTTCAATTTGAAGCATAACATCATACACTTTTAGATGGTACAATGAAGACACACAGACGGACGGACGGACAGACAGACATTTTGTAAAAACATGTTTTTCGGAATCTCTGACCTCTAAAACGTGTAAATCCGTCGAAAACGAGAAGTCGAAAAAAATTTCGATTACAATTTCTATTATAGATAGAAGAAAGTAAAAATATTTTATATGTACATAAATTGAATCTAAATTTTCTCTTTTGGAGTTCAAAAAAATAATGTTTTTGATGAATGTTGAAAATTTCAAAATTTTGCATACGCTAAATACGACTTTGTATTAAAAATACAGAAATTGCTTTAAATACAAATTTATTTAGGTTCAGTATATTTATTATCATCTGAAGTATACTTAGCCACCAAAAGTTTTATTCTAGATGTAAAATTTCTTTTTAATCGTGCATGTAAACTGTTATGTCAAATTTCTGCTCAACAAATGTCTGACAGTTTGAAACCCTGTATAAATATTAGTTCTGCATATTGTAATTTTATAAATATCTGGAATAAGAGAGCATACTTACATCTTTTATCTCTCCAGAAATTGTGCTTATATTTTAAGACATTAAATGTTGAAAATGGTTATTTATTTTTCTTCTGATTTAAATGTCCTGTGACCACATAATTTGAAATTCTTAAAAAGGGAAAATGGGTAAATTAGGAAAAAATAGAGTGGAAATTGGTTTAAACTAAATACTGATTTTTTATTTCTTAGAGATGGCAGTAACAATTGTTATTACTATTCTTAAAATATATAAAATTGCAGGAACAAAAAACTTTTGTAAAATTGTTCCCACCCATATATGTATTTTTTTTATTAATCAAGGTCTGGAATTCAGGGCTGAATGGTAGATGCCCAAATTTTAAAATTCTACTACAGAGAGTTTTACCTTATGACAGCCTCTGATCCGAGAAATTTCATTTCGAAAATATTCTTTTGTTGGATAAACAAACAATTTATAGAAGCAAAGCAGTGACCACTACGAAATTAAGACCATACAGAAACCATAAGATATCAAATTATAAAATTCACATAATATTTGGCTACAATTTTATTAATTGTTAATATAAATTCTTTCAACGATGCTTTCAATGTATTAAAACTTATAGTTCATTAAAAATGTTAAACTGAATGCAGGGTTAAAGATAATATTCTATCTTTCCTGAACTGTTCTACTCTCTTCAAATGTTGCTAAGGAATCTCTCCTCATGGCAGAAAATGAACTTCAAACCCTGTAAATAATGGATTTGTTTAACCCTTAAGAACATGGATGGTGCATTGTGTTTACCACTTGGTGAAAAAACAGTTGCAAATTTGACAGTAATCAAATGTTTAAAATCTGCATCTTATTTACCCCTTTCCCAAAAACTCTTCATTCTTCGACCACTGTTAAAAGTTGAAATTTTCAATTATTTTAGACATTTTCATTATTTTTCTGAAAAGCCACCACTGGTGTGCAAAATATCACCAGATGGTTTCAGTTTTACTTGCAAAACACACATGAAACTATCAAAAAACATCTTTGAGAGCCTCCATAACTGTTCAATAAATCCCAGTAACTTGTTCGAGAAACAGAAATTATTTTTTGACATTTTGAATTTATTTGTTCTTGTTTCAAATTTCTTAAGCTACAAATTAATTCTCAACCATATTTTTATAGTATTTATTCGTATGGTTTCTAATAAAATTACTTTTTTCTATTTGATGTTTATTATTTTTATTTTACTAATGCTTGACTTAACATTAATCAAGAATATAATTCTAAGATGATATTTAGGCTTTAAAAAATTTTTGGCCTACGATGCTACTAATTTTCTTTTGGTACTACAAACCATACATGTCCTTAAAAGTTAATTTGTAAACCAATTGTTTCTACAAATATTTCTTATTTTCATTTTGTGGCTGTTTAAATTATAGATTTTTTTGAAAATTGACGATTAACATGTACTTAAATCTGCATGCAAAATATATTTCATTATTATTTTTTCAACATTTTAGATTAAAAGGTGGACAACTGACATACTTGTTTCTATAGTATTTAAAACATTTTATTGGAGAATTTCAACAAAGTATTTTTTATGCACTGATATATTACCTTCTGTGTTCTATGAAAATAAACATTTTCTTTAAAGAAAATGTCAGTGCCTCAGATTCATTCTCAAGCAACAGAAAAAAATTTTACTAGTGAAATATATTCCAAAGTATTTTCACAATATTGTCCTTCAACAAAAAATTTGGTTAACCATATAAAGGAAAAATCTTTTCTTTGTGAAATATGCTTGAAAAAATTTTCAAAAAATGATACTCTTAAAAATTATTTACGTACCCATACAAAGGAAAAACCTTTTAGTTGTGAAATATGTTCCAAAGGTTTTTCAGTAAGTTGCAATCTGAAAGCACACTTGCGTACCCATACAAAGGAAAAACCTTTTAGTTGTGAAATATGTTCCAAACGATTTTCACAAAGTTGTAGTCTTAAAAAACATTTGCGTACCCATACAAAGGAAAAACCTTTTAGTTGTGAAATATGTTCCAAAGGTTTTTCAGTAAGTTGCAATCTGAAAGCACACTTGCATACCCATACAAAGGAAAAATCTTGTATTTGTGAAATATGTTCCAAAGGATTTTCATATAGTGGTGCTCTTAAACAACATTTGCTTACCCATATAAAAGAAAAGCCTTTTAGTTGTGAAATATGTTCCAAACAATTTTCACAAAGTGGTGATCTTAAAAAACATTTGCGTACTCATACATAGGAAAAACTTTGCATTTGTAAAATATGTTCCAAAGGATTTTCAGAAAATGGTAGTCTTAAGATACATTTGCGTATCCATGCAAAGGAAAAAACCTTTTAGTTGTGAAATATGTTCCAAAGGTTTTTCAAGAAGTAGCAATCTGAAAGTACACTTGCATACCCATACAAAGGAAAAATCTTTTAGTTCTGAAATATGTTCTAAAGGATTTTCACAAAGTGGTGATTTTAAAAAACATTTGCGTACCCATACAAAGGAAAAACCTTTTAGTTGTGAAATATGTTCCAAAGGATTTTCAGTAAGTTGCAATCTGAAAGCACACTTGCGTACCCATACAAAGGAAAAACCTTTTAGTTGTGAAATATGTTCCAAACGATTTTCACAAAGTTGTAGTCTTAAAAAACATTTGCGTACCCATACAAAGGAAAAACCTTTTAGTTGTGAAATATGTTCCAAAGGTTTTTCAGTAAGTTGCAATCTGAAAGCACACTTGCATACCCATACAAAGGAAAAATCTTGTATTTGTGAAATATGTTCCAAAGGATTTTCATATAGTGGTGCTCTTAAACAACATTTGCTTACCCATACAAAAGCAAAGCCTTTTAGTTGTGAAATATGTTCCAAACAATTTTCACAAAGTGGTGATCTTAAAAAACATTTGCGTACTCATACATAGGAAAAACTTTGCATTTGTAAAATATGTTCCAAAGGATTTTCAGAAAATGGTAGTCTTAAGATACATTTGCGTATCCATGCAAAGGAAAAAACCTTTTAGTTGTGAAATATGTTCCAAAGGTTTTTCAAGAAGTAGCAATCTGAAAGTACACTTGCATACCCATACAAAGGAAAAATCTTTTAGTTCTGAAATATGTTCTAAAGGATTTTCACAAAGTGGTGATTTTAAAAAACATTTGCGTACCCATACAGAGTAAAAACCTTTTAGTTGTAAAATATGTTCAAAAGGATTTTCAGAAAGTGGTTCTCTTAAAATACATTTACGTACCCATACAAAGGAAAAACCTTTTATTTGTGAAATATGTTCCAGAGGATTTTCACATAGTGGTGCTCTTAAACAACATTTGCATACCCATACAAAGGAAAAACATTTTAGTTGTGAAATATGTTCCAAAGGATTTTCACAAGGTGGTGATCTTAAAAAACATTTGCATACCCATATAAAAGAAAAACCTTTTAGTTGTGAAACATGTTCCAAAGGATTTTCACAAAGTGGTTCTCTTAAAATACATTTATGTACCCATATGAACGAAAAATCTTATATTTGTGAAATAGGTTCCAAAGGATTTTCACAAACTGGTGATCTTAAAAAACATTTGCGTACCCATACAAAGGAAAAACCTTTTATTTGTGAAATATGTTCCAAAGGATTTTCATTAAGTGGCAATTTAAAGAGACATTGTATTACCCATACAAAGTGAAAGACCTTTCATTTGTGATGTATGCCCTAATGAACATTCACAAAGTGGCCATCTAAAAACACATCTCCATGCTAGCAGAAATGAAAAAAACATTTGTCTGAATTATATTCTAGAGGATTTTCTTAAAATACATGTTGCATGTTCTCACCAATGAAATCCTATTTTCTATAAGCATTTTTGAAACAGTCTGTTATAAAGATAACCTTCATTTCATATAAAAAAGCATTTCATTACTGGTATATGCTCCAAACAATTTTTACTATGATGTTAATTTAACACTTTGACTCCTGCAATGTTAAAAAAAATCTGGTCCATTTTAAGTTGTAATTTTCAAACTTCTACATCAGATGCCTATTTTATTCAGAAATTTTATTTATTAAAATGCATCCTATTTTCAGGTAATATTTATTTCATATTGTTAATTAATTTAGTATTTCTGTAAAAACATTTTTGGAACAATCTTTGTACAAAACAAGTAAGATTCGTGCAGTGCAATGAACATTACTTCTGGAATTTTATATAATTCATATAGTTGTTCATGCATTAAAAATTATGTGTACTCAAGCAAATGAAAAATGACTTTTATGTTATATAAAGGATTGTGTCACATAAAAAATGTTTATAAAAACTGTGTCTTGATGATACAAATGGAAAAAGCCTTTCTGTCCATGATACAAAACATTATTTTTACAGTTAACTTTTGTATAGAAAATCTAAGTATTTAACTTAGACCCTCAAACAAGCCTTCATTATTCAAGTTTGTTAATCTCACACTTGTCTTGACTGAACTTACCTCATATTACAAAATTATATAACATTTTTAAGCATTCAATTAAATTTTATTTGAGCTATACTATAAAATAGCGTGAGTTAAAACAGTTTTCAATAGTAACTGTAAAAAATCAAATATTAGATAATTTTAAAGCAAAGGATAATTTATAAAATTTGGATCTAACCTTGCTTTTATACCATAACAACATAAAGTTAAAAAATGAACTATAAATAATATTTCTTAAAATGCTGAATAAAATCTATGTGTATTCCTATTTCTACTTCTCTAAGATCAAAGAGAATGGGTAACAACTGTGAGGGACAGTAGAAACATGAAGTTTTTATCGAACAATTATGTATTGTTACAATAAAATACTTTTTTTAATATAAAATTTTTATGAAATCCTCTATTAATGTAATAGTAAAATGAAACACTGAAGTCATCCTTGTATCTTATCATGTTCTTAAAACATGAAGATATTCTGATATTATTTTTTACTCAGAAAATAAGAGTGAGTCTCAAATTTTAAACACAATAAATACTCAGTTCCACGAAATCATTTATTAAAAATAAAAGAGCTAATATAGAGTGTACCATTTTATAATGCTTATACGTAACAAAATGACAATAATTCTGTAGCTTCATTAACAGTAGTTTTGTATTTACAGAAGCATTAGAGAAATCAAGTGCCTGTTATTTTTATTTAAGTTTCAAATCTTGTAAGTGTGAAGCAGTGATGCCAACAATCTAAAACTTAATTTCTCAACTTATTATCATTTTGCAAACTCACATAAAATAAAGATCTTAAAAATACTTGTTTGTTTTAGTCATTTGATTTAGTTTTGTTCCCATTCATCCCACTTTACAATATGGGATTCTTTTACAAGTTGGTCAAAGATCTGGAAAACCTATAAAATATGGAAATATCCGATTTTTGTCAACCTGGAATTACCATGGAAATATCAGGAAAATTTTGGGAATTTTTTTTCCATTACTTATCAATCACAGTAATCTGGATAAAAAAATCAAAAATATGACTGATTCAGTAATATTTTTATCTTTTTAAGTGAATCATAAAATTCTCGGCATCTTTTTATGGTTGGAAAGTTGTCAATTCATGTAAAGTGTCTTTCCTTCTTTAATATAACCTATTGTTGTCTTTAACCCTTTCCGGCACAGACAAATTCTGTTGGTAAAATGCGAAATTACTGACTGACATCGGAATTTACAAACAACTTTTTTAGAAAATAAGAAATCCTTTTTTTGAGATTTCATTATAGAAGAAAAATTTTATTAAAATATTCTTGGTGTCAAATGCAAGTTTGGAATTAAACTTAGGTGTTTCCGGAGTGGGACCACTGTGCTGGAAAGGGTTAATGATTTAATGAAGTGTCCCAGTAGACCAAAATATACCCCTTCCTACACAATCAAAAACTGTTCCATGAGGAGGTGTATATATGGTTCTTTCTCCCCCCCCCCACGCCCCCACAACTGTTGTTCTCCATTTTCAGGATATTTCTGCTACATTAAATACACTATTTTAAAATTATAGTATAGAGAATGTAGTGCATTACTAATAATAAGTTCTATATTCACCATACTGAATATGTTACATGAAAATTGAAAACTGAATCAATCGTGCACCATCTGGATATGTACCAATGAGTAAAACTTAAATTTTGAATGGAAATAAAATATAAATTTATTATTTTGTATCTTATTTAAAACTGAAGTAGAAATGTTTTAAAGCAGAAAATTTTTCAATTTTTTTCTACATTTAAAAATTTTTAAATTTCCATTACTTATCAATCACAGTAATCTGGATTAAAAAAATCAAAAGTATGACTGATTCAGTAATATTTTAATCTTTTTAAGTGAATCATAAAATTTTCGGCATCTTTTTATGGTTGGAAAGTTGTCAATCCATGTAAAGTGTCTTTCCTTCTTTAATATAACCTTTTGTTGTCTTTCATGATTTAATGAGGTGTCCCAGTAGACCAAAATATACCAATTTCCTACACAATCGAAAACTATTGCCTGAGGAGGTGTATATAGGGTTCCTTCTTCCACACCCCACCCCAACTGTTTTTCTCCATTTTCAGGATATTTCTGCTATATTAAATACACTATTTTAAAATTATAGTATAGAAAATGTAGTGTAGTAATAATAAGTTCCCTATTCACCATATTAAATATGTTACATTAAAATTGAAAACTGAATCAATCTCTCATAATCTGGATATGTACCAATCTTTAAAACTTAAATTTTGAATGGAAATAAAATATAAATTTATCATTTTGTATGTTATTCAAAACTGAAGTAAAAATGTTTTAATGCAGGAAAATTTTCATTTTTTTTGTTACTTTTTAAAAATTTTCCAAAATAGTTGAAAAGTGTTTAAGAATTTGATTTGTCTGTCTGTACTCCAGTTCTCATAAATAAACTTGGATTGCCATGTAATTAGTATTATGCTATTCACGTTTAGCATAACATTATCAATATGCAATGCAATACATAGTAGTTATAGTTCAGGTACAAGGACACTCAAAGTTATTCTCTTACATTATGATCAGTGGGAAAAATCATTTGCAGTGCATGTTAATGATATACTATTTCAAACATGTTGAAATTTAATGCATTTGTGTGGTGTGTTAAATGAGCACAACAGCCTGCCATTTGAAAAATCAGTGAAATGATCCTTGTGTTTCTTCAAAGCTAGGAAATTGCACCCTTACACACACACAGCAATCTATACTAATATTATAAAGGAGTAAAGATTGTTTGTTTGTTTGTAGGGGGTAATCTCTGGAACTACCGAACCGATTTCAAAAGTGTTGGAGGCAAATTGATGGTGACAACCCCTGCTCCAACATAGGCTATATTTTATGTCGGTGCCACTAACCCCCAGGGGGTGCAGGAGCAAAAAACGTTCTAAAATTGCGATTTTTTAGCTATCAAACAGGCTATCAAGCCCTGAGGACTTGCCAGCCGGTTCTGTATGTATGTATGTACGTACGTAATGCGATAACTCTTCATAGAAATATCCGTTTTCCTTCAAATTTTGTTTATAGGTTCACTGAGTTAAGGTGCTTCCCTGATTAGTTTTCGGGATTGATTAGTTAAGTATAAAAGGGGAGGGGATCGGGGGGCTAATCCCCCTTAATTTATATAAATGGGTTTTTCATGCAGAATTATCCCATTTCCTTCAAATTTTCGTTAAAGGTTCACTGTGTTAAGACGCTTCCCTAATTAGTTTTCGGGATTGATTGGTTAAGTATAAAGGGGGGGAACGGGGGGCTAATATCCCCCTTATTTTATATAAATGGGTTTTTCATGCAGAATTATTCAGTTTTCCTTCAAATTTTGTTTATAGGTTCACTGTGTTAAGGCGCTTCCCTGATTAGTTTTCGGGATTGATTGGTTAAGTATAAAGGAGAGAACGGGGGGGGGGCTAATCCCCCCTTAATTTATATAAATGGGTTTTTCATGCAGAATTATCCCATTTCTTTCAAATTTTGGTTAAAGGTTCACTGTGTTAAGGCGTTTCCCTGATTAGTGTTCTGGATTGATTGGTTAAGTATAAAGGGGGAGAACGGGGGGATAATCCCCCCCCTTAATTTATATAAATGGGTTTTTCATGCAGAATTATCCCATGTCCTTCAAATTTTGTTTATAGGTTCACTGTGTTAAGGCGTTTCCCTGATTAGTATTCGGGATTGATTGGTTAAGTATAAAGGAGGGAACGGGGGGCATATCCCCCTTATTTTATATAAATGGGTTTTTCATGCAGAATTATTCCGTTTTCCTTCAAATTTTGTTTATAGGTTCACTGTGTTAAGGCGCATCCCTGATTAGTTTTCGGGATTGATTGGTTAAGTATAAAGGGGGGGGGAACGGGGGGATAATCCCCCCTTAATTTATATAAATGGGTTTTTCATGCAGAATTATTCTATTTGCTTCAAAATTTGTTTATAGGTTCATTGGGTTAAGACGCTTCCCTGATTAGTTTTCGGGATTGATTGGTTAAGTATAAAGGGGGGGGGGAACGGGGGGCTAATCCCCCCCCCCTTAATTTATATAAATGGGTTTTTCATGCAGAATTATCCCATTTGCTTCAAAATTTGTTTATAGGTTCACTGTGTTAAGGCGTTTCCCTGATTAGTTTTCGGGATTGATTGGTTAAGTATAAAGGAGAGAACGGGGGGCATATCCCCCTTATTTTATATAAATGGGTTTTTCATGCAGAATTATTCCGTTTTCCTTCAAATTTTGTTTATAGGTTCACTGTGTTAAGGCACTTCCCTGATTAGTTTTCGGGATTGATTGGTTAAGTATAAAGGGGGGGGACGGGGGGATAATTCCCCCCTTAATTTATATAAATGGGTGTTTCATGCAGAATTATTCCATTTCCTTCAAATTTTGTTTATAGGTTCACTGTGTTAAGGCGCTTCCCTGATTAGTTTTCGGGATTGATTGGTTAAGTATAAAGGGGGGAACGGAGGGCTAATCCCCCCTTAATTTATATAAATGGGTTTTTCATGCAGAATTATTCCGTTTTCCTTCAAATTTTGTTTATAGGTTCACTGTGTTAAGGCGCTTCCCTGATTAGTTTTTCGGGATTGATTGGTTAAGTATAAAGGGGGGAACGGAGGGCTAATCCCCCTTATTTTATATAAATGGGTTTTTCATGCAGAATTATTCCGTTTTCCTTCAAATTTTGTTTATAGGTTCACTGTGTTAAGGCACTTCCCTGATTAGTTTTCGGGATTGATTGGTTAAGTATAAAGGGGGGTGGGGACGGGGGGGCTAATCCCCCCCTTAATTTATATAAATGGGTTTTTCATGCAGAATTATCCCATTTGCTTCAAAATTTGTTTATAGGTTCATTGGGTTAAGACGCTTCCCTGATTAGTTTTCGGGATTGATTGGTTAAGTATAAAGGGGGGAACGGAGGGGGCTAATCCCGCCTTAATTTATATAAATGGGTTTTTCAGGCAGAATTATCCGATTTTCTTCAAATTTTGTATATATATTCATTGTAATTAAAGATTTACCTGATTAGTTTAAGGGTTTCATTAGTTAACTATGAGGGAGGTAACGGGGGGATGATCCCCCCCCCTTAATATTTTTTGTTTCTTTATTTTTCGATGGGCTTATTTCAAATTCTTTGAAATAAGAGTATAATATACAATTAGTGTGAATAGCCTGTGAACTCAATGCCTTCAGTTTAACTGGGCAGTTTTATTTTCATTTCTTATACTGAAGGAGCTAGAAATTTCAAATTTGTCATTTTAGTTACTTATAAGATGTAAATGCTCTCTAAGAACAAAATAAAAAAGAAATTGAAATTTAAAAGGGTGAAATGAGCGAAAAGCGTTCTAAAAACAGTCTAAATTACAATTTCTATGAAATCTCTGGAACTACAGAACCGATTTCAAAAGTAATGGTGGCAAATTGATGGGGACAATCTCTACTCCAACATAGGCTATATTTTATGTCGGTGCCACTAACATCAATGGGGTGCAGGATCGGAGAATGTTCGAAAATTGCGACTTTTTTATACTGAAGGGGCAAGAAATTTGAAATTTAGCATTGTAGTTACTTATAAGATGTAAATGCTCTCTAAGAATAAATTTAAAAAAAAAAATCGAAATTTAAATGGGTGAAATGAGCGAAAAGCGTTCTGAAGTCATTCTAAATTACAATTTCTATGGAATCTCTGGAACCACGGAACCGATTTCAAAAGTGATGGTGGCAAATTGGTTGTGACAATCCCTGCTCCAACAGCCTCTTTAATAAAAAACTATGCGTTGCTGACGACTGGGTTTTTCGCTAATTGTTGCAACAGATTAATCTCGGAAAATGAAACATTTGAAGTTACTGAAAAAAATGATAGCTCAAAAAGTATTTGTCAGAAAATTGTTAGACAAACTGCGTTTGAAAGGTAAAAAATTGTATTTTTCTTGATATAAATTTGAAATCTAATGATTATGCCGTTTTTCAAATATTGAATTTCAAAAATCACCAAATTTTCCAATAGAGTACCATAGCGAAACCTTCATGCGTAAAAAGATAATGATAAGGGCGACGTGTCCTGACGTGTATATTGGCTATAGCACGAGTCACAAATTATAGTAGCCTTATTATTCTGTTAAAATATAAAAGTTATTTATGAAATGTCAATATTTTGTTTGATTAAAGGTTCGTTAAAAGAAATTGACCGGCGTAGCGGGCGTAGCTTGCTAGTCTCTTATAAAAATCTCTCTAGAGTGTTTCTATATATTTACAATGAATACAATCATTTGAGATTAATGTTATTTTATTTATCATACCAAAAATTCCCATGTTCTGTTTTCTATATAATTTCTAAACATAGTACCATATTCTCTTGAGATTAATGTTATTTTATTTATCATACCAAAAATTCCCATGTTCTGTTTTCTATATCATTTCTAAACATAGTACCATATTCTCTTGAGATTAATGTTATTTTATTTATCATACCAAAAATTCCCATGTTCTGTTTTCTATATAATTTCTAAACATAGTACCATATTCTCTTGAGATTAATGTTATTTTATTTATCATACCAAAAATTCCCATGTTCTGTTTTCTATATCATTTCTAAACATAGTACCATATTCTCTTGAGATTAATGTTATTTTATTTATCATACCAAAAATTCCCATGTTCTGTTTTCTATATCATTTCTAAACATAGTACCATATTCTCTTGAGATTAATGTTATTTTATTTATCATACCAAAAATTCCCATGTTCTGTTTTCTATATCATTTCTAAACATAGTACCATATTCTCTTGAGATTAATGTTATTTTATTTATCATACCAAAAATTCCCATGTTCTGTTTTATATATCATTTCTAAACATAGTACCATATTCTCTTGAACTAGTACCCATTTTCTGCTTCATTAGTTCCTAATTGGTGACTAGGGTGTCACGTCAATTTGTTGCGCACAATACATCACAATGTCAATTTGTCACAGTATCAGTTTTTCACAGCGTCAGTTCGTCGTTATGAAAATGTTTTTTAAAAACCTATTGTGGTTTTATTTCAGATATAGGGGATTATGATAACTAACATTTATAACAGTAATTAATAACTAGCAATTAGAAGATTACATGTTATGAATAAAGTTTTAATTTAGCTTAATGAATTTTAACTATACTATTTTAAAAATAAATTTCTGGCCAAAACATTTTCTAATTCTATTTTTTTTTTCATCTTAATATAATGCTTTAAAAGAAATTTTTATTAGAATTAATTTTGCTTCAACCAGAAAATTAACTCAATAAAATATATATCAGGGTGAAATAAAAATCGTAGTTACTTTTCAAGGTATTTTTTTTAAATATTTCAATTATTTAATATTAATTACTTTTAAACCTTTACTTAACCTTTACTAACTTTAACCATAATATTTTCAAAATAAAAATGAATTAATTTCGATGCTTCTTCTAAAATATTTGCAATAATCACATGAAAAATGTTATTTGCTCATCTACTAAAGCAGGTTTTCACAAAAAAATTTACTTATTTCCCAATAATACATAATGTTCAATGTTTAGTTTCTTAAAATAAAAACATTAATAATGTTAAACAACCATAATAAATAATTTTTAGAACGAATAACAATTTCCAGATCTGTTTACTTCTTTAAAATTATTCAGTGATTAAAATAGAATTCCCACATTTTTTTTCAGAAACATAATGATTAATATTCAACAAAGTTATAATATTACAATTCAACAAAGTTATAATATTACAATTCAACAAAGTTATAATATTACAATTCAACAAAGTTATAATATTACAATTCAACAATTATTTAACATGCTTGTCCAGAAGAAGTTAGAGAAACAAATTCAGAGAAAGTTGTCAGAGAAACAAATGTATGAGAAAAATTTTACACCCATTTTGCAAAATTTTGCTGAATCGTCATAATGAACAGAGGAAAGCACATTCAACTGAGCAAATTATATTCAATGGTTGGAGTATCACAGTTGAGATTTTTTCCAACAGATTGAAAATATCCCGGGACCAGGACTCGAACCTGGGTACTTTGGTTTGCCGTACCAACGCTCTCCCTACTGACCTATCCTGACGAGTTTCCGTGCTGTTTCAAGATTCATCATGTAAATGCTATAGTTATAGCTCGGATGAACGAAATTAGCGCTGCAGTTCACAGCCTTGTCCAACAAATAAGAGTGAGATATTCCAGACCAGGATATTGTCGGAATAGCTCAGTAGGGAGAGCGTTGGTACGGCAAACCAAAGTACCCAGGTTCGAGTCCTGGCGCCAGCATATTTTCACTCTGTTGGAAAAAATCTCAACTGTGATACTCCAGCCATTGAATATAATTTGCTGAAGCGTTCATCAGGAAGAACACTGGTTAATTTTATTAGCAGGTATCATATATTCTAATACATGCCAATCTTGTTTGTGGTGATACATATCTATGCAAATTTTATCTTAAAAGCGGCTCTAACGATTTTCACAAAATTTTGTATCCTGCCGTTTTGGGGCACCAGAAAACCATTCGATCACAAGTCCTAGAAAATTTGATTAGTGGGTCCTTTTTGGGTCACTGTGGGTCAAGCTAATTTTATCTAAAAAACGGCACAGAGTACTTAGACTAAATTTTGCATGGTATAGTTTTCGGGCACGAAAAGACTGTTGGCAAAGGTCACATGTTTCAGAAAATTCGATTAGTGGGTTATGGGTCAAGCTATTTTTATCTTAAAAAGGGCTCACAGGATTTGAACTAAATTTAGTATCCTACAGTTTTGGGGAATGAGAAGACTATTGGGCTGGGTCACATGTTCGAGAAATTTTGATTAGTGGGTCATTTTGATAATGGGTCATTATGGGTCAAGCTATCGATTTGAACTAAATTTTGTATGCTATAGTTTTTGGGAACGAGAAAATCATTAGGCTATGTCACATGCTCCAGAAAATCTGATTAGTGGATCATTTTTGGGTCAATGTAAGTCAACTAATTTTATATAAAAAACGGCTGAGACTATTTTGACTAAATTTTATGTCCTACGGGTTTCGGGCGCGAGAAGACAATTGGGCTTGGTCACATGTGTGAGAAAATTGTATTAGTGGGTCATTTTGGTCATATGTCAGGATATTTGAACTCAAAGCTAATTTTGACCGAGCCTAGCTCGGTCTTCCCTGCTCATTATTGCTTTACAGGTATTCTACAATCTTGTTGGACTTTTGATTGTATATATCATCAGATTAAATGACATAGATCTTTTGCACAGATGTACTTATCCTGTTACAGTTTTTATTGCAGCATTTCTATTCTTTGCAAAATCTGCTAGCTTTCACTAAAGATGAGGTGGTTGTAAAGTTATAATACAACTAATATATGCACGATATCGTCAAGTTTGTTTTAACTCATAATGAGATTGCAAGCAGGAACACATTTAGCATTCATAGAGGTGAGCAAAATGCATAGTATAATCTAGGAATGTTTCCTGCAAGCATAATAAATAGATCATTTAGCGAAAATAATTTTTATTCTTCCATTAATAGAAAGGATTCATGCTCCTTGATAATCTCCTTGCAATCCAACTACAATACACGACTGTTAAATTAAGAATGTTCAGAAAAATTTAGCAGGTCACAAGTCTTCACTGATGTCTCTCGAATAAACAGAAAAAGTTAAGTTATGAGCTGGTGCAACTGTATTTAAAATCTTTGGTTTATGAATTAAAAAAGGCATCACTGAAGCGCAAAGTGTGTAAAATGGAAAGTTTCCGGCAGATTGAAAGTTCTAGATCAGTTTATAAAAGAATGTTTAATCCAAAGAGAGGAATATAATGTTCGAATTTGAAGATGTTGAAAAGAGATATATTACTGGTGCAATGCCAAAAGGAAGCTTAAAATCGGACACGTAGACATCAGTTGGGTTTTTGAAAAGAGGAAACTGAAGAAAAAATATTTTATAAGATGAAATACAGCAATTAATTAGTGGAAAATTTACAATAAATTTAAAATAGATTAATAATTTAAAATATAGTATACATATATATTTCTCCATTTAATGCTTTACTCCAAAACATAAATCATTCAAATGGAGAGAAATCTTTTCATATGTGGTTTTTGTGAAGTTCCTAATTAAGAACATGAGAGTTTAATGAATTAGTCATTTCTTTATTAATTTACAGATATGATAGATACTGTTTTTGATAACCGGGAAAATGGCAGAAAATTTATGATAAAAGCATCCTGATCATGGAAAAAGAACAAAAAAATATTCTAGAACAATTACAAAAAAAAAACCCTTAAATTAGCATGTGCTGGGAGGGCAATGATCATCGCATGATTGCAATTTCATTGTATGATATTTTTGTTTTATTTATTTCAAAAGTAAACCATAATTTTATTATAGCTTGATACTTTTCGTCCACTAATTCTGATTACTATTATCTGGGAATATTTTCAGTTTTTAAGCTTAAAAGAAAATCCAAGCCCATAGACGGGATTTTTTATGGGAGGAGGGAGGAGTTTCTTATATGATTTGAACTACAATGCATTTCTTTTAAATGTATATTAATATACATCCCACCTTTTTATAAGAAGAATCTCCATCTCCACAAACCTCGTTGTGCCATGAACTTGATAAAATTACATAATACTTTTGAAAATATTACTGAAATTATTTTTGTGATTTTATGCAAGTACATTTCAAAGTATACCTCCACTTCTCCCTAACGAAAATCCTGCATACATTCATGTAATTGGTAATATTAAAAATCAATCTTACCTATTAATTCAAAAGACTCATCAACTGGCAAACATATTTTTAAAAATAACAATCAAAAGTGTGTATTAATCTTAACTTCTCTGATGCGTAAGCATTTTTGCCAATAAGGTAATTAATTTTCGTATTGGTTTTCTGACTTTTAATAATATTTATATTTTATGTTCATCTAATTATGTTAAATAAATACAACTACCGATATTCTAAAGTATTAGATCGTTTTACAATTTAATATAAATATTGGGCAAAATGAAAATAAATGTATTGACTTTTATTATTAATCTTATCCACTTTGGCGCATAAATAAAATCAGCCAATAAGGTAGTTTTGGGGTTTTTTTTCTTTCTTTTTGTAATTTTTAGGGTATCCGAATTGGACAAAATTCATCCATTAAAAACTGAAACTATTAAAATTAAAAATCAAAACTATTATCAACTATTAATACATTTTTAACAATATTCTGACAGTGTAGGAGTGTGTTTCAGAATCTATGGCATGATATATGATTTTTCGTTCTTGTTTTTTTTATGTTCAATGATGAGAATGATAAATGTTATTACTTTTCAATTGTGTTCATTCTACTTACACGAGAACGGTATAGAATTTTGCGATTTTTTTTCTCTTAAAATTATTTTGAAAAGCCCTTCTCTATTATTATTAACTATCTGAAAATTCAATTAGAACTTATTTTTAATCTTTAAAGAAATTGTGAAAATGCTTAAGAATTGTGCATATATAGTTGCAAATTTTGTTAACACCTCTGTAAGTGGGACATTTTCTAATAATTGCTAATTCTAAGTAACTGTAACGTTTTTGAATGTTAAACTGCTTACAACAGAAGCCAAAGCTACTACATTATCTTTTTTCGTGAATTTCACACTCTTGAAATTGTCTCTAACAATTCCTCTGTCTCTTGTCTGTTCTATTTTTCAAGCCAAATAGCAGTTAATGGGAGTCCCCATTTCAATCCCACTACTGATGGACAATATGTAATAACATTCGGGAAAAGTAGGATGCACTAACAACCAATCTTGCTGTTTGTTTGAGTGATTACTTTCTCTATCAATGCAGGAACTTTTGACATCCACATGCTGTTCAGAAACTTCAAAGCCTACTTCACAGTATGCCTCCATTTCATTGCATATGAATCATTTCCACTCTCTGTCATTCCTCGTCCATGTGTTAGTCCTCCAGTACTCTTCCGAGTTTTCATTCAAGTCTGTTCCATCACCATATCAGTCTAAATCTCAGACCGATTCTGATCTCACCGCTGTATGGGAGAAATGGCCTTCTTGAACTTTCAGTATCTGGAAGGGTTCATTGTTTCTTCCAGCTTCAGCATGGCTTGCAAGTGCAGATGTCCACATTGGGCATATAAGAAATGTTCCACAGAATGAAAGCATTTTTTGCATAGTTTCCAGATGGAGGGTCCAGTTACCTGTTCATCCTACTTGACAGTTTTCCCTTCTCACTTATTTATCAATAGGTATGCTTCGTTACGATAGTAACTGACGAAAATAAAGTTTTTCAGTATAGGAGGTGAAAAATAGGTCACTTTCTGAAAAGTTGAAAAAAAGAGTAATTTTCAAAAAGCTGTAGCACACTTAGTAATGGGTTTAGAAAAAAGTTTTTTCATAACGAAATTTGTAGCTAATTTAATGCTCTTTCTTTTTGTAATTAAGTATGGTACACACAAATTTTATAGTTTTGAGTTACAAGCAAAAAACAGAAAAAAGTCCAAAAATTTCTCTGTTTTTGGCTTTACAAAGTTTAGCCTTAAAATATTTTGTTAGGAAACTATTAAATTTTTTATGAGCATCCTCATAAACACTTTAAAAATGTAAAGTCTTCTAGCAGATTCTTTGCATCTATCGACCTTATTTTCTGACTATTTGGCTGGATTATAAATTTTAATACCTTTAGAATACAGAAAAGCAAAGTTATTCAAAAATATGACTTATAATTTTAATAACTGAGAACAAAAGTTAGAAAAATAGCCAAACATAAGAATTTAAAGAATTCAAGGCAGTTGTCATTAACAATTTGCACACATACATAAATGACACATCTATGAGGACAAAAAAAAGTTTTCTCATTAATCATTAATTATAATACAAAGCTTATAAAATTACATTGAAAGGATGGAAAACATGGTATTTTTCTCAGGAATTCTACTACTTTCTAATTCATATTTGGTATAATATTACTACCTTTAAACAAAATTGTGCATGACATTTCATATTTATCTTAACTTCTGAACCTTACAATGATGATTAAGAGATGGCAAGGTTAAGAAAAATACATATCTCATTTCACTTATTTAGTACAATTTTGCAGAGTAGTATTAAGGTCTGTCTCAAAAGTTTAAGAACAAGAATAAAATGTCGATTTTCAAAGAATTATAAAAAGTTAAAATGAATAACATTTTTTATTTGCAGATTTCGCAACATTATTTAAATAAATGATATCAAAAGTAGAAAAAAATAAATTTTATAATTGTAAAAAATATAATTAAAAAAATGTTTAAAAAAAACTGTCTCAAAAGTTTATGCACAATGTCAAAAACAACCAGATTTATAATTTTTACAGAACTTTTACTTACAATTTTTCTGTGATTTCGGATTAGTTCAAATAAACGTGCGTCCATCGAAATTATTATTTTTTGTAGGGTTTCTGGTGGCAAAGAGTACCATCCCTTTCTCAATAGCCTCTTGGAGTTCCTCAATAGAGTCATACTGCTTTCCATTGCCCTAAACCTGGTGGGTTAACATATCCCAGACATTCTCAATCGGGTTTAAGTCTGGACTTAAAGCTGGCCAGTCAAGAACTTTAACATTTTTCTGAGAAAGCCAAAGTTTTGTAGAATGTGATACGTGGATTGAGGCATTGTCTTGTTGAAAAATCCATTCAGAACCCCCCAAAATTTCACCGAATGGAAGCAAATGTTGGTTTAGCGGCTCTTGATACTTTTTAAAATCTTGTCTTCCTTTTAAAAAAGTCAGAGAGGTCTGGCCATTGAATCCAAATGCCCCCCAAATCATAACAGATTTACCGTCTTGCTGCCTGCTAAAAATGCCCTTGGTTCCTTTCGTAAATCATGCCAATACGTGTTCCAACCATCAGGGCCATCTAACAAGGAAGGTCTCCTTAAAGCGCATACTCAGAAATTTTGAAAAAAATGCTAATGAAGCTACTCATGTATGTAATAAAGGTACTGTGAAATTTAGCGGTGGAATCCCAGTAGAAAAACTGCAAAAAAAATAAAATACTTTCGAGTATTGGGCGCAAAAAGACGAGATTTGGCTAGCAACATTTTTTCCTCGTCAAACGCAAGCGATTTTAATGCATTTTGTAATTGCATGTAAAATTATTATTCGAATGCGCAATACTTAATGAATTTAAACTTAAAATATGAAATAGTTTATTATTTTTTGTATAATATATATAAGCTGCTTCATGTTGCAGTTATTTAATTTTATCACTGAAAATATATGTCCT
This sequence comes from Maratus michaelseni, assembly GCA_963931845.1. Classification (NCBI taxonomy): domain Eukaryota; kingdom Metazoa; phylum Arthropoda; class Arachnida; order Araneae; family Salticidae; genus Maratus; species Maratus michaelseni. Next base: position 308,873,018 of record OZ007598.1, on the reverse strand, counting down.
ATGTTTTGGAAGCTGCAAATATCTATTTTATGCTATAGCGAAGCTGACATTTCAGTTATGTGTATTATTGAATTATTAAATCTGTTTGTTTTTGTTTTTTTTAAGTTGCAAATGTTTATTTTCACTTTTAGTTAACAATCGAAATTAAAAAAATATATGAATGTGTAAGGCATATTCAAGTAAACGAAGAGTTTGAAGGAATTCTTGTTATGAGACCTATGAGATTTTTGTAAACTTTGAAAACGTAAAATTGTCATTAGCTTAAAAAAATTATACGAATGGATTAATCCTAGGGCTTATGATACCATACCACCTTAGATTATTTTTAACACAATTATTTCAAATTGGTAAAGCAATCATACAACTTGTATGATTGCTTTACCAATTTGAAATAATTGTGTTAAAAATAATCTAGTGTATTCACTTATCCAGTGTTTACTGGAGTTCCACTACCTGCGATCTTTTCTGTTGAGCTGATTAAAATATCAGACCAGATGCTTTGATCAATAAGGTTAACTGGATGAATTATGCCCTCCAGACTCGACCGGGATAGCTCAGTGGTAGAGCGTGGCGGCTTCAGCCAAGCGATCCCAGGTTCGAATCCTGGCAAGGACATTTTTCGTCCAGTTGGAAATTTACAACTTGCATACCACCTTGTTCAGAATCGTTTGCAATTTGTGTTCAACATTTTCAACTCTCTGTACATTTAAAGTAATAGTAATGAAAAATATTCTTTAAATCAGATTAAATAAATAACTCACATTTTTTCTCTCTATTTATTACCGATTGAATGAAATTTTGCCATTCTTTTATCCTCCATTTCACAATTTTTTCCAATTTAAGCGGCTTCACCGGTTATACAAGTAATTTTTAAATGTATTTTAAAAGGAAAAGCCTGATGACAAACGGATTCGTCATACATTTCTATATCGAAGAAGTCGTTGTTTCCATAGCAACGATACTTTTTTCTTGAATTGACAATGTTCAGAATTGACCTTATTTTTGAGCTTGAAACAATTTTAATCAATTAAAATTTTGTTTTAAATCGTAAAGTACAATCGTTAAATTTCATTATATGTACATACATAAGTGTGTACACAAAATTGTAGTTATAAAAATTTATTTATTAGGTAAGGTAAATTTACATAAACAAGTTCAACATGAAAATTTTTTCCTTAACCCATTACCGCCCAGAGATCTACTTCTAGATCACCTACAACCGAACAAAACTTTTGAATTTCAATAACAAATTCTTATTATCTAATCTCAAGTTTGAGTCATTAAATAACTCAGAATTACTACATGGGAAAAATTGGTTTCGAAGAATTAAAAAAATGTGTAAAAACAGTTGGGCGTTAACGGGTTAAAGAGTACTTGTCATAAAAGTGTATTTTTTTAATTTCATTCTGTTGTCAACCGGTAATAAATCGCCAAATAAACGAAATTTTCATATATTTTTACAGACGTTATATCGAGGTTCAGCAGAAATTTTTTTATAAACGTATATATCCTCATGAGAAGAACATTCTGTAATTTTTTCAAAAATTTCTGAGCATGCGCTTATGGAGACCTTCCTTGTAAGTTTCACTTTTTCTAATCACTGAATAAAACAGTGAGCCATTTGTCCGCATAGGACATGTGTTTTTAGCCCAGTTCATTCTTGCCTGTTAGTGATGTAAATTGAGAGACAGTTTGCGAGCCATTTTCTTTAGTATGATGTAATCACACTCTTTAATACGTCTATGTGCAGTATCTTTAGACACCTGTACACTGAGAGTATTTTTAATATGTCATATGGCCATATTTTGTCTAGGCACCAATCTCTGTATTCTCCGATCAGTCTGAAAAGTCGTCATACGTGGTCGTCCACATCTTGGTTTCCGCTTAAAATTATCATTTCCACAGAGTACTTTATATATACCTCTCTTTAATCGATTTAAAACTTTTGCAATTTCAGAAACAGTTTTATTTTGCGATTTCAATTTAAAAACTTTCAAAATCTCACATTTTGTGAATTCTTTACCCTTATGCATTTTTAAAACGAGAGGAAATAATTTCTCTACCTTTTATACTTTTATAAAAGTGCAATATGATGTCATACATGGCCAATCCCGTGTTTCTAAAAAAATTTGCATAAAGTGCTTAAACTTTTGAGATAGCGTTTCTTCAAGAAAAAGGAAAAAAAAATTATTTTAACCACCCAAAATGGCTTATTTTATTTTATTTTGATTAAATGTCGAGTATCTAATGTAAATTAGCATAAAATATTTTTTTTCAATTATTTTAAACCAGATTTGCAAAGTGCTTAAACTTTTGAGACAGACTATACATCATTGCATATAATTTTTAGGATATTTAAACATTAGTGTAATTGCTTGAATATAAATGTTGCAACAATTTGAAAAGAAGGAACACAAAACAAAGCCATACATATTAGTACTGGAATCATAGTAAAATTTGGGTACATCCTTAAGCCTGACAAGAAAAGAAAAAAAATTTAAACACTTTCAACAACCGTTTATTTACATTTTAAAACCAAAATGCAGTATTATTACTTTATGAAATAACAATCAATGTATGAAATACACAAGCACCTTGTTCAATATTTATGTCATTTAATACATACATTAAGATTATTCAATAAATACATAAACGTACAACAAAAATATATGACATATCGTTACAAAAATAACCAATATAGACTTAGAAGTTATTTCATTGATCACTGTATCATTTTGTTGCTTACATTTGGAAAGAAATCGCATTCTCTTAAAACTAACTTTTGCCAAAGTCCCTATAAAAAAAGAAGTACCGAAGTTAATTCATAGAACACTTCAAATTATGAGAATGAAAATTAACACTTAGATTACGCTTTTGCGAAAATTTGTTGTTGCATATCTCACATGCAAATAGTTTCACACCAGTATGAAATAACTAATGTTGGTTTAAATCACTCTTATAAGAGAATATCTTCTTGCTATCTTACACAGAATTGGTGCTCAATTACAACAGTATGAATTAACAGATGTGTTTGCAAACTGGCCTTGGTAGAATATTTTTTGTTGCATGTCTCACACTCAAAAGGTTTCTTACCTGTATGAAGTAACAAATGTTCTCTTAAACTACTCTTTCGAGAGTATTTCTTGCTGCATATCTCACATACAAATGGTTTCTCACCAGTATGACCTAACAAATGTGTGCTTAATGCACTTCTCTGAGAGAATTTCTTGTTGCATACCTCACATGCAAAATGTTTCTCACCAGTATGAATTAACAAATGTCGGTTTAACGCACTGTTTTGAGAGAATTTCTTTTTACATGTCTGGCACTCAAAAGGTTTTTCACCAGTATGAACTAACAAATGTTGGTTTAACACATATTTTCGAGAGAATTTCTTGTTGCATGTCTTACACTCAAAAGGTTTTTCACCAGTATGAATTAACAAATGTTTGTTTAATGCACTTCTATGAGAGAATTTCTTCTTGCATACCTCACATGCAAAATTTTTCTCACCAGTATGAACTAACAAATGTTGGTTTAAATCACTGTTTCGAGGGAATTTCTTGTTGCATGTCTCACACTCAAAAGGTTTCTCACCAGTATGAACTAACAAATGTCTTTTTAAATGACCCTTGGTAGAAAATGTCTTGTTGCATATCTCACATGGACAAGGTTTCTCACCAGTATGAACTAACAAATGTTGGTTTAAATCACTGTTTCGAGGGAATTTCTTGTTGCATGTCTCACACTCAAAAGGTTTCTCATCAGTATGAACTAACAAATGTGTTTTTAAATTACTCTTGCAAAAAAATTTCTTGTTACATACCTCACATGCAAATTGTTTCTCACCAGTATGAACTAACAAATGTCTTTTGAAATTCCTCTTGTCAGAAAATGTTTTATTGCCTATCTCACATACAAATTGTTTCTCATCAGTATGTTTTAGCAGATGTGTCTTCAAATGTGTTTTTTCAGAGAATGTCTTGTTACATATTTCACTTACAAATGGTTTCTCACTAGTATAGACTAACAAATGTCTATTTAAATCACTCTTTTGAAAGAATTTCTTGTTGCATATCTGACATACAAATAATTTTCCTTGCTGCGAGTCAGAAGGTGCTTCTCTGAAATGTTCTTGTAAGGTAATGTTTTGTTCCATATTTCACATTTTAAATACTTTTGTCTGCTGTGAATGATATAATGGATATCTATGTGAAATATTTCCGTAACTACTTTTATAGATATATGGATCTGCAATAAATAAATTGTTAATCTATCATTTGTTACAATTCCTGAAAAACTTATTTCAGAGAAGAGGAGCTTCTGAGAAAAATTTAAAATGAAGGAAAAAATTTAATTGAGATAATTTACTCTTACATAGCATTAAAAATTATACTAATTTTCAAAAACTATGGAAACAGAGCTGCTTGTGACAAAAGCAATCAAAAATAATAGCTGCAGTAGCCTTCAATGAAACAAATAGTAGTATTTGTACAAAATATAGCTGTGCTTACTTTAAAAAAATAAAAGGGAGGGATATCCATTTTTTCCACAGTTTATGCTGCTTTAAATTTGACAGTTTTCTACTTTTATCATAAAACCGCACATTATTTTGAAAAAATTAAAAAGCTTTTTAATTTATAGTGTATATTATATTTAATGTCATAGATCAGTGGTTCCCAACCAAGGGTACGTGTACCCTTGGTTTGGGGTATGTGGTGGGACAGTTGGAGGTACGGGAAAAATACATTGTTAATGGCAAATAACGCAAAAAATATAATGAAAAGAGATAAACAAAACTTTAAACTTTCCGTTTACTAAGAGAGACTTGTGTAAAAGTAAAATAGGCTATTCACATAAAATGAAGGAAAATGCCTAAACTTAATACTTGGTTGATCTTTTTTTGCCATTATCTCTGCCCACTCCTAAAAACATTTTGCAATTTCGCATATGTCCTTTCATTTCTATTGTTGTTATTTTCTTTCTAATAATTCTAGAAATATCTAGAATAAACATGAATCGTATTGGGGCTTCTGGTTTTGAGGATTTCATTTGAAACCCTATTAGAAATTAGATTATCATTTTAGTGTTCGATGACTGCTCAGCGTTATCTTAAACTCATAAACGTGTTTTAATGGGTGTAGTTTCAACCCTTCTTTGTGAGTATTTAATTTAAAATCTATAGCTAATATTTCGTGTTTTGAGTGACTTTATGTTGATATTGTGTTGTGGTTCAAAATGATAAGTGGTTGAAAATTGGAATTCTTAAGAGATTTGCATCTAACATTAGTAACAAGCATAAGAACATTACTAATGAACGTAAACAAAATATTTGAAACTGGTTTATATGAGAAGGCGGTACTTATAAATGGAAAGTCCAAGCAATGGGTACATGAGAGAAAAAAGGTACTGCTGTCATAGATTATTGGAATGCAGTTTGGTTTATCCAAACTAAATTGATTATATGTTTGCACTTCAGTATTGCAATGAGGGTTTTCTTTTTGCTGCAAAAAAAGAAAACTTTTATTGCATGTTATTTAGTCTAACTTTAATTCCATTTTGTAAAAATAAACTAAAGTTGAATATCTGTCTGAAGAATGACTTTTTTTAGAAGACGCATTTGATAGTAGAGGTATCTGCAACTTTTTTGCATAACTGATCCGTTTTACATAGGAAATTTATGTAGAAAGTCTTATTTTATAACCACCAGTGGGTAAAATATAGCAACTAAAAGGGTAAAATGGAAATGCAATATTCTAAGGTCTTATTAACATTTAAAATTTAATATTAACTTGAAAAAAGGAGATTAAAAACATTGTTTTCCATTTTAATGAAGGCTTGATTAAAGAATGGCACAATGGTCCTAGGGTGTCTGATTTTTAAGAACCAAAACTTTACTCTCATTTTTTTTTTTAAATGATGAAACTTTTAATAAGTTTTTGGTTCTGTAATGATTATACAATATATTTTAGACTTTTAAAGTAGAATAGTAAAAACAATATATAAAATATATAAACAATATATAGTTATAGTAAATAAAAAAGATATAGAAATTATATAAATCTGAATGTTATATATTCTTACATGCATATCAAACTTTACCAAATAGAACAATATTATCTGAAAACAAGCAAAATAAAATAGGGTGTTTCTTTAAATAATTTCCATGTTATGATAGTTTTTCATTTAAAGTACATATAATCTACCTAAATTATGCTATTATTAGTTGAATTTTAAAGTTGTGATAATTTTTGTAATACTAGTCCTTTTTTTATTTAGGCGATACATTCTATATGAATTATACTATACTTTGCAACAGAGTAATCTCAATTAAAGATTGCAACAGAATAATCCTGTAACAAAGAAACATTTGAACGTTTCTTAACTATTAAAATGAAATGCCTCTATTTCACAATCACAGGTTACTTGTGATAGAGAATCATGAAACAGTAATTTTTACATCTTTATTTGAATGGATGAATCACAGAATGGTTGTAAAGACAGTTTGGTCTTACATTTTTCTATTTCTTGATGTAGAAAAATTTCCTAAATAACAAAAAAAAATTTTTGTTTACTTCTTTTTCTTTTGTTATTAGTTGCAAATGTGTTTGAAGAAATAGACATAAATAACAATAGAAATGAAATTTTCACACGTAAATTTCCAAATCAATTTTAGGAAAGGCTTTCAATTATTTTTTTGGCAAAATTATACATTTCAAGGGAGTTGACTCCTTAAATATTCATATCTTTTAAAAATCTCTTAAAACAAGAATATAATTCAGTCACTTTCTTTGAATTATCGCACCTTTACATGAAAAGGCTCATTTTCAGCATGTGATGTTACAAAAACACATAACTCTTTTGTATCATCCGTTAATTATGTCACATAAATTTCTTAGGTTTTTATCACTACTTTCCCTTATGTCGTAAATTATCACTCACTTGCCTCCTCGATGTGCTGCCCCTGTCTGGAGGGAGGTGTCTAACAGATTATCTATTACTAAAAAGTAATAAATACAGAAGAATATATTTAATAAAATGTAAAGAGATTTGAAGAGTTTAAAAACATATGAACTTAAAGTGGGATAAACAAATTTTTTTTCTGTGGTGTGAGAAAGAGGTAGATTTGATTAGATGACTATTTCATGTTAGTTCAGGGTAGAGTGCTACACAGGTCGAATTGTACCAGACACAAACACAACAAAAGAAATTCTATCATCCTGAAACTGGACACACTTCAACATGCACCTAAAATATTGAAACTTGGAGCCAAAGTGAAAGAAAATTAATCTATATTTTAATACTATTATTGAAAAGTAGCTGACAACTATATCTTCAATGTCAATTTTATCATTTTTTATATAGAAAGGAGTGTATATATATATATATATATACACTCTTTAATATTTAAATACTATACAGTTTTTTCCAAGTGAAAAATATTCAGGCTGATTGGTTGTAAAAAATTTAATGGCACAGGTTCCTTTTGGGGAACTTACTTGTGCCATTTATCCTGCGGCAAAGTAAATATTAAAAGAAAACATCAGACCTTCATAAAAAAAATCCCTGACGGCTCGGCCTACAGGCACAGGTAGATTTCGAAACGCAGACCGTGGGGCATCTGTTTGTCGGGAATTGCGGAAGAAATGAACTTTTTGCGATGATGCTGCAGTTGGAACCGCCTACTTCGAAACCAAACTTGTTTGCAGGCTTTGCTTGCAAAATTTTTTTTTTTTTTTTGCTATAAGAGTTGGTCCTACAAAAACATGTCAATAGAAAAGTTTTAGATAATATTAAGAGGATTTATAATAAGTTTAAGCGGATTTGAAATCTTGGGAATTGAAGAAGTTATGAATTTTTTTCTTCTAAAACCCCCCCTCCCCCCCTTAAGGCAATTTTTAATTATATCAAAAATCTGTCATACATAAATTTTCGGCCCTTCTCCTAGAAGTAATAATAACTTCAAAGGGATTCGATACGTATCATAATTAAGAAATTATGGGTTTTTTCTGTTTTCACAAAAAGTCCCCCCATTCCCCCCCCCCTTGGTTCGATTTTGCCCATTAACGAACTTGACCGAGATTTTATGCCCCTTGATTTTATGTATCGGTTTCGAAAAGAAGCGGGAGTTGGAACCGCCTACTTCGAAAAATAACTTGTTTGCAGGCGGAGCCGGCAGGGATTTTTTTTGCTATAACGGTTGGTCCTATAAAAAACTTGTCAATATAAAAGTTTTAGATAATACTAAGAGGATTAATAATAAATTTACGCGGATTTGATTTCTTGTCAATTGACGAAGCTATGATTTTTTATCTTCTAAAACCCCCCTTTTTCCCCCCTTGGGGCCATTTTTAATTATATCAAAACTCTGTCATACATAAATTTTCGGCCCTTTTCCTAGAAGTAATAATAGCTTCAAACGGATTCGATACGTATCATAATTAAGAAATTATGGGTTTTTTCTGTTTTCACAAAAAGTCCCCCCATACCCCCCCCCCTTGGTTCGATTTTGCCCATTAACGAACTTGACCGAGATTTTATGCCCCTTGATTTTATGTATCGGTTTCGAAAAGAAGCGGGAGTTGGAACCGCCTACTTCGAAAAATAACTTGTTTGCAGGCGGAGCCGGCAGGGATTTTTTTGTTTTTAATTTTTTTTGCTATAACGGTTGGTCCTATAAAAAACTTGTCAATATAAAAGTTTTAGATAATACTAAGAGGATTAATAATAAATTTACGCGGATTTGATATCTTGTGAATTGACGAAGCTATGATTTTTTTTCTTCAAACCCACCCCTTTTCCCCCCCTTGGGGCCATTTTTAATTATATCAAAAATCTGTCATACATAAATTTTCGGCCCTTTTCCTAGAAGTAATAATAACTTTAAACGGATTCGATACGTATAAAAATAAAGAAATTATGAGGGTTTTTCTGTTTTTACAAAAAGCCCTCCCATTTCCCCCCCTTGGTTCGATTTTGCCCATTAACGAACTTGACCGAGATTTTATGTATCATTTTGGAAGAGATTTATGCAGAATTTTTCCAGTTATCGTGGTCAGAAAAAAGTGACATAGATAGATAGATAGATAAAGTTTTGAACTGGGGGTGGTTTTGGGTTCTGGGAGTCATGATCGGCGTAGATCTGCAAAAATTTTTCAAAATTTCCAACTTAGGTGAGAATGTAATAGGTAGTATTTCTTACGAAATCTACCTAAAAGTTATGCTAAAAAATAAATGTAAATAAAAAATAAAAACAAAGCTTATCAAGAAATGCTATCTGGATGGGGTTTCTGATCAAGATATAGTCATACAAGTGTACAGAACTAAAATTTTAAATTGTAAAAACAATAAATCTAAACTAGTACTAAACTCGTACAACTAGTAGTAACTAATCTAAACTAGTACATGCAGTGCCTCACTATACTATCTTGACCCAGGTGATATTACCTTGACGTGATGTTTTAGAATGTCCAAACATTGACATATAAAGCAATGTTGTTAATTTGGGATACATTTGTCTGACAGAGCATGATATATTTACAGCTTTTATTGAATTAGGTAAATTGGACAAGTTAAAAATGAGTATAATAGGCTTAGTAGGTATTTGTATTTGATTACATGATATTTGTTTGTCCCTGTGGTAGATTTTTATTCTTCTAGCTTCAATAACATTTTGTTCATTTAGATTATTCACTATTTCTTCTTAAGTAACATGCAATATGTCGAATTCCAAGATCACTCCATGAGATGTATTTTGAGTTCTATGTAGAGTTATAGAGACAAGTTAACTGCTTGTGTAATATTATTTACTTTGATTAAAAGTTCACTAGAACAGAGATATTTTTGTTTTTGCTTTTGGTTCATCAACCAAAGCTTGAGTACATTTATGTAACAAGAAAGAAGACATCTGGTCATAACTCCCTTTATGGTGCTTAATAAAGAAAAAAAAATTCCTCTGCTTTGAAAAATACATTTGCAATTTCTTCATTGGGATTAATTTCTACATTGCATTGAAATTCGTTAACTCTATCAGTCTAAGATTTCATTTTCATCTGATACACATTAGCTTTCAGACCTCACAATACGCTTTTCGTTTGAATTATTTTGAGACTTTACCAGAGAATGTTTGCTGATGGATATATGGCAAAAATCTTATCAAAAGGCATATTCAAATTCTCTATAATTTTTGTTATATTGGGGTTAGACGGGGGAAAGTGGTGGTAAACTGAAAAATGCACTTTTTTATCCAATAAATGTACACAATTTAGTACTTTTTCAATAAATACTTTTTCAAAATGTTTACTTTTGTTAACATTATCATTTACATATATCTGCCACCTGTTGTAAACACATGATAGTGATAAATTTTCGTCTGGCTGCTTCCTGGGTAGAAAAAGACAATATATTTTGCTATATTTTAGTAGAGGAACTTCTCTTGAACAGTAGAATAGAAAAAGAACAGAATTTTCTTTTTCTGAGGCGGGGGAAAGTGATGGTACAATTAAGCATAGCTTAGTGTTGAATGATAATTCTATTTTCAACTGTAGGTAAACTTAATTCTAAAAACAGACTGAAAATTTTATTTTATTTATAAACTTAAAACCTCAATATTATAAAACAATTAATTGAAAAGATATTTTTAGCATATTTATTTAATCAACATTTATATAAGTACTGGTGCAAATGCCCGTCTTTAGACGTCTGGGTAGAAATTGTGGTTTTCACTTCAAATTTGAAATAAATGATAAAAATATTCATATATTAATATTCATCAACAATAAGGAAAACTCACATGAAACGTTCAGTTCGGGGCCTGATTAATGCATGGGCCTCTAGGATTTTAACAATATTTTTAATCTGATCTAAATAAGATGGCAAATCAGAGCAGGCATGGCATCAAATAATAAAAGGAAACTAACTAAAAGTAGAAGAAATTACCTTGATTTGTAAAAACTATTTCTAAACATATTATTATTGATAAGACTAATTTATATAATATCCACTGTAAAATTCATTTATATTGAAGATATATATTGAATGCAATATTAGTACAAATAGCTTTTACTGACTGATTTGTACTCTAAGAAATATAAATATGTTTATATATATTATTCATCGACAACAAAGAAAACTTACCCGAGATGTTAAGTTCAGATCTTCTGTAGTTTTAAAACAAAATTTAAATCTTATGTAAACTAGTAAAGCTGCAGATCAGGAGCCTCAATGTCAGCTCTGAAAGTCAATGCTTTTTAGTCTAACTTTTTATATTATTTAGCACCTCACAATTCATAATTTAGATTTTATTATATTATATATATATTTATAGGCATATAAAATACTTCGGAGATTTCAGAAATTAGAAACATTAAATTAAATACGATTTAGGCAATGATATTCTAAAATTCTTATAAACTTCTTATTCTTTTAGTTTTTTAGATAGAAAAATACATTTCTTCAGGGGGGCTTTGCCTCCCTGAACCCCCAGTAATCTTATTAAATTTCTATTCATGATTTCTTATTGATTATGTGAATAATTCTATTATATCTTGGATTTCGGTATACAAAGTTGTTTTATTAGGATAAGCAACAATTTTGAAAATAATTTCATATTATTCTAATACCCCCAAAGCAATATTTATTTGCTTGCAAACCACGATACACATGCATCTAATGAATAAGTTGAATAATATCTCATGTACAAAAGCAACGTGTATGGAAATATAAACTGAATCTATTATATTTCACTTATATCTATTTTAGACGTCTAGTGTTATCACAATTTTTGTTTAGAATAAAGAGTTTTGATGGTCATTTCATAATATTTTTCTTACTTAAGTACATCCTGATCTAACTTGATGGCAATATCATACTAAAATCTCCACCCCCCCCCCCCAAAAAAAAGTATTTGGAAACTTTTAAACCTGTTCGTTAATCATTCATAATAGTGCCCACTGCCAGTTCACTAAATAGCAAACGTGATTTGGTGCTATAAAGTATTTTTGTGACAGCTTCTTTTTTCTCAATTTCCAATAATTGTAATATTTCAGGATTTGACGATACGTATGGATGTGGGTTGCTATTCTAATTTCTTTAGTTTAACCACCTCGTTGTATGAGTGATTTTATCCTATTTTAAAAAGAATATTAACTTTTAGAGATGAAACATCCACATCTGTTCCAGAACAGGAATAAACTCTCATGTAAGAAATATATTTATACAAATGTAAACTATGAGACTTGAATTACACGTTTAATATTTTACTAATTTTTGTTTGAAAAAAATATTTCAGTAATCATTCTACAGTATTTAAAAGGTAACTTGTATCGAAATAAATTCTCATTCATGTCAACAGAGTACTAATTACCCGGAAATAAGTTATTTTGCTAATAAAATATTGCAGCGAAATAGAGCAAGTTACTTGAATTTTATTATTTTGATATTCTTTGAAATAGGGTTGCTAAGCAATTAACAAAATAAAGAAGAAAGAAAAAGAAATGTACTTTAAAATTTGTAAAAAACAGGAATATCAAATTTTTATATTTCTTGAACAGTTACAAAAAATGTTCCAATAATTTAAACAATTAATTTCTAAATTCTAGTAGATGTATCGGCAAATTTTCACAGCTATTGGATATATTTAAGACCTCGATATTGAAAATTTAGCATCCATAATTTTACGTTTTAAATCCATTATTCAAATATGCAATTTTCATTTCAGTTAAAAATGAATTTACCAATATTGTTTGCATTCCCATAGGTAAGCATTATGATTTAAAAAGAAATCTTCTATATTTTTTGAACGAATGAACCAAGTTTAACCAAAAACTATACAACTAATTCTGGGTACCTTGCCAACATACCAACCAAAAATCAACCTAATCGGAACTTTTTTTACGGCAGTTATCGCCGAACAGACAGACAGAACTCTCTACAGTGAGCCTTCACTGACGTTTTGGCAATAAGATGATACAATGGAGGAGAAATCACAGATCTTTCTTAATTAGTAAAAGGAACCAGATATAGATGTAGTTCTAATTTGTGTTTTATTATGAAGTTTTAATTTTGCAATGCTATATTAGCAAGAAACAAACGCTGAACTATTTATATTGTTTGAAGTGCAAAGGTGTTAATGTTCCATAATCGTTTCAAGCTTTTTTTTTTACCTTAACACTGCTCTTAATAAATTTAATTTTTTCTGAAATCCCCTACTTTCCAGAATTTTTAGTAAAAAATTAGATATACTGATTGAGTTTTTTAAAAAAGCAATTGCTAACATGTAACCAAAGTATACAATTGATAAAGGCTCCAATTCAAATTTTTATAATTAAAAATTGAAAAATCAGTGAAAATTATGTCTTTTTGGTACTATCATCAATTAAAAAAAATTATATGTAAAAAAGAATTTTAAGCTAAGTATAATGTTATTTTCACAGGTACAAACTTTCCACACGTACTTTATATATGTACTTGTAAGCTTAACCACCATGAATTCTAATAAAAATATATTTTCTATTTAATTGTAATGGCATCAATAAAGTTATGATGCAGAAAGATAAAATAAACACTATAGCCGCTATTCTCATGATGTCACAGTAAATATGAATTTTTATTTAAAACAAAGTACATGTGAAGAAACATTTTTACTGAAATTTGACCTGCAAATTAGAAATTTACCCAAAAGGGCACGTGTCTAAATATTTTCATTATTTCTCTTTTCTCTGCAACAATGAAAGTAATCCATTGTTTGGATGGGTTCACACCAAAATCAACACACTGTGTTTTATTATATTTATAGATAAGTTTAAAAACCATATTAGAATATATTTCATTCCAGTTTTTCTAATTTATTTTTAATTTGAATAATGTTAATGCATTGTTTACTGACATAAGTAGTAAAAAAGTCCGATACAAAAACCAAACACGTCATCAGTACTATTGTCACTGTAGATCTGAGAAAAATTGATCAAGGATCATAGGTTGAAGTAAAATATAATTCTAAAAAGAATATGTGTTCATTTTTTTCAAGTTCTTGAAATAAATTGATGTACCATGTAAATTATCTTACAAAATCAAAAATAGGAAATTTTTATGTTTTACCAGAATTAAATGAGTATGTGGAAATTACCAACATTATCTGCATTTTGGAAGAACCAAAATATGACAGTAATGGATATTTCTCTTAAAAACTAATTGTAATAAAATCTGTGCAAGAAAATGTAATGTAGATATTGAATATATACATTTGAATGAACATTTTATGATGTTTTCTTCATTTCACAGATAAAATTTTCATAAATAATGATAAATATATATATGGGTAGTAAACTACATTTACTTTGAACTGAAAGTAAGAAAAATTATCTTGACTTGTAAAAAAGCATATTATTTCTAAACTATATAAGACTGGTGTATATAATATCCATTGCAAACCTCATTTATATTGTTTAAAACTTGGTTTTACAAGGCCTTCTAAAAAAAAATCTCTTGATTTTACCACCTGTTTCTTCCACGCGAGCCTACCTTCAAACTCAACCAAGTAACTCGACTTCGGAGATAGCTGCAGGCAAACTACCCACCACCAATATATTATTGGCAGACACGGCTCCTTTTCTGCTACTATTTAGGCACTGGGATGTTTCCACTAGAGCCAACAGGCAAGGTTAAGATCAAACCAGGTAGGTAGGCTTACCTTTAGGCTTAAGCTCAACTAGACCTACCCAAGGGCCAACTGTGATGCATCTCTGGCTAGAGTGGAAGACTAGTCTGTACACAGTTCAGATTGTGAAGAACTTATTGCAGAAAATAGGCTAAGACAGCAATACGGTTATTGAAAGTTATGTGATAGAAAAACTTTGATGCATGCATTTTTCTAAATTTTAAGTTACTTTTATAAAGTGTTTACATTTTAATTTTTTATCCTTTCCATTTTCCATTAAAAAAATATACAGGGTGATTATAAAAAAAAACTATCCCGATATATGAGCCCCTAACTGTCATACTGTTCACAGAAACTGAATGAAATTCTGGCCTAAAGTATTTTGAGGTATGCACTCAAAAATCATGTGAAAAACAACAGTTAAATTCTAACAGTTATGGTTACGGTGACAAAATTTCAAAAATTTCAACTGGCAACACCTACTTTTTTATTGGAATGTGATCTTCATAGTGAAAAACCATAAAAAGCGTCAGAACGGTACCTGTAGCACGAAAATCGCAGACTAAGAAGAAAAGTGAAAACAACCAATAAAGAACAGAGAAGCAACAGAAAGTAAAACATTTTTAACCGACTCAAAAAAGGAGGATGTTATCAATTCGATGTGTATGTTTTTTTTTTAATGTATGTACACCGATTACTCCGGAACTATGCGTTCTATTTATGTGATTTTTTTTATTCGAAAGAGAATACTCTCAAATTGGTCCCATTTAAATTTTATGAAAATTGGTTCAGTACTTTTTCAGAAATTCAATAAAAACGAAAAAAATAAGCATTTTAAAAATAGTTAATTTGTTGGGCAGACGACTTTCATTTAATATCATAAAATATTCTATTACGTGAATTTGCAAATAAAAAAAGACTGACATATTTAAATCAGATTTAACTTATCTGATTATAATTCTGCATGAATAAATTAAAGGGGGGTATTAGCCACTGCCCCCCCTCTTTATACTTAAACAATGAGCTCCTTATCCCAATAAACCTATATACAAAATTTTAAGCAAATCAGTAATTATCAAGAGTTATTACATCCGGGTCATCAGTTGTTGGGCAGATGACTTTCAGCAGGTTGCAAATAATAAAAAGACTGACATATTTAAATCAGCTTTAACTTGTCAGATTTATTTTCATAGAACAAACTTTTTAAGATCTAAACAAAAAGTTTTGAGTGTTGCCAAATTTAAAAAGCAAAATTACATAAAATTGTGAATTGGATAAATATAATACAACGTACAGATCAAAACTATAAATTATGCCACAACAAATCTACTTTTGAATCTTTTAAAAGTTCCATTGTGGCAGTTTCACAGCGGTTTGGCATATTTTGACGAGCGTTTATTGGCACATAATTAAATACATTGTTGTTTCAAATCCCATACAAATGTACGAGTTACAGAAAATATTTGGCGATTTATCACCTGTGGCGCACTAGTTAGAAACTGCCTTTAAAATATCCAATATTTATATTATATTATACAATACAGTTGTATATAAATGCTTCTGCAATTGTCTTTTAATATTTCTACTACATAATATTAACAATGGAGTGACAAAATAGAAAGAAAGAAAGAAAGGGGTTACTCCAAATAGTATTATAGGCGACATTGTTGGCACAGTGTAGTTAGCTTGTATGGATCGTAAAAATCAGTACACATTAAGCATAAGCACCGAAATCAGTGAGTTACACAGTTATCAAAACTGTAGTATACAGCCCGATTATGACACATTATCCAAGATGATTAGGAGAGAATAATGATAAAATTTCTAATCTTCCTTAATCGAGTCTACTGCCAAGGTTAGCGTAAAATAAAAAATATATTAGCAACAATATGGTTTAATATAAATATAGATATCATTAAAGGCTTTAAAGACATTAGATGAGAATAAAGATAAATTTTCTAATCTTCAGTACTCGAGTCTACTGTTGTAAATATAGATATCATTAATGGCTTTAAAGACATTAGATGAGAATAATGATAAATTTTCTAATCTTCGATACTCGAGTCTACTGCCCAGGTTAACGTGAAATAAAAAAGATGTTAGCAACAATATGGTTTAATATAAATATGGATATCACTAAAGTAATAAATAAATAAATAAACTTTTTAACCAAACAAAAGAACCGACTTCAAAAACTACTAAAAAGCGAAAAATAAACTTTTTAACCAAAAATTGAATTGACTACAAAAACTACTAAAAAGCGAAAAATAAACTTTTTACCAAAAATAGAACCGACTTCAAAAACTACTAAAAAGCGAAAAATAAATTCTTTAACCAAAAATAAAACCGACTTCAAAAACTACTACAAAGTAAAAAATAATTTTTTTTTTATGTAATAGTTAATAAGAAATTAAATTAAGAGCATTGTATTTACCATGCATATTACTATATTTATGTACATTAATTTGATTTTTTGGAGTCAGTGCCAGCCAAGCCAATTACAAAATTGAAAACAAAATATCCAATATAAATCATAACACGCATATAAATTATATCTACATAAATACGAGACAATAAAAAAAAATACATATAACTCATCAAATGGTAGAAAATACAACGATTTGAAAAAAGAACTAATTTCCAAAGCAATGTTTGTCGACATATAGTTGCTAATCTCATTTGAAATTACATACAGTAAAACCAGGATATAACGCTCTTCCGGGGGACCGGGCTATAAGAGCGTTAAAAGCAGGAAAGCGTTAAATGCGGGAGAAGATTTTCGGCATTTTAAAATTGAGAATATTAGATTATCTGCTTTAAATAATGCAGAGAATCATTTTTGTGTATTATTTAAAATAGAAATTCCACAGCATAGATACAAAACTTCATTTAAAATATCACAAATTTACATAAATACGTATAGTGTTTACAGAGTGTATGATTATTTTAAATCAGAAAAAGTAAAAGAATTGTTAGCATTAAAGCAAAAGGTACAAAATATATTTAACATTTCTAATAGGAACCTTTATCCTTATATTAAACATAAAATAAAATTATGAAAAAAACTAATAATAAGATTTTGTTCAAAAAAAAAAAATTAACATTTGTATTCTTGAGCACCACTATGAGGACTATAAACTTTCACTTACTGTTTATTCTCTGTTAGAGAAGAACTCTTCGAGTTTCGTCTGACGGGTGGACGAAAGACCACATAAAAGAACGTTTTCTGCATTGTTTATGTGTCTTAATATATCTTCATGTGAAGCGGCGGTATCTACTGAAGCGGTGTATAGGCAGATAGTGCTAAAAGCTTCCATTACTTCAGCTATTGTTGGGATGTGCTCTTGAACATCGCCGTTAGCAACTTCATCAGGGTCCTCTTCTGCAGCATACTGTATAGTGTCCCCTATGATGTCGTCAATGCTCCTAACATTGCTTGTGATAACGTCTTTATCTATGTTAAGATAGTCCTGAAAGCTGTCTGCGTTTTCTGCAAGATGCTCGCAAACAGTTTGCCAGTCCTCGTCGTCTATAGGATCTGATCTCTCTTCAGCTGCATCCATATCACTGTCGGTGTCCGTTATGAAGCCTGCCTTTTTAAAACAGTTTTGGATTATTTTAGGTTCGATTGCATCCCAAGCAGCGCTAAGATAGTTCATGGCGTCGAGAAGAGTTACAGAAGATCGACTACTTTTAATTTCCATTTGTTGTAGAAATCGTTTCACTAAACGTTTGCGATAATGTTGTTTTAAAACCTTTATGATCCCTTGATCCATCGGTTGAAGTACGCTTGTGGTGTTGGCAGGTAAAAATTCCAGACAGATGTTTGAAATATCTGGTATTTCTTGGGGATGCGCTGCGCAATTGTCTATGAATAGTATGACATGCCTATTTTGCTTCCGCATCTTGACTTCAAAATCAGAAATATATTTAATGAACTCGGGACCCGTCATCCAAGCCTTACGTTGATGTGCATAGTCACAGGTCAGTCGTTTGCTGTTCTTGAAACAGCGAGGTTTGGCCAATTTTCCAATCACCAGAGGCTTACGTTTGTTGCTTCCATCGGCGTTGGAACAAGCAAGCACAGTCACACGTTCTTTATTGAGCTTCCCTCCATGGCACTGCTCATCTTTTAACGTTAAGGATTTATCAGGCATCGCTTTAAAAAATAAGCCAAATTCGTCGGCGTTATAAACATCACAACTGGCATAGTTTCTGATAAGCCTTGGAAGACTGTTCGACTGCATCTTCTAGGTTCACGGCAGCAGATTCTCCGCAAATCTTCTTGTACACAATGCCGTGGCGGGTTCGAAATCGGTCTAACCACCCATTAGATGGAGTAAAATCTTCAATTGTTAGCTTTTGGGCTACTTCTGCAGCTTTTTCTTTAACTATGGATCCGCTGATAGGTATGTTACAGTGTCTGGACTCAAGTAACCACTCGTACATAACTTTTTCTAAATCTTCATATTTTCCTGTTTTCACTCTCTTTTTCTTTGAGCCACTAATCGCAGCATTTTTTTCAATATCTTTTCTGTTTTGAAGAAGAGTCCGAAGAGACGACAGTGTGATATTCATAGATAATGCAAAATCTTTCTGGCTCAGAATAGGTGATTTTTTATCATATTTCTTTAGAATTTCTAATTTTTTCGAAAGTGTCAGCGTCTTTCTTTTCACACTCTTAGCTTCCATGTTACACCCAACTTGGAGTTGGAAGCGACACTACTTACTTATGTCTAAATTAATAAAGTGAAAACAGTTTGTGTGAAGTAAGAGACAGACAGGTGCTGTTGAGATGGACAGCATAAATTCTTTTGTTATTTCAGTGGTCGATGCAGGGTTTTTTTTCTTAGGGCCCATTTTGTGAAAAAGAAAGGTTATTTTTGTGAAATTTATTATATTTTTGTGAAAAATAACATTGTTTAACAAAAGTTGAAATCCAGTTAATCAAATTCGAACCAAGCATTTATAAACAAAAACTTTTATAAACCCTTTTGCTGAAGTTTTCCTCTCTGATGAACTTGATTGTTTACAAATTACAGATTTTGAAACATCACAAAATAATAAATAGTAAGTTTTTATAGAATAGAATTTTGTGAAAGGGCCTATTTTAGTAAAAAGAATTTTGTGAAGGGACCCATTTTATCAAATTGATTTTTGTGAAGGGGTCCATTTTATTAAATTGATTTTTGTGAAGGGACCCTAAATAGGCCCCAAATTTTGCCTGGATCGACCACTGTCTTTGATCCCTGCTTAAAAGGAGACCAATGAGAAAAGACTGCCACGCCGGCTGATTTTTTTTTTTTTTTACATAGTCTTTGGGCGTTGGCTGGCTGCCAATTCCACGTATCTTCTCTCTCTTTGTACGAGTGAGAAAATGAGATCTCCGGATGTAAACCAAAGTATCAAAGCGTAATATTCAGGTTTTTTGGTTCAAAGGACCAATAAAAAGCATGTTAAAAGCGGGAAAGCGTTAAAAGCGAGGAATTTTTACATTGTTCTTATGGGTATGGGTCAAGGGATCGGGACAAATGAGCGTAAAAAGCGGGAAAGCGTTTTAAGCGGTGAGCGTTATATCCGAGTTTTACTGTATTTATAACATCAGATGAAATGTTTAAAAATGGTAACATGGCTTTAACTTGGCTTGGCTGGCACCGACTCCAAAAAATAAAATTAATGTACATAAATATAGTAATATGCATGGTAAATACAATGCTCTTAATTTAATTTCTTATTAACTATTACATAAAAAAAATTATTTTTTACTTTGTAGTAGTTTTTGAAGTTGGTTCTATTTTTGGTTAAATAATTTATATTGTTCAGTGCTATCCACTATCTGCCGCATGTAAAGTGTCTTCATGCGTGAAATGGAAAATGTATGAACAACAATTTTTTAGCAAAAATTTTAGCATGTTATTCTTATTTTTACAGTCTTTTAGCAATATTTGCATCGGTATTTTTGTATTTTTACAAACTTTTAGCAATATTTCCTCCAAATATTTTGATTTTTATAAACATTTAGCAATTTTTTTCTTCCGCATTTTTCTATTTTTACAAAATTCTAGCTATTTTTTCATCTTTGCTTAAACTTTGTAAAATGTCACAAAATGGAATAAAATCAATATTTACTTTGTGAAAGAAATTCTCATGGAAACTGTGTAAGTATTGAGTTCTCTGCCAGAAAGCACACAGTTTATGATTGGGGAGCATCTCGAGATTCCTGATTGTTCAAATGCATGAAACCCATACAAGCAGTGGTCAGTAACTTACATATATGTAAGCTTAGCATACATTAACTGAAAAAAGAAAACCTGGATCCATGAAACTCGCAGTGCAGCAATCTCTAGAATGCACGAAACTCATGCAAGCAGCGGTTAGTAACTTATATATATGTATGCTTCATGCACATTAACTGGACTCACCCCCCCCCCTTGTATGCATGAAACTCACGGTACAGCAATCTCTAGAATGCATGAAATACAACTTATCAAATAAAATCAACAAAAATTCACTTACCTTATTTTATTATTGTTTGTATTCATCTTTTAATCACATTACAATTTAATCAGCATTAATAAATGTATACAAGCAAACATAGCACCATCGAATATTGAAATAAATGATCTTGTTGCCAAAACGTCTACAGAAAAATAGTGTTGCCACTGTAATAATATATATAACACCTTTATTTCTGACCTTTTTTTTTTTTTTTTATATTTCACTGGAAATTTTCTTTTATGACATACAACAAAATGTCAAACCTTCACAGAACAAATTCCACAAACGTAATTCAACAAATCTGACACACAATAAACCATTCAAGACCTTCTTGTATCTTTGCTCTAAGCTCAAAACCCAATCCAATTTCCAGAATAAACAACAACCAACCACAGTAGGCATGGGAGAAATGCAAGAAACAAAACCGGTAACAAGAGAAACATATTTTTTATCGCTTCGCCAAATTTGATGCAGCCAAGTGTCTCGCTTGTTATAGGATTCAACAAAGGGCACTTCTTAGATTCTGGAAGGGACACTATTTAGTTCCTTGAAAGCACTTATCATATTTAAAAGTTGTACACCTCATGCACACAAATTTTTTAGTACAAAAGGCAGTGAGGGTGCAGTATTTTGAGTAAGGGACAAGATACATGCTATTTTTTAAATGAATGGCAAAAAGGGTGCTATTTTTAAAATGAAAAGCAAGTAGGGTGTAACACCCTTCTGAAAATGCCGGGGAGGAAACTCTGTTTATATACATCATATTACGTATAACTTTGTGATATATCTCGGTTGCATGACGAATAACCCTAATAAGCCGCTATAATAAGGCAACGCCACAAACACAATAAATAAGGGTATTGACTAGGGCTATTGACTATTAAGGGTTTTTCACTAGCCACTATAATAAGGAAGCACTACAAACACATTAAATAAGTTCAGCTAATTATAAATACTTTCTACACAGATGAAATTTAAAGCAGAAATAAAATTCCCAATATGGTTTTATTAGAAGATAAAACAAATAAAGAAGGTCATTAAAAACTCCTTAAATCATTCATAAAAGGACATATTCTTTTAAGAATATAAAAGTGTTGGGGGAAAAGTCACCTGTAAAAAATCACCAATAGATAAGAAAATATACTGAATTTTTTAATTGAAAGGGTAAATAAAGTTTTTAAAATGTGCATCATCTCTAACTTCTTGCATGCTGAAGAATTGCATTAAAGATTGTAATCAATACAATTAGGGTGATATTGGAGGATATATGGCGGTATACACCATATATATTCTGTTTTATTTAAAAAGAAGCTCTGTATACCATCTGATTCTCAAGTAAAGCTTTAACTCTTGGCATATAACCTCTGGTGTAGCATGTACCCTCAGTTTTCTTTACAAATACAGCACTGTATATGATGGTCCAATTAAATGAAAATTTACGAGAACTTTTTTAATTTAACAGTGATTTTCCAAATAAGCAATTTTCAAGATCAAGATAGGACTAAATTCCTCTTTGTATTGATACTCCTTGTTTAAGATATTTGAAAATACATAAAGTTATACTACTTTATGATTAATTTATCTCCAATTACAAGTGCATTCTTTATGATTAATTTATCAGTAATTATAACAAGATTTCTTATTAAAATTTATTACTTCTGTAAAATCTATTAAAAAACCACCAGCTTAAAAAAATCGCTTTTGCTAAGTTTAAATTGGTTAAGTTGTTTCATGCAATCTTTTTTTTATCTAAAAAATGCTGCAAGATTTTAGGCCCATATTTGCTTGTCTAAACAATTAAGTTCTTAAAAAAAATTTGGTACTTTTCGGTTAGCCGGGCACCAGTGATATATGTACATATATAAATATATATATATATATATATAAATATTATATATATGACATATGAGTGTTATTATTACATATATGAGTGTATATATGTAATAATAAAAAAATTTTCGCCCTATTTCTTTAGTTAAATTATTCCAAATTCTTCAATTCTTTTTTCCCTCTCTTTTTAAAATATCTCTTAAATCTATTTTGTATTTTATTCCATAACTTAATCAAAATATTCTGTTATTTATCATTCTAAAAATCTTAATCTGTTAAAAGCTACACGTATTTATTAAAACCTTATTCTCTTAAATTGCAACACTGCCTCTAAACGCACCTGCCTAATGTCTTCTTTTGAGACATTTAATTTTTATTCTTTGGAACTTTTATAATACCATTTTTATTTCTATTTAATTCATTCGGCATCCCATGATTCCAAGCGGTTTTCGCGCCCAAAGGCCTTTTTACCTTTTTAATTTGCCGCTTCTGTTAAAGAGTTTTAATCATACGTCAGAGACACGTCTTCGCGGCCTCATTTTTTCATCCATTAGCGAGAAAGCTCCGCCTTCTTTATCCCCCTAGCGCCCTCCGAACATGGATGCGAGTGGACCAGCTTGTTCGCGCGTTTTGTACCTTTGGGCCAAATTTTGAAGTATTTATACGGTTACACTGGCTTCGGAGACAGAATTTACATGAATTAGTGGTTGTCATCTAATTGCCGTCACTGGGGAGTCTACAAGCTCTGCCAATTCTTCAAGATCTTCAAATGTGTTCAGTTTTTTATGAAGCGAAAGTTGGTGGAGTTGCTTTCATCTCTGTGATCACAATAAAGCCACTGCTCATCTATTAAGTTATTAAGTCTTCTTTTTAATGTTTTTGGGAAATTTCTTCTGGATTTCACTGCCTCTGCTCAATTTTTACGACTGCAAATACACTACGATATCCGATGTGATATACTTCGAGATTTGTCTTCATGGTGAGCGACTCGAAGTGATGCCCTGTCCGGGTGTCATGACTACATTTCAACGATCTCGACTGCGGCTACCTCGATATGATTATCAGGTAATTTTAGTGGTTTCGGACTGAGATGTTCCGATTGTCTGGTGGAAAGAACGTTCACGTCGACAGCAATAGCGATCGTCTATAATGAGCCAATTTTCGACAGGAATGTATCATATATATATGTAGATATATGTGTATCTATATATATGTGTATATATGCATAGTACATATATCACTGGCACCCGGCTAACCAAAAAGTACGAAAAAATTTAACAAAAAGTTAAATATTTAAAACTTTTTTCAGCCCTGCTGCAAATTATTCACAGGAAATACAAAACTTTATACTCTACAATTCATAATTATAAAATTTCCTCTAAGTGAAATAATATTTTTTCTAAACAGAAATTCTTTTTAAAACAAAAATTCTTTTTAACAACAGTACAAAGTATATGAAAAATGATAAATTTTTGGGGACATAACAGTAACGAAAAGATCGATGCGTACATCGTAACTATGGCTACAGCTATAAATCGCGATCATCAGATATCTGTATGTATATCTGGTGTATAAATCGATCCCAGAATTTTCTTTACGTTTTGGCGGTTTAAAATGTGGACTCATACACGGGAAAATACGGTAAAGAAAAATATGAAAAATGCAGATTTTATAAATCGAATATAGAGATAAGACTGTATTGAATACAATGCAAGATGTCAACAAACATTACCATACTACATTTAAAAACAAAATATAGAATTTAGGAAAATACAAAGGAACCATACAGTTACATTTACATGACTAATATAAAACACAGAAACATTATTACCTTTATTTTTCTGTAAAATATTTAAAACAAAAAAAGGCAGAGCTAAACTCTGCGCTGTTTCAAACTTTAAAAAATGCTTTCCGTAACCCTAAATTGGTTTAATCTTGGATGGTATTTTTTTTAAATCGAAAAACGTTGCACGAGTCTACGGCCAGATTCATTTGCATACACCAGAAGAATCTTTAAAAATAAGTTTCAGCGCAAAGTTAATTATTTAAATGTTTAAGTTCCACTACAAAATCTTCAAAAAAATTCTGACCTGCAGATAGCTGCGTATCTAACTCAAATTTTTACGATTGAATCACGAGTCATTCAAACTGAATCGTTCGTTTAGTGTATATTAAACTTTTAAATAAATAAATATTTCTTTAAATAAGTTCTGAGTAAATAACCGGAAAATGTTGTCAAAACATAAATCAGCTAAAGGCTTGTGGTAGTAATTTATGACACCTGTGATTTTTGTGTTAAAATGTATCGATTAAATATAATGGAATAGTTTGTCCTTTGGAATATGGCATCCCAGGGTTTTGGCGTCTGTTTGCTTGCAAAGTGCTTTAGGTAAAATTTCCTTCAAATTTTCTCGTAAACGTAAGTTTTTTTTTATCATTATTTTCTACCGAAAATGAAATAGTAACTTTTTAGGACTACTTGTTAAGATTTAATTGTATTGTATGCTGCATCATATTTCAGGTATTGTAATTTATCGCCAGATAAGTAGCGGATTCTATAAACCACCCTCTTTTTCGGATAAGTCCTGATGCGAGGCTTGAGATTTGCTAGTTTTCTCCACTCTTAAATTGGATAATTTTTTTTTCTTTTTCTTTTTTTTTTATCATGATTAGAATTGTAAGGTTCCCGTGGCATGCATTATTTGATTCTTTTTAGATTAGATCCTATTTGATTCACCATTTGGCGAAATCTTGCCAAATCGTCGATAGTTAGCCAAATATATCTTTTTTAGGCCATGATGTTACACTTACGCACAGTTTTTTTTTTAATCGGTTATAAAAAGGAAAAAAGTTACCAAATGTAAAAGATTATTTCCTTTAATATGGCAACCTAACCATTGTATTAAGTTATTCGTTTGGCGCGAGCCTGAAAATCGCCCCAACCAAAAAGTCGGCATACATTTCTGCGTGAGTGTAAAGCGTCTGTTCCAATTTCTATTTTTTCAAAGGCTGGGCTTCATATGTTTTAGTGATGGCGTTTACTAAGTATGCTGTGTTTGTTATATTATCAGGTGATTCTTAATTCGACATGTATCTGTATTTTTAATTATTCATTTTTTTAATTAAAATAAAAATTAATCATTAAGCGGTGATGTCATGATATTAAAAGAAAAAAAACAATATCACAAGCTGTCGTTTTAAAACATGCTATTTTTTTCTAATTTTGCAGATGTGAGTAGTGTTAAGAAAAATATTGCAAGTAAATAAATATCCAAGATTATTTTTTTCAGTTTTTATTAATGTAGCATAAATTTTATTGTTAAGAGTTACTAATTGTTGACATTTTAAGGATTAATATGAAAAAGCTAAAAACAACGTTGAAGCACACAAATTATAAAACTTTAAAAACACATACGGCCGTTTCAAGGATACAATTGATCCCCTTCATCAGTGTAAGGTGAAAAAATGTTAAAAGGGTTCAAAAGACCCACCCTCGGTTATAGCCCCGAGTACTGGCTGTAATCTGACCAAAATGGCAAAGCAAGTGCAACCAGAAGAGCAGAAGTGACGCAGCTGACAGGAAATCACCGAAAACAGGCATCACCGCGCAGGCTCTCTCCAAACGGGAGAAAGAAAAGGGGTGCTAGAAATGTCGTTCACAATGAATCTGTATATTTATAAATGTAATGTGCTTCGTAGAAATCAAGATCAAAAATTGAATTGCAATTTTGAATAATTTTGGCTCCGGAAAAGTTAAATCTATAGTCAAAATTCCAACAATGCTTCGCTATTGTCAATTTATCAAGTTCTTGCTTTTTTATATAATTTTCGTGTTCTTTTAATGTAATTGCTCGCGTCGCCTGACCAATATAAAAAAGACCACATTCACAATATATTCTGTAAATTCCCCAACAATTATGACTTGGAATCGGATCTTTAAGATTAGAGAAAGTGACTTTATTTATTGGAGAAAAAGCAACTTTAAAATGAAATTTATTTAGAATCCGTGAAATTTGAGAACTGACTTTTGGAAAATATGGTAGTGCAATAACATTTTTAAAATCTTTGTTTCCAGATATAGGATTATCTATCTTAGGGGATTTAGATAAAATATGATCAATGGTATCCAATGGAAAACCACGATCGATAGCAATGGCTTTAATATAATTTATTTCACGATTGAATAACTCTGTATTAGAACACACGTTACGAGTACGGGAAATGTATGTATTGAAAGAAGCAAACTTGTGTGCAGGGGGGTGATTGGATCTGAAATGAGGGGGCAAACAAACAGCAAATGGTTTACGAAAAACAGTCATAGAAAAATCATGTTCATTACGAATTACTAGAACGTCAAGAAAAGCCAGACGTTGCTGACTTTCCATTTCATAAGTAAACTGGATGTAAGGGTCAATTGAATTTAATAAATTAAGAACAGCATCAATATTATTTTGAGACAAATCGATTAATACAAAAGAGTAATCCACATAACGAGTATAAAAATGGAAACTGTATTAATGTAAATAACTTAACCTCAAAATAGTGCATATAAATATCACTTAAGATGGGGCTCAAAGGATTACCCATAGCCAAACCATCAGACATTCTGTAAAACATATTTTGAAAAACAAATGTAGTTTGAGACAAACATTTGTTGGTTAAAAAAATAAGGTTATCTATCTCGTACTGAAAGAAATGAAATTCATTTAATCTATTTCTTAAACATTCCAAAGTGCCCTGTACCGGTACATTTTTAAAAAGTGACTTAACATGAAACGAAACCATAGTATATCCTGCTGGATTAAAGTTACGTATTTTATTGACAAACTGAACTTAGTTTTTTGATGTATAAATATTGTTAACCATTAGGGGGGAAAACCTGGAAACTAAATACTTTGCTAACTTATAAGATGCAGTACCAATATTAGAATAAACCAGGGCGAAAAGGAACATCGAGTTTATGTACTTTAGGCAAGGCATATAAACGACCACAGTTGGCAATCGAAGGAATAAGAGACTGTTTAGTAGAATCACATATAATAGGAAAGATTTTATTTGATTCCATACAGAGCTGGATTGATCTTTTTTAAAATTAATGTAATGTCCCTCATTAATCAACTTTAAAACATTTTGAATGTAAACAGTTTGATTCAAAACAACAACTTGACCTTCCTTATCAGTTTTAGTTATAATAATTTCAGGATCAGATTTAACAGTTTTGAGAGAGTTTTTAACTGAATTATTCAAATTACTATTTTTAAGCTTTTTACTAAAGTCATTATTATTCTTAATGATATGACTAATGGAATCTTTTTGTAAGGCGGATAAAGCACTGAACTTAAACGCCCTTTGAATAAGAGCAATTAATTTAGGAATATCGAAAGTTTTACTAATTGAAAAATTGCTATTTAGTTTGAGAGCAACAATATGATTATCATTAAGTTCAGAATTAGATAAATTAACCACAGATTGACTATTAACTGTAGGTAAATTATTTGGGACGGTAGGAATGAGACGACTAAGTAATGAGCTGTACAATTCCTTCTCAAACTCGGCTAAATGAGTGCGAATGTCCTGAATCAGTGCTCTCAAAAGAGATAGGTGAAAATTAAATAAAGATTTTTTAATCCTTATGGAAAGAAATAAATTACAATTAACTGAAATAAAACCAGAAATAATTCTCCGACAACTTTCCGAAAATTTTCTAAATTAGTACCTGATTTAGAAAATTTAAGAGGGATTCAATTTCTGAGGAATGAGAAATGAGGGAGAAAAAAAAAACAACCAAAATTTATGTGACATAATTAATGGATTATCCCAAAAGAGAGAAACATTTTTGTTACATCACATGTTGCAAATGAGCTTTTCATGTCATATGTGGGATAATACAAAGAAACTGACTGAGGTTTTATTCCTGTTTTAAGAGATTTTTGAAATGATATGAATATTTAAGGAGTGAAATTCCTTGAAATGTATCATTTTACTAAAAAAACAATTGAAAGTTTTTCCTAAAATTAATTGTATATTTCTGTATGAAAATTTTATTTCTCTCTTTATTTATATTTATGTCTATTTCTTCATATATATTTAAATCTAACAACAAAAAAGTAAATGGATGAAAATTCAAGTTTTTTTTCTTACGTTTAGAATCATCCATTATTAAAATATTTAGTACAAACATATATTCAATTTAGTTTGGGTGAACCAAAATTATTATGATTTGTGTCAGATGATAAATTAAAAAGATTCTTATTTTTGTTTTTTCAAAATAATGTGCTATTTTATAATAAAAGTTAAAAATAAGTGTCAAATTTGAATGCTAGTATAAAATGTGTAAATTAAATTTTCTGAAAACAATATTGCTTATTTCGCGGCAAATGAATATCCTCTCCACCTAAGCATGCAACTATTTTTGTGCTAATACAACTTTTTGTTTCATTGGAGGCTGCTAAATTAACTATGATTGATTGCACTTGGCAGTAGTAGCTGTGTTTTCATGGCCGTGGTGAATGAATATAGTTTTTAATCTAGGTTAGAAAATTATTTAAATTGTGTTTTTTCATTAATTTTAATTTCTTGTCAGAAGTTCTTTTCCTGTGAAACACTTTTTTGATGAATTGTAAAATATGATAGATTAACAATTTTATTTATTGTAGATACTATAAAAGTAGTTAATGAGAAAAGGTTCCTTGGATAACCTTACATCACACAAAGCTGACAAAAGTATTTAAAGTGTTAAATATGGAACAAAACATTTCTTTCCAAGGGCATTTGGGAGAAGAATCTACTGAATCACATCCAGGAAAATCTTTTTTTTGTAAAATATGCAACAAACAATTCTCTCAAAAGTGCTCTTTAAACAAACATTCATTATTTCATACAAGTGAGAAACGTTTTGTATGTGAGATATGCAACAAGAAATTTGATCAAAAGAGTCATTTAAATAAACATTTATTAGTTCATACAGGTGAGAAACCTTTTCAGTGTGAGACATGCAACAAAAAATTCTCTCAAAAGAATAATTTAATTGAACATTTGTATGTTCATACGGGTGAGAAACCTTTTGAGTGTGAGATATGCAACAAGAAATGTTCTAGAAAAAGTGATTTAAACAAACATTTGTTAGTTCATACAGGTGAGAAACCTTTTCAGTGTGAGACATGCAACAAGAAATTTTCTCGAAAGAGTGATTTAAACAAACATTTGTTAGTTCATACTGGTGAGAAACGTTTTCAGTGTGAGATATGTGACAAGAAATTTTCTGACATGAGAAATTTAAAAAGACATTTGTTAGTTCATACTGGTGAGAAACCATTTGTATGTGACTTATGTAACAAGAAATTCTCTCGGAAGTGTGTTTTACACGAACATTTATTAGTTCATACAAGTGAGAAACCATTTGTATGTGTGATATGCAACAAGAAATTCTCCCGAAAGGATATGTTAAACAGACATTTATTAGTTCATACAGGTGAGAAACCATTTGCATGTGAGATATGCCACAAGAAATTTGCTCGAAAGAGTGTTTTAAGCAAACATTTGTTAGTTCATACTGGTAAGAAATCATGTGTCTGAGATATGGAATAAGAAATTCTCACAAAGGAGTGAATTAAAAAGGAATCTCTTAATTCATACTGTTAATAAAGTATTTTTTTGTGTGATACGCAAAAAGAGTTTCTCTGAAAAGAGTTATCGGAAACATCATCTCTTAATTCATACTGAAATATTTTGTTTTTGAGACATGCCATAAAAAAATTTCACAAAAGGGTAATAAACTAAGAACTCATTTATGCTCTCATAATTATGGCGTTTGCTATCAACTAACTTCAGTACTTCTTATTTTTATGCAAGGGACTTGATATAAATTAATCTTAAGAGAGTATGATTTCTTGTAAACTATAAATAACAAAATGAAACATTGGTCTATGAAATTTATTTTTAATTTATGTTGCTTATCTTTGTAATGATATGTCATATATTTCGTTTTGCATTATTTGATGTTTTATTTATGTATATATTAAAGACTTTCAATGTATATGTTATAGACTAATTGAAAAATACGGCTTTTAGAAAAGAGCTGGGCTAGTTGGAGAATAATCTCCCTGTTTCCAATCAGCCTGATATTTTCCAGACATATTCAAAGATCCTAGGGAGTGTTAGGCTAATTGGTATACATCCATTTATTTCTCAGTCAGCCTGAACGTATTGTAGGCTTATTCCAAACAGCCTAGATAGTGTTAGACCATTCAATTAAACTAGCAAGTAACCACTTGTTTCTCAATGAGCCAGATTGTTTCAGGCTTATTGCAATGAGTCTATGCAGTGTTAGGTTGATTAGTAAATTACCAGCTGTTTGTCGAAAAAATAAATTTTTGTGTTGAATATGACCTAAACATGGAAATTCCATTTGAAATCTAACCCGAACCAGACAAAGAAAAGTTCCATTGAACTGTAGCAGATCCAAGCATGATAAAATAATTTCTGTCACCATGCAACTGACCTGAACCTGAAAATTTCATTTGATGTGAACCTGTGCATAACAAAAAAGTTCCATGGAACTGCAACGTGATCCAAACATGACAATGTAATTTCAATCAAAATGCAACTTGAGATGAACCTGAAAATTCTATTTGAAGTCAACCTGACCAAACCTCACAAAAAATTCCATCAAACCACAAACCAATCTGAAAGCGACATAATTATTTCCGTCACATGTAACATGATCCGAATCTGAAAATTCCATTTGATGCCAACAAAACTGATAAGAAAATTTAATCAAACTGCAAACTGATTTGAACATGACAAAATAATTTCCGTTGACATGCAACCTAACCTGAATCAGAAAATACCATTTGATGTGAAACACTGAACCTGACAAGAAAAATTCTGTTGAGCTGCAACTTGATCTGAATTCTTCAAAATAATTTCTGTAGACATGCAACCCAATCTGAACCAACATAATTTAACCTCAACACAAGATGCTCGATCCTGAGCACTAAATGAAAGGAAATTAATTCATCTTTTAATTATATTTTGAAAAGTAGTCTACAATTATATGACAAACACCAGATTTATATTTTATGTTAAAAATGGACATATTTATTTTCTTTAATAGTAAAATCTTTGAGTAGCGGACACCTCTGTATCAGTTCAGGTTGTTCCTAATTTACATTTCTCTGATCAGCATGACTATAATTTTTTTTCTCCACATCAGGTTCACTCTAGAATTTTTCTTGGAGATCAGAGTTAGGTTTTTTAATACAAGTTCTTGGGATTTTTACAAATTAATAAAAATAGGCAGAACGATGTTTAAGATAAATTGAGTTTATTGTCTTCAGTTTTTAAAACTTTTGCTATATTTAATGTTTTAACCTTTTTGTATAAATTAATAGATACTTTTTTTATTATTGAAAATTATATTTTTTAATTTTAAATAAATATTAAGTGGATTGCCTGGAGCATTAATCTATTGCTACTAATTTTGTAAAAAATTAATAGAGAAGGTTTTTTTACTTAATATTTAAACAAACTATTAGTTTTATTTCATTTCAGGTTGAAATGTATCGAATTTGTCTCGGGTTGCGTATTGAAGAAAAATATTTTAATGTGTTTGGTTTGATGACATTGACCTAAATTTTTTGGTTTTGATTGAAATACAACTCCACCCACACATTATTCTAGAGATGAATCAGTTTTCTCTTTGGATCTGTTTGCTATTGGGAGGTAAAAACAAATAAATATGCAAGTGTTAGGAATTGAAAAATATTTCTAAATAGCAATGTCCACTATTCTGGAAACTTCACTATGGACATTATTATTACATTGTATAAATCATATCAAAATTATTTTGGGCTTTCTTTTGAAAAATTTGATCAAACTTAAAGGGACAAAACTTAAGGATCAAACTTAACTCAGCAAGGGACCTGAGCCGCAGGTCATGTTAGTTTCCGGTAAAATCTGTTTATCTGATGTGATGAAGGACTCTAATCCAGGTTATTGCAGTACGTCCAAAGTATTGAAATTATCCATAATTTAGTATCAAAAATAGGAGTCTGTATTTCAAATGCTTATTAAAAATGTAAAAGAGAACTTTTTTATTGACAGATTTTATTTGTGCAACTGAGAGTTTAAGGTTAGTTCATTTTTATTTTTAGGGCCCATTTTATGCAACTGCCCTGTTTGGAAGCATCAATAAAAACTACAGATATGGTGGTTTTTTAATCTTTTCCCAGATTACATAGAAAAGATGATTTGCTAATGGAAATAATTATAAAAAAACATGTAAGAAATTTTTTTAAAGATTGAAATCTGTATCTGAGAAGATTTTTTATGTTTTCCCAGCCTTATGTAGAGAAGATGGGTTGTTGAATAAAAATAATTATAAAGTATATATAATGCATATGCAATTTTCATTAGTACGACAATTTTTATACATGTTTTTTAGATATTTTCATTAGAAATCCAGGTTCTCTGATAATGGGATTTATGCTGGATTTTTTTTTTTATTTGACAAAATTAGTATTTATAATTATCTCATGATGCTGAGAAAACATTAAAATGCTGCATTATCTGCAGATTTCATTATTGCTGAAATTTACATATATGTTTTATAATAATTTTCATTTAGTAACCCATCTTCTTTATGTAATGCTGGGAAAACATTAAAAAAATTATCATCCGATATTATTGAAATAGCACTTTTCTTATATAGTTATATATTTATTTTCATTCATCTTTTCTTCTTTCCTATGTAATACTGGAAAATCAGTAAAAAACTACCTTATCTGCAGATTCTATTGATTCTTTCGCACAGGGAGTTTCTCAAAATATATACCCTTAAAATAAAAATTAAGTTTTCACTAACCTTAGACTCTCAATCACATGCATGAAATATGCCAATAAGACAGTTTCCTTATACCTTTTTTTATAAGCATTTTAAATTCATGTTTCTATTTATTTACAGTAAACTCCCGATTATCCGCGAGTCTAAATTTCTTTTTTTTTATTTTCTTATCCTTGAGAAGAAACTTATTTCTGCGATGTACGATGAGTTTTCGATCCTTTTTACTAAATATGATTTCCATTTGAAAACGTGGAAGAATCACGTGCACAAAGCAGGTGCAGCTAATCTTGAGGGTGTCGCAAGGCCACACACCTGTTGATAAACAATGTACGGGTACTGAAAGTCACCCCCGCCCCCCTGTTATGATTTTGTTTCTCCCGTTTTTCATAAAGCACATCAGTTTGCTTGTTTTAGCTGAGCTGTGAACACGTGTCTTACAGAAGTTCGCGTTTGTATTTAAATTTTATAGTTTTGCATTTTCAATATTTGAAAAATGTCACAAAATAGAAAAAGAGTTGTGTTAACGATTCAAGATAAATTAGACCTGATTAAAAAAATTAAAAATGGTGCTACAAGAAACAAATAAGCTTGCAATATTGAATTGGAGAATGCACAGTTAGGGACATTTTAAAACAGAAAGATAAATTGATGCAATTCTCAGCCTCATCAGACAACTTTTCATCGATGAAAAAAAGAAAAAGTATGAAAAGCAGCACTTTTGAAGAAGTGGATGCAGCACTTTTACGTTGGGTAAGACAAGTGAGAAGTGAGAGAACGCCTGTTTCAGGGCCTATTGTTGCTGCAAAAGCAAAACAATTTTTTGAAATGCTGGGATTAGAGGGATCATTTGAGGCATCGTCAGGATGGCTGACAAGATTCAAACAGCGCCACGGGATAAGAGAAATAGGTCTTTGCGGCGAGAAATTAAGTTGCGGAGAACAAGCTGCATAAAATTTCAAAGAAGATTTTGTACAATTTCTTCAATCAGAAGGAATTTCTTTCGAACAAGTATACAACGCCGATTAGTCAAGACTGTTCTGGAAATGTTTGCCTGCACGAACTCTGGCATTTCAAAGCGAAAATCAAGCTCCAGGACATAAGTGCAGTAAAGAGCGTCTAACAATATTGCCTTGCAGTAATGCTACAGGATCCCATAAACTAAAGTTAGTAGTGATTGGAAAATAAAAAAAACCAAGATCTTTTAAGGGAACAAAAGCTGAGAACCTCCCAGTACATTATTTCAACACAAAGAAAGGTTGGATGTATCAAACAATATTTATAAAATGGTTTGAAGAAATGTTTATTCCCGAAGTTAGGAAACATCTGGCGTCTCAAAATTTACCCCAGAAAGCTGTGTTGCTAATTGACAACGCCCCATCTCACCCTGGAGAACTACAATTAAGATCAGAAGATGGAACTATTTTTGCCTCCCAATGTTACAGCTCTTATCCAGCCTATGGACCAGGGTGTAATCGCTTCAATTAAGAAAAAATACAGAACGAAATTACTGAAAAAAAGAATTGAAGAGGGAGATTATCTTAAAAGCTTTTTCAAAGATAACACGATTCTCGATAGCATTTATGATGTAAACAGTGCTTGGGAGTCGGTACAGAAATCCACATTAATAAAATCCTGGCAGAAGATTTTGCCAAGTATAGAAAAATCTCTAGTAGAATCAGAAAAGGAAGAGGACGAAGTTTCCGTTCATAATTTAGCGAATTTAGCAAAATCTGTTGCTGGTGGAGAAAATGTCGATGAAGATAATATGATTGAGTGGATTAATTGTGATGCTGACGATCCAGGCTTCGAACATGCAACTGATGACCAAATTATTGAAGAAGCGTTACGTATGAATTTGCAAGAGAGTGACGAAGAAGATGATAAGGTACAAAAGAAAATGAGTCACGACGCAGCTTTAGCTCACGTTGAAGAACTTATCCAATATCTAGAGGAAGAGGATGATGCGTCACTTTGTGATAAAATAGTACTTAAAAACTTCAATCGCAAATAAAGAAGAAGTGTTTCAGTACAAAAAAACAGACACTTTTGACGGATTTTCTAAAGAAATAAACCTACAAGTTTGTAAGTAATGAATAATTTTATTATTCCTGAAGTAATAAGTATCTTTATGTTACCCATTGTGCGTAGAAACTGTAAAATGTATGCGTGTTTTACTTATTATGTGTATAAATTGTTCAAGTACATATTTGTGTTGATTTGTTCCCTTTTTTCAAAATTTTGTGGATTATCCGCGAAATCAATTAACCGCGATAGTCGCGCCACTCAATTCCGCGGATAATCGAGAGTTTACTGTATATTAAAGTTATGCATAATCATTTACTATCTTGGTCATATTGCAGTAGATCTGGATTAGAGTCTTGTATCATGTTGGATATTTGTTTTGGGTTGGAGTGACTACTACTTTTTTGCACTATTTTATAGTATTGACTTTCATAATTTAGAATTCCCATTAGGTTTTGACTCTTGCAGGACGGGGTCAAGTTAACTTCAATTTTCAAATGAAAGCCAAAGTATTCTTTCAAGTGAAAAATGTATATAATAAAACATCATAATGAACAATCCACAATAGTGAACATATCTTTTAAGTTAACACTTTTCAATTCCTAACTTTTACATATTTGTAAGCCTTTACCTTTGAATAATAAATACCTTTGAATAGTGAACTGATTCAAGAGTAGACTCCTCTGTGGGTGGGATTGTATCTGACCTGAAATCGAAATATTCATTTTGAAGTCGAACGCAAAACCTAATGTGATAAAATAATTTTGGATGACCTGCAACCCTACCCAAACATAACACAGTTATATCTGAACCAGAAATAAAATTAAGCTAATAGTTTGTTTAAATAGTATTAAAGAAAATCTTTTTTTTAAATATTTACTAAATTAATAGCATTAGATTAATACTATAAGTGATCTACTTAATCATTTGATTAAAACTGGAAAATTTATTGACTGATATATAAGAATAATATTAAAATGTTAGTTATAGCAAAAGTTTTAAAAATGTAATACATAAATTTAATTCATCTGAAACATTGTTCTTCTTATCTTCATTAATTTTTGTGAAAATCCTAACATATAGACTGGAAAAACCTAAATCTGACCCACAAGAAACATTCTAGAGTGAACCAACTGACAAAAAAAAACGTTTTACCCCAACCAGAAAAAGAAAATTAGGGACAACCCAAACCAATGCAGAAATGTCTGCTATTCAGAGCCTTTATTATATTTGAATATTAAAGAATATAGATCAGTCTAATTTGCAGTATAACAGATAAAATTGATATTAGCAATATAATTATAGTCCACTTTTCAGCACTGCATTAAAAGATGAATTAATTTCCTTTTATTTAGTGTTCAGGTTGAGGTTGAAATTTGTCAGGCACAGATTTGGTTGCTTGTCAATGGAATTCTTTTTGTCTTGTTCAGATAGGATTATGATTCGATAGAATTTTTTGTGGTTTAGGTTGAGTTGCGTGTTGACGGGAATTAATTCGCCATGTTCAGATCGGTTGCATTTTGATGGAATTTGTCAGGTTTCTGTCAAGTTGACTTCAGATGGAATTCTCAATTACGGCTGTGGTAGCATATCTGCAGAAATTATTTTGTCATGTTAGGATCAAGTTGCAGTTTGAAGGAATGTTTCTTTGTCAGGTTACTTCAAATAGTTTTCAAGTTTGGTTCTGGTACAACACGATATTTGGACAAACAGTTTGTCGTTTTTCAGTTAGCCTAACACTATCTAGGCTCTTTGCCATAAGCCATGAAAATATCAGGCTGATTGAGAAATATATGACCATATTCGAATTAGCTTAATACCCTCTAGGCTATTTGTAATAAGCCTAAAAAACATCAAGCTAAGTTGAAAAAGGGCGAGGTTTAAAAATGCAAGTAACAGTTGCTTTTGAAAGTGTTATAAAAGTTTTCTTTTCTTGTTCAAGCTAATTTTATTAGGATATGATCAATGATTCTCTAATTTGCCTTGCTGTTTGCAAAGAGCCTTATTTCTCAATAACCTACAACATATATAAATTTTTAAATATGAATAAATTGCTTATGTATTTGACACATTGATAGTTACTTCATACAGTAATAAGTTGAATGAGGTTTAAAAATGCAAGTAACTGTTGCTTTTGAAAGTGTTTTAAAAGTTTTCTTTTCTCGTTCAGTCTAATTTTATTATGATATGATCACTACTAAAAGTTCTGGCAGCATTTATATTCAAGCAATTATGCTAATGTCTAAATAAAAAAATTATATGTAGTGCAATAATAGCTACTCTGCATAATTGTATTGAGATAGTGAGATGATATATGTACTTTTCTTAACCTTCCATCCATTGACAATGGATGAGAGTTTAAGACGGAAAGATAAACACTGAACAAGATGCTCAATTTTTGTTTTTAAGTTAGTAATCTTGTGTTTGTACCTGATATAAAGTTGAAAGAAATAGAATTCCTTGGAAAAAGACATATATATAATACATTAGTTGTAAGTGTATCAGCTTTGTATTGTAATTATTTAATAACGAAACTTTTTTTTGTCCTTATAGATAGGACATTTTTATATATGTTCTCATTGTTAATCACAACTGCCTGAAATTCTTATGTCAGCTCTTTATGTAACTTACATTCTCATTTATTAAAATTATAAGTCATTTGTTTGAATACCTTTGTTTCTCTGTATTTATAGGTATTAAAACTCTATTGTTCTACCTATAAATTATTTTTTTGTCCCTATACCTTTATTTTCTATATTTCATTTTATCTATTTGACATTGTAATCCATAATATGTGTAATTGATAATATCTCTGCTGGAGTGAAGGCTTGTCCTGGCTTTTACTGTGCTGTAAATGTAAGTCTCTCTTTGGTACATAATACCAAATGATGAATGGTATTTCAGACTTTGAGGCATTTTTTTCTTTGTATTAAAAATATAAATAGTTTCAAGTTTTTCTTTGCAATTCATATTGATATATATATATCATACTTCATTTACTAATTATGTAAGTCTAAACCTTTTTTCAAGGAGGTGTACAATGTATCTTTTTAGGAGGAAGTGTAATTATGTGCTGATCTGAAATATATTGTCCATGAAGTGTGTTGAAAAGAAATTTCATTAGTTCTTTAAAAATACACATTCATGTGTGCACGATTTTCAGTCTTGGAGATATATATATATTTTACTCAATATGACTTAGAATGAAGTAGAATTTCTTTGAAAAAGATCCTATATTTCATGCATTGGATGCAATTATATAAGTGCTGTGTAGCTACTATCTGTCTCGGGACTTTTTTAAGTCGTGGAGAATTTCTTGAATGTGTAAAAGCAAATATAATGAAATTTTGTATCAGAAAATTAAATTCCATAGTGGGATTGCCAATTGATTAGTAATGGTAACTACTAATTAAATTTTGCTTATGGAGTCATCTTCCTAGAGTGCCTCACTCTTCCCTGTAAGTGGGGAAGTTTACAGGAAGTCAGATTGTGGATGGTGTGTTCTCTAGAAGTCGGAAGAGGGCAACTGTAAAATCCATTGTACTTTACAGGAAATAAATATGTTTTTGTAAATTTCATAGTAATTTTTTTTTCCATTTCACTAGCTTTTTCTATGGGGATGCCTTGTATATACATTCAGAATATAAGCTGATCTTATCTGAAATAAAAGAAAATATACAATGTAGCAAGATATTTACACAAGCACTTTCTCTGTTAATTGACAGTTGTAATTTTATCTCGGAAATTTTAAATACTTCCAAAAATCGTAATACTGTACTAAATTATACAAACTGTCTTAAGGTAAAAATGTGTTCAAATTAATTTGTAAATTTTTAATTGTTCTGCAAAAACTGTACTGGAGAATTAGTAATGATCCAAGAGATCAGCAACTGACGAATCTATACTACTGTTTTCAAAACAGGTTTTATGTTCATTTATTTTTTAACACTAGCGGCATTGCCTGGGCCCGTGATAATAAAGCTAAACAAACCTAAAGTTTGTATGATTTTATAACTTTAACTCGATTTTGTATGAAATTCTTTATTTGAAAATGCTGCACACTGGACAGAAAATCCTTTATTTCCACCTTCTCCCAACAGGGAATGCATTCTGAAATAAACGAACTTTCAACACGTGTTCCCACTGCCTGCGGTACCATATAGTAAGCATGCTGTGCACACGTTTCAAAAAATTTTTACCGCCACCTTCTGCAGCCAGGGGGAACTCTGTTCCAAACAAACCACGTTCGGAACAAAATCTGACACATATCCCTGCTGCCTTTGGGACTTTATAACAGCCATTCTGCGCATGCCCTAAAAAGTCCTTTTCCACTACCTGGGAACGCTGATTTATTCTATACGAAATTCTGACATGGGTACCCATTAAACCAAGGGAGTTGAAAAACCAATTTTTTTTAATTAGCCCCATAGAACTCGAGAAAATAATGCGCCTTCTGGCTGTGGAAAGTGGCACTAAAATTTGTAACACAATCGAACACCAAGTCGAATTATCCAAACCCCATTGCGATCAGGCCCATAGAACCTGAGAAAAAAATACACAGTTGGAGAAAAAAATTGTAGGATTGACGCCAGGAGGGGCTTGGTCAAGTGTACAACAACAAAGAACTTATTTCAATTGTTGGTATGCATCAAGTGAATACTGGTTGTGTACTTTTATTAGGAACATAAATTTAATTTTTACGATAATTGTTATTTGAAATTTCTGGTATTCTGTATGTATTCTGGTATTTATAAAATGCTACGGGTAAGGCTAAAAATGTTAAAATTTCTTAAATGGAATTTGTTTTGTCTAAATCAGAGCAATACATTTCATTATTATTAATAAGAGTTCTCAATGCGCTTGATGAAGTACAATAAATGCGATACTAAGTAAAAAGGCGTTAATCTTCTCCTTCCTCCTTATACCCGCAAGTATAACGATCAATTTATTCAAGAAAACCTGATGTAAACGTTTCTTTAATTATCCCCCCCCCCACTGTCAAATAAACTTTTATTTCTGTTTCATAAAATCAAAATTTTTATAAAATAAAAATTTAACTGTTTTAATTTTTCCACAATTTTAATTCTCAACAGGTTTTAAGAAAGTATGCATAATTTTCCCAAAAAAATTTCCAAGATTTTTAATAAATTTATACAGTTTCTAACACCACCATTCCAAGTGTTTATTACTTGTTTTGTATCTTTCTTTACTCAAGAGATAACGGATATCTTGTCTGCTAAACATGTTAAAATAATTTTTTTCTGCAATCAAATTAATGCGAAATAATAAATATCTTCGGTTATAAGAATCGAATAATCTTAATTTTTATAAACTTGTAATGTGGAAATAGGCAGGAATCGAACGGTGTTAATTTTAAAATCGTAGCTTAATTAGAACTGTTAATATGTGTCACCTAAAAAATCTCTTATTACCTCTTCGCAGATTCATTATGCAGGCACCTGTGGCGGCTCAAATTTTTATCAAAAATGTGTTGTTCATTGCAAGAATAAATATCTCGAAAAATTAAAAAATTCTAATTAACATTTCTAAAAGTTGTGGATGGAATTTTTGAAATTTGAGATTTTTGTTTATCTAGATCTGAAAATTTTCATGTCGATAGAACTTATAGTTTCTATTATTTCAACATGTTGCCAAAAGACATAATTAAAAGTCATTCTGGTAACCCTGATCTTATTCCAGTAAACCTAAAATATTTTTTCCTCTCCCAACACGAACCTCATTTTGCAGTTTCACATTTCTTTTGCACGATGGCATTTTGTAAGCGGTGGTTAATGAGATTCTAATTAATATCTTGGGTAATTATCAAAATATTAAAATTCTGATCCTCAGGTGGATCAGTTCAGACCTTGGCCTACCGAAATATAATCATCACATTTTCCAATTTTACGCAGAGATAAAAAATGGCCCTGGCAGGATTTTTTGCTTTTTGCGATTGTTTGGATTGCATGTTAGGAAGGTTAATGAAATACACTTTGCACACACTTTTCAGATGAACAATTGATTTCTGTGATGTTTTTTTAGTCTTGGACATGTGCCCATTCTAAATAAAACACAGGTAAACTGAGAGTTCAAACAGTGAACATATAAAAAATCACTGCTTTATAAGTACACCAAAATAGTGAAAAACATTGAAATATACCATTTTTGTCACTTTTGCCATTGAAAGCATTACTCTGCACTATCTAGTGTTGTAGTAGGTCAATTTACAATGCTGTCATAGGAGGACTTTGCCCAGGGCCCGATTGACCTCTGAATCTAGGGGAAGCGCGGTATCATTTTCGGGCATCCTTTTCATTTGGCAAAAGATTTCTTCATTCATGAAAACTCACCAATGATACTAATATTATTTCCGGGAGTACCTTAGCTGAGATCACACGTATTTCATTAAACAACTTTTCTATGTTCCCTGTATATATTTCAGATATATTTAGTACATATAGCTGTTCCTCAAATTTCTGGGTGGTTTCTAACAGGCACACAAGGTCGCTAAATAATTAATTAATATTATTTTGATGACATTCATATTTCCCTATTAAATAAAATTCGTAAAGTACTGCATAGATTTCCTCTTGGACTAAAAACTTCTTTTTTTTCACAAAAAAATTAAAAATGCAATGTAAAATAATAAAAGTAGGCATTAGAGTGTCTTCTTCACAGTCATTTTGGGGCCGTTTTTACGTTTTAGAGGTGAAGCATGTGCTTTAGGTGCTTTTGGGATAATCAGGCCCTGACTTTGCCTCTCCACTTACATATTTCAGAATTTTTTTGTATCTTCATTTTCTTTTTGATAATAAAATTTTTGTCTTCAAAGGCTCATTCATTGGGAAAAAGACACGTAGACAGATAATGTGGTGCGCTTTCTTAAATAAACGTGTTTTTAACGTCTATAACAATGAATGTAGCCAAGTTAGAAATGTGCCCTTTTAAAATATAAAGTGGTTACCCCAGTAGAATATATTTTTATCAAAACACCGATTTAAAAAAATGTGACTTATGCCCTTTCTAAAATAAAGGATTCATTTTTTGCCAGCTTTTGGGCACATAGATTTAGCAATACTAAGGTGTGGGGAACTTTTTTACAAGAAACCTCTAGGTGCAACTAATGATGAATTTCACTATTTTAGTAAAACGGCAGGGTG
Source organism: Maratus michaelseni (assembly GCA_963931845.1). Classification (NCBI taxonomy): domain Eukaryota; kingdom Metazoa; phylum Arthropoda; class Arachnida; order Araneae; family Salticidae; genus Maratus; species Maratus michaelseni. The sequence continues at coordinate 308,830,009 of OZ007598.1, read as the reverse complement.
GATTTTGTTCATTTTAAAAATAGCAAGGTTATCATCATTTAAAATATGACCTACAGAGAACACTAAGAAATTACAGGAATAATAAAAATTGCGAATATTTATTAGCACATATAGCAAATAACAAAACAAATATCATTTGCAGCTCTTTTTGCACCTGTACTTAAAAAAATTACTGTTACACTTAAATAATACCAACACCCATTTCGAAATATGTCATACTTCGACGTTCCAATATAATCCGCCACGTGTCGCAACAGTCTGCCATGCCATCTAGTGTTGGCAGAAGGGTAGGTTCCAGTGGAGCATTTGCCAGTGTGACAGTTGTATGAGAAAATTCTATTCCCAGCAAAGCGTCATTATGTCCGATCTGTCTAATCCGCGAAGAGGCTTTATCATTGGAGGTGGCCTCACTGGAACGTCCGTGTCAATAAGAGCCATCCTTCTCAGTATTGCAAGGTCCAGCGTTTCGAGGGTTATGACAACCTACATAAACCTGTGAAAAATGTTCTCTGCGAAGCAGAACAGCGGGCGAAAGTTGAAATTGACCTACTGGGATAGAAGTGTGCTGAAAAGGATAGTCACCCGAAAACGCAAGACTAAACGGCGGCAGATCGTATCCGAGATGAACACCCATCTCCAGAACCCTGTATTCAGCAAAACTATTCAACGGGAGATGCAGGCTGCGACCATTCAAGACAGAGTGGCTATTTTAAAGCCATTAGTGTCACCATGGAATGCTATGAAGCAACGAAAATGGTTCCTTGACCACCAAAACTGCACACAACAGCAATGGGAACAGGTCATCTGGTCTAACGAATGATCATTTACATTATTTCAGACCATCAGATGTGTGTTTGTATGGCGAACTTCAGCAGAAACATTTCATGTTGACTGTCTGGTTCCTACCGTGAAGCATGTTGAGGGGGCAGCTCTGTGATAGTGTAGAGCGCGATATCTTGGCATCCTATGGGATTACTCGTAGTCCTGAGAGGTATGAGTAAAGGTGAGCAATATCGCAGTATTCTTACAGATAATATCCAACCTACGCTTCAGACTCTGTTTCCTAGAAAACATAATGTGTTCCTAGATGACAATGCGCCTGTTCACATGACTCCCTGTGTTCAAACATGGTTGGATTAATTGGAACAACTCATGTGGTGTTGCCAGTCTCCTGATATCAACATCATTTACCCTTTGTGGATTTTTTAGAGAACAAAGTCTGTGCTTCATTTGCTCTTCTATGTATACTACCTGAGCTAAAGACCGATCTGCACGAGGAATGGGTGTAAATTCTGCACGAGCTTTATTTGTCAATCACATACTCAATGCAACCTATAATATGTTGGTAATTATGTCGGTAATTTCTCTTTATATAAATTTTATAAAATACTTAATGAATTCTGTATTCATCTTGATATTTTTAATATGTCCTTTTCTGTTTTCAAAGATAAATCTTCTGAATTTTTAATCTCTTAATTTGTGTTTGTATTTGTGTTGTATGTGATGTATTTGTGTATATCATATGTGTTTATATATTTATGAATGTTTTGGGGGCCACCGTGGCCGAGTGGTTAAGACACCATTCCGCTAATCGCTTGAGAGCGTAGGAGTCAGGTCGGCGGGTTCGACTCTCGTCAGCTCCATTGCACACACTTTGTGGAGCTCCTGGGTGTAACTCTCTGGTGTTGTAAATTTCCTTGTATCTATCTCGTCCCTGTATATTGACGATGACTTATAAGCGGGCACTTGATGTCAAGCACACAAGTCAGATGTATGTTCTCAATAAACAAACAAACAAACAAATGAATGTTTTGCTTTTTCTTATGCTGCTCTTGCAACACTGTAAATGGATTCGTCTATAGTGTGCATTTTAATAAATAAATAGATAAATAATGAAGACCAAGGAGGGTCCAATCCTCAGCGCTTCCCAACCTTTTTTCTTACACGTATCCCTTTCTTAGGCTTTTCATTTCAGTGTACCGGTGGCTGAGAGGTTCTGCTCTCAAAAGCTAGTAGATGGGACGTGCTGGGTTCAAACCCCCGTCGACCTAACCGTTCGGAGTTTTCCGTGGTTTTCTTCGAACAATACCATAAATACGGGTTAGGATCCCTTTAAAAGACCTCCACGGAGGGTACTCCCCCCAGGGTCTATATCCCTCGTGTTGATAATTGGCCGTCAAAAATCAACGAATCCATTTTAGCGTACCCCCATTTCAAATAAACTCTCCCCTCGCCCTCCACTCAACCATATAATACAAACATGCTTTTTTTCATTAGTAATCTTCTTATCACAACCAACTAATAAATCGACACAAATTACACTGCCACTAACCTTCTATTTTTTAACTTGAATTTGAAAATTAATATTGCTCTTTATAATATTAGCTAAAAACAAAAAGAAATTAATATAGCAATAAAAGAAATTTTAGCTATCTTTGATAATTATTGGTATCATTTTTTTCTCATTATATACAAATGATCAAAATGACTTTTCATACTCTTAATGGAATCCTTGAGCTTGTTTCATGGAACTGAGTTTCTTAAAATCGGGTTCAGATATAATCTCAAGTTAAGAGTAGCGTCAAGTTTATTACGATACTTGTTTTTATTATACGCATAAGACGAAAATGCTTTTTTGACAAGCTCGGTATTTGTGAACTGCAACAAGTGTTTTATAGCCTTATAATTGAGTTCTTGGTAATCTTCTTCTACTGCTATCCAAAAAGCAATAATATTTCCTTGCTTGAAATCAGATTGTAAAAAAGAATCAGTCGGAAGTTCGATAAAATCTTCTTTTTCGGAAACTGATAAATTTTCGGCTTGTTGAAATAACAAATCGTTAAATAGGTTTGAAATCCAGTTATTTTCACAACTCTGCTTTGGAAAATAATGTCTGAATGACGTTTTCAGACTTATTAAATGAGCCATTATAAAAGATTTTATTTCTTCTGATAATTGAGGCTCGTTTTCAGATAAGAAATTGTAAAGAGTTTGAAAAAAGTCTGGCTGGTGTTTTATGATGCATGATTCCCGAAAATCTAATTTTTTAATCATTCACTCGATCCTGTCAGATACCTTAAAAATGGTTATGAAACTGTCCTGTAATCCTAAATTAAGTTTATTTACTTCTGAAAAAATGTCAGATAAGTATACAAGCACTTAAAGGCATTCGTTTTCATGAAATTTAAAGCTCAGCTAAAAAGGATGATCTTCAAAAAAAAAAAGGAACTTGAACTTCATGCCTCGAATTAAATAATCTTTCAAGTACTTTTACTCGTGAAAGCCACCTCACCCCTGTGTGCAAAAGCAGTGTAGTATGCAGGCTGTCCATCTTTTCACACAAAGATTTGAATAGGCTGGAGTTTGTTGAATTGGCCTTAATAAAATTAATAACTTTTATAGCTTGGTGGAGTTCTTCCTTGAATGAGTCCGGCAGGGGTTTGATCGCTAGACTGTATCTGTGTAACAGCAATGGGTTCCGTGCTACATGAGGTGCAATGTCTTTGATTAGACCGCGTAAGCCTATATAACACACAGGCATAGATATTCCACCATCAATGCAAACTCCACAGCAATTGGCCCAATTAATTTCTTTTTTACAGTAATAACTGTGAATGGCATTAAATATATCTTTTCCTGTAAATCTTTCTGTAAGGTGATAGCACCGTAGCAAATTTTCTTCAAGTACATTATCATTCAAATATCTTGCAATAACATGCAAAACTGACAGATTGTTGATATCCGTACTCTCCTTCACCTGAATTGAAAAGTACAGATTCTTTTTACTCTTTGAATTACTGTATATTCAATATCGCCAGACATGTCACTAATCCTTTGTGCAAATGTATTGTTTGAGAAAGGAATATTTAAGTTTTTTGTCCACATGTTTCTCACCAAACATACATTCAACAGCATCAGTGATACAAGGATATATGAAATTTTCAGTGATTGTATGATTTTTACCACTTTTAGCAATATGATAGGCTATTCTGTATGATGCTTCAACAGCATTCTCATTGTCTTTGTTTGTAGACAGCACGTAAGATGCTACATTAGGACCACTTCATAGTCGCTGAATGAAACTGACATCCTTTTGTTTATAAATTGGATGTTTTGTCTCTAAATGGCACATTAATAAAGAGGGTGTCAACCTATCGTTAGACAATATCTCTCAACATACAATGTATAGGGGTTTTGAAAATCTTTCTCTCTCATGAATGAAAATTCATATTTTAAGTACTCATTATTATAGTTTCTTTTCTTTAATGGGGCACTGATGCTTTCAGTTTTATTTAAAGTATTAGGTTTATCACTTACCAGAACAGGCCTATCAACAGATGCACTCAGGCTGTTTTGCACTTCTAAATAGATTGTTTCGAAGTACTTGCAGTTCCAGACTCACCAGGTTCGATTTCAATCGCAGTTGCAGTTCTCTTAAGAGTTCCGGTTTTCAACGAATTATCCATTTTAAAAACAAAACCACTCATATAATAAATAAACACTTCAAATTAAATGTTCATTAAAATGACGGAAGCTTTTCTATTAAAATACATTACTGATATAACTTCGCCTGTTCGAAAACGAAAATAATGGCCAGCTTTTCGACACTTTTTAACCAAGGACATTAGAACCAGAAGGTCTAACATAATTTAGGCATTCTGCAATTATTATTAAAAATGGAACAATGAAAAAAAGTGGTGACAAAAGAATATTGCATAATTATTAATTGAAGTTTTCAGGAAGATGAGAGAAAATATATAAGTACTTATACAATATGCGTAACAGTGGGCGGAGTTAGGGACATTGCATTATTCATGAATTATTAGGTCTAGCAGGCTTTTTCTTTCTTTTCTGAATGTAACATATTGGATTTACACATGTGACTAACTTTGAAATCTAAAATTATAAATTTTCTTTTTGTGTTTCCAATTAAACCATTTTGCTGAATTCTGCCATTACCAATATTATTTTCATGTACCCCAGCAGCCCCGCCACCTACCCCAGGTTGGAAACCGCTGAAAGAATGCAAATAAGACATTCACATTCTTTCACAGGTGTTCATATTACTTTGTCCTATAACTGTATGTGTATGAGTGTATGCTAACCAAACAAATCATGAAAATGAGTAGCATCCAATAATTGATATACACATACAGAATAAATATGAGCATGACCAGTTATATCTGAAAACTTCAAACACTAAATAGCAGTATTATGGCCACTTAGTGGGAATTATTAGCATTCGGTAATTTAATTTTTTTAAAGAAAAAAGTTGTGTTGTCTTTTTGACCCCAAGCAGATTTCTTTATTTGGTGTGTATGAGTTAAAAAATTATTATTCAACCTCTACTAAATAAGCTGTTGTGCTTAACATTTTTACACCAATTAGTTCTTTTCCTTGTACACATTTTCTCGGAATAGCTGCAGGACAGAGTTTATCACTCTTCTATTGTTCTTTATCTCTAATTTGCTGAATATTTATTTTCAAAATTAGAATGAAAAATAAAAGAGATCATCCACTTATTCTTTTACATGCAGAAATTTATTGCACTTGTTATGGTTAATGAATGTTGTGAATAATTAGATTACCCAAAGTAAATTGTGACAATCCAAATTATATTAGTTTTATTTTAGTATCATTTTTATATAACGTGATTTTTAATAAAATGACAAACAACTATTTAAAGAATATTTTTTGTTTATTCATTAGGTAATATACATTTACAAACTTTTCAAATGGTATTCATCTTAGATTTTAATAATTTTTACATCATTTTAAAAATTTAGAAAATTTAAGATTTTAATCAATAATTAAAAAAATCATTTTACAAAAATTACGTTTTAATCACTGATTTCAATCATCTGATTAAAATTGTTGACACCCTATTTAGAGCCCTATATCACAAATGAAAGTTGATTCACTTTGTGAAGGTAAGATAATGTTTGCGCTGAGATTACCACTCACTGAAAATCCTTTGGAACATATTTCACAAAACAAAAGATCTTTTCATTGTATGGAGTATAGATCTGCGAGGCCTTTCCAGGAATGGGCCCAGCTTAGCCTGAACAAGAAATTTATTGAACTGCCCCTGTATATAATAAAATCCAATAGTTTTGTTCAATGCAATCCAACTTACCCCACTTTCTAAAAATATACCTCAATTTCTGAAATAGCATTTAAAATTGTTGAAAAAAAACCCACTTACTTGTGAATTGATTTTATTTTGTCTCAATTTCTAAAAATATGCTGATATTTCTGAAACAGCATTTAAAATTATTGAAAAAAGAACACTTACTTGTAAACTGATTTTTATTTTACATGAGCAATTGATGAAATATGGAATAACAAAAATTATTATGACTGCTCTGACAATTAAGTGATTAAAAAATTGACTTAGACACTTATATTTAAATGATGATTTTTTTAGAAAATCAATATAGTTTGAACAGAAGGAAAAACACAGTAAGAAAATTACAATTTAAACCAGTGGATCTCAACCTTTTACTGGCCAAACGTCACAGAAGCCCCTATAAAATCATGGACTCTGCTAGCACTCTATAACATTTATCACTTATTATTTAAATAGGAAATTATTTTCACATGGAAGAAGTCTAAAAGATATTTAACAATAACAACTCATTTTGCATGTTCTTAGCTTATCAAACAAGCAATATTGCTATCACAGATAATTTTTTAATATAACTGTATAAATGAAATGAGATCATCACACTTTCACCTTTATGCTGCAAAGAGTTTTATTGTTTCTTGCCAACTTACTTCAGTATAAAACAGAAACATCATATGATCTGCATTGTTATCTTCACAAAATTTCTTGATCAGATACTTACATTTCATATTAAATTTAATAGCATTTATATACAATTTAATACATTTAGTAACTTTATAAAAAATTATTGGAATATTTTCAACACACTAAGATTTCATTATAAATAATACAACGCACAAGATAAAGAAGCATTTCTCGATATTTATCTTTTAAATTTTAAGTAGCCATATTTATTTCCCATCATAACACATCTGTATTGTTTGATTTAAAAATGTGATGTATATATCATACACAGTTATTTACTGCGTATGAGGTCTGCACTTGAACCATAAGAATTTTACTACTTACTCATTTGCTTTTCTGATGCTCATTTGCCTTTTATATATTTGGTAAGATTTGTAGTATCTCTCAGCTATTTCAAGTACTTTTTGTAGATTAAATGTGTTCAAGACAGTCAGTTTTGGATGTATCCCTAAATTATTTCATGTATATTTTTTTTCAAAATGTGACATGTAGCTGAATGAATAAAAACTTGCTTCATTCAATAAATAGTTTGAAAAATTGTAAAATATGATATTAATCAGAAAAGTTTTGATGCTTTTAAATTAAAACAAAATCCATGATACCTAAAAATCTTCAAAGATTTTTCATATAATTTTTTAGATTTAAATGCTATTTTCCAATTTTGATTGGTAAATTTTTAAAAATTCAATCAAAACCTTTTATTTTCAGTCTACAACGTTATTTTTTTCAAAATAAGACAGAAACTGACAAGAAATAGGTTAATAACAAATTTGGAATTGTTTCCCTAAAATATGAAATTGCCGCCTGTGGGAGCCCCACATTGGGAAGCACTGATTGAAAAGATTAAAAAGAAAAAAACAGCAGGTATTTAAAAATCTCTCTCTACAATTTATTAGATGAAATTAAATTGACAAAGATTTTGTTAAACAAATTTACAACATTACTTCACTTTTACAAAAATAAATTTAATAAAACGATAGTCTAACATGACTCAGAGGAAGAAAAGAAGTCCATATGCAGCTTGGCACAGAAGAAAGTAGTCTGAGGTGGCGAAGTACAGACACACAAAAAAGAAGTGTGGGACAGCTAGGAATGGAAAAAAGAAGTCTGGGACAGTCCAGCCAGAATTCATAAAAGAAAATTGGCCTAAACACAGGAACACATAGACTTCTAGAAAGGATACACAAATAATTTTTCAGGTGCTCATTTTGTGAAAATGCTTTGGATTTTATAAATGAAAGGTTTTCATTTATAGGAGAATATCAATATGCTTTTAGACTGAAACTTATTGAAAATCTTTTGAACATCTTTTACAGAAAAATGGTTCTTCCTTTGTATGGCTTCATAAGTGTTCTTCCGAATAAACCCCTTGTAAAAATCGTTTGAAACATATTTCACAAACATATAATTTTCAATTTGTATTACAATGCAAGTATGCTTTTCATCTTCTACTTACTGAAAATGTTTTGGAACATATTTTAAAAACAAAAGGGTTTTTTTTTGTATGGGTACACAAGTGTTTTCTCACTTGTCTCTTTTTCTTTGGAACAACATATTGCACAAATGAGAATTCTTTCATTTGTAAGAAAATACAAGTGTAATTTTATTCTGCCTTATACTGGAAAAAATTGAAACATATATTTCACAAACAAACGATTTTTCCCTTGAATGTGTAACATAATTTCTTTTAGATGATCATAACATGAAAAAAAATTGGGACATATTTCACAAAGTTTATTTGTATAGGGGTGGTAGTTTTCTTTTGAATTACCACTGCATGAAAAGCCTTTAGAACACATTTTACAAATGTAAAGTATTTTACTTGTATGCAAATGGGTTCATAGATCAGATATTTATGAAAATCTTTCAAAACATATTTTAGAAACAAATGTTTTTTATATGCCATGGCCATGAAAATGTATTTTACTCTATGTGAAAATCATTTGAAACATATTTAAAAAAATCAAAAGATTTTTTCTTTCTGTGGGTTAACACACGTTATCGCAGATGACCTCTTTGTGCAAATCTTTTAAAACATATTTCACAAATAAAAGGCTTTTACTTTGCATGGGTAAGCAAATGTTTTTTAAGTTTACTACTTCTTGAAAAACCTTTGGTACATATTTCACAAACAAAAGGTTTTTTCTTTATGTGGGTATGTAAGTGGCCTTTCAGAGTACCACTTTCTGAAAATCCTTTGGAACATATTTCACAAACAAAGGGTTTTTCCTTCGTATGGGTACGCAAGTGTACTTTGAGACCACTACTTTTTGAAAATCCTTTGGAACATATTTCACAAACAAAGGGTTTTAACTTTGTATGGGTACGCAAGTGTTCTTTAAGATTACTACTTACTGAAAAACTTTTGAAACATATTTCACAAACAAAAGGTTTTTCCTTTGTATGGGTACACAAATGTTCTTTCAAATTCCAACTTTTTGAAAATCCTTTGGAACATACTTCACAAACAAAAGGTTTTTCCTTTGTATGGGTACGTAAGTGTTCTTTCAGAGTACTACTTTCTGAAAATCCTTTGGAACATATTTCACAAACAAAAGGTTTTTCTTTTGTATGGGTATACAAGTGCTTTTTCAGATTACTACTAACTGAAAATCCTTTGGAACATATTTCACAAACAAAAGGTTTTTCCTCCGTATGGGTACGTAAGTGCACTTTCAGATTACCACTTTCTGAAAATCCTTTAGAACATATTTCACAAACAAATGGTTTTTCCTGAGTATGAGTGTGCAAGTGCTTCTTCAGATTACCACTAACTGAAAATCCTTTGGAACATATTTCACAAACAAAAGGTTTTTCCTTTGTATGGGTTCACAAGTGTACTGTTAGAATACTAATGTGTGAAAAATCCTTGAAACATATTTCACAAACAAAAGGTTTTTCCTTTATTTCAGTGTGAGAGTGTTCTTTTAGAGAGCAATGTTGAGAAAATACTTTAAAATACATTTCACAATTAAAAGTTATTTTCTGTTGCTCGAGAATAAAGAATCCCTTAACTACTTTGAAAATGTGTATCAGTTGTCTTCTCTTTAATCTAAAATATCAAAAAAAAAGTAATAAACATTTTCTATCTGCAGATTTATAATTATTTGCAATTAAAAAAAATTATAATTTAAAAAGCCAAAAAATGAAAAAAGACATTATTTTAAAACTAATTGTTTCATATTAACCTTTAAGAACATGTACTGTTTGTAGAATACCAAGAAAGGACATGAATAGGACATGAGATGTATCTATTTTACGTCAACACCTTTTAAAGTCTAAATATCCTCTTTTGATGATATTTTTGTTACATGTATAACAGTAGAAATATCAAATTGAAAAAACTGATTTTATTAGACTGAACCAAATATACTATAAACAAATGTAGTTCACAATTTCTAGCATTACAAATTTGAAACAAAAACAAACAAATTCAAAATGACAAAAAGAATTTTAGTCATTCAGATAAGTTATTGAAATTTATGGAACAATTATGACAGCTCTCACATATGTGTTTAAATATTTTCATATATTATTTACACGTTAAATTGGAACAATCTGATGACCTTTTTTGCACCCCGGTGGTTATTTTTCAGCATAAATAATGAAAGACAGCACAAAAAGTTAGAATTATATTGAAGGATCTTTAGCAGGGGAATAAATGAGATGCAGGTTTTAATCACATGATTATTCTGAAATTTGCAGATTTTTTCCACAAAGTGGCAAACTGAATGCAGCACTCATGTTCTTAGAGGTAAAAAAAAGCCACTATTTATGAAACTTCAAAATCTTTTTTTCTAGGAGGGAAGCCTCCCTAACAACATTTGTAAGAAGTACCAACTATTTTAAAAAGAGAGAAATTTATCTTTAACCCTGCATTCAGTTTAATATGCTTAAATTTAATATAATCATTAATAAGTAGGGTACTGCTAATTTTAAATGTTAAAAAATAATTTATCAGTGGCGACAATTTTTAGTTTCACTCCAGCTTTAATCTTAAATGGGATACATGTATCATACATGAATTAAACTTATTTTTAGGGTCCTGTACTTAAAACGTAAAAACGGAAACATTATAAGATCACTCCTGTGTCTATCCATCCATCTCTCATGGCGCTTTTTCTCATGAAATATGGGACGTGTAAAGTTCAAACTTGGGAAAGTTATAAAGCCTTTTAACCACATATTTTCAGATTATTAGTCATTCACAAATACTTTTAGGAAAAATTCAGGGGCTAATTAAGTTACTTGAAAAAAAAAGTTTTCTTTTTGTATATCGTGTGAAAAATCTCGTAACATCGAACTCACAAATATTCTTGTTTTAATTTTAGGTATTATATTTTGAGAGATATCATTGAAAATGCATTATAAAAATATGTCCACCTCCTCTATTTACAGATCTACTGAAACTAAAATTATGAAAAAATTAGAAGTACATGGAATTTATTTACCCTTGCATGAAAATTATAGTGATAGTAACGTAGTTTTTGTGAAAAACACATTTTTCTGTTACACACTAACTTTACTTTTCCGGTATCAGTGAGGGAGTTGACGGCGCTTGAGGAATCTATTGTCACAGAATTATCCAAGGATATTTCATAATGATTTTTAAAAAAAATTGCCAATAATTATCCAAGATATTAATTAAGTTACTTAAAAAACCTTGCTTTTTATATATCATGTAGGGTACCGCTCGAAAGATCTCGTAACATCGAACTCACAAATATTCTTGTTTTAATTTTAGATATTATATTTTCAGAGATATCGTTGAAAGTATACTGGGAAAATATGTCCCTCCCCACCCCTCTTATATCTTAAAAACAGTGAAAAATTAGGGGTAGTAGGACTTTATTAATTAATAAATAGTAATTAATAAATGTAATGCACGGAACCCTTTGTGTACGAGTTATACTCGTACTTGACAGAATTATTTACAATTTAAAATGATAGTACACATAAAAACATTTTATTTATTTATTCATTGATAGGGTGAATTAAAAAGCAAAATATTTAATTTAAAAAATATTTAAAAATTATTGGTATAAATAAAAGATGGTTGTTTAGATAATATTTTTAATCTCTCATTTAGAAATAATGATAATTTATAGAATTGAAGATAAAACAGTTTATACAAAAACAAAGCAATTACTTACTTATATAAATGTCAATAAATAAAAATATCAATCAATTTATATTTAATACATATAAATGTTTTTACAATATTTGATAAAAATATTTAAATTTCTGAAAACAGAGTTTTATGGTTTAGCAGACAGTTAAAGCTATTTATAGAAGACTTCATGTACAATACCGAAACAAAAATCACGTGTTTTAATATAAACAACTATTGATAATATATTTTTAAATGTAAAAATCAATAAATTATTTAAAAAATAATTCCTACTTAATTCATATGTATAAGCATGCAATTTATTTACTTTAAGCATTCAAAATTTAAATTTGGCTAAAATATGAATAAAACAAGTACAAAGAAACATTAATTTCACATGACCTGTAATCTGCAAAAAGTTTGAACTCTGCAAAATGCTTAGAACCAAACTGTGCAGATTAGTGGTCTTCTACTATACATGTCAAAGTATCACTGAAAGAATATATGTCAACAATTTATAAACGTTTTAACCAAATATTATGTAAATCTTAATATATTTGAATTTCTTTCAGCTTCTGTTGTCAGAAATTCATAGTGGCCAGTGTATTGCTTCTCCAATATTTTGAAAAAAGCAAATTTTCTAAAAATCAATGAAATTTCTTGGGTGATAGGCTGCCACCAATGATATTATCTGGAGTAGAATTTCGAAAGTTTGGGCATGAATTCAACCTTCTTGTCATGCATTTCAGACTCAGGTTAATATATAAGGTTAACGCAATTTAAATATGGCTTGTTCTGAAATTTAAAAAAAAACTTTACTTTTAGTAATTTTCAAAAACTAAAATTGTTGTGCTTAGGAAGTGTTTCCAACATTTTTAAAAAGTTTTTACAATAAAAAAAATCATGATTTGAGGTCTAGGCTTAAAATATTTTATTTAAAATCCCATTTTGTTTACTATATACACATGTACATGACACATAATACCGTATATAATTATTAAAAACCAAAGATAATTAGTAATATAAAATTACCCTAAAATAGAAACACAATTTCTACAATTTGAAAAACATTGTTTCATCAATAAAAGTGACTTTCATGGATCAAAGCCAAATCCATGCTATAACAAAATCATGGACGTAACATATCAGAAAAATATGCCTAATATTGTCTAAACCAGTTGTTTCCAAACTTTTTGACTCATGAAATCATTTTTAGAATGAATCTCTATGACAGAGCTCTACCAATCTACCACATTTCGCATTTTACAAGTTAGGTAATGATATTTAGATACATTACTTAGGAGAAGAAAAAGAGCGGGTATATAGTAGTCTACACAATAGTGCAATGTCTCTGTAATAAAATTATAGATTTCAAAAATTTTATTATAATTGTCAATTTATTCTCAAATCCATCAATACTGTCAAACCTAGTTATACATAAAAGTTCTTTGAAATTCAATAAATCAAAACAATTGTCTCACAATAGATTTTACACTGATAGTGTGACGGTTTAATGTGAAACTTGGTGATAGCCATGTTTTGCAAAGTTTTGATATATTCAGTTGAGTTTCTCATAATAGAATGTGAATGTTTTATTATGCATTAAAAAAGTTTGTATAATTTGTTCTGGTGACCGTGTAAGCAGAGAATCAAGTTTTACAGAGAAATGTCACTGAGAAAGACAGAAACACTAATTTTGTTTTCCCCAACATGATTTTGAATCCAGCTGTCAAATTATTTCAAAGCTCCAGTAAACTTTTGTTTTGAAATGCAAATTTTAGTTTGCTGTGAGATGTCAAATCAATGAGTAACTCATATTGTATTGAGTTTCAGCTGATTGGTTTTCTGTTGACACTGAACACATTCAAAGTCTATAGCACTTCTAATAAACTGTGGAAAAATAGTGTTCAAACATATCTTTCAAATAGATTACAAAGGTTGTGAATTATCACCTTACTAAACAGCGTACAACCTACAGAGGGAAAAAATGTCCAGACCGTCAGTGGATCATGGATCCCTTGGTATAGCGCACCAATTAAGCCATCCGGATGACATCTGGTCTAGTAATATTTCACTCTTATATGGCTAGGATACAGCCTTGCAGCACTAGATGAAACGTCAATCATGAGCACAACTGCTAGAGGCAAGCATGAGACAAATCAAAGCCAGAAAAATATTCACTCTGTTGGTTGTGCGCTTTTTAGTAAAGTGATAATTCACATCCTTTGTATTTCAGTAGTTTACAGTGTAATTTCAGTTCTGCTGAAAAATTAATTAGTATATATATCTTTCAAAGCTTCATGATACAATGAAGTTTTTTCTATATGTTATCTAGAAGAGGGATGTTATTTTACATCTATGAAACTTTTCAGAAATGAGAAAAACAATCAATATCTTCTCTTTCCCACACATTCCAACCAATACAACAATTTTTTCTTAAAATTAGACACTTTGTCACTGCTTTAAAAACTGCAACAAATTCACCTTGCAAACAGATTCATTTCTTTCATTTTGCTAATCATATTGGTCAATTTGCACACTAAGTTTTCATCATTTAAAACATCTGCCAGTGGAGCATTATGGTCCATTAAAATGATGCAATTTCTGCATATAATTACTTCAAATGTGTAAATGTGCTCTCTTGAGATGGAAAGAGAAAGCCCAATTTCAAGAGGTAATGATTTCATATAGTTTATGAATCAGAATCATTCAACATTATTATCTGTTCAGCAATTTTCCTGATGACTAGCATGGTCTACAAAAAATGCTGTTACATTTACATTTCATAATCTTATCTTTAATTTTCTCAAATTGGTTCCTGTATTGTGACCAATCATTTCATTATCATAATCAGCACATAAATGTGCACAATTTTTTTCCATGATATTTCATTTGATAAGAGAAGTTCATCCCATTGGTTTGTAAGTGGTCTGCAAAAGAAGTATTCTCCTGAAAACTTTTTAAGTAATGGTGTTATTTAACAAAGGAATATTGTAGGTTAACAGCTTTTCATCACACTTTTTTATCAACACCTGACAATATACAAAGTTAAATATGTGTGTCAACAATCATAAGAGCTACTCAGTAACTTATAAAAGAATCTTACAGTACTCTTCCATTGTTTGTTTCATCAATTGTTGACACAGATTTGTTGAGTTAAAATTTTGTTACACTTCTTCTGAAAAGAAAGAAATGGTTTATCTTTCAAGTCAGAATGGTTCCCTCTGCAATTTAGCAGGAAACATGGAACAGTTTATTGATAGTTAACTGCAAATCATGCAGGGAACCGATGGTAGATGAGGTGTTAAATTTAACTATGCAACATTCCACTAAAAACTGCAGTTCTTGCTTACTAATTTTTAATCTACTATTTGTTACACAGTTTTTCAGATGGTGTGAACGAAAAATTGAAAGAGACACTGGTAGAAATGAATATTTGTGACAGATAAAATATACATAAAATAAAAACACTTGTTATCTAAGCCTTATATTTGCTGTAAAAATTTTGAAAAGATAGGGATTTTTGTAATAATAAAATTTGTAGACGCTTTTATAAAAATTCTCTGCTTGCATTGTGTTGATATTCAAATTTAATTTTTTTTCTGGACTGCTGTAGAGCCCATAGAAAGTGCCCAAGGACATCTTACAACTCTGTGAAGCTTTGGATGGGAACCCTATGTTCCAAACTATGCACAACATTTACATATGCTGCTTGGATATAAAATTAAACAGAACAATTTTAAAAACTTATCAACAGATTTCTGCTATTTTTAAAACTGACATAATTAATTAGGTCAGGGAGTTAACATCTTATAAAAGTACTCTACGCTAATTAAAAGTTTTAAATAAAAACCAGATGAAATAACTTACATGCTTCAGGAAATGTTCCATTCAACAAGTGGTTCCCTGCAGTTAATTTGTTTTTTTATCAAGCTCTAGATTAAACTGCCATATAGTAGATTTTTATATAACTAAACTGATATACCATGGAAATGACTATAATTCTACAAACTGATGTGTCTTGAGCTGTAATTTTTTTTTAAATACAGTAAAAACTAAGCAAAGTATATCCATTTTTTAACTTCCTACATTTTATACGGTTCTCTTCCTTAATCTTATGAGGCAAAGTTATTTAGTAAAGTAAAAACAGGCAAAGAGGGATATTCTATAGAGGCTAAATTTAGCATAGCTTTAATTTAATAAAAATAGTTTTGAATTTCAAATTTGTTTTAACCCATTCGTGGTCAAGACGTGTCCATTTTCTCCCTACTAAGAGGCTGTAATTGGACGTATTTCATTTCTTTGTAAGTGGTTAAGAGTTCCAGAGGTTAAAAATTCAGCAGAAATACTAGGAAACTTCTTTCCCCCTGTGTAATGAATCTATTGTGAACGCATCTGGCCTTACTTGACAAATTCATTTTCTCTGGTGATCGATTGCCCACCTGACAAAATCCCCTGAACTTAATCTCTAATCCCCTTTCAAAAAACTCATTTTGCATTTAATGTGCAAACATCGCTTTAAAAGCAGGTGACTTTCTTTTTGCAATGAAATGAAAAATAATGGAAACATAATTCCGCGTTTATTTAAAAAAATTATAAATTGTTTCGTAAATAACTTTCTTTATTAAATGAATTACTATCTAAGGTGTTAATATCTTATTCCAGTAAGGGGATTTAATGAAACAAACAATAGTACTCATTCTTCGAATATAAATGAATTAATTAATAATTATTTCATCCCTGTAAATATAAGCTAACAAAGCAAAATTTTAATGATACCAGATGCAGTTAAATTCAGATATAGACTAACATTCTTTTCTTTATTATTAAGTCAAATCTACAAGAAATGATTTTTTATGTAATGTCTTAGTTTGAAAACTTTCTAAGAAGATAATTTTAAAAGATTCGAAAAATATAATATTTCTACAATTTGATCCCTAAGTTCTGGACCTACTTTTTTAAAGCTTATTTAAGTGAGTAGCAATTATAAAACATCCTATATTAGAATTTGGTAATCGATTCTTATAAAAATCTATGCTGTTATGTCAATGTTTATCAGTACTTGATTTTTCTAGAATCACCCATCACTATTCAGAGAAACAATGTCACATTAAAGCAACCAATGCTAGCATTGATGATGTTTGTATACATGATAGATTAGAAAATACATATAATAAAACTACAAATCAGTTTGCACAAAAGTGGAAGATGTTGCCATAGACACATCATACAATACTCACACACACCACTAGTTGGTATGCAATACAATAAGAAGAAAAATGTGACTGGTGAAAATGGAAAAGGAGTAAAGTATGAACGAAAAAGAAAATATACCTGAATTTTGTTTTATGCCCAGTGTCAACTGCAACTGAAATGTTATTCAGCTGCCTGAACTGCTGTTTTCATAACCTTTTTTAGATGTCCAGCAATAGTGTTCATTGAGTTTTATATCTGTAAAAAGAATTCAGTCATTGAAGTTTAAAAAAAAAATGCAAAAAAGGCTTTTAAGACTTTGTAAGTAACCATGCTGCTGTAAGGACATAAATATAAGATAAGTGCAACAATAGTAGGCAGCAATGAGATAAAATGCTTTATAAATACTTTATTTTTGGTTCCAAATGAAATAATATCATTTCCCAACACTCAGAATCTTTTTACCAATCATCAGCCAAGAGCAAAGTATTGTGGGTAGAAGAAAATTGAGTATTTTTTGCAGTACTAATCAGCCATTTTTAACACTTTCCAACCTAGTTGAAAAGTGTTTATGACTTCGGTTTGTCTGGCCGTATGGCCGTCTGCCGTCTGTCCATGTTCTAACTCCCGTAAATATACTCGGATTGCCTTGCAATTTTTATATGTTATTGTCGTTATCTATAGCACGTTCCCTATTTCAACTGAAGTGTGTAGCACTTATAGTTTTTTTACAGGGACACTCAAAAGAATTCCGTTACATTACGGTCTATGGGGAAAAATCCTTTGCGGTTTATTTTAATAATGTTACACAATTGCAAACACATTGTAATTGATATATATCACTAAGGTGTATTGCAAGAAACTTAATATGGAATAGGGTGTGCATAGCACTTATACTTAATTTACAGGGACAGTCAGAAGAATTCCGTTACATTACGCCTACAGACAAAAATCGTCTGCGGTTTATTTAAATAATGTTTCACTATTTTAAACGCATTGAAATTTATATATATCCCTAAGGTGCATTACAAGAGGTTTACTACAGAATATTGTGTGTATAGTACTCATCGTTCATTTACAGGGACACACAAAAGAATTCTCTACTGTCTGTTAACAATAATTCCTGGAAGTGCGTTTTAATTTACTGAACGCGATTTTAAAATTAACTCATTTTTTGTTTATTACGTGGTGTGATAAATTCTGTAGATCCTATGCAGGGAAGCACAAAAGTTCGCGAACACATTTCCGTTTATTGACAGAAACTCCAGAAGGAGAATTTTAAACTGTGCTACGCGTTTCTTAACTGAACTAAAATTTAGCATCCTATGTAGTATATATACAAATCTATAGATCATATACAGGGCTGAATAAAAGTATTCGGATATTTTTCCAAATATTGTTTACGTTGGAAATTCCTGAAATTATGTTTTTAAATATGCTATGCGTTTTCCAAATTGTTTACGTAGATGTTATCTTTCAGCTTATTAAACGGTAGGATTTGTAAAATTATTTTGGAAGCGTTGGAAAGTATTACATAATCTATGCTTGACGCATTATTTTTTGTTCTTGTTTCTATTAAAATTAGTCGACTACTAAAACATAAGTGGCTAACTACCGGTGGTTTTACTCTATTGTATTTTTTAAAACTAGAAAAGCATTTGTAAAAAGAACAGTCGGAAAATTAAAATATCAATTCAGACAAAATAAATTTATAAAACTAGAATGTTTTATTTTATACAGTAAGTCACAAACTTATCAGTACAAATATTTAGGGGTGGTAATAAATGTCAAGGACAAACAATGTTTGTATAGGAAACTAAAGTCACAATCCACTTTAAGAAGACAAAAATACATGATGTCTCACTCCAAACAAGTGGTCAGAAAACTATTTTTTTTTAATGAACTATAAGCACTTTATATTGCAAATCTAGTTAACTACAACAGCTTGTTTTTAAAAATAGTGACTGCAGACTACTTCACGAATGGAATCACTACTTTGCTACTTTCAGATTTTATAAAGGATTTAATCTACAATTGAAAGTTTCAGTCCTGTTGGAAATCTAATTAAAATTTAGATATTATCCAATGCTAAGAACTTATTCGTCTTATATATGCCACTGGGTTGTGTGCTCATGTATGACATTCCATCTTGCACTGCAAAGTTGCTGCCTTGGCAACATATAAGTGAACAATTCAAGACATGATATCGTCCAGATGGCTTAATGATAAAACACTTGATATGTTATACCAGGGTGTCTGATTTGATCCCTGGTCTGTGCACATTTTTCATTCTGTTAGTTATATGCTGTGTAGCAAAGTGGAAATTATTTCACATCCTTTGTCAGTGTTATTAAATTTAAGCACAGTTTCAGTCCTAATGGAAATCTAATTGGAATTTAGATATTAACCAATGCTGGAAATTTATTCGTCTTATGTATGCCACTGGGTTGTATACTCATGTATGACATTTTATTTTGCACTGTACAGTTGCAGCCTTGCCAACATATTCGGTTCAGTTATCTTTATTTTGCTTTTGAACATTTTAAAACCTTGGTCAATTACAGCATAAACGCACCACTTGTGCCTATGCTCTGCTTACTTCATTTAATTACCTTAGGGTTTAAAATAACAAGGTTATGGGCCTGAGGCCAAGGATTTGTTTAGAAGCTGATTTTCGTTGGTTATATTTTTAAGGATACTTTTTAAGTTTTCCAGTTTTGAATTTTAAAAGTCCCAGTTCTCCAGTTGTCTCATTTCAATCATTGAGCTTTGAGATGGGGGGGCTGATAGCGTTTTGCTATAATACATTTTTTCTAAGAAGTTTGAAATTTGTTTAAAGTTTTCTGTTTCTATTCAGAATTTTTTTTTCTCTCCAATTCCAATTTAAAAATTTATCTGAAGTTGTTTTTCTAAACTTAGAGGCTGCAATAGTAAAACGGTCTGGATCTTATATGATGATGTCACAAAGTGCTTTTACATAAATAAATGAAATCATTTAAGTGCTGTTAGAGAAGTGACCCAAAGGAAGTTTAAGTGTTTTTTTGATAAATGAATCCTTGTCTGTAAGACGTGTTGTTAAAGTTCTTATCTATGTTGAAAAGCAAGAACTGTGTGGTCAAGAATGCAGATTTCTATTGAGAAATAAAGAAAGTGTATAGAGTTGTGAAAATTGTGTTTGTTTTGAAAAGCATCGCCAATTTTTTTAAAGTGAAGTCTTTGTGGTGGATTGTGATCCACAGTGTCAGTCAAGTTTTTTTTTAGTGTTGAGTGTGCTTATTGAGAGGCAGCGTCTGGGCCATTTTACCCAGTGGACTTGTGAACATCATCGAGGAAAAGAGGATGTTTGTTTTGCGTGAACTCGATTTTTTTTAGAACTGAGCATCAGCATTATTTTTTTTGAACTATGGTTTAAGCATAGGTAATTGTATCGGGAGAAGTGATCATCTGTAAATTTTTTTAATGAATATTAATGATCTATGCCATGTTTCTTTTGATATTGAAATTTTTAGATTATGATAAAAGTTTAGTTTTGAAGTCACTTACTTGCATTAAAGTTTTCTTTAATAAGTTATAAATATAAATTTTTTTTTGAAGGCTGAATCTTATATAGTTAAGTACTGTTAAAGTAGTTCAAATTTTTTTTTATATCAATGTGTAAGGTAAATCCTTATAGTATTTAAAAATTGAAGTTATTGAAATTTTTTTTAAGTGTTCATAAAAGTATTTAAGATAAGGTAAAGTGTAAAATGTATTATTGGCCTGATAAGTTTTTGAAATTTTTAAGGTTAAATGCTTTTGTAAAAGTGAATCTAATTTTTTAACTAATTTGATAATTTTTAATTATGAAAGTTTTGAATTACAATGCTTTTAATTCAGCCATTAAAGCTAAATGTTATGTAAATGTGAAGAATTTTTTTTTTGAAGTTAATGAATTTTAATTATAAGTGTTATTGCTAATATAATTCAGCTTTTATTAAGATAGAAGGTGAAATTGATTATATATTTTTTTTTAATAAAACTTATAGAAATTGTCTACATGTATATGTGTTAGAGATAAAATTTTTTTTAAGAATAGTTAAAGTATTATGATGTGTTTGAATTTTTTTAAGGAAGTTAAATAGAATTGTTTTTCCATGTTTTTGGAAGGTTAACTAATGAGTATGGTTGACGGAGTTTGGAATTTTAAAGTGTTAAAATAGCTACAGCTGCAGTCTCTTAAGTGTTAAAGTTTTTTTTTTCAGTTTTTTTGAAGGTGCTTAAATTGTAAAATGCAATATATAGTCTTAAACAGTTTAAAGTTAAGCATTTTTTGTAATTGTTAAAGTAAGTTTTTCTTTAGAGATAAACCAGTAATATTGTTAAACTTATGTCCATATACAGTTTTTTTTTAATTTGAATTAAATTTAAAGTTATAATGTTAAAGTAAATTTTGATCTAAAGTTTAAATTGTTAAAATCTTGACTTCAATTGGATAATTCCATGTGTTAGGAAAATGGAGTCCTGTATATTGGGTCAGGAGTATTGCTTTTAAATGGCAATGTTGTTTAGACTTAGATATTCAAGAATTTTTTAATGAATATATTTTTATATACCTTCAATGTGTTACGTTTAGTTTAATGTTGTATCTTCTATGTTTTATGAAATTTTTTTTAATGTTATTTCAGATATTTATATATATTAATTTTATTGAGTTATCAACTTTAAGTATGTTTCACTTGCAGAAGGGGTGTTTTTATGGAGATTTCTTTTTCGGGATAATACATTTCTTTTAAGGTGGTAATTTCAATGTCCTGAAATGTGATAGGTCTTTTGGTGAAATACATACCCTGCAAATATAGTGAAGACATGCATGTTGAGTTTTTTTTTTACGTTGGAAATTTTTTTTGGTTGTTATAAAAGTTTTTGTGGCTGTAGTATATCAAGTGTTAATTGGTGTTAGGATATATCAGATTGTGTAAGGAAATTGTTATGTTAAAATGTAAGGAAATTTTTTTGTGGTAGAAAGTGTAAGAAATATATCTCGGTGACATTGGAAAAATTTTTTTTGGTTTGTGTCAGGAAGTGTCAGGAAATTTTTCAATAGTTTTAGATATTGTTTTTTTTTTAGAAAACTGTGTTAGAACCGTGTTAGAAAATTGTGTTAGAAATTTTTAGAAATATTTGAAAAATGTGTTAGGATTAATTGGAACTATTTTTTTTTTGTGTAGGGAATAATGTAGATAGTATTAAAACTGAATATACAGATTTTGGGGGATTCTTTTAAGGTGTCGTTATTCAAGGAAGTCATGGATGGTGAATTTTCTGTTATCCAGTATATTGATTAGGTTAAAGGCATTTGTTTTTAGGGTGCAAATGTTAGAGGCCTTAATCAAGTTTCTGGGAGTACCCCATTTAAGGAAGAGATTTTTTTTTTTTTTGGCTTCAAGTTAATTGAATAATGGAACATCGAGTTAGGTAGCCCTGGCGGATACTGGAGAATGGCAGCTATTTTTTTTCTTGTTGTAGTTTCTTGAAGTTTGATAAGATATGACATTGAGGAGGAAATGGCCGGGTATATATTTTTAAGATCATTCTGTTTTAGGAAATAAAGTTTCAGTTTGAACAAATGGGGGAGTATATTTTTTTTAGGTCTTTCCCAGTTTGTTTTTATGAGGCTTAGCATAAATGATGTTGAAAAGGACTATTTGTTAGGAACTTTTAAGTTTGTGTTAGATATGCTGAGTACTTAAGGTTGAAATTTCCTGGTAAGGTTCTTCTTCTGGAGTGTTTTTCTTGTTGGAATAAGAGTGTTGGAATTCAGATCAAGATAGTTTTGATTGTGCTCCATGTTTAAATTTGAAAATAGTTTGAAATAGGTGTTGAATTTTCAAAATGGTTTGATAATTATCCGTTGGTCATATTCATCTATGTTATGTTGTAGTGAGTGGTGTGTAGACTGGGGCCCCAGCAAATGAAGTTGATTGATAGGTTTTTATGAAAGGAGATGAATAAATGGAGAGTACTCATTTAAATTTGTGATGTCTTTATGTTCAGGAATCCGAGATGGAAAGATGACCAGAAATATGTTATGGATTTAATATTTAATGTTGCATAAGATAGTGAGATGGTTTAATGGAGCAGAGATCAAATAGGTTGATTTGTTTGATTTGAGTGTCTGTATGGGAATTCATCTAAGTAGTGTTAATGTTGTCATTGGTTCGAGAAATTGGTTTGTGTCATATTTTTTTGTTTAATAAAGGTTTGTGTAAGGTTTTTGTAAAGTTTATATGGAGTTTAATAAAAGTTTAAAGAAATTCGGTGTAATATATAGAGAAAGTATTGGAGGTTTTGTTTAGGATTTATGAAGTGTTATAAATTTTGTTTAGGAAAAATTTATGAATGGAAGATTTTTTTTTAGTTGGCATAGTGAAATATGGAAAAAAAATGTTAGATTTTTTTTGGTTAATTAGATTTGTGAAGTTATTTCTGTTATAAAATTATAATGTAATTTATGTTGTAAAGTTAATGGTGAAATGATCCTTCTCATTACTAAAATGGACTTTTTAGGAAAGTATTGAGATACGATGAAGTTGTTTATCTGTGATAAACTAGATTTTAGCTGATGTTCATGATTTTGATATTTCATATTTTAGAGAGTTCATGTCTACAAGTTATGAATATTTTAAATGTAATGTATGATATATTGTGCTATATGTGTATTTTATATGTATTTATTTTTAATAGTATAGTATATTTTTAGATGAGGACTGGAGCCCAATGAAGTTTTTTTTTTTGCAGTTTTTAATGGGGAGAAGTCCTGGTTTGTTGGTTTGTTATAATGTGATAATTGGCCGTGTAAGTTTTAAGTGGATTTAGTTTTTGTTTTTTTTAATTGGAATTGGAGGATAGTTGGTTTACAGTTAATGTGGTTATAATTGGATAGGTGACTGGAGTAGGCGTTGCTGATTGTGCAAATTTGTTTTAGGTAGCCTATTCGGCGTGCTTCTCATGTTGCCAGTCTGATTTTCATTCGAGTGATAAGAGGGGGGGGGCTTTGTTGGAAAAACTGGATAGTTTTCCCCTTAGCTATATCGTATTAGTTCTTATCACTCATTCAAAACATATTTTAATTGACCTAATTCATCCATTCATGCTTTGTTATATATGTTCTCTTTGTTTGGTGTTTGACTTTGTTCAGTTGTGTCCAGTGGTGGGTTTGGTCATACTCGGGTAATTAAGTCCTTCAGTTCAGTGGCTTTGGTTTACATTGTGAAAGCATATTTTTATTTAAAGTGGTTGATGTGGTTTTAAAGTAGAAATATCTTTATTTTGTTGCTTACCCGTTTGGCCATATTGTCTATTCTGGCGCTTTGAGCTTTTCCATTTGCTTCTGTTTACTTTCATTTCATTTTTGTCTACATCACGTTTTTCACTTCCTATGGACATCGTTATCGCTTGTTTACGTTAATCATGTCTCTTCATTTCTCGCGGTTTTCAGCAGATCGATTACGTCACGATACAAGTGATTACGGCAGCTGGTGACAGATGGCTCTGATAATCTGTCATTACCTGTTGTTCTACCTGTGTCTGTAGTCGATCGTCACGTAACCTTCGGGAAGCCGGAAGTGACCTGTTTGCTGCAGGATGAGGAGGTTACGTCATTGACCTTGACCGAGGCTAACGAAAAAGAAAGGCTACTGCGGTGCTTTTCGCATATCTTTTTTTTACAGACCGTCGGAGTCACGTGTTGCTCGAATACACCAATGAAGGCGTACGAATAGAGCAACACGTCACTCTAGCGGTCTGTAAAAAACGATAAGTGGAATGTACCGCGGTAGCCTGTCTTTTTCGTTAGCCTCGCCTTGACACGAGGCGGTAAAGTATTTAAGGAATGGGACGGTCGTATGTAGATGTTCTAGCTGGCTGGAAGCCGTCTCTGTTGTTTGTTTTTATAAGTGTTTCGTCTCGTCGTGTTTGTCTAGTGATGTTTTGTTTTAATAGAGGAAGTGCTTTTAACTCGTATCGTTATATATGTGATGGTTAATGGAATGGGAGGTGATGTTGTCATTCAATGGAAGTGAGGTTTGCAAAAGAGGAAATGTTTAAAAGAACGCCACGTCTTTCGTTCTCAGAAAGGAAGCATTTGATTTCATTATGTTTTGGAGGAAATCTTTTAAAGAAATAGTTATTTAATAAAACGGCAGCTTTACTAGTGTTATTTTGTGCAGCTGAGTTAATATACATTTGTTTAGTTTCTTTATTGGATAAAGATGCTTTTTAGTTCAAGTTAGTAATGCTTTTCTTTTATCCTGTTTTCATGGCTTTCATGGGTTTAAAATTAAAAATTATACCTTTGCCTTGGAAAAATTTAACAGCTGAGTATTCACCATTCCACAAATGCCAAATTATGTCATCTGTATTGAACTGTTCTTTTAATAAATCACCTACTGGTGGTAAAAATTGTATCTTGAAAGAAATAATATTTTATAAATGGCCTTTTATGATCAAAGTACAACACATGTCGGTGAGAAATAAACAGTTTCCTAATTTTGGTGCAAAACTTCAACTGGTGTTCTTTTTTTCTTTTCTAACCAGAGAAGTAACCATGATCCTTAAGTTAAGGCTGGGATTGCAGTGCCTCGCTATTTTAAATCTTACACTCAATCGTAGGATGGGCGTTCCTGCGATCTAAATCATAAGCCCTCCTGCAGTCAGCCAATAAGAGGCTGTAGTTAGGTTTGTTGTGGTTGCGCGCGCATACACTTGTGCTTCGTTGTAAGATAGCTTTCAGGTTAGCGTAAAAACACGAGGTACTACAATATCGATTATGCTTTGTTTATATCGTAAATCCAACTTATGCTCAAGATTGATCTTAAGCGAGGCACCGCAATCCCAGATTTAATGTCAGTAGCTATCTCATAGTTACAAAAATGTTCTGAACAGATATACACTGACATGACAAACAATTTTCTTCTCATTTCAATTAGTAGAATTTAAATTAAAGAAAAAAGACAATGTTTGTGTGCAAATGTGTCTTAGAAGTTATTTACTCTTATGCTATATTTAAAGTTTCTAGGCTGACAGTTTCAGAAAAATCCTAGTGAAAATACAGTAGACTCCCTCAAATCTGCCACCCTAATATCTGCAAATTCTTAAAATCCTTGCATTTTTTATGATGTAAACAATAAACTTGCTGTGTAGATGTAGGGGTACAATTTAAGTTTTATTTAAATTTCTGTTTCATTCTGTACACATTTTAATGTTTGAATTTTAATTTCTGTTTGATATGATTCACCTCATGTTTTCTCATGAAGGAAGTATAAATTTATTTCTTAAAAAATTCCAGATTGTGCTGATATCAGTGGCAATCACAATATTTTTATTATATATATTATACATATTATTATTCAAATAATTTATGTATTAATGAAGCTTTTTTGGTTATTAAGTACAGGTAAACATGAAAGAAAACTTTGTTATTTTAAGATTTTGATGTGAATTATTAGTGTACATTTATAAGGCGAGTATCACTAAATAATTCAAGGAAAAAAAAATCTCATCATTATACATATTTTGTTATGCATTATTAATTATTTACTTGACCTTTACTTTTAATATTCTAAATGTTTTTAAATTTTCCTTAATCTTTTTATTTTATTTAACTATTTTACTTTATTATAAGCATTCGTTATACTTTTGAGTGCATTATTAAATTCAAATTATTGTTTAAAAATGTAAACAAAACAGTGACCATAAATCTTCAAAACCTCCAGTTTTAAGCTATGTGGATTTAAAGGAGTCTACTGTATAGTTGCAGAAAGTTTTATCTCCATTCCATCCCTTTGAATATATATTTCTTTTTTTTTTTAATTTTTCTTTAAGAGAATCAAATTGTAATAGAAACTTGCATGTCCAATTTAAAATCTCCAGCTCTAATAGTTTCTGAGTAAGCATGATTATAGAGCATATTTTCTAATCATTTCATCCTTATAAATCTCGAATATTTTAACAAACATACATAACTATCATTTGCATCTTAAAAATAACCACCATATAAAATTTCATGTTTTTATACACTACAAAATCAGAGAAATTAGAATTTTAGAACATTTTTAACTTTTACACAACCTTATGTGTAGTTTGTAAATAATTAGAACCTATTTTTAGTAGAGATCATTATTCCATAGTAAGTTTGGTAGTTCCAAAGTAATCGTTTTTAGCACACTTGCCTTGCATTTCAATTTTTTAATTAAAAAATTTTAGAAACTTGAATTTTAACTTTCTAGTCCTAACATTTCTAAAGACAAAACATAATTTTGAAAGTTTTTAGAACATTTGATTAGAACAGGCAACATCATCTGTGAGATGGAAAAGGAACCTATGGGTAAATGAAGAACATATTAGCTTACTAGGTATGCTTATATCAAAGTAAATCATTATTCGTTTACATTAATTTATATTCAGGGATCAGAAGTACCATGCTACAAGTAATATAACTGCAGTAGTCACAACCACGTTACTTTTTACAGTAGTATGTAGTATATGGAGCTACATTTTGAGTAATGTAGATTAGCATGTAGCACAATGTAAAAAATCAGTGGTTTGTAGCAAAAACCGATGCTATTTTTAACATTTATTAAGAAAAAAAAAATGTGCCATTCTGAAAATCACTTAGCCATCATAACTTGCTCCTTTTGTGCAAAATTTGTTCTGCTCAATAGTTTGTGAACCTCATCAAAAAAATTTTAACAACAGTGTATAGCAACACATTGCATGAAGTCATAGATTTTTTTGATTGACACTTGCTGCTAAAATCTAATATTACCCACCAAAAGAATTAATATTTATGCTGGCAACATTTGTTAATTTAACTGTTATTATGTCTTCATGTTTTAATGTCAGTTTTCTTATTATTTAGAATTGCTTTATTTATAGATTTATTCATTGTTTGTATTTAGAGCTATTTTTTGTAATTTTCTATATTATAAAATTAGACAACTCAATATATGTTGTGTAACTCTCAACAGAACTCAATATAAATAACATATTAATAGTGTATTGGAGAGTTAAATAAAATAATCTATTGGCAAATACATTTTAATGGCAATTTAATATCCCTATGCAATAATTATTGTAAGAACATTAAATAAAATTTGAGCAGTCTGTGATTATGCATAAATATGTTATACTAGCAGACTACGCCCGCTGCGCTGGTCGGTTTCTCCAAAAAACCTTGAATCAAACGAAATATATCGGTGAATTTAACCTTGAAATTTTAAAGTAAAACCTTTACCTGGATATCCTGAAATAACATAAAATCGGTTACTTATTTCACTAAGTTATGTTTTTTTATACGCTTAACTATTACGTTTACCATTTATTGCTTACCGTTTTCAATTTATTTGCATGTTTTATAGCTACATTTTTTAGTAACGTGAATTAACTTATATTATTCCCAACTAAAAAGAAATGGCACATCTAGTATTTGTCGAGAATGAAATAAAAATCATGCACTCGTGACATCATAATTCACTTTTATATCTTAACAAAATAATAAGGCCACTATAATTTGTGACTTGTGCTGACACATTGCTGTTATTATTGTTTTACGCAAGAATTTTTCACTATGGTACTCCATTATAAAATTTGGTAATTTTTGAAATTCAATATTTGAAAAAAGGCATAATCATTAGATTTGAAATTTATATCAAGAAAAGTACAATTTTTTATCTTTCTAACGCAATTTGTCTAACAATTTTCTGACAAATACCGTAACTTCAAATGTTTCATTTTCCGAGATTTATCTGTGGCAACGATCCCAGTCGTCAGCAACACGACAATTTTTATTAAAGAGGATAGAAGAGTAGCCCCTCATTAAGAGTTGTCACTCATTTATATATGTATAGTTCTGTGCCTCCTGAAAATATCAGTTGTAGTTTAATAGCATTTTTATTTTCCATACACATACAGTATAGGGAAAGTATTGTAATCATGGTAAAACCCTATTATGGAAATATTGTAATATTTTTATAATTTGAGATGACCTAATATATTTTAACTTTTTTTTACAATGATTCCATATATACTTGTGGCGCTATGGGTGTATATTAAAATTTTCTCAAGTTTTCAGGTCCCCAGGGTTTATCTTTGTGAAATTAGGATCTTAGTTTTTATTTATTGTTATTTATTGTTTGGAAAATCGAGTGGAATCGTCCCATATTCTTTGTAAATAACTGTATTTAAAGATTGGTTGTATTATGTATATCTTGCTTAATTTCACTAAGAAATTTGTAAATATGCATATAAAGTGACATTTTGGAGGCAAACACAAATCATTTTCTTGTATGTTATCTTTTTTTAATTTTTAATGCCCTCAGTTATATTGCACTTATTTAATTATATCCCCGCAGATACAGGAGGGGGAGGGAGTGGTCACTTTATTATTTAATCTTTGTCTTCCATTTAGAGTGTAAACTGAATCCTTTGACAAAATATGAAAGTAGCAAAGTAGTGACTACTTTTTAAAAGTAGTTCATAATCACTATCTTTTAAAACAAGTAGTTGTAGTTGTAGGTGCAGTTCACTACATTTTCGATTAAGTAATTATACTTGTAGTTTGCTACAATAAAAAATGTAGTTTTTATTATACTTGCTTACATTTCAGCAAAATAATTAATATTGCATTTTAAATAGAGAAATTACTTCTGCTGAAGAAAATAAACGTGAAACATTGAAATTTTAAAAGGAAAAGCTTTTAAATCAAAGGTAATCTTTTAGACCTCTTTAGAGCTATTAGTGACAAGTAAGATAGGCTGATTAGAAAACAGCTATGAAAACAAACCTGGTGAAATTTTGTGCTTGTTTAGATACGTCTTTATATACATATACATATAAACACATTCATACATATATTATTATTGTTTTTTATATAAAAGTTACTTTTGTTTATGTATAAAACTGGATAAATGGCTTCTTTATATTACTTTAATTGTATAAATAATGAAAAAAATTGCTTCTGTATATGAGACAGTAAATATGTTGTCAAATATATTTCTTTTCGTCAAATGTTATTTTGTCTATCTCACAAGGCTCCTATAACAAAGCAAGTACCCAAAGACCTTTGTGTGTTTTACAGTTTTAACAATGCTGTATTTGATTGTGTACAGGCACACTTGTCCAAGATGAAGAACAGCTATTGTTAGGGAGAGATGTATATTCTGGGCATTGACAGTTGTGATAACCCTTTTTCTGCTAGAGCTACAGAGCAAGCTACATGGTATTATGAGAATTTTGGAGGTTATAATACATATATATTATTTATTTAGAGTTTTGTGAAATTTTCCATATTTCTTTACAAAACTATTAGCAGTAAACTATTCTTTATGAGGCTAGGTTTCTTTTATAAACTATGCCTTTTATTTATTTATTTTAAGAAATTTATATTAACTTATAAAAGGATGAATATTTGTTTTCTAAGAACAGCATAGAGCAAAGGTATATCAAACTGATTGTAAAATTATTTCTATGTAATGTTTTGATGCTGCATTTATTGTTAATGTTCAAAATTTGTTTCTAAACATTGCATTTGTTTTATATTTTTAGAGATTTTCTTGAAATTTCTGAGTACTTACACTGATATTTATTAGTATTTAATCAGAGCTTAGAAAATTTACAATTTGTAGGCCAGCCATAAAAAATCTAGAGGAACTCCTATCTAATGATAGTTATCAAATTTTTCTTGTGAAATGTACAAATTCACACACTATTAAAATAATCACTGAAAATTTTTCGATAGCAACCACTGAACTCAATATAAATTAATTTAAATTGATTTTCATTTTTTTAAAGGTGTAAAGCATGAAAATTAGATTAAATGTTTTCCTGCTTACATAAATTTTTCAAAGACACATGAGGCTTTGAAAAATCATTTGTTTGATGCAGAGTTGTAATTTTGACCGATCAAAACTAATTTTAACTAGGACAGCGATAAAAAAGGTCCAAATTTATTTTAAGTAATATAAACACTTGAAAGTAATATTCGAAACTATATTAAATAACTTTAGCTTATATGAATTGCTCAAACTGTATATTTATGTGACTATTAATCTTATATTTTATTATATTTTAATAATAATTTAAAATTTTTAAATATAGATGGAAATTCTCTGCCCTATTTAATAACATTCCAACCACAAATATATTGATATAAATTTTATTTTT
Organism: Maratus michaelseni; assembly: GCA_963931845.1. Lineage (NCBI taxonomy): Eukaryota > Metazoa > Arthropoda > Arachnida > Araneae > Salticidae > Maratus > Maratus michaelseni. The sequence continues at coordinate 308,798,696 of OZ007598.1, read as the reverse complement.
TAAAGTGTAACTAATCCATTATAACATCGGGTGGCAAGATATTGATTTCAAATTTGTAAATTACTTAATGTACCAGATTGATGATTGTGCAAACTTTTTATTTATAGAAAGTTTTTTTTTTTTTAAGTTTGATCCAATTTGGAATAAACTATGAAATTATCTTAACTTAATAATACATCAACACTTGTGACTTGTAATCAGTTTTTGAGTTCTAAATAAAAAATTTAAAATATTTCTTGTAGTTATTTCTTATATTTAATTATTTCTGATATTATTTATATTTTATTATTATTATATTAATATTTCTTATATAATTATTTCTGATATTTTATATCTCTTATATCTTATATTTAATTACTATATTAAATATGTGATTTTAAGTTTCCTACACTTTTCACATAAAATCAGATTTGTAAGGGCAATTCCATGTTTCATTACAAGTAAAAACTGAATCATCTTTTTTTCCATTGGTGTTATGATAAAAAAAAATTTAATTGATTGAATTTTTTATACTTTATGAAAATAGATTAACTTCTCATAAAATGAGGCATACTAGGTTAATAAATGTAAATTCTAAGAAAAACTTCCTACATCAATAATTTTTACTAATGGGACTTACAAGTGTCTCCTACTTTTCATGTTTCAGATTTAAAACTCTTTATTTCCAAATTGAACCATTTCTATTTTTTCTATTAATTTTATATATGTTTGTTTAAGCATAATACATTGATTTTTTAAATATTCTTCATAAAAATAATTAGAATTTTCTGACCTGAATTACATTACTATATTGCTTCTGGTCTTTCTGTATAAGAATTGCTGTCTTTCCATTATGAAAGTTTAAAATAAATTACAACTTTTAATTTATATATATATATATATATATATATATATATACTAATAAAAGAAAGTTTCACTCTGTGTGTCTGTTAGCGATGGCTAGGAAAATTTAGCGCACCGAGAAGTCTGTAAATTTAGGTATGGATAGTCCAAGGTCTGACCATGTGCACCTGAGCCTCAGAATTTTAATATTTTGATAATTAGTCTAGATATTAATTAGATTCTCATTAACCATCGCTTCTAAAATATCATCTTTTAAATCAAAATGGCAAAAGAAACGAACCGGCGCATTGGATTTGGAAGCGGAAATGAACGAATTCGAAATTATTTTACTAATTGGCGAATTTTAAGAAAACTATTTGAGATATCAATTTTAAAATTTCTGAGCATATGTAAAAAAATATTCTGTATATGACTATGTGATTTTTGAAAAATTCGGTTGGTAATTTTTTTTTAATTTATGCAAAAAACTGATAAAAAATACGTTTTTTTTCTCATGGGTTGGTTGGTTCACTGGTTGGTTGCATCGATTCTTCAAGTAATTAAATAAACCAGAGTAGCGATACATAAATAAGGATTTCTAACTAAATTATGTTAATATGGATTGAAGTTATGAGCGTAGATCCATGCGAATGTCGCCCCACCTACACATGACAAATTACACATACGTCCCCCTGATTGAAATATTTTTCAGGCGCATTTTTCTTCATGAGAATTAGTCTGGGTTAATTTTTTTTTTTTTTTTTTTTTTTTTTTTTACATGACATTTATTATTGTGATGGAGATTGTTAATACAGAAAACTTTATTTAACAGATTCTTTTTTATATTTGCAGGAATGAAGAGGGGGAAGGGTCTAATTACATTTAAGCTTCAAGGTGCATTTCTAGAAAGCAGTTACCAGAATTTCCGAATAATAGTCGAAGCCAAATTTCAAATTAAGTTCCTAGCTTAACCAAATTAATCAATCTTTAAACATGTATTGTGATCCTCCTAATTAGTTATTTGCTGAAGGTCACTTAAACAACCATCCCCCCCCCCTCCCGACCCGTCCTTCAAGGTTTTTCTCTAACTCTGCTCCGTTTCCATATCTCAGCAACTATCTTTCCGATTTCAACGCAAGTGATTTCAAACTCAAACATTATAATTAATTTAATAATCACCCTTTATAACATTAAACGAAATTTATGAGCAGCGGTTACCTCTATTTACGAATAACAGTTTAAGCCAAATTTGTAATTAAATTCAAAGCTTAAGGAAACGAACAAATTTTGAAAGATGCATAGTGGTCCTCCTAATTAGTCATTTGCTGACGGGCACTTGAACAGCCCCTTCCCCCACCCCCTTCTGGGACCTCCTTCTAGGTTTTTTCTCTAACTATGCTCCGTTTCCATATCTCAGCAACTATTTTTCCGATTTCAACGCAAGTGGTTCCAAACATTATAATTAACTTAATAATCACTCTTTATAACATTAAACTAAATTTATGAGTAGCGGTTACCACTATTTCCGGATAATAGTTTAAGCCAAATTTGTAGTTACGTTCCTAGCTTAAGCAAACGAACGAATTTTGAAAGATGCATAGTGATCCTTCCAATTAGTCATTTGCCGAAGGACACTTGAACAACCCCTTCCCCCCCGGCCCTCCCTTCAAGGTTTTATTCTCTGACTATGCTCCGTTTCCATATCTCAGCAACTATCTTTCCGATTTCAACACAAGTGATTTCAAACATTATAATTAATTTAATAGTCACCCTTTATAACATTAAACTAAATTTATGAGTAGCGGTTACCACTATTTACGAATAATAGTTTAAGCCAAATTTGTAATTAAGTTCAAAGCTTAAGCAAGTTCAAAGCTTAAGCAAGTTCAAAGCTTAAGGAAATGAACGAATTTTGAAAGATGCATATTGGTCCTCCTAATTAGTCATTTGCTGAAGGGCACTTGAATACCACCTCCCCCCCTGGGACCTCCTTCAAGGTTTTATCTCTAACTATGCTCTGTTTCCATATCTCAGCAACTATTTTTTCGATTTCAACGCAAGTGGTTCCAAACATTATAATTAACTTAATAGTCACTCTTTATAACATTAAATTAAATTTATGAGTAGCGGTTACCACTATTTACAAATAAGAGTTTAAGCCAAATTTGTAATTAAATTCCTAGCTTAACAAAACGAACGAATTTTTATGCATGCATAGTGGGCCTCCTAATTAGTCATTTTCTGAAGGACCCTCGTACATCCCCTTCCGTCGGCACCTCACTCAAGGTTATTTTCTCTAACTGTGCCTTATTGCAATAACTGGGCTAATAATGTTCCAATCTTCTTGAAACCAGCTCAATTTTGTAGTGCGCCTACTATACAGTAACGTAGGCAGCGGGGACCTGTCTCAGAAGTTCGTTCGGAAAGAGGTTTGTTTAGAACAGAATGCTCCCTTGGCGGTGGTAGGGGGAAATAAAAGATTTTCTAGCGCGTACAAGCATGCCGGGTATACGGTTCCGAAGCCATCGTAGACTGTGGCCAGAGTTCTGTTTTTTAAGAGATTTAAGTTTATTACAAGGGCTTGGGCAACGCCGGGCGGGTCAGCTAGTATATATATATATATATATTGTTGTGAGCTCGGGGTTCGAAAGGACTGATGCCAATATATAAGAACAATAAAAAGGCTTTATTCACTATAAACAGTGCAATACGATCACAAATATCTTCTGAAAATTACAAGATATTCAGTAATCTTCAAATCCAATAAAAGCTAAGCAAAATTTCACACAGAAACAATGCGTTCAATACGACGTATCAACGACAAAATCGATCCGAGAAACACAGTTCTCAATGCAAAGCCTCTCGTATGAATTCAATCGCAGTTGACAGACAACTAACTAACTGAACTGATGGAGGTCCTTATATAGGTTTCAGAGATCTTTCCAGATTATTCCAGAGCCTTCAGATGCTAGAAATTACCAGAAAGTGCTTTAACTTTCGATAGAGAACCCAAGCAAGAAAGGATCCCAATGTACAGGTATAAGGGGGGGTGGTTGACCAAAAAGTCGCCAAATCCGTCGCCAACTTGGCGACATTTGGCGATATATCGCCAAATTTGGCGACAAAAATAAGTCGCCAAAACCATCGCCAACTTGGCGATAAACCCATTCCTTGGCGATTTTCCAATAGAACTCATAATAAAAACCGATGCTGTAAGGTTGTTTTCCTTGCAAACCACCTGAGGCCTTTAGCATTGAGTTACATGATGCTCAATAGGAAATACATTAATAATACTGCAATTTTCACAATAACAAAATAAAACAAATTTAAACAAATGGAATATTTACAGATATATACAAAATTCATAACATTGCCCCCCTCTCAAGGACTGCACGTCCCGGGCAGTTCAACCCTTGATCGGAAAGCAAACCCGTTACCAACAAATGCTATACTATTCAAAACACATTCATAATGCTGAATTATACAAAATATACACTTATTTAAAAATAAAATAAAATAAAAGCATAGACATTATTACATACAAGTATTTAAATAATAATAACAATAATAATGATAATGCTAAGCAAAATAAATAATTACATTAACTTATATACAAGACCATGGTCATACTAATTTACATTATTTACATTACACTATTTACAATCAATGAACTAAGTACTATGGCCATAGTATGGAGCCAGCCTGTCGTAATGAACGACTCTAGGCTTCGAACTTGGTGACTTTCGGATCCGAATTACGACATCGTTCAGTCTGTTTAGGACTGTGTAAGGACCGTCCCAGTGCGATTGCAGTTTGGGAGAAAGTCCTTTACGTCGAGTCGGATTATAAAACCAAACCTTGTCACCTTCTTTGAATTGATGTCCCGTGGCTTTCGTGTCGTACCTGGTCTTCATCTTCTCCGTCTGTATATTGATCCGCTCTCGAGCCAAGTTGTGGACATCTTCAAATCGCGCCTGGAGATTCTGCACGTATCCCTCTGGCGATGAAGGCGCATCTGGTGGGCGACCAAAAATCAGATCACAAGGTAGACGAAGCACACGACCGAAAAGCATCTGAGACGGGGAATAGCCGGTTGTTTCATGGACGGCGCTGCGATAGGCGAGAAGAAACAAGGGAAGTTTTTGATCCCAGTCTTGTTGGTTTCTTGAGACTAGAAGTGAGAGATTGTTGAGGATGGTACGATTAAATCTCTCAACCATGCCATCCGACTGCGGATGTAAAGGCGTCGTCCTAGTTTTGTCCATTCCGAGAAGTTGACAGAGACCCTCAATCACAGCAGAGATGAAATTTCTCCCCTGGTCAGAATGCATTTGAAGGGGGACTCCATACCTTGATATCCACTGGTGTACCAAGGCATCCGCAACCGTAGAAGCTTCTTGATCAGGGATGGCATAAACTTCAGGCCATTTCGTGAAGTAGTCCATGACAACAAGGAGGTATTTGTTGCCATCAGCACTTCTTGGCAGAGGGCCTAGGATGTCAAGGGCGATGCGTTCGAAAGGTGCTCCTACATTGTAGAGATGTAGTCTTCCTCGGCTACGTTTCTTTGGTCCTTTCCGAGCTGCACATGCATCGCAAGATTTGCACCATTGTTCGACGTCAGCTCTCGCTTTTCCCCAGAAGAAGCGCTCTCGGACTCTGTGTAATGTTTTCATGACTCCAAAATGGCCACCAGTGGGACTGCCATGTAATTCCTTGAGGACCTCTGGTATTCGGGATCGAGGAAGTACCAACTGCCATCGAGATGTCTTCCCATCTTCCGATTCGAATTTTCGGAACAGGACACCATTCCTGACGTGGAGAGAGTTCCAAAGAGCCCAATATTGCTTCGTCGTAGGACTGTAAGTCGAGATGTCTTTCCAACTGGGCTTCGTGCTAGAAGATTCTAATAACTCCAAGATTGGTTTGATCTCAGAGTCTGCCATTTGATCTTCTCGAATCTTCTCATCACTCCAGGGATCTGGTGGCGTCAATAGTGAAGTCTTCGTCTGGCGTATGACATATTCGGGATTATACTTGCTCTCCGCTCTGGAACAATAGCGACAGCTCTCGGGACACGGTCTTCTTGATAGGGCATCGGCGTTTCCATGCGATGAGCCTTTGCGATGCCTGATGTCAAAGTCGTATTCCTGGAGTCGTTGTATCCATCTGGCTACTTGGCCCTCTGGGTTCTTAAAATTCATCAGCCATGTTAGGGATGCGTGGTCAGTACGAAGGAGAAATTTCCTGCCATAGAGATAGTGATGGAAGTGTTCTATGGCTTTCACTATAGCTAATAACTCCTTACGAGTGACGCAATAATTCCGCTCTGGTTTCGATAAACATTTGCTCCAGTATGCTACGACTCGTTCTTGACCATCTATTTCTTGGGAAAGTACAGCGCCGACACTTTCCTGACTGGCATCCATGTCCACAATGAATTGTTTGTCGGGGTCTGGATAGGTAAGGACTGGAGAGGATGTGAGAGCTTCTTTCAGCCGCTGGAATGAATTGTCGCATTCTTGTGTCCATAGAAACTTCTGTTTGCTTTCAGTGAGCCTATGCAAGGGTCTTGCGATGTTGGAGAACCCCTGTACAAACTTTCTGTAATAAGTGCATAGTCCCAGAAAGCTTCGCAACTGATGGACATTTTCCGGACGCTTCCAGTTCTTTACTGCGGACACTTTTTCAGGATCTGTTCGAACACCTTCAGCTGAAATGATGTGTCCTAGATAATTTACTTCCCGTTGGAAGAACTTGCATTTCAAAGGGTTCAGCTTTAAATTCGCCGCTCTTAGCTTCGTTAACACTTTTCGAATATTTTCTAGATGTTCTTCAAACGTGCGCCCACCAATGATAACGTCGTCTAGGTAGATGAGACAAGCTTCAAAAGTCAGGCCTTTTAACACTGTCTCCATGAGGCGCTCGAACGTTGCTGGGGCATTGCAGAGCCCGAACGGCATAACTTTAAATTGCCAAAGTCCTTGTCCAGTAGTAAATGCGGTCTTCTCTTTGTCATCAGGATGGATCTCTACCTGCCAATATCCACTCTTCAAATCCAGTGTGGAAAACCATTTATGTCCTGAAAGAGTATCGAGCGTGTCGTCTATTCTTGGTAGAGGATAGCTGTCCTTCTTCGTGATATCGTTAAGTTTACGATAATCCACACAAAATCTTGTGGAGCCATCTTTCTTTCGGACCAACACGATGGGAGAGGCCCACGGACTTGATGACGGTTCGATGATGTCACTATCCTGCATCTCTCGTAAGAGCTTAGAAACCTCTTCTTGTTTTGCAAACGGCAAGCGTCTTGGATGCTGTTTAATCGGTGGATGGTCGGCAGTATCAATTCTATGACGTGTCAGAGAAGTGCGACCTATATCATTCTCGTTTTGTGAAAACACATCCGTAAATTCCTGGAACAGTCTTTCTGCGGCATGTCTCTGCTCAGGAGATAAATTCTCATTTCGTCCAATTTCAGGTGTTAAACTTGTAGGCGGCTCCGACAACGTCAAGCTCGGGTCTTTGCAAACACAGGTGACTGGAGCACAGGTAGCAAGCACTTCACCCTTCTGGATAATTCTAGACTTTTCACTCACATTCGCCATCCTCACGGGTATCACATCTCTCGACAGATCTACCAGCGCTGATGCTATTAGCACTCCTTTTGGGCTCTTCTCAGGATATCCAGTCAAGCCATACTGGAAAATTCTCTCGTTTCCAGTTAATCCAGGTATCATCATTTCGGTCCGAGGAGGGATGATAACATCTGCCTTGGCTGTGATCCGTTGAATAGACCCGGACTCATTTCCAAGTTTGAAAATAGTGACATCTTCTTGAGCAGAGCGTAACTCATTATTCTTAAAGTCCAGTGTAAATCCATGCTCTTTTAAAAAGTCCAGTCCGAGTATGAAAGGGTCTGAAATATCGGCCACGTAGATTGTATGGCGATAAGCGGCGTTCCCAAACTTTATTTTCAGTGTCATTCTTCCATGTATATCGATCTTATCTCCGGTCACAGTTTGAAGAATAACACGCGGCGGGGTCCAAAAGAGTTTTTCTTTCAGCCGCTGAGCTAGATCTTTCCGAATGATGGTCACATTGGCTCCTGTATCGATGATCATATTACAGGGCAAATCATTCACACTTCCGACTAGAAAAACTCCGTTCTCGCCGCAACTTCTTGCAGAAATTTCACATACTTGAAAATGGGGCTTCTCAAAATCTGGCAACCTCCGCCCCGCATGATGACCATTAATCAGTTTTCCTGCTCCTCCGTTAGCGGGAGAGATATTACCTTCGGTGCTGGGTCGTCTTGGACAGTCGATTTGGATATGGCCTTCTCCACCGCATTTCCAGCACTTGATCTGCCTGTGAGGTTTGTTGGCCATTAAGGAGTTCATCTTTCTCATTATGTCATTCATCTGCTGCTGTAAGCGCTCCACAGCTCTATCCGACGTCTCAGGCAGGTTGGCTGCTCGCGCAAAGTGTCGATCTTTCCTAGTAGCTTGCTGGGCTGCCTCAAATTTCAGAGCGTAAACCAAAGCCCCTTTTAAATCATTGAGATCTGCAATCCGGAGGGCTGTCTGGATCTCAGAGTCACGCACACCATCGATAAAATGCTGTAGAGCTAAGCTTTCTCTAATTTCAGTCGGACAGTCAGGATAAGCAAGATGGGAAAGTCTCTCGACATCCGTAGCAAGATCTTGCAGGGATTCAGTGGATTTCTGCTGTCGAGATTTGAGCTGGAGTCTGCTATATTCCTTCATGCATTTCTCGCCAAAGTGTAATTCTAAGGCATTGACGAGCGTTTCAAAATCCAGCGGTTCATTTGCAGGCAAAGTCTGTAGGACATCGGCAGCATCAGCTCGTAGAGAAGCAGCTAACTGGCAAGCCTTTGTCTGGGAATCCCATCCATTGGCGTCCGCTACGATCCCAAATTGTGTCTTAAAAACTGGCCATGAGGATTTTCCGTCATAGGTCGAGAGTTTAATAGAGGCCCGGGGAAGCATAGCTTGATACTTGACATCTTCGGGATAGGTTTCGGCAGTTATCTTTTGTTTCTTCACATTTTCCAACTCCTTTTCTATACTCTCTACCCTTTCTTCTACGGTATTGGCTGTCTTTTGAACTTTTTCCTCTATTTCCAGAAATCTTCCTTCAAATTTGTTTTCCACGCTGTCAATTCTTTCATTTAAAGATGTTATTTTATTATCTATTAATTCTTTCAACTCACCAAGGTTGGTTGACATATCCTTCTTCATTTCTTCCGACATCTCTTTCATTTCAGCCTGGTTTGCGGTCATTTTCTCATCTATCGCTGACATTTCCTTCTTCATTTCTTCCGACATCTCTTTCATTTCAGCCTGGTTTGCGGTCATTTTCTCATCTATCGCTGACATTTCCTTCTTCATTTCTTCCGACATTTCCTTCATCATTTCTTCCGACATTTCCTTCATTTCAGCCTGGTTTGCAGTCATTTTCTCATCCATCGCTGACATTTCCTTCTTCATTTCAGCCTGGTTCGCAGTCATTTTCTCATCCATCTCTCCTAATTTCTCCAATAATTTAGTCAGTTGCGCCTCCATTGCTCTGGTAATCGGCATTCAATCCCACTTCTGACACCAAATGTTGTGAGCTCGGGGTTCGAAAGGACTGATGCCAATATATAAGAACAATAAAAAGGCTTTATTCACTATAAACAGTGCAATACGATCACAAATATTTTCTGAAAATTACAAGATATTCAGTAATCTTCAAATCCAATAAAAGCTAAGCAAAATTTCACACAGAAACAATGCGTTCAATACGACGTATCAACGACAAAATCGATCCGAGAAACACAGTTCTCAATGCAAAGCCTCTCGTATGAATTCAATCGCAGTTGACAGACAACTAACTAACTGAACTGATGGAGGTCCTTATATAGGTTTCAGAGATCTTTCCAGATTATTCCAGAGCCTTCAGATGCTAGAAATTACCAGAAAGTGCTTTAACTTTCGATAGAGAACCCAAGCAAGAAAGGATCCCAATGTACAGGTATAAGGGGGGGTGGTTGACCAAAAAGTCGCCAAATCCGTCGCCAACTTGGCGACATTTGGCGATATATCGCCAAATTTGGCGACAAAAATAAGTCGCCAAAACCATCGCCAACTTGGCGATAAACCCATTCCTTGGCGATTTTCCAATAGAACTCATAATAAAAACCGATGCTGTAAGGTTGTTTTCCTTGCAAACCACCTGAGGCCTTTAGCATTGAGTTACATGATGCTCAATAGGAAATACATTAATAATACTGCAATTTTCACAATAACAAAATAAAACAAATTTAAACAAATGGAATATTTACAGATATATACAAAATTCATAACAATATATATATATATATATATATAACCATAAATGAAACATTATCATAACACCAACTTAAACCATGAAATAATTAAGTATGAAATAATTAGTTGACAATGAAAGATTCCCCAACACACTTAATATGGAATCAAAAAACATTGAAAGAATAAGAAATTAAATAAAAATTGAATCAATGGAATAAATGAATTAAATGAAATGAAATTTGTGGAATTTAGACAGAATTATCAAGTCCCAATTGCCTAAATACCACAAATAAAATGAGATGTTTCATCTTCATATTAGCCAAACATTGCTAAAAAATATGATATTGGGACTACATCTCAAATAAAATGATTCAAATCAGTGATAAAATAAAAAATAAAATACAATATAAAAAAGGAAAGAAACCATACTTATAAAAATTCATAAAGATGAAAAGAGATATAAATAAGATACCTTGCAGTTCATGAACCATCATGAAAACTCCAACATGACTGGGGAATGAATTGCATAAAAAATCATATCGTGTTGCCAATTTTAGAAATATAAATTGCTTAGAAATATAAATTGCTTGCACTGATGCCAGAAAGAATGTTAAAATATAATGGATTATAAAATAAACAGGAACATTAGTGCTGCCATCTATTAGTAAAAAAAAAGTGGATATAATCTGAATCGAAGGAATAGAATGGAAATAAATGTTTCATAAATCAACCAAATTACTAACTTAATTGATACCAATTAGTTAAATAATAAATAAATGAAATTAATTAATAAATAGAAAATCGAATTATATTAAAGGATGTATTAATGTATAATACTATGTTAAATAAGTATTAAGATGGAAAAATTAATAATAAAAAACAACTTAAAATAGTGCTGCCCTCTAGTGGTAAAAGTAAATATAAAATATGGATGGAAATTAGTTTTTAATAATTAAACCAAATTACTATCTTAATGTTAAATTAGTTAATTATTAGTTAAATATTAAATAAATGAAATTAATTAATAAATAGAAAGTTGAATAATATCTAAGTAATGGATGTATAAATTAATAATACTATGTTATAAAAAAATAGTAATATGAAAAAATTAATAATTAATGCAACATTAAAAATGTACCATTAAATGTCAACAACGATTAAATAACTGTACTAATAATGCAACATCATTTAAAATAAATTAAATTAAAATACTAAAGATTTGAATTAAGAATCAAAGAATTTAAAATTAATATTGACTAAATATTGAAATGAATTAGTCACAAAAATGTGGCTTTAAACAAAGTTAAATTAAATAAAAACACTAAATAAAATTAAAACATATTATATCAACACTGTATAAAAGTAAACATTATCTTAGAAGTAGATATGATATTGTCCTCCAAAGGTATTAATCCAAATCATTAGATCAAATACATTCTTAATATTAATGAATATAAATTCATTTAAAATAATTAAATAATGAATAAGTAAATCTAACTAAATTAAAATACAAAAGAATAACACATCACAGTCCATTACAAAATGTGTATGATCAAACAATTGTGTAAATCATAATAGCCCCCTTTTTTTTTTTTTTTTTTTTTTTTTTTTTTTTTTTTTTTTTTTTAAATATATAAATTAACCATGCGTATTTTTCCATACAACGCCGCCACACACCTCCTCAATCCAACGTCTACCCACCCAACCGTCCTATTATAATTTTTTTTTTTTTTTTTTTTTTTGTAAATATTTATAAGATTATATGATTTTTTTATACATTTTTTAAACGCATGTGTTAATTTGGTTGTAAAGATCAAATAGGAACTAGCTATATATTAAGGAATAAATGAATTTTTTTGGAAAACCATGTTGTAGTGCGTCAAAGATAAGTTTTTTAATATTTTTGTTAATAAGTTGAGAGGAACATAAACTTTTTATTCTATAAATATGATTAAGGAGTATATTACGATATACAGAATTATGAAGACATGATTTAAAATTAGTAAATGAATTAACTTTAAATTTAAATTCTTTACGTTTATCAAATAGATCTATTATTGTTTTGTTATCTTTTAGTGTAATATTAAGATCTAAAAAGTTAATAGTATTGTTAGAAAGGAGGTTTTCCGTTAATTCTAAATTAGTAGGATAATCAACTGGAAATATAATAATATTAGTGTGATCAGTAGCAATTAAAATAATGTCATCAATATAACGATATAAATGTATATTACTATTAATAAATGTACGTTCATAATGATACAAGTATAAGTCTGAAAGTGTACTAGATGTACATCCCCCTTGTGGTATACCGACTTTCTGTAAATATAGCGTGTTATCATGCATTATATAATTATTATATATAATGAAATTTGTTAAAGTTTTAAAATAAGCTGTATCTATATGAATTGGTAAATTAAGTGAATGTTTATACTTATAAAATAATGCATTTATAATATTATGTAGATCTAATAAATCTATATTATTAAATAGATCTTTGAAATCATATGTCATTATATTGTTAACACATTTAAGATTTTTCAAAATATTGACGAGTTGATAGCTATTTTTTATACAATGTGTGTTATCAGTGGATGTTGTCAGTGTATAAATTTGATTGAGAATTTTTAATAGATATTTATTGGCTATATTATTATATGTATTGCATCCTATAGTTACAGTCCTAAATTTAATTGGATTTTTATATATATATACAGTGAAACTCATTTAAGATACGAATCAAGGGACCGAGAGCATTTCGTATCTTAAGCGGGATCGTATCTTATCCGGATTTCATAGATTCTCGAGTAATAATGCATACAAAGACAGTGCACGTTGTTATTAACGTATTTTAACCATTTATAACTCTCATTTTACCCATTTGTAACAATTTTTAGATATTATAGAAAATTTGAGTTTAAGATTTTGAATAAAGAATTACTTTATTTTTCTCCAAAATTTTATTGAGTCACGTTTGTACAATAACAAAATTAAAATGCCAAATTAAAAAAAAAAGACAATAAAACGAAATTTTTGTTAATCTTTAGAAAACAACAACTGAAATACACTACATATTTAAGCAGGAAAAATAATAAATTTGCATAATTACTTTTAGAAAGACAAACTAAATGTATGCCAGGAACAATAATTGTTACATTATCTAATTTTAAGTACGTGAAGTAGTTTTAATTTGTTGAAAAAAAGTTGTTTACCCTGGTTTGGTGCAACTTAGGGTGAGATTTTATCACGAAGCTTTTTGCCTTGTTGATGTGGTAGAAAAAATCTTTGACGGAGGGACCAGCATCTATCGAAGAGGTGTACTATCGAATTAAACTGAGCGAGCTCATTACAGATGCGAATGATGGTATGGCTGGTACATCCGTTTCTTCATCCGCGTCGTCTTCTGCTTCTTCTGAAGGCCTTGGTACATCGGAACTTTTGACATCCGCGATTATATCCGGGATAGAACGAACTTCACTTGTTACAAGCTGATCGTCAATATTGACAAATGAGTCCCAATCTTCGCATTCTTCTTGATACTGCTCCTCTTCTGGGATGTCAACGTTCTGAAAAGTGCTGTCGACGTCAAAGGCTTTACAGAAACAGTTCTCAATGGTGGTTGGTGTTCCGTTTTCCCAGGACGCTCTCAGGAAATGCATGGCGTCCAAGAGGTTAATAGGCTTACAGGTTGGGCAGGACAGATCCTTTTCACGATGATCTATTTGGTGTAGATGACGTACAACTACACGACTTTTGTATTTCATTTTGAGAACATGAAATATGCCCTGATCCATGGGTTGAACAACGCTAGTTGCATTAGGGGGTAAAAAGACTAGTTCGACGTTTTGTAAACCGGGGATATCCTTGGGATGAGCGGGACAGTTGTCGGCGAGACACAATACTTTCCTGGACTCTTTTTTCATTCGTTCATCGAACTTGCGGATCCACTTAACGAATATATCGCCTGTCATCCATGCTTTGGCTTGACTTTCATAATCGCAGGGCAGATTTCTAGCATTTTTAAAGCAGCGAGGATTCCGCGACTTGCCGATGACGAAGGGTTTTAATTTATCCGTTCCGCTCATATTTGAACCAACAAGAACAGTTATACGTTCTTTGCTAAGTTTGCCTCCAGAACATTTCTCACCCTTAATCGCCATAGTTTTTTCAGGCATTAATTTAAAAAAAAGGCCCATCTCGTCGACATTGTAAATATTGCATCTTGAGTACTTTGTCAATAGTGGCGCGAGCACGTTATTTTTCCAACAATTGACATCATCTACATTCACAGCTGTCGACTCTTCGCATACCTTCCTATAAACTATGCCGTATCTTTGTCTGAAGCGTTGTAGCTAACCGTTGCTAGGCGTGAAATCCACTCCAAGACGTGTAGCAATTTCGCAGGCCTTTTCCTTAATCAATGATCCATTAGTTGGGATCATGGTAATAGAATACCTCAGGTAAGGGAACGCCGTGTTAGATTTCTGACTCCGAAATGAAGTTTGGTAATGCGCGAAATCTCGTGTACTGGCCGGAGCGCCATCTGTGTCAGCAATGGAAGTTCAGCAAATGGAAAACTTTTTTTTTTCTCAAGCTGCATTTAAAAAGAAATTCTGTGATGTTTTTTAATTAATAAAACAGAAAACGAACTATTTTAAGAGTTTGTAAAATATTTATATAAAATTTTAGAAACTGCAAATAATATATATTTTCACTGTAATATTAAAAAGGGAAAAAAAAATATTCATTCTTATTCAAAACAAGCCTAGAACTCAAATTTATCTTTTTTTTTTCTTTTAAATTTTATTGTACTTCGAAAACCGGATTTATCACGTAATTCTCGTAAATATTTTATAGAATAACTTTTTTTTTCTATTCAAAACAAATGATGATGTTTTTATATGCTTTTATTTATTTTTTAAAATAAATAAAATATGAAAACCAGGACTATTTAGTTGTTATTTTAGTTGTTTATTTTTTGTTAAATATTCATACTAAATTTTACAAACTGCAAATAACTAAAATTATATATATATATATATATATATATATATATATTATTTATTTTCTTCTCAGCTGTATTATTTAAAATGAGCAAAAATATCAATTCCTATTCAAAACAAGTATTGGAATAAGGTAAATTTTGTTAGGATTAATTTTATTGTACTCAAACTCTAGATTAAAAAAATATTTATGCCTACTGCAAATGTAAAATAAATTTGAAAATTGTAGCAATTGGGCCCTAGGCCCCCAAATTTAGCATGTAATTTTCATTAGAGATGATATTTTATACTATTAGAGTAGGATAATATTATATTTATATATATATATCTAAATATTTATTTACATACTCCCATCTATACTTTGAGGCATCGGAAATGCTCAAATTTTTGTGACAATACAGGAAATAATCCTATGCTGCTGGATTATTGTAATTTTATTCTTATATTTAAAGTAATATAAATTCAAATACAACTAGCTTTTTCTGTAAATTAATACACATGTATAATATGAATCATTTTCTACGTTCAAGACTTGCTGTCAATAACTTCCTATTTGAAATACTTTTTTTTTTTTTCTAAATCAAAAAATAATTTGATGTCTATGTATTTATTGCATATGATCAAGATATTTTGAAAAATTAAAAAACTTTTGTGCCTATGTGTGTAAATTTAAATAAAGATTACACAAGAAAAATTGCATATCTTTATTTAAGGAACAAACATTATTTAACAGAAATAATTAACAAACATTTATTTAACAAAGAAAAATACAAAAAATATATTTTCAAGAATTACTCGGCTACAAACATTTAAAAATCACAGCATTCACCTTGGATTTAAAAAAAAAAAAAAAAAAAAAAAAAACTATATATATAAAAAGAAGCACAAAGGCCATCCATTTTATTCAGTTAATTTATCTGTTGCCCCTCCCCCCTCCCTTTTTCTTTTTTCCCGGAAGGGGGGGATTCATTTTTTGAATTGGTGAAAAGATAATTTTTAACTGTGTTTCCTATGTGAACTAAATTTGCGGCATTTTTTACTGTGCTAGACGAGCTATGCTCACGGAAACAACGATGGATTTCTTATACCCAGTTCTTTATTCTGTCTTTCGACTTTCTTATAACCTGTGTCACATCCATATACAAAACAGTTCCGAGCCATATTAAAATATAATGTAAAATTAATATTTTATTAAAGAAATAATAACGCACTCCTATAGCAAACAATGTTACTTTGACTCAGCTAAAGATCGCAGCGCCACATGCGGCCACTTCGGCGTTAGGCTCAAGTTTGCAAGGAAGATCCCATAAGGGAAAATTCTCCTAATCTATTTATATCTCCCTGGTTGGGATGTTCATCGATCGGGTTTGGGTGAACCACTCAAATAAAATCTTCTCCAATTCTTCAAATTTTGCCACCTTAATTTTCTTTCTGCCAGAGCCACCAGCTGATCCACTGCTTTCCAGTTTCTGTCTATTTTTTAACAGAGCTCAAAGAGTTGACTCGTGGATTCCTACAGATTTGGCAAAGAGTGTCTTGTTAACACATTCTCAGCGTCGTATTTCCTTAAGACATCCAATTTTTCAGTCAAAGAAAGTGCTTTACTTTTTACTTTAAGTTGCTCATCCATTATTTACCCCTATTACTATTCAGCGGAAAAACAAAAGACTAGATTTACGCAGTGACCTTTCGACAGCTTTACCGGTACAGAGGTTTCGAAGGCACAGTGTTCTCAGATAGATTTTATATTTTCCCCTAGACTACGGAATAAAAATTCCCTACATTCTAAAGTCACGTGACATGGAAGAAATTCTGCATTTTGATTGGCTGTAACGACTTGGCTGAATCACATACGAGATTCATGAGCACCGGTTTGTGTTATAGAAAAACAACCTCCCCCCACCCTCTGTTAGCGAAAGAATTGCTTGAAGACAATTTCTCCCAACTGTCCATTCCTTTACTGCCTCTTCCATCTATCACGTTCATTGCCAGAAAACACAGAGGTCTAAAAAAACCTTTTTTCCATTAGATTTCGAGAAAATATTGCTAGTCTTCTAAAAATTCCCTAGAAATAAGAAGGAATTCCCTAAATAGGCTTGAGTTTCCCTAGATCTAGGGATTTTCCCCTAGATCGGAAAACGCTGCGAAGGCACGGTATGGAGTTGCGTCACATCACGTGATTATGACGTAAAGGAGAACTTTCCCGAACCACGGCCAGACTTCATCTTATAGCGGCCATGTCAATACTTAAAACCCCAATGTATTTTAAGGAAACAGTTACAGTAGCTGTTTCCCGAGAGAGGGCGCTACTCAACCTCCTCAAATCCTGCGATTTTAGACATAGAGATACGTTTGTTTATGTTATTCCTGTCACAATTTATTTAAAAAAACAGCACTTTTTAGCGCTTTTCAGGGAATACTGAAATATAGGTAGTTACTGATACTGCATTAGTTATTTACCTAACACTTGTAACCCCCCCCCCTTCCCAATGTGTCAATAATTTAATAAATGTAATTCTTTGAAATTTAGTATTTTAAACTTCTATCTAAAATAATTAAAATATTGATCTCGTGATAATGACAATAATTAATTTTAACAGTGAACTATTCTCATAAATATATTTTATTAATTATTTATATCCTAATTGATAAATTTATTTGAAAATGATTATTTTATTTCATTAATATGCTTTCCTTAAATTCCGGTTTTAAATAAATCATAATATCAATTATCTATTACTTTTTGTGGGGTGTCTATTACTGGAACAGAGAGTGTCCCATTACTGGAACAGAAAGTGTCCCATTACTGGAACAGAGGTTGTCCATAACTGGAATTTAGGGTCTTTTGATTTATTTCTGTTATTTACAATTAAATTTTGATTCACATTGGGAAATGTGACTATAAGCATGATTAAATATTGTTGGTAGATTAACATAATATTAAAAAAAGTGAAATATAATAATTATAACTATTAATTAAAAAATAATTTTTAAAGAAATTTCTTAAGGGCACATCTACCCTATATTGCAGATTTCTTTTTGGCAATTAAAACATTTCAATTAAGGTTATATACATTCAGTTTAACCACATATCACTACAGTTTTAAAGTTTATATTTAATTCTGCATTAATTATAAATGTTTTTCATTTTAATTGATTGTTGGTTTACATCAATTTACTGCAGGTAAATAATTATTATAACAGATAAATAATTGTTAATTTAGAAATTTGATCATGATTCAACATTTTAATTGTCTCAGTTATCTGAAGCAAGCTGTACTTTTTTTTTTTTTTCAATTTGCTTTTAAAAATATTAATAAATTTATATTTACAATCACAATGGATCTTTTCACTGTGTCTCTACCATAATATTTTATTTTATATTGTTTTCTCCCATCGAGTTTAGTTTCTGAATGAAAGAGGTAAGAAAAAGATGCAATTTAATTTAAGAATAAGGTTTAGTGTATGTTTATGAGCTATAACAATAATGGTTGAATAGTTTTTGTCCTAAATGTACATATTTATTCTTATTTCCCCACCGAATTAAAATTAAAAAAAACTATCCTTTGAATATTAAGTGTTTTATTTTATAATGATTCGTTGTTACCGTAAACAATCCCCACGGCCATTACCAAATCCCGTTTATTTCGTAAAACATTATTTGTATGTAAATAAAGATATTTTACGCTGATTTCTTACTACCCATTGTCAGTTTTTAAGTTATTTCCTATTAAAAAATAATCTATAATCTTGCAATACTGGGCATGATAGCGGTTTCTGCTGCGTTCTAGCACGCGTACTGTACAAAATTTGAGGAGGGTATGTGGCGCCCTCTCACGAGTTCCTGAATTAAGAAGTGTTTCCCTGAAATCCTTGCAATTGAATAGGCCGCTAAGCGAGAGCGCATGAAGTCTGGCCGTGCCCGAACCTTCCATAGGGACTTCGAACTTAAAAGGGGAAGAAGAAACGGGTAGGGGGGGGGGGGAAACCACCAAGAGAAAGACTCGAGCACAATTCAGTTGCTCTTTTTAGCTATTTTGTCCTAAAGACACATGATAAACGGATTATATAAGCACCATTTCGTATATTAAGCGGGTTTTTTACATCAAGGGACAAATTTTCTTCGTATATTAAGCGGGATCGTATCTTATGCGTACGTATATTAAGCGGGTAATTTTACACAGGTTTAATAGGCATTTTTCAAGAGACCGAAGATAATTCGTATCTTAAGCGGGATCGTATCTTAAGCGGGCGTATCTTAAACTAGTTTCACTGTATATATATATATATATATATGTTACACTGGTCAAAATACTTAACTAAATATTTAAAAACTGTGTATAAGTAAGTGAAATTTCACTGGCATGAACAATTTAACTGAATTATTCAAAAGAGTGTAACATTATTGAAAATCATATCGTAAAATGTCCTTTCATTACTACATTGAAAAAATTATTGAAAAAAAAATAACAGTGAGTATATCTTTGGAGAAATACTTGTTTATTATTTTATCAATTAAGGACTTTAAAGCTGAAAAAAGATTTGTTAATTTTAAATCAATTAATTGTTTAGGTAGCAGAATTTATGTAATAAAAATTAAAGTACAGTACTGAGTAAAATATTTGGAAACTCTTCCAAATGTTGTATTAAATTTATTATTTAACAAAATACATTTTAATTTCCTTTTCCCAGTCAAAACGACTTTTGAGCACTGATGGTTAAAACATAGTTTGACCAGGAAGGTTAAAACCATTTTTGTTCAGGCTTAAAACTACCTATGATCAAAACCAATATAATCCTGATTTGATGTATTTTATAAATTGAGGTGGTGATAGTTCTATGAAGAGCTGTCAGTCTCTTTGACAGTCCCACACCCCTTTGAAAAAAAAAGTAAATAATATTTAAAAAATTACTGTTAATTTATAAATTGTCTATATGCAGTACAACATATCTTGTACCTCGAGTTTGCTCTAGATTTGAAAATCTAAGAGACAAATTGACTCGTTACTACCAAAACTGGGGGTCAAATTTTAAAGCTGTAAATTAATATTAATATAATGTCTTACTTTTAGAAATGTAAGATAGCATTTTTATTTGTATATTTAATAACACTATTTTAATTTAAGACTATTCTATTTCACTGCTGAGTGAAAAAAATATATCAAATATTACATGGAATTTTTTTTTAATTACATACATTTTAACTGAATATTCTTGTATATTTATGAAGTGCTATTGAAAATACTAAAATAAAACTACAGAAATGGTGTAATTCAAAATATAACTTCAATCATGAATACAATTGAAATTCTGTTAATGCAAATTTGCATAAAATCTGTACTTTTTTTCCTTACAAAAAATAATAATTTTAATTTAAATTTAATCAGAAAGCATCTAGTTATTTATTTTTACTTAAACCCTGTCATACTGAGATTTATATTATTGCCTGTTTTTAATATTGTGATTGTAATTCCACCTGTAATTATTTTATAGTTTTAAGATTCATTTTTTGATGGTTCTGTTGGAATTATACAAAGAACATATCAAGGTAATTTCCTAAATCAGTTATTCAGCTTGTATGGTAAAATTACTTGGTACTTTTCCCTTATTCAGATGAAAGCGTTGCAAGGAGAAATTTCTTTTCATTTTTTAGATGGTGCACCATGCTCTCCGTAACACCAATCAGGGGTGTGCAAAGGGAGGGGTGAAAATACTTTGCCCCAGTCGTGGGAATTGAATTGGCACCAAATTTATACTACCAACCATGGTTTATTTTTTTTATTTATTCTTTTTTTTACCATCAATCATTTTCCGGGATGTTTATTTTTCTCTCTTTGGCATTCTTTTTATTTCTGTCATGAAACATCATGATATCTTTAACAATTAAATAATCAATTTTCTCTTATGTTATTTAATTGCTTTGAATTTCTGAATTAAAATTAAATCTTTTAAAGTAGAAAAATAAACACGAAATATTCATTCAATAGAATTTATTGTTGTTTCTGTATTTTATCAATTTTGTGATACCTGTCACAAAGAGAAAGAGAAAAAAGCTGGGACGGTGCCAAATTGAAACTTTGCCCCAGGTGCAGTTTTCTCTTTGCACGGTCCTGACACAAATAGTCCAGATTTGAAAGAAAAAAATAGGTACTCCCCTAGTGACCTTGGCACTTTTTTAAAAAGCTTTGTCCAATTCGGACTCAAGAAAGTTATATTGTGTTAACAGCTAACTTTTGAATTATTATTTTGCTTGTTTATGTATGAATTTTAAAAACTGCTTCTGATTACATATACTAGAAAAATTATTTCTGTCTGTATATAATAGCATAAGAATAACTTCTGTATGTTAAATAAATTGTACCAATATTGAAAAAGTTGCTTGTGTGTATGAAACAGTAAATCAGTTGCCAGAAAATAAAAGTGAAAAAAAAAATTCTTGCCAAGTCCATGATCTTTATCTAGCTAATACCCATTTAAAAGGGAAGTACCCATTTTTGTAATATTATATTCAGTAAGTTGTTATTAAAATGAATTGCAAATTGTAACAAAACATGAAATCAGTGTAAAAACTAACTGTAATTATGAAATATAAAAAGCAGAAACAAGTAACATTTCTGTTTGTATATACAGGGACCGATTTACAAATTTAGGTGCCCTGGGCAGGGATTCATATGGAGGCCCTCTTGCATCGATGCTTACAGAGGCCTTGAATTAAAAAAATGTAATATCGAAAGCAATATTTATATATTAAAATAACCACTATTGACTTTAATAATTTCTTTAAAATATCAATTAAAAATTAAATTTGATAATCATTAATTTACTTTTAAATAATTATTTGATAATTATAAAATTTTAATTGAATTTTATAATTAACTGTGTGGTGCTGATTACCTTTCTCTATGCAAGTCCACATATCTGGAATGATAAAGTATGCAACTACTAATAATAAATTTACCACAATAAAAGCTATAATTATTTCAAATATTAGCAAATCCTATTAGTCAAATAACTTTTTTCTTTCAAATACAAGCTTTGACTGAAAAAAAAACTAAATTTATACAAGTAACTAGCAGAACCACATGACTTTGTCCATGCTAACCATTAGGGCTTACAGGTAAAATAAATAAAAATGAAATAATATGGCGATCTCAAAAATGGAAATCTGTATATTCCTGCACATAAATTGTTAAAAGACAATCAGGAAAAAATGAAGTTACTTTAACAAATCATAGACAATCTTTGACAAACAGTTTTTTCCTTTTTAATTTTGTTTTTGGACAGTTAAAACTGTTTTGCCCTATAATTGAAAAATCTTCATTAGCATTTGGAGGCCCCTGAAAATCGGGGGCACTGGGCCTGTACCCCGAATGCCCTGCCATAAATCAGGCACTATCGATATATGAAATAAAATTATGAAATACATGTAGTGAAAAAAATTTCAGTACATAGAAACAAGATATATTGAAAACATTTTGATAGTTATTTCCCTATATGTTTTATATCTGTGTTATATTTAAAGATCATTATGTAAAAATATATATAAATATATATAGAACTATTTTACTTTGGTGAATAGATAAATATAAATTCTGCTTTCCGAAATTAGTATCACATATTTGCATTTTTGTGCTGTCTTACGTATTTATTATTCTTAAAACCAGTGCCGAAACTAGCCTTTTTGGCGCCCGGGGCAAACATGGATTTTGGCGCCCCCCCCCCCTCCGAAAAGAAAATTTCCAAAGCTAATTTTTTCTAAATTTCTAAAATTTAAAGTATATAATCAGATAATCTGTAATACTGAACTAAGTAATCAGCTTTGTCAAATACTGATTCATTAAAACCTTGAAAATGGAATCGAAAGGAACCGAAAAATATTCCACTTTATACAAGTTTTCATCTTAGGAAGTATAATTATTGATATTCGCAGGAGTGGAATTTAAAGGGTCGCGATGGTCTCAATCGCGAGGGGCCCCGCATCCAAAGGGCCCCCAAAATCCTCTTTTGAGTTCAACGAGAAAAATTATTTTTTGATCAAAGGATTTTCTTAGCACTTTTTTTTAATTAGTATTACTACATAATTTTCATGTAATTTAAATAGAATATTTTTTATACCATTTGCTATTCCCAGAAATGTTTTAGTTATGTTTAAATATTTTTCCTTGTCTTATTTTCTATTAGCAATTATCAGAACTGTGAACGGTTGTGGAGGGTTGAGGTGAGACTCAAACTTCGATCTGAGCTGAAAGGAACCCTGTTACTTACTGTTAGAGACTTTTATGACGATTTAATTACACAGATTCAGAGTCTAATTAAATCAGATCTGATAAATCTAAATCTGGATCATGACACTGGGGCCCCTGATTTAGGGGTGTCCCATACTTGGTATGCTGTTTACATAAAGCTGATATTTAGAATGCATTTGACTTTGTTACTGATTATAATCTAATTTTATTAGTCATAGCAACTTGGGTATAGTTTTCTCCCTGCACCCCTTCGAATGACATTTTTTTTTTCAAAAAAAGTTTTAACAAAGAGTTTTATTTTGCGTATTTTTCAAATTATTCTTTCAAATATTATTTGTTTTTAGTATCCAAGGCAGTCGCCCAACCTCGCCCCCTCTAATAATACTAGATTGGATCTGTATAAAAAAGTAATTTCAGCAAAATTAACAGGCCGGCATATTCCAGTTGCCGCCAAGGGCGGCAAAACGCTTAGAAAACTTTCGCAAAAAGACGAGTAAAAAACTTTTTGGAAGATAAAGCCCGCGGCTCTGGCTTTACTAGTCATGGCGTGCTGTATGAGAATTTTTATTGTACCTCTACAAAGGCTATAGTTAAAAGAAAAAGATTTTACTGAGAATTTTACTTTGGACATTCATCCTCCAATTTGTGTTTATTGTCCAAAGCAGTCACCCCTCGCCCATGACAAAATGGAAAGAGAAGAAAGCTCCACGCTGGGAGAAAAGGGAAAAACAGAACAGCCTTCATGGAATATTTTTATCTAATAGAAAAGTCAGAGTGAGGGAATCATTTGTCAATTATCCATGCTGGACAGTGCAGTACCGTATCCAGACGACGTTGCACAGTGTCATATACAGACACGAGTAGGGACTTACCTTGAAAAATGTTAGTGATTCTCCTAAACCACAGGAAGAGATTTAAATGATAGACGGCATAGACATGATACATTTGGAATGGGTGAAAGAAAATAGCCTAAGAGAACAGTTCGTTTTTTATTCATTTGCTATCTTGTATTGTAGACGAATCTTTTTATCTATTTGTCTATTTTAATGCATTTGGTTCATTTTTCTTTTGGATTTTCCGGCTGCGAGACTTTTTATACAAATTTCATATATATATACATTATCAAACAAAACCTGCATTTGGCGCCCCCTCCACCTTCAGTTCTGCTGGCGCCCGGGGCACGTGCCCCCTCTGCCCCCCCTTAGTTTCGGCCCTGCTTAAAACTGTATCTATTCTCAACTTTGAAAAATCTCATATTTTCATCATAATCAGGCATATTGAAATCCTAGTAAAAAATGTGGCAGTCAAGTATTTGTTGTTTATGCCTTGTAACTTTAATGTTTAAAAATTATATTTTTCTGTTAGCTGAGTGTAGGTAATAAATAGGCGAATATTGTTTCAATCGCCATCATACGTAATGAAATAATTTCTTCTTATTCTCAAGGCAGATTTCTAAAATCCAATGCTTTGTTATTTTACCAGTATTCCAGCATGCTTAATTATATAATAAAAAGAATTATATAAAAGTAAATAATCAGCTTGTCTGCAGTGGAGAAACAAACCGTAATATTTTAACCATAGAAAGACATTGTGTCACCTAATGCAACTTGCACATAAGTTATGATGTTACGTTACGATTTCTTAAAATAAATAAAACAGAACCTATTATTCTATTGGTGGTACTGCAAATGCTACTTTGGTGGTTAGATTAAATGTTTATGTTAAAACTTATCATAGATGTTACATTCTCTAATATATATAATGTTTTGCTTAAATCATAATGTGAAAAAATAGAAAGCCTAAAAGAATGTAAAATTCATAGCTATATTAGAAACAGATGTGCTGCTGGTTGATACCAAAAAATTGGAAAACTTTTATGATATTGTAAAAAAATTAAAGTGTAAAATAATATGAATTTTAATTTGTAGGATAAAAACAGATGTTAATGTTGGTTGTAAAAAAAGAAAACTGCATAATTTACAATTAAAAATGGCAAAAATTCACTAAATTTCAGTGATTTACATTTCCATCATAGAAACCTCATTGGAGTTATAAATCCACACAGAGAACATATGCCACTGAGCTAAATGCCAGTTTGGAGTGATTTTTTGCTTTTGCACCATACAAAATGCCACATTTTCTTTTTACAACTTTCTTTTTGCTAACACTTCTTATCATTTGAGTTTGGATCAACCAGTGCTACCCTAGGCAAAGTGTTTTCTAAAAAACCACTGGTGACGGGTAGAGGTTACAACTGTGTTTGCATCTGTACTAGAAGTTTAAAAACTGCAGTAGCTTTTGGAGGCTTCAAATGCACACACACACAGATATATGTATATATATATACCATAAAATTCTAACTTTAAGACCCCCATACTTTTAAGAAGGTTTGATTTTCCGTTCCACATGAAATGTCTGCTTTCCTTCTCCTCTCTCTCAGCACAAAAAGTAACAAATATTGTGAATATTAAAAAATTCTTCTGTCTTATTTGTTACTGTCGAATAATAATAAAATATCAGTCATCTAAATTATCTCCTCCACCTTTCGTCCAAAATTTATGCTTCCCCTTTCCCTCTTTAGCACACAAAGTTTAAAGTCTTTAAAACTCTTTATAAAATAGCAGAAAATAGAGCATAATTTTTCTTTATAAAGAAAACTTCGCTTTATTAGTAACAAATAAATAATTAGCCGTTTAAATTATCCCTGTGCCTCCAAAATGTCTGCTTCTTTCCTTTGCTACCGAATAGGAAAAAAAAATTTTAAACTCTACTTCTAAAAAACTCTTCTGTCCTATCTCCAGTAACAATAAGTAAATTATCTATCATCTAAATTCCAAACCACTCGTATACAGAGTTTAAAAAATGTTGAAAACGTTGTTTAAAAAAATCTGCTGTATTTGTTGCTCTCTATTAACAGTAAATAAATAATCCTCAAAAACTTCCACCTCCTCCACAGCAAAATGTTTAAAATCTTTAATAATATTTATGAAAACAATCTGTCCCTTTTCTTCAGTCATCTAAAATTTTCTTTCCCCCAAGAGAGAAATTTCTAAATATGGTAGTAGTGGGGAGAAATAAAGCAATTATTTCCCTGTATTTTGCAATTTGACAGTTGTCATCCCTAAAAATCTTTTATATACATTTTAAGTTTTAAAATAAATATGTTCTGAAATAACCCACCTCTATTAACAAAAAAATCAGATGTGAAAACAATGCATACTGCAAAGAAAGAAAAAAATCTTCTGTCCTATTTGTTACTCTCCAGTAACAATGAGTAAATTATCTATCATCTAAATTCCAAACCACTCGTATACAGAGTTTAAAAAATGTTGAAAACGTTGTTTAAAAAAATCTGCTGTATTTGTTGCTCTCTATTAACAGTAAATAAATAATCCTCAAAAACTTCCACCTCCTCCACAGCAAAATGTTTAAAATCTTTAATAATATTTATGAATACAATCTGTCCCTTTTCTTCAGTCATCTAAAATTTTCTTTCCCCCAAGAGAGAAATTTCTAAATATGGTAGTAGTGGGGAGAAATAAAGCAATTATTTCCCTGTATTTTGCAATTTGACAGTTGTCATCCCTAAAAATCTTTTATATACATTTTAAGTTTTAAAATAAATATGTTCTGAAATAACCCACCTCTATTAACAAAAAAATCAGATGTGAAAACAATGCATACTGCAAAGAAAGAAAAAAATCTTCTGCTTGCCTGTTTTTTGAGGGTTGGAGAATGGAGATTTAAGGAAAGAGTTAGATGATTGATTATTTATTTATTGTTGCTACAAAGGCCCAATAGAACATGAAAATATTATTAAATAATTGTTTTAATAAACATTTAAAATGTATGTGCTGAGGAAAAGTACGATTATAATTCAAAGGAGGAAAGTGTAATGTATTTAAATGTCAGAAATTAAATCAGCATCACTTTAACTGGGCCTCTTATTTCGTTTAAAATGACTTCCACTCAAAAAATGTACAGTCATGCCAACCCGAGATTTCGTTACAAAAACGGATAGGGGCATGCATAGCCCGGGTGTACGCTTCTGAAAACTGTGCGGCTCCAATTCTAAGTTTATTTGATTAATTTTTTGTTTAAAAGTATAAAATCATACAAGTCCGAGAGTGTCTGCTAAGGAGTCACAAGCCCGCTCAGAGAAAAATGTGTGAATTCAACACTGATTTTAGGTAACATTTTTGATTAAATTTATTATTCCAGATTAAAGGTTACGATCGCAGATACAAGCATCTTCAGACAGGTCAGCTAGTATTCAGTAATTTAAAATTCTTAAATAAGAATATTTAAATTTTTTTTAAATTGTTAAATAGGCGTATAGCCAACATAGTGAAAAAGTACCCAAGCCGGGACTCGAACGCGGGTCATAAGATTAGCGCACTGACGTTCTACCAACTGAACACTTGGGAACGATACTCAGCTTGGAACTTTTTTACCATAACATGTTGACAAGGCTACAAACGCAGCACAAGATGGAATATTTTCCGTGAGCCGCCAACCCTGGGGCAAACACGAAATCAAAGAAAATCCAGCATCGACAATTGAATAAATTCATATTTAATACTTGGAAATTTTTCCAGAGAGAAAATTTCTCACGCCTTGCATTTATAATATTCAATTTTGTTTTCTTTTAATTGCTTAATAAGCGTATAGCCAACATAGTGAAAAAGTACTTTTCACTATGTTGGCTATACGCCTATTAAGCAATTAAAAAAAATGAATATTATGAATGCAAGGCGTGAGAAATTTTCTCTCTGGTAAATTTTCCAAGTATTAAATATGCATTTAAGAATATTTCATCTGAGTTATTTTAAAAAATAATTTCTTTTTAATATTCCAACCATGTTTTCATGCATGGCATTAATTTTGATAAACAAACCAACATAAGCATCTAGGTCGTAGATCTCAAAACAGAAGTTTTATTCAGTTCATGCTTGCGGTTACCTGGACTCAACAGCACTCTCGTTTATTTGCAACCTAAAATTAAAGAGTATTACTTCCTTTGCTATGTTTTACAGAATTGATGTTTACAGAGTTCCTATTATTATCTTTCAAAGATGATATATGAGCTCATTTATTACTTATTTATAGTCACTTAGATTTCTTTCAGATTTTTTTTAGTTTTTCAAAAATAATGTCATTAATAAGAAATATAAATACATGGAAGCAGTTAAAATAAAAAGAGGGGGGAAGTGATTCTCATTCGGCACAAATGTAATTTTAAAGATGAGTTCATATTCTTCTTCTAACTTGTCCAATGAAATAAAAAGCAGCTCATATTTAAGAAAATATCATTCAAGATTGAAGCGTATACAAAAGTGTTTTTGGTAAAATCAGCAATTCTCATTTAAGAAAGTTTTATTGTAAATTTTAACTACACACTTAAAAGTATATTTTTTCTTGTACAAATAATTTTATGATTTTTTTTACTAAAATATTTTCTTTAATAGACAGAAACAATCAAGCTTCTAAAGTGTCCGTGCAAACAACAAGCATATGCCGAAAGAAGAAATTTATTTTATGTGTTGCATCAGGCAAAATGACATTTTTATACAAAAATAAATTTATTATATAGCATATATAACTTTATGTTTTACAACCCCGTGATTCTATATAAAGTTCTACCCATCAGTATGAAGGACTTTTCTAGTATGTGTGTAATACTTGCACTTTTTCTTTACTGCACATCAGAATAACTTGAAATTAATAATCTTCACAAGAATTTGTTATATGATAGACATATATTCTTATTATTCCAGAAGACATATTCCTTGGAAAGAATCTCAAATATGAATGTTCAACTCATTAACATGAAGAAAAAGTCGTTTTTCTGTGGGATATGCAATAAAGGATTTTCTAAGCAATTTTTTTTTAGATAGACACCACCTCAATAATACTGGTCACAAACCTTTTACTTGTGACGTATGCGATAAAGGATTTTTTCGAAAATCTCATTTGAATGACCACCACCATATTCATACTGGGGAAAAGCCATTCACCTGTAACATATGCAACAAACATTTTTTTCGTAAATCACATTTGAATGATCACCATCACATTCACACTGGAGAAAAAACTTTCATTTGTGAGGTGTGCAATAAAGGGTTTTCTAGGAAATCAGCTTTAAATACACATATACGTATGCATACTAAGGTTAAACCTTTTAGTTGTGATACATGCGATAAAAGATTTTCTCAAAAATCTCATTTAAATGTCCATGTTCATAGTCATGCTGGGAAGAAAACTTTTATATGTGAAGTATGCAATAAACACTTTCTTCAAAAATCTAGTTTTAAGAAGCACGTCCTAATTCATTCTGAGGAGAAGCTTTTTGCTTGTGAGATTTGTAGTAAACTATTTCCGGAAAAATCTGATTTAAATGTGCATTTTTGTATTCATATTGGCGAGAAATCTTTTGTATGTGAAATATGCAATAAAAGATTTTCTCGAAAGTCAGATTTAAACAATCACTTCCGTATCCATACCGGAGAGAAACCTTTCATCTGCGAAATATGCAATAGAGGATTTTCTAGAAGATCTTGTTTAAATGAACACCTACGTCAACATACTGGGGAGAAGCCATTCAGTTGTGAGATATGCAATAAAGGATTTTCTCAAATGTCTAACTTATCTGTTCACCGACGCATTCATACTGGAAAATCTTTCATCTATGAAGTCTGTAATAAAGGATTTTTACAAAAGAATAATTTAACTAGGCACCTTGTTATTCATTCCGGGAAGAAACCCTTTATTTGCGAGATATGTAATAAAGCATTCACACAAAAATCTCACTTAAATGAGCATCACTTTATTCATACAGGAGAGAAAACTTTCATTTGTGATGTATGCAATAAAGCAATCGCTCATAAATCTAGCTTAAATAAGCATATGCATACAATTCATAACAATTAAATTTATATGTTTATTAATTTTGTATTTTATAAGTTTTTACAAACATATTTTAACTGTATTATTCTAACTGGTTAAAAAAATCTTTCTTTGAAACATGCAAGAAAAACAGGTATATAGTGGTGTGTATGTATACAGTAATATACGCCACATACCTCCTGGATAATTCTGTGTATCCTCCGTAGATATAGCGTATATTCTCTGGTGTATGCGCTCTGGTTGTATCTGTTTTTTTATAATCACACTACTGAAGAAAAGATTTTCTATGAGATCTTCGCTGAATATGCAAAATTTTGCACATAAAATAAGCAAACCTTTACGTTGTATATACATTTCCTCAAATTAAAACGCTTTCCATTATGAAACCTTTCAATTGTAAAATATGCGATCAAAGCTAAATTCTAAAGACACACTTGAATATAATATACCATCTCAATTATAAGGGAGGGACAGGTGTGTTTATTCCGTGTGCAGTCAAGAATTTACTCAGAGGAATAGCTTAAAGAAATATTTTTATGCCTACACCAAAAACGTTTTCATTTTGAGAAGCATGGTTGCTTAAGAAGACTAAATTTATTTTCTTTCTGAAGACAAGCCCTTCACAATTAAGTATTGTTTATGTGATTTATAGAAAATGAAACTTTTTGATATAAATGACTAGCAAATCTAAAATCAATTTTAATTTCAAATCATTTTCACGTATGTGCTTTTTATTTCAATGCTGAATATCAGTTTAAAATATTATGCATCGGCATTTGTATTTCATGATTATTTTTCCTCAGCCATCAAAGCTAATTTCATATTATTTTTCATGTCATGAAAAGGTTTTTCTTTAAACCTTTACTTTCTGTTAATTAAACATGCAATTTTATTATCTTGATTTGACTTCTGCTATTGTCAAGTTTACATGAAATTGTTTTAGTTTCTGTTTGTTAAATTCTCATTTACCATTTTCTAGACAATATGTAAACTTCATGATGTAACTACAATAAATTTCTCTTACAAAGAAAGTCTTTCAAAAAAAGTCTTCTGATTTGCTTAAATAAATTTCTGAAGCTGCTTTACATTATTGTACTCAGTTCACAGTTAAAAAAAATAATTATTGAATCAAAAAAGAAAATATGTAAAAATAACTATGAGATGAGTGCTAACTGTAATAAAAATTATCACCATATTACAATTAATTTGTAATAAATATTTAATTTATTTTTCAAAGTAAAATGTTACCGTATATTGATTTTATTAGTATATTCTCAATCATATTAATTTTTTAAGAATTTTATTACTATGCTATAAAAGAAAAAAAAATTAATATATTTTAAATGTATTTTTTGTGCTAATGAAATTCACGTTTTAAGATTACATTGTATGTTCTTAAAACTTGGTACTGTCTACAAACAAATTAACATTTCCATGAAATATTTTTATTTAAACTATTTACATAACTGAATTATTACAACTAATATATTTCATTATTTGTAAATACTAGATTATTATGAATGTGCTGCATAAGATAAGCTAGATTATGCATCAGGATTATCTTATATATAGCATTTGAATTTAAGACATTTTTTTCTATATTATTCTTTAGTTTTTTAATATTTTATGAAATCTGATCATTGAAAATTAAAGAAAAACTAAAAATGTGTTGGTTAACACAGTTATTTAGTTAGCTGTTTGAATGCAATTAGTATGTTACAGAAAGAAAGCAGTTAAAAACAAAATATATATTTATGCATTCATGAAATTCTAAATTTGGTGCAAATGGAAACCTGTAAAAAGGTTTTAATGTTTTTTTTTCAAACAATTCTATAGCAACTCAGTAACTAATATTTGCACAAAATACTATTCATGACTAAAACTTATGCCACAAATTGTTTCACGAAAATCATTTCTTCTCACTTAGAAATGTTTTTTTTTAAGATTGTTACAAATATATATAACAGAGACACATCTTACTGTTCAAATTAAGCATGCTTTATTCCACCGCACTTTGTGAATAGCGATACTTGCTGTATTGAATTTCTTATAATTATGTAAAATTAAGGGGATGTAAAATGTGGGAAAACATGCTCAGTTTGAGTAGCTGGATTCATCACTGATGGGTACAATTTTACATAATAAAGTAACTCATAACTGCATAGTTGCAAAGTTCAAAAATTAAACTCTCTTGTGAGAATATCATGTTGTATGAATAATTTCATATTTATATTTGTGTGCATAATAAATTAACTTTCTTATGCTAGTTTTGGTCCAGTGTTTTCTTGAAATAAATATACTCTTCTTTTTACACATTTTCCTTTCCTTTTTTAAAAAGAAAAGGAAGACACAGACTAGGTATGGCAATCTTTTCTGATTGCTCATACCAGAAAGACACTATTATTAAATACCTTCATTGTAACATGCCAAACTTTAAATAACAATACATTGATACACTTATTGACACAGTGTATTCTGCATTTCGATGACCAGTTATCAATATTAGAAAACTAAATATTCGCAGAAGATAATGAATGCAATATAGGAGAAAGAAATTTTAAAGAATAATAACATTAAGACCCTAAAATTGTGTGATGATAATACAAAAACTGCTTTAACACTATTTCTACTGGCGTTAAATGACACCTTTTAAATTTTTGGCTTATGGTTATTTTGTTTCTAATTTTTAAAGCTAATAATTATGAAAAAATTTCGATGTATTAAAAATAGTTAGTGATTGTTTTATTATAAAAATTACAAATAAAATACCCATAAATCGAAATCTTTTACACAGTGTCATTTGACATTAGTTGAAATAATGTTAATTAAAGTAATCCAATGAGCAGCATGTCATATGACTTCATTCGTCAGCATAATTTTGACTCTTAACTTATTGTTATGTATGAACTAAAAAACACAGCATTTCATAATCAAATCTTCATTATTAAATTATAAATGAGGCATTTCCCTGTTGTATAAGTTCGATGCCAAAGTTGTCTTTTGAATTTCGTCGTTTTTAGTTATAAATCTGCAGAAATATTGAGTTGTTCACAAAATCCTTTCCGTTTGGTGAAATTAATTCGTACCGGAAAATTTTATCATTTAATTATTAGAGATTAATTCTGATAGCTAATGTCTAATAATTAACGGGCAGAATTTTCTGGTACGAATTAATTTTCTCAAAAGGAAAGAACTTTCCAATAGTTCCATAACTCATTTTTTTAAAACTTAAATTAGCTTTTAAAATTTAATTGGAAAATGAAGCTGATTAACTTCATACAAAAAAAAAGAAACTGCTTTGGAAAACATGATATGAGCCTTTGATTTTGAAATGGGGCAAATCTATTTTATGTTTTAGTACATACCTGTATAAGGCCCTACTTACTGCCTTCAGAAGCATACGCCCTCGAATTTATATGATTTTGTATTTTTTAATGGAAATTCATCAAACAAACATAGAGATAGAAAATATATTCTAACGTAGATGTTTGAATGAGGACTCGCAAGAGTTAGAACTAAATGGTTTGTGAGCGAATCAAATGTACAATGTCAAGGGCTCACTCCGACTAACTGAGTCCTCCGTCAGTTCAGCTTATATACTATCTAAAGATAATTCTGGAACAGAAAATGACAATTACATACGTTATCTGGATACATTAAGATAGTTCTAGAAACTGTTAGAACCAGAAATAAAGTGTGCATAAATTATGTAAAAAAATTAAGACAGTCCTGCGAATTTTAGAACATGACAGAAATTCAACACAACCTTTAATGTCTTTTCGGTGGTGCCGGGGTTTGATCCTTCGACCTTTCGATTCAAATTGCAGGATGCTATACATTCAGGCACAATTTGCTTCGATGATGATTTCCATTGCGTCATTGCTCCTTCTTTGGCAGAACAGCGTCCCGATGTTAGAGGTTCCTGGTGCTTAAACTTTTGGTTCTTGACCATGTGATGAGTCCCGTAAAAGTCTGTTTTTTGTGTTTCGAGGAGTTTTGTTATGGGGATCCTTCTTCGGTGAAGTTTCAGTAGGCTCTTGATCTTAGCTATCTGGATTATGATACGGTTTCATTCAAAGAACATGGACAACCTCTTTAGATTTTTATTTCAGAGTAAGGGTTGAAGTTTAATACTTCATCCGTGACGACGGATAAGAACGTGATAGGGACCGAAGTACCTCTTAAGAAGTTTTTCTAAGAGGTCTACTTTCCTGATTAGGATAAAGACACACACCAAATCTCCAGACCGTACTGTTACTACTCTGTGTTTGGAATAATAACGCTGGCGATATTTTTCTTGTGCTTGCAGTGTTTGCAGACGAACCAACCCTCTTGATTCATCAGTCCTTATGATTAGTCTATTTAGATAACTGTCACTATAATTAATGTCAACGGCACAACATGGAAACATAGTATCAAGAGTTATTTCAGCTTCCCTCCCATGAAATAAATGAAAAGGTGTAATTCCCGTGGTTGCTTAGCAATGTTATCAGCAAACACCACAAATGGGAGAATTTCATCCCATTTTTTCTGCTCCACGTCAATGTACATAGATAATATATCTCCCAATGTTTTGTTGAAGCACTCTGTCAGTCCATTGGTCTGTGGATGATATAAGGAAAGGGCAGCCGACGTCACTGTTGGTTCGTAAGAAAAACCTGTTCGTTCTTTATGACTCCTACTGTACACATGAGATGGGACGATTTGATTGGTCTACGTTAAACTGGTCTATGATATGATTGGTCTACGTCGCCTTAACGATTCCTGCAATGATCTCTACGACAAAAATGTAGTGGTAGATTGGTTGATGAAACTGTTTGTTTGTAAACATTCCCTTTCCTTATGCTGTCGTCTTTCCATGGACGATATTGCAAGCTTAGACAGGAAGACCTGTCCACGGTCTTTGAACTCCATGTTTCAGAGAGATATCTTCTACAATGAATTTTGCAATTTTTGTTTCTTTTGCAGTAGGTAGAGCTTTAGTGATTGTAAAAAGTGTCAGGTAATCAGAACAGACATCTATCCATCTATTGCCTTTCTGCGATTGCGATAGTCGTCCCAGAAGTCATACGATGGAAGGGCTCCACGTCAGGAGATATAGGAACTAGTTGACCCGCTGTTTTCTGCGGAAGAGACTTCCACCGCTGACAATCTCGACAATGCGCTATATAAGGAAAGGGCATGTTTACAAACAAACATTTCCATCAACCAATCTACCACTGCATTTTTGTCGCATCTATCATTGCAGGAATCGTCATGGCGACGTAGGCCAATCATATCATAGACTATTTTAACATAGACCAATCAAATCTCTCCATCTCATGTATAGTGTAGGAGCCGTAAAGAACAAACAGGTTTTTCTCCCAAACCAACAGTAATTTAACCAACAGTGACGTCAGATGCCCTTTCCTTATACGGGCAGATGCTCCTATATAGGCTAGTAGAATCGCTTGAGAATGCATTCGTACGTTTTTGCAAATTCCAAGAGTCCAGTGGTGGGGTCATCATAGAAAGACTTAAGAATTTCTAGTCGCAAAGGCTTCGGGATAACTGGCAACCACTTTTTCACTAGGGGATCGTAATTATATTATAAAGGACTTCATCAGTTACCTCGATGATTCTTGGTTTTTATTGGCTTTGGTTTTGTCGAGAGCTTGCATCATCTTTGAAATTTCCGGGTCCTTATATTGTTCTTTCGCGATATTACAAAAGGAGGCAAGAGCACCGACGCCTTCTAATAACAGAACTTCCACTGGATTTCTAGATAAGCAATCAGCGTCTTCGTGTTTCTTATCACTTGTATAATCTACTGATACGTCGTACTACTGGAGTCGCAGCGCCCACCTAGCAACTCTTCCGGAGAGATCTTTCAGCTCCGTTAGCATACACAACGAATGATGATCCGTTACAATAG
Organism: Maratus michaelseni; assembly: GCA_963931845.1. Lineage (NCBI taxonomy): Eukaryota > Metazoa > Arthropoda > Arachnida > Araneae > Salticidae > Maratus > Maratus michaelseni. Next base: position 308,762,470 of record OZ007598.1, on the reverse strand, counting down.
TGAAAGGCCTCCAGAATAGATACGGTCGAAATTTATTGATAGCCAATATGACTGAGAAGCATTCTCTTTCTGTAGTAAAATAGTTTTGTTCAGCTTTCATTAAAGTTCTGACAGCATAGGCTATTACTTTTTCTCTTCTGTTCTGAATCTGTACAAGAACTGCTTCAACGCTGTAGCAACTTGCATCCATGTGGATTTCCGTAGGAGCATTTTCGTCATGTACCTCTGTACAGGGTTGGAGGTAAATGCCTGATTTAAGAGTGCAAAATCTTCAATTTGTTCTTCTCCCCAATGGAATTTGCGTCTACATCATGTATATTCTTTGGAACTGGGAAACCACTTACAGCTTTAAATTTATCGGGATCAGAGCGGACTCCTTCACTAGATATGAGCAGGGCTGTAGCTAGAAGTAAACAATAGGGGGTGCTCAAGTAAACGTAGGGGGGGGGGCTCATACTATTTCTCTCTCTCTGACACATGCACGCACAAACACAGATATATATGATCAAAGTATTATGTAGAAAGGTAAATTAGTGCATATTCATATTGTAGGCACTATGTTTCTTATTAAATTGTTTATAATAACTTTATTTGATGCTAAGAAAAGTAAAGGCTGCAGACAGGGATGTAATACCTTCTGGATTATTTTAAGGAATACTATATACCCTCTTCTCAAAAACATATACTTTTTAGGGTATGCCCTCTGGTTTTTTTTACTACTACATCACTGGCTGCACATTGAAAATAATTATACTAGTGAAATAATAAGTGATGATGTTAGTAAGTAAATAACAAGGCTAACGAAAAAGATTTTTCGTTAGCCTCGTTAGCCGTTTAAACCTCGTTAGTTCGTTTTCGTTAGCCTCGACTTTTCGTTAGTTCTTTTTCGTTAGCCTCGGTAAATAAAAAGCAGACAGCACACCTGTTTCAAAAGAGTTGCAACCTTTATTTTTTTCTGAATATTCCCTGTCCTTAAGGATTCTAAAGTTATGTTTTTATATGATAAAAAACATTAGAAAAATCAAGGGTGTATTTTGCATTTTAAAATTATTTTTGTGTCTAGTCAAAAGCGAAAACCACTTGTATTTAAATTGGTTATAACTCATTAGAATAACTTTGTTTTATGCTAACAATGGAAAACGCTGCAAAATGAAAAATTTCAGTATATAACTAAAGCTAAATGTCAATGTTTGCATCAGCAAAAGGTTTCTAATTCTGGATATGTGCAGATAGGATGCGCTCTATTTGAAGCACTTATTTGCAGTTTTTAAACAAATACTACAATTTAGTATTTATACAAAACTGTAAAAAGCCCCCAAAACTAAGTCAATTTTTGAACAGAGTTTCATTTGGATTTTTGAAACAGAATTTCATTTGGTGGCTTTGGCAACTTTCCCAGGGGGGCTCAAAATTTTTCAGGGGGTGCCGAGCCCCCCCACCCCCTGGCACCCCCCTAGCTACGGCCCTGGATAAAAGATGCCCAAAGATATTGATTTGTACATAAGCTCTGATCGACCAGTCTATAATGGCTTTAAAAGTCTTTATAAAGTCCCAACCGAGCATGATGTCGTAGATGTATCGCGGAAATACAATAAATTCGAATGGAAACGATCGTCCGTCGATAGTGAGACGAAGAACGCATTTTACCATAGGTCGCACACAACTTCCATCGGCCACCTTGAGAACAACATGCTTATCTGAAGGAAACATGACTTTCCGGAGTAAGCGACGGTATGTTTCCGAATTGACGGAGAAAGAGGCTCTAGAATCTACGAGATCGTACTTCGGCTTGTTATCAACGGCTACGTCGATTTTGTTTCCATACATCTTAGCGGCAATGGGAGGATTTTCGTTGAAAGCAGTCCCACTTCCAAGGAAAGTCGCGCTGCTTAGTTTTCCTCATTTCTTCCGTCAGAAGATTGGCTGGATCATCCACAAAGTGCAGGCAATCTGTAGCAACGACGTGTTCACAAACATCCTCAAGTTTCGCTGGGCGATGATTTCCGGATAACTGGTGTGTTCCGTATCTGGGTATAACTCCTCTGAGCTGTTTGTAGCGGATTTGCTCATTCTGCCCGATAGGCATCAAAGATAGCTTACCTCTCACGGCTAGTGGGCACTCTGGGCACATGGTGCCCAAGACGATCACACTGGAGACAAACCGGCTTGTTGTCTAGGGTTTACCGGACGTCGGTCCTTATCCGCTGCTATTTCATGATAGATGCCGGTTTTCCAGTTGAGGCTTAATGGGCCGGTTGATGATTTGACCTGACCTAGGTCCATCCAGATGGCCTTGAAGATATGGTAGCTAATGCGTTTTCAATTTCCTCTTTTATGATGGTCTCAATAGACTGTAGTTTAGGTTCCGGATCTTCCACAGACGCAACTAACTATACACTGTATCTTTTCCTGAGTTATTTGTCGTATAAGACGCACAAGGTCGCGTTGTTAACCATAGAGGCTATGGGAACGACACTGAGTTACCGCTCAAATGCACGTCCTCGTACTCTCTTTTGATGTATCATTTCTTCAATGTATTGGCACCACTTTATGAAGTCAGGTGTGGTTTTTATATCCTTCACTAATAACGCTTTGTACAGATTTTCATCAATCCCTTTCATTAAATGGGAAATTTTCTCATTTTCTGTTATATCAGATTTGACTTTATGGAAAATTCCCAACACGCTTTGGTCGTAGGATCGCGTACTCTCTACAGATTTCTGAGCTCGTAATTTTAAATCAGCTTCAGCTTTTCTTTCGAAATGCTGCATGTCTCCAAACATCTTCTGTAATTCTGCTTTAAATCTACCTCATGATTCAATTTGATATTCATTATTCTAATACCACTCTTTTGTCGTGTTTTCAAGGTAGAAGAATACATTTGAATAGCAAACAGTATAATCCAACTGAGTAAATTTGGCTACTGTGTCCTACTCTTTTCAACCATTTATTTGGTTTTTGCCCGATAGTTCCTCTAAAAGCAGATGGTATTTTGAATTGTTGATGGCGAACTCCAAAGAATGGCGCAGTCCCCGTGGCATCCACCATTTTAATTCCTATTGTGATCCTATAGAGTCCAAATGGCAGTGAGATAATCTTCAGTCGATCGCTTCATCTTAACGAAGTACTGCCGTCCAGAATAGCTTATGGTTTACCAGGCGGGCGCCTCCACCAAATAATGTCACGTATATGTTGAAATGATGACTCGCAAGAGTTAGCACTAAATGGTTTATAAGCGAACTAAATGTCATCAAGGAGTCACTCCGACTGCCTGAGTCAGTACAGCTTATATATTACCCAAAGATAGTTCTGGAACAGGAAATGACGATTATATACGTTATTTGAATACGTTAAGAAGTTCTAGAAACTGCTAGAACCGGAAATACAGTGCATATAAATTATCTAAATGAATTAAAACAGTTCTATGAATTTTAGAACATGACAGAAATTAAAAACAACCATTATTGTATTTTCGGCGGTGCCGGGGTTCGATCTGGGACCTTTGCAGTCGAAGCTCAGGATGCTATCCATTCAGCCACAGTTGCTTCGATGGTGATTTCCAATGCATCAATATTGCAGACTTACAAAAAAAAAAGAGTAGTATATCTAATTTTAGATAGTTGTTTTAGTTATTTCATGAAGTTTAGTTCTTATTTTGCATTCGAAGCTCAGGATGCCATCCTGATTTCATCTTATGGCATTTAATTCTCTTTATATGAAAGTTGAATGAAGGTTATCTTCAATTTGAATATCCATTTAATTAAATGTATATAGAGTTCACGAATTTCTTGTAACTATTCTTATACCTAGAAGGGAGGGGAACGTAGGGATGCAAGTATGGTGTTCTTCATTTAAATAATTGATTTTATTTTATTTCATTTAACAAATTGGTTTAAAATACAACTACACTGTAAACTGAAATGTCTGAAACTAATGATTTAAATGTAAGAACGTTTAACATATCTTATTTGTTTCAGGCACGAAAAACACCTGAATTGTGGCGACTTTCAACAACTCATATTTCTTCAATATGCAGTCCATTTCTAACCACTTTCTTTTTTTAACACTTTCCAACATAGTTGAAAAGTGTTTATGAATTCGGTTTATCTGTCTGTCAGTGCTCTAACTCCCATAAAAGAATCGGATTGGCCTGGAATTTTTTATGTTATTGAGAATTACTATAGAATATCCGGTATTTTAATTGTAGTGTGCAGCCATTATAGTTCGTTTACAGAGACACTCAAAAGAATTCTATTACATTAAGATCATGGGAGGTTGTAATCATATGATTGCATTTTATTGGTGTTAATATATTTCAAATATAATGAGACTGATATGCAACACTGAGACGGACAACAACATGCTTTCCCACGAGTATAGAATAAGCATCATTTATAGTTTGTTTACAGGAATGTACAAAAAATTCCATTTCATTCTGATCTATAGGGAAAATCATTTGTGGTGCATTTTAATGATGTTATGATATTTGAAAGATAATAAAATCACTGAAGCGCACTTCAGTGATTCATCTCACTTCATGTTTTTTTCTTGGTTACGATATGTTTTCTATAGATTGTGTAGTACATTTATCATTCATTTACTGACACACAAAAAAAATTCGGTTACAGGAATGACTAAGATCGATATCTGTTGGCAGTGCATTTTACGCTGTGGTATGCATATTTAAACTTATGTAATTTTGTATGCTGGTTTGTTTCAATACCGTATATTGCACACAGGACTATACGAAAGAATTCGGACACATTACTGGATATGGAGCGCAATTGCTAAAAATAAATTTTTCCTGAGATATGTGTTTTTTATGTTACTTATTTAGATATCTCATTTCATTCTAGGAAAAAATGTATTTTTATTGGTGTTGGAAAATCTTCATAATCCCTGCATGATGCATGTTTTTCCGCTCTTGTATTTTTCTCTTTTTAGTATTATACGAACTTTGTTTGACCAAATTGATTACTCCGTGAAGAAATAAAGCAGGACTGAGTTTATTCCAGAAGCAGAAGCTGCTAAAAGCAGGGGTCTAGGCCGTCCCTAGCACATCTGATTTTAGGGGACACTATATTCGGTATGCAATTCTTGTAAAGATGATACTTTAAATATCTTTCAACATAGTACTGATTATAATACATATTTTTAACTTTTACAGTAGGATAAGATAAAAATTTATATATATATATATATATATATATATATATCTAAATACAGTATAATCCAGCAGTATGTGACACTTTTGGATCACAAAATTTGTCGGCTATTTGCAAGTATCCGCTTTACAAAAGTAAAAGTATACAAAAATGCACGTGAAATTGCTAAAAAGAGGTGACTTCTATTTTGTAATGTTCGTTATGGACGTTTTACTGTAAATCCATAACGAACAATCCCAAATAGTGGACACGTTTTCAACCCACAACACATACATATTTCTATACTGCTTTTATCTCTGTCTTATCTCTTCTTTTTATCTTTCTATACTTTTATCTCTGAAAAAAGGACACCTCCAAATAGCGGCTCAGTTCTGCTAATGAGAGGTTTTACTGTATTCAGACAAATGTATTTTTTGTTAATCTTATCTTACTATAAAAGTTCAAAATATTGATTATAATCAGCTCAATGTTGAAAGAGATTTAAAATATCAACTTAACAAAAACTGTATATTAAATCCGAGTAGTTCGTCTCTGCTCGCTTTATACCCATTTCTTCCTCCTTAGATTCAAGAAAAGTGTGTTAATGCCATACCTGGCAGTAAAAAAGGGGATAACAATGGTTTCATTTTGGAGCATCTCATCTTCTTTTTCATTTAAGTATGGTCCCTTAAACCAATTCTCTTTTGGGTGTTTTCCATTTGAAGAAGGAGGTTGCCATTTCTTGTGACTGTCTTCTGGAATGCTGTTATCCTGAACAAATATATTTGAACAGAAAATATTTATATTAATTACAGGGGGCGGGGGGAGTGATTTTAAACTGAACTATAGGGAAGCAACAAAAAATGATTTTGGCTGAATATTAACTATTCTACAGTTTGAGGATATAAAAAATTTTAATTTTAAAACAGTTTTACCCCATATTTAACACAAACACTTTTTTTTAAAAAATGAACAAGGTATTTTCACAAATAAACTTAACACTAAAAAAATGCTTTGAGCTATTATTTATGGGGCTAATCATAAAATTTTTGTTTAATTAATAAAACTTTAAAAGTTTCGTGGTTTCTTCGGAGAATTAAAATAAGTAAATAAAATGTTCTTATATTGTAAAACAAATATTTTAAAATCTAAGAGAATTTTTATTTTTCTAAAACCATATTTGACTTTTGTGAACATTTTCCTTCTACCCTTTTTCAGTAGCTAATTATAGTTGACTAGAACGAATTAGAAGGGACGCTTTACAATTATTTAGTTATTTATCAGGAAGGGACTAAAGTGAATATATATATATATATATATATATATATATATATATGTTAAATATGGCATTTCATAATAAAGAGATCAAATTTAGCACTCGAGCATTCCGTAAAAAACAGAGCAGCAGCAGTCATGATTCCAAAGGCAAGACGATCGGTTATGAAAAAATGGAGTTTTCCCATGAACATAAAAAATGAGGAGTTAGTATCAATTCTTTTATTGACGCGATACTAAATTAATATCAATTCCACTAAGGATAATTTTCAGCGTTCATACCTGAGGTTATTAAGCCATAAGAACAGCATTCAGATGTTAAAATGATTAAAGCTATTACACCAAAATTGACAGAATTTCTCCTCCAGGTGACGTGCTTTTATTGGCAGTAAGAAAAATACACAAATTCTGCTCTCAAAGCCTGTGCAAAGGTGTTTTAAAGGTAACGAGCGTATGAATATTTTCGCTAATGCAGGTGAGGACTAGCCAATAAGAGGCTTGAAAAGCCGTGGAACTTATTACTATATGCGGCATAATTTTGAGGTGAACCGGTAGACGCGTGAGCCGAAAGGATTTATGGGATATCGAATGATAATATTAATAAAAATAAAAATGATACTAAGAGACGTTCCAAATATATAAAAATTGAATGCTTCAAAAGAGGAAATAAATTAAGGCTTTTACAAATACGTGAAGCTTTTAACAGATTAAGATTTTCAGAATAATAATTAAAAGAATATTTTGATTAAAGCTATGGAATTAAAAATATAATTTAGATATAAGAGATATTTTAAAAGGCAGGGAAAAAAATTAGAATTGTAAGAATTTGGAATAAATTAATTAAGGTAAAATGGCGAAATTTTTTTATTATTAAATACATACCGGGTGAACCAAAAGTTTCTTAAAACTTTAAAAATTCATAAAAAAGGAAGAAATTATGATTAAGAAGTGCGGTTTGCATGAAAGAACTCACAAGGTAGTTTGATTTTTTTAGCAGAAAAAAAGGTTTAGTTTAAAATGTCACTGGTAGAGGGCGCACACAACCCAAAACACAATGAACAGGACAACAGTACGCTCCATCCATTTATTATTTCAATAACAATTATTCAACATGATCTCCAGAATATTGTACGACACCACTAAGGCGACACACAACAGCTGAATGTTACAGCATGTCGTAAATGAATTGCAGATAGAATCTTGATCGGGTAATGATAATATTCTGAAAGCAAATGAGAAATCCTCATGTATCTGGTCTTTTATGGCAGGATTAATTTGCAAAATTCTGCTGAATCTGTCGCATGTTAGTGCCATCTACAGGTGACTTTTTTAACTATTTTTTTTGTTTTGCTGCTATAAAACATTCAACTACCGTGTGAGCCTTTTCTCGCAAACCGCACTTCTTTATTGTAATTTCTTCCTTTTTTATGAATTTTTAAAGTTTTAACGAACTTTCGGTTCACCCAGTGTATATATGTATATATACATTCAAATAATAACTATTGCACAATGATAATTCTTTTTCATTCTTGCTGATTAAGCAAGGAAGTTTTTAAGTGCACTAACAAGCAGTGTCCTATTCAGCGGTTGTTTTCAAAAATTAGAATATAGAGCGCATTTCTAATGTAATTGAACAAACTTTTAGATGTGATAAAACATGCAAAGAATAAAAATGTTTCAGAAATATTGTGCACAACTTTAATAATGAAGATATTTTAGTCAGAATTTTATTAGAGTAACTTTCTTTTGTAAATATGTGATAACATCATTGGAAGTACATGTAAATCTGGTCAGTGACATGGTAAGCACTAGTATTGACATTTGAAATTATAGAAAAACTAGCTCAGTGTTCTTAGTATGTGAATGGTGGCAATTCTAGCACTTCTCGAGATATCCTATTTCACATAAGGCAAAATAATTTTGTTGAAAGTATAGTTACAAAATATGCATTATTGTTAACAACTTGGCAACAAGTGTCGCATGTATGTGACATTTAGTGTGCATACTGTCTTCAAATTTTCCTTTCAGTAACGTTAAATAGTAAATTTCGCAGAACTTAATATTTTTAAATTAACCAAAGATTTTGTTTACAGACTGGTTCTCTTTACCTTAATAAATTACTCTTATTAAACACACACCCTATAAATGTGAGCTCTAACTTTTAATTAAAACATTGAACTCCTCTTAGTCACACATTGACAGCAATTGCAGCCCAACACACCCGAGCTTTGTGCTCTCAACTGAAAACAGTTACTTTGACAGTTAAGAAGAGAAAAGAAAAAACAGAACATTCAAAGTATGAAATGTCATAGAATGCAGGAAAACTCAAGATCACTTACGAAGTTTCTTCAGATGCATGAGTAACTGCGAAGCACAAGGTCACCTACCGAGGTGTAGTTCAATACTGACCTCAATTGAAAATGCGTTAAGTAAATATTTTCCAACATATACCCCCGGCCTTGAAACATTCAAGGGCTACAATTGAATATCCTCAGTCAAAGGGTAGAGGACAAAGTTTGTGTATAAGACGTTTGAGCTCTCCTGGCACCTAGCTCAATATTATTTGTATGTGAATGGGGGCAATTCTAGCACTTCTCGAGCAATCCTATTTCACATCAGACAAAATAATTTTGTTGAAAGTATAGTTACAAAATATGCATTATTATTAACAACTTGGCGGCAAGCGTCGCATATACATGACATTTAGAGTGTATACAATCTTCAACTTTGCCTATCAGTAATTTTGATTAGTAAATTTCACAGAACTTATGCTATTAAATTAAGAAAAGATTTCTATTTCTATTTACTAGCACTAAAAGATTAAAAACTGTTCTTGGCGAAGGGGTTAAAAATAGAAATAACACTCAGAGTTCGTCTTGTACTGAGATACTCTGCTGGATAAGAAGTGGATTTCAATCCTGATTTCCTATACAAAAATTGTCTGCCTTGATACTGCTTAACAAGGTTGTCATTTTGTTCACTTTTTTGTGAAAAGTCCAGGATACTAAACAAAACGAGCAAAATTAAAATTCACTGAATTTGAATATGTGTGGCATACAAAACTATTGCCTTGATCAGAAGTGTGGAAATAAGTTAATCAACGTGCTACAGGAGAGCAGATTTTCTAACTGAGATAGTGAATTTTTAGGCAGACTTTTAGGTATGTACGTATTAGCAGGGACAGGAGATAGATCACCAAAAATGGTTGCCAATAGTCGATCTTGTTTATCGTTGCCAATCATGTTCAAAACAGTACTTTAAACATAGTTAAAAATGGTAAATAATATTAAAGAAATAAATAAATAACAAAAACTATAATAAAAAATAAACTATAAACTATAATAAAAAATAAACTATAAATTATAATTAAAAGTAAACTATTAATTGTAATAAATAAATAAACTATATAATTGTCAAAAAGGAGGGTTACTGTATTTAGTATAATTGGTGCCTTTGTATCTAACCTGGTCCGGATAATACATGAGAACTGACTTAAAAACTGCATATTATGGCAGGGATACCAGTAGACAATCTAGATGATGATTGAAATATTTCTGGGGTAATGAGTGTCATTCTGTAAGTAAGAAGCTGTCTACTTCTTTGTTGGTATGATTAAAACATCTTTTAAAACAAATGGCAATTATTAAAGTTTCTGCTTATATCATTTCTATTATTTAGAGATTTAATTTAAAAATAACTTACCATGAATATGCACATTAAACACACATGCACATACTTATAACACAATGTTAATTATACTTCATACACACTATTAAAAATTTTCGTAAAGTAAAAATTTCCCAGTTATGAATTTAATTTTCTGATACAAAATTTGCTTTCTCGCACTGAAGAAATTATCCAAGACTTAAAAAGGTCTTGAGAAAGATAGTAGCTGTACAATGCTTATGTAATTGCATCAAATGCACAAAATAAAGGATCACTTTCCAAGGAATTCTACGTCTTTCTAAGTTATATTGGGTAGGTACAAAGTTACTAAATTAAAAAAAAAAAGTAAATATATAAGTTTAAGTTCGTGCACACATGGATGTGTATTTTTTAAGTAACTACTGAAAGTTCTTTTCAACACATTTCATGGACAATATACTTAATTTCAGATCAGCACTTAATTACACTTCCTCCAAAAAAGATACATTGTACACCACCTTGAAAAAAGTTTCAGACTTCCATAAATAGTAAATGAAGTAAGATAAATATCTATCTATATGAATTGCAAAGGAAAACTTTAAACTATTTATATTTTTAATGCAAAGAAAAAAATGCCTCAGAATCTGAAATACCCTTCATCATTTGGTATTAAGTACCAAAGAGGGACTAACATTTAATCCACAGTTAAAGCCAGGACAAGCCTTGACCCCCAGCAATGAGATTGCCAATTACACATATTATTGATTACAATGTCAAATATATAAAATTAAATATGGAAAATAAATGTATAGGGATGAAAAAAAACATTTTATAAGTAGAACAATAGAGTTTTAATATCTTTAAATACAGAGAAACAAAGATATTCAAACAGATGATTTAGAATTTTAATAACTGAGAATATAATCTACATAAAGAGGTAACATAAGAATTTAAAGATTTCAAGGAAGTTGAGATTAACAATGCGTACATATATAAAAATGTCATATCTATGAGGACAAAAAAAAGTTTCTTTATTAAATATTAATTATAATACAAAGCTTATACTTTTACATCAAAAGTAAGGTCTTTTACCAAGGGATTCTACTTCTTTCAAAATTATACTGGATACAAATACAAGATTACTAACTTAAAAAACAAAAATTGAGCATGTTGTTCAGTAAATATCTTTCCTTCTTAAACTCCCATCCATTGTCAATGAAAGGAAGATTAAGAAGAGTACATATATCATTTCACTAATATAGTTATTAAATACAGTTATTATTCCATTGCATATAATTTTTTATATTTAAACATCAGCATAATTGCTTGAATATAAATGTCACCAGAGCTTGAAAATAAGGAACTTTAAATTTAACCATACATTTTAGTAGTGATCATAAATAATAAAATTAGCTTGAATGAGGAAAGAAAACTTTTAAAACACTTTCAAAAGCAACTTTTACTTACGTTTTAAAACTTTATCCAACTTATTACTGTATGAAATAACAATTAAGGTGTGAAAAACAAATGCAATTTCTTCAACAATTAAAAAGTTATATATACGTCATAAGCTATTGAGAAATCAGGATCTATGCAAACAGCAAGGCTAATTAGATAATCCCTTTTTCCACTCAGCCAAATCTTTTTCAGGATTATTACAAGTAGTCTAGAGAGTGTTAGGCTAATTGAAATATGGTCAAATATTTCTCAATAAGAAGATTTTTAAGGCTTAGTGCAAAGAGCCTAGATAGTGTTAGACTAACTGAAAATGACAAATTGTTTGTCCAAATATCGTATTGTACTAGACGCGAACCCGAAAACTCCATTTGAAGTAACCTGATAAAGAAACATTCCATCGAACTGCAACCTGATCACCATGACAAAATAATTTTTGCAAAAACTGAGAATTCCATCTGAAGTCAACATGACAAATTCCATCAAACTGCAACCGATCTGTATACGGCAAATTAATTTCAATTAATATGCAACCCAACTTAAACCACAAAAATATTCTATCGAATCATAATCCTATCTAAACAAGAAAAAGTTTCGTTGACACTCAACTGACCTGAACCTGATAAATTTTAAACTCAACCGAATACTAAATAAAAGGAAATTAATTCTTCTTTTAATGCAGTTATGAAAAGTAGTCTACAATTACATGGCTAATACCAATTTTATCTGTTATACTCAAAATTAGACGTATCTATATTCTTTAATATTTAAACATAATAAAGGGTCTGATTAGCAGACATTTCTGCATTGGTTAGGGACAACCCTAATTTTCTTTTTCTGGTTGGGCTGAAACTATTTTTTTTTTTTTTTGTCATTCGGTTCACTCTAGAATGTTCCTTGTGGCTCAGATTTATGTTTTTCCAGTCTATATGTTAAGATTTTCACAAAAATATGAAGATAAGAAGAACAATGTTTCAGATGAATTAAATTTATGTATTAAATTTTTAAAACTTTTGCTACAACTAACATTTTAATATTATTCTTATAGGTTAGTCAATACATTTTAATTATTAAGAAATATATTTTCCAGTTTTAATCAAATGATTAAGTGGATCACTTGTAGTGTTAATCTAATGCTATTAATTTAGTAAATATTTAAAAAAAAAGGTTTTCTTTAATACTATTGAAACAAACTATTAGTTTAATTTTATTTCTGGTTCAGATGTAACTGTGTTATGTTTGGGTAGGGTTGCAGGTCATCCAAAATTATTTTATCACATTAGGTTTTGTGTTGATTAAAAAATGAATATTTTGATTTCAGGTCAGATACAATCCCACCCACAGATGATTCTACTCTTGAATCAGTTCGCTATGCAAAGGTATTTATTATTCAGAGGTAAAGGCTTAGAAATATGTAAGAGTTAGGAATTGAAAAGTGTTAGCTAAAAAAATATGTTCACTATTGTGGATTGTTCATTATGATGTTTTATTATATACATTTTTCACTTGAAAGAATACTTGGGATTTCATTTGAAAATTCAAGTTAACTTGACCCCGTCCTGCAAGTCAAAACCTAATGTGAATGCTAAATTTTGAAAGTCAATACTATAAAACTAAACTAAAAGTCAATACTATAAAACTACTTTTTTGCACTATGCAAAAAAGTAGTCGTCACTCCATCCCAAAACAAATATCCCACATGATACAAGACTCTAATCCAGACTTACTGCAATATGTCCAAGATAGTAAATGATTATGCATAATTTTAATAAATAGAAACATGAATTTAAAATGCTTATAAAAAAAGGTATAAGAAAACTGTCTTATTGGCATATTTCATTTACGTGATTGAGAGTCTAAGGTTAGTGAATACTTCTTTTTTATTTTAAGGGTATATTTTGAGAAACTCCCTGTGCGAAAGAATCAATAAAATCTGCAGATAAGGTACATTTTTACTGATTTTCCAGTATTGCATAGGAAAGAAGAAAAGCTCAGTGAAAATAAATATATAAGTATATAAGAAAAATGCTATTTCAATGGTATCTGATGATAATTTTTTTTAATGTTTTTCCAGCATTACGTAAACATGATGGGTCACTAAAGGAAAATTATTATAAAACATATATGTAAATTTCAGCAATAATGAAATCTGCAGATAAGGCAGCATTTTAATATTTTCTCAGCATCATGAGATAATTATAAATACTAATTTTGTCAAATTAAAAAAAAATCCAGCATAATTCCCATTATCAGAGAAGCTGGATTTCTAATGAAAATATCTAAAAACATGTATAAAAATTGTTGTACTAATGAAAATTGCATATGCATTATATATGTTTTATAATTATTTTTATTCAACAACCCATCTTCTCTACATAAGGCTGGGAAAATATAAAAAATCTTCTCAGATGCAGATTTCATTAATAAAAAATATTTCTTACATTTTTTTTATAATTATTTCCATCAGCAAACCATCTTTTCTATGTAATCTGGGAAAAGATTAAAAAACCACCATATCTGCAGATTTTATTGATGCTTCCAAACAGGGCAGTTGCGTAAAATAGGCCCTACAAATAAAAATGAACTTACCTTAAACTCTCAGTTGCACAAATAAAATCTGTCAATAAAAAAGTTCTCTTTTACATTTTTAATAAGAATTTGAAATTCAGACTCCTATTTTTGATATTAAATTATGCATAATTTCAATACTTTGGACATACTGCAATAACCTGGATAATCCTTCATCACATCAGATAAACATATTTTACCGGAAACTGACATGACCTGCGGCTCAGGTCCCTTGCTTTTGGTGCTATGGTTTCAGATCAGGTTGATTTTCATTTTTTCGGGTTCAGGTGAGATTTTGTCTTGTTAATATTTTAGGTTTCAACTCCTGCAGGTCAGATTGAGTTCGATCAAATTTTTCAAAAGAAAGCCCAAAATATTTTTAATGTGATTTATGCAATGTAATATTTCCATAGCAGACTTTCTCCAATTGTACACATCTCTATTTAGAAAATATTTTTCAATTCCTAACGCTTGTATATTTGTTTATTTATACCTCCCAATAGCAAGCAGATCTAAAGAGAAAACTGATTCATCTCTAGAATAATGTGTGGATGGAGTTGTATTTCAATCACAACCAAAAAATTCTTATTAAGTCAATGGCATCAAACCAAACACATTAAAATATTTTTCTTCATTACACAACCGGAGACAAATTCGATACATTTCAACCTGCAATGAAATAAAACTAATAGTTTGTTTAAATATTAAGTAAAAAAAAACCTTCTCTATTATTTTTTTACAAAATTAGTAGCAATAGATTAATGCTTCAGGCAATCCACTTAATATTTGTTTAAAATTAAAAGATATAATTTTCAGTTAAAAAAGTATCTATTAATCTATACAAAAAAGTTAAAACATTAAATATAGCAAAAGTTTTAAAAACTGAAGACAATAAACTAAATTTATCTTAAACATCGTTCTGCCTATTTTTATTAATTTGTTTGTAAAAATCCCAAGAACTTGTATCACAAAAACCTAAGTCTGATCTCCAAGAAACATTCTAGAGTGAACCTGATGTGGAGAAAAAAAAATTATAGTCATACTGACCAGAGAAATGTAAATTAGGAACAACCTGAACTGATACAGGGGTGTCCGCTACTCTAAGATTTGACTATTAAAGAAAATAGATACATTCATTTTTAACATAAAATATAAATCTGGTGTTTGTCATGTAATGGTAGACTACTTTTCAAATAGCATTAAAAGATGAATTAATTTCTTTTCATTTAGTGCTCAGATTCGAACAACTTGTGTTGAGGTTGAATTATGTTGGTTCAGATCGAGTTGCACGGCTAGAGAAATTATTTTAAAGCATTCAGATCAAGTTACAGCTCAACAGAATTTTTCTTGTAAGGGTCAGTGTTTCACATCAAATGGAATTTTTTGGTTCAGGTTAGGTTGCATGTCCACGGAAATTATTTTGTCATGTTCAAATCAGTTTGTGGTTTCATTAAATTTTCTTATCGGTTTTGTTGGCATCAAATGGAATTTTCAGATTCGGATCATGTTACACATCGACATATATAATTTTGTCATTTTCAGATTGGTTTGCGGTTTAAAAGCAGTTTTTGTCAGGTTCACTTCAAATAGAATTTTCAGGTTCAGGTCAGGTTGCATTTTGATTGAAATTATTTTTTCATGTTTGGATCAGGTTGCAGTTCCATAGAACTTTTTTGTTATGCTCGGATTCACTTGAAATGAAATTTTCAGGTTCAGGTCAGTTGCATGGTGACAGAAATTATTTTGTCATAATTGGATCTGCTACAGTTCAATGGAACTTCTCTTTGTCTGGTTCGGGTTAGACTTCAAATGGAATTTCCATGTTTGGGTCAGATACAACACAATATTTGGACAAACAGCTAGTAATTTACTAATTAGCCTAACACTGCATAGATTCATTGCAATAAGCCTGAAACAATATGGCTGATTGAGAAACAAGTGGTTAATTGCTAGTTTAATTGAATGGTCTAACACTATCTAGGCTCTTTCTAATAAGCCTACAAAAAGTTCAGGCTGATTGAGAAATAAATGGATATATACCAATTAGCTTAACACTCCTTAGGATCTTTGAATAAGTCTGGAAAATATCAGGCTTATTGAAAGAAGGGAGATTATTCTCCCACGAGCCCAGCTCCTTTCTAAAAGCCGTATTTCTCAATTAGCCATAATTAGGAAATAGGGAGATGATTCTCTAACAAGTCCGGCTCTTTGCAAAGAGTCATATTTCTCAATTAGCCTGTAGCATACACATTGAAAGTATTTAATATATACATAAATAAAACATTAAATAATATAAAACGAAATATATGACATATCATTACAAAGATAAGCAACATAAATCAAAAAAAAATTCCACAGACCAATGTTTCATTTTGTTATTTATGTTTTACAAGAAATCATACTCTCTTAAGATTAAAGTCCTCTCTTAAGTCCCTTGCATAAAAATAAGAAGACCAATTAGCTTAGCACGCTCTAGGACCTTTGCAACAAGCCAGAGAAATATCAGGCACAATGGAAAGAGGCAGATGATTCTCCAACAAGCCCAGCTCTTTGTAAAGAGCTGTATTTTGCAATTGGCCCATAACGTATACATTGTATGTACTTAATATATACATAAATAAAACATAATAAAATGAAATGTATGACATATCATTAAAAAGATAAGCAACATAAATTAAAATTTTTTTCCTTGACCACTGTTTCATTTTGTTGTTTATAATGTTTGACAAAAAATTATACTCTTTTAAAATTAATTTATATCAAGGCCCTTATAAAAAAAAGGAAGTAGTGAAGTAAGTTGATAGCAAATGCCATATTATGAGAGCATAAATGAGTACTTAGTTTATTTCCCTATTGTGAAAATGTTTTATGGCATGTCTCAAAAACAAAATATTTCAGTATGAATTAAGAGATGATATCTCCGATTACTCTTTTGAGAAAAACTCTTTTTGCATATCACACAAAAAATGCTTTATTAACAGTATGATTTAAAAGATGCCTTTTTAATTCACTCTTTTGTGAGAATTTCTTATTCCATATCTCAGACACAGGATTTCTCACCAGTATGAACTAACAAATGTTTGCTTAAAACACTCTTTCGAGCAAATTTCTTGTTGCATATCACACATGCAAATGGTTTCTCACCGGTATGAACTAATAAATGTCTATTTAACATATCCTTTCGGGAGAATTTCTTGTTGCATATTTCACATGCAAATGGTTTTTCACCAGTATGAACTAACAAATGTTCGTTTAAAACAGTCTTCCGAGAGAATTTCTTGTTACATAACTCACATGCAAATGGTTTCTCACCAGTATGAACTAACAAATGTCTTTTCAAATTTCTCGTGTCAAAAAATTTCTTGTTGCATATCTCACATGCAGGTTTCTCACCAGTGTGAACTAAGAAATGTTTGTTTAAATCACTCTTTTGAGAAAATTTCTTGTTGCATGTCTCACACTGAAAAGGTTTCTCACCTGTATGAACTAACAAATGTTTGCTTAAATCGCTCTTTCGAGAAAATTTCTTGTTGCAAATCTCACACTCAAAAGGTTTCTCACCAGTATGAACAAACAAATGTTCAATTAAATTATTCTTTTGAGAGAATTTCTTGTCGCATATCTCACACTGAAAAGGTTTCTCACCTGTATGAACTAACAAATGTTTGTTTAAATTACTCTTTCGATCAAATTTCTTGTTGCATATCTCACATATGAAATGTTTATCACTTATATGAAATAACAAATGTTTGTTTAAAGAGCACTTTTGAGAGAATTTTTTGTTGCATATCTTACAAAAAAATGATTTTTCTGGATGTGATTCAGTACGTTTTTCTCCAAAATGCTCTTGTAAAGAAATGTTTTGTTCCATATTTCACACTTTAAATACTTTTGTCAGCTTTGTGTGATGTAAGGTTATCCAAGGAACCTTTTCTCATTAACTACTTTTACAGTATCTAAAATAAATAAAATTGTTAATCTATCATATTTTACAATTCATCAAAAAAGTATTTCACAGGAAAAGAGCTTCTGGCAAGAAATTAAAATTAATGAAGAAAACAGAATTTAAATAATTTTTTAACCTAGATTAAAACCTATATTCATTTACCACAGCCATGAAAACACAGCTACTACTACCAAAGGCGATCCACCATAGTTAATTTAGCAACCTCTAATGAAACGAAAAGTTGTATTTGCACAAAAATAGTTGCATGCTTACTTAAAGAAAGAGGTGGAGAGGATATTCATTTGCCGCGAAATAAGCAATATTGTTTTCAGAAAATTTATTTTACACATTTTATACTGGCATTCAAATTTGACACCTTTTTTAAACTTTTATTATAAAATAGCACATTATTTTGAAAAAACAACAATAAGAATCTTTTTAATTTATCGTCTGAAACAAATCATAATAATTTTGGTTTACCCAAACTAAATTGAATATATGTTTGTGCTGAATATTTTAATAATGGATGAAGAAGAATTTCTAAACAACATATGAAAAAAAACTTGAATTTTCATCCATTTACTTTTTTATTGTTAGATTTAAATATATATGAAGAAATAGACATAAATATAAATAAAGAGAGAAATAAAATTTTCATACAGAAATATACAATTAATTTTAGGAAAAACTTTCAATTGTTTTTTTAGTAAAACGATACATTTCAAGGAATTTTACTTCTTAAATATTCATATCATTTAAAAAATCTCTTAAAACAAAAATAAAACATCAGTCAGTTTCTTTGTATTATCTCACATTTCATATGAAACGCTCATTTTCAGCATGTGATGTAACAAAAATGTTTTTCTCTTTTGGGATGATCCATTAATTATGTCACATAAATTTTGGTGGGTTTTTTTCTCCCTCATTTCTCTTTCCTCACAAATTGATACTCCCTAGCCTCTTGAATTTTCTAAATCAGTTACTAATTTAGAAAATTTCTGGAAAGTTGTCAGAGAATTATTCCTGGTTTTATTTCAATTAATTGTAATTTGTTTCTTTCCATAAGGATTAAAAAATCTTTATTTAATTTTCGCCTATATCTTTTGTGAGCACTGATTCCGGACATTCGCGCTCGTTTACCCGAGATTGAGAATTAATTGTACAGCTCATTACTTAGTCGTCTCATTCCTACCGTCCCAAATAATTTACCTACTGTTACTAGTCAATCTGTGGTTAATTTATCTAATTTTGAACTTAATGATAATCACATTGTTGCTCTCAAACTAAATAACAATTTTTCAATTAGTAAAACTCTCGATATTCCTAAATTAATTGCTCTTATTCAAAGGGCGTTTAAGTTCAGTGCTTTATCCCCCTTACAAAAAGATTCCATTAGGCATATCATTAAGAATAATGTTGACTTTAGTAAAAAGCTTAAAAATAGTAATTTGAATAATTCAGTTAAAAACTCTCTCAAAACTCTTAAATCTGATCCTGAAATTATTATAAGCAAAGCTGATAAGGAAGGTCAAGTTGTTGTTTTGAATAAAACTGATTACATTCAAAATGTTTTAAATTTGATTAATGAGGGACGTTACATTAATTTGAAAAAAGATCAATCCAGCTCCGAACTGAATCAAATAAAATCTGCAGTTAAAACTTCTCCCATTATATGTGATTCTACTAAACAGTCTCTTATTCCTTCGATTGCCGACTGTGCTCGTTTATATGCCTTGCCTAAAGTACATAAACTTGATGTTCCTTTTTCGCCCCGATTGTTTCTAATATTGATACTGCATCTTATAAGTTAGCAAAGTATTTAGTTTCCAGGTTTTCCCCCCTAATGGTTAACAATATTTATACATCAAAAAACTAAGTTCAGTTTGTCAATAAAATACGTAACTTTAATCCAGCAGGATATACTATGGTTTCGTTTGACGTTAAGTCACTTTTTACAAATGTACCGGTACAGGGCACTTTGGAATGTTTAAGAAATAGATTAAATGAATTTCATTTCTTTCAGTACGAGATTGATAACCTTATTTTTTTAACCAATAAATGTTTGTCTGAAACTACATTTGATTTTCAAAATAAGTTTTACAGAATGTCTGATGGTTTGGCTATGGGTAATCCTTTGAGCCCCATCTTAAGTGATATTTATATGCACTATTTTGAGATTAAGTTATATAAATCAATACAGTTTCCATTTTATACTCGTTATGTGGATGACTCTTTTGCATTAATCGATTTGTCTCAATATAATATTGATACTGTTCTTAATTTATTAAATTCAATTGACCCCTACATCCAGATTACTTATGAAATGGAAAGTCAGCAACGTCTGGTTTTTCTTGACATTCTAGTAATTCGTAATGAACATGATTTCTCTACGACTGTTTTTCGTAAACCATTTGTTGTTTGTTTGCCCCATCATTTCAGATCCAATCATCCAAGCACACAAGTTTGCTTCTTTCAATACTTTCATTTTCCGTACTCGTAGCAGATGTTCAAATACAGAATTATTCAATAGTGAAATTAATTATATTAAAGTCATTGCTTTTGATCGTGGTTTTCAATTGGATACCATTGATCATATTTTATCTAAATCCCCTAAGATCAATAATCCTATATCTGGAAACAAAGATTTTAAAAATGTTATTGTACTACCATATTTTCCAAAAGTCAGTTTTTAAATTTCACGGATTCTAAATAAATTTCATTTTAAAGTTGTTTATTCTCCAATAAATAAAGTTACTTTTTCCAATCTTAAAGATCCTATTTCAAATCATAATAGTTGGGGTATTTATAGAATATATTGTGAATGTGGTCTTTCTTATATTGCACAGATGAGGCGAGCACTTAATTTTTTATTAAAAAAACATGAAGGTTATCTAAAAAAAGCAGGAACTTGATAAATCTACAATAGCAAAGCATTTTTGGAATTTTGACCATAGATTTAACTTTTCTGGAGCCAAAATTATTCAAAATTGTAATTCAATATTTGATATTGACTTTTACGAGGCACATTATATTTATAAATATACAGATTCATTGGTGAATGACAGGTCCAGCACCCCTTTTCTTTCCCTCATTTGGCCTGCACAGCATCAGCCTGCACAGTGATGCCTGTTTTTGGTGATTTTTTGCCAGTTGCGTTACTTCTGCTCTTCTGGTTACACTTTCTTTGCCATTTTGGTCGATTTACAGCCAGTACTCAGGGCTATAGCCGAGCGTGGTTCTTTTGAACCCTTTTAACATTTTTTGTTTTTTTTCCCACCTTACACTGATGAAGGGGATTTTTGTATCCTTGAAACGGCCGTATGTGTTTTAAAGTTTTGTAATTTATGTGCTTCAACATTGTTTTCATATTTTTCATATTAAACCCTTTATGCTCAAGATAAATGAAAAAAAATCATAAGTTATAAGAGACTACAGTTATGTTGAGATTAAAAAAAAATCATAAAATATCTTATTAGAAATATTCACAGCATTGAAAAGTTGGGGATATGTTAGGGGTACATTAGCTGCATGTTTCTGATTTCAAGTCTAAAATGTGGAGCCTAATTTATTTTTCACAAGACCATGAGTGAGTAGACACAAGTTTTTATATTTTGATAATCTTACTTATAATAAAATCCAAAGGCGAGAAAGTGTCTGTAACGGTACCGGGTTGTACCACTCTGATCTGCGAGTCGACCGTAGTTAAACGCCATGTTAGGCTTGCTGAAAAATATATGCTAACACATAATAACACTAAATGATAATATCTTCCACTTGAAATAACGTCTGTTCAGCATATTTTCGTATAAAACATGTATATCATATCCAGTTATAATGATTTAAGTTTTTAATTAAAAATAACAGATTAAACATCCGATTACCTCATGTAAATAAACGAATAATGTTGCCATTCAAAAACACAAATCCCATATCTAGAAGAAAAAAGGAACGACTCTTTGAACGTTTCATTAAAATATCCAATTATGCTCTTAAAATATTTGTAAAAGCATTTTAAAGTCTTTAAATATTTAAAAGATTTTTTAAAATTTATTTCTGTAAGCATTTTATTCCTGAAAGCACTTTTTCAGAGTGATGTTACCTTTCGAGGCTTTGCGATGCGCGATGCGTCTACCAGCATTTTAGATTTCGTTCGTAAATACTATTCTGGCGCCATCTTCTGACAATAAATACAAATTATACGTTTCTGTTGGAAAAAAAAATAAATTAATAATACAACTTTATTATAATTTACATAATAATAAAGTTGTAAAATAATATAAAATGTACATTAGCATATTTTTAGAATAAGAAAATTCAGGATGTATTGATTTATTACAAGATCAACTTTTTTTAATGATTTAAATTATTTTCATTATTAATTTTGAAATATTTCCCTTTCAAAATTAATAATGAAAATAACTTTGACTTTGTGTAAAAATTAATGCATTCTTTTAGATTATGAAGAAACTAAAAGATCGTTTTCGTATTATTGAGAGCGAAAATTAATACCTATAATTTACTAACCATAGTTAATTATTGAAACCTTAATTAATTATTGAGATCATTATTAGGATTAAACTTTTAATTATTCAAAAAAATATTTGGAAATTTTGAGTTGAAAAACCAAAATAATGGAAAAGATTACGTTTCGTAAAATTTACCATTAACATAAGGTATGTACATTCAGGACAAGGGCGCCCATATGGGGGGGCAAGGGGGGGCTTGAGCCCCCCCCTAGATTTTGGTTTTGTCAAATTTTTTTAATATAAATCAGTTGCAAGATATGAAAATGTATCTTGTATGAACAAAGCATAATAAAATATGCCTCGACAACATCAGAATGCACCGGAAGAAATTTCCGTTTTAGACGGGTTTCCGTCTTAGCAGATATAATTGTTGGGAATTCATTTTGTCACAACCATATTTTTTTTCTTTTAAAGCTGGATTCTGTTTTAGACAGGTTCTGTTTTCATAAGTTTTTAATTAGTCCTTTCCAATAGTCTGCTTCTAACAAAGAGAAAAACCACAAGATAGGAAACAAATTCCGTTTTAGACGATTTTTATCTTAGCTGGTGTTACTGTATAGTTTTTTCCTACAAGACGGTAACACTTTTTCTGCATAAGGAAGGATTTTGTTATAGACAGGATCTATTTTCACAGGTAAAACTGATTTTGCATGAACAAAACGCGGAGAAATTAGAGAGAGATTTAATAATAAGATGTGAACGGTACAGTGCAATTTTTAATTGAAAAATTCTTTTTCCCGAATCTAATAAAGATTAGAATCCTGAATGTGTCAGATTGTACGCAGCCCGAACTCGAAAATTCTATCTTACGTCTACAGAACAAGACAAAATAATTTTCGTCGAATTCTTGTAAATCACACTTTCCTGGTCTATGTGAAACAATGTGGTCAGAAAAGTATAAGTCCACACTATATTTTTCTAATTGTTTTGCCACTGTTAAAGAAAATCTCTGTAATCTTTCTCTAGACAATAGTACGAACCAATAAACACGCTCACAAGCCATTCATTTAGATGCTGCAACGTCATATGTAAAGTTTATTGTACATCTCAAAATAATTTCTCGATATTTTTTCTATCTGGAGCCAGTTGTAAACATATTACAATCTGTAGATTAAGATTTGCATTCGGTTTATCAGAACATAAAGATGGAACTTCTTGAGATTTTTCTTATGCACAGAATGGTATCAGAAGTAGAATTTTCAGAAATTTTCATGGAGCTAATGGAGAATTGTTATTGTAAGAAATCGAAATCAAAATGTTTAGAACGTCTACCGTTAGAATCTTATCGTTCGAACCTTCCTATGGCCACTCCTCTTGAATATTACAGAGCAGCATTTCTAAATCCATATTTAGACTCTTGAATTATATCCCTTGAGTCAAGATTTTTGAATCGAAATGAAACGTCATTCAAAGCAATTTTACTTCATCCCAATATGATGAAAAAAATGAAAAAAAAATGTTTTTGTCAAAGAAATCAAGGAGCTATCTCATTTTTATAATATTGAGAATTTGGAGTCGGAAGCAAGAACATGGCTTGATTTGTGGAAAAGCAAAGACTGTGGTGAGAATACAAGAGAACTAGTCGGATGTGCCAATCCCAAAACTTTCTTCTATCTCAGTCATGTTAATACTTCAAAATTCGCTATCACATCGCCAATAAAATCAATATTTTTCGTCATTCTGTTGCACGTCAGTTGCTTGCGAATCGTCGGATTACAGGGATGCGAACAACCGATGTATACTAAACTACGAAAAAACCTTCTGGCCTGAACCGACAGGAACAAATAGCCTCCCTATTAGCCTCCCTATTCCTTGGTTTTACGATTTTAGCTAATTTTACTGGAAAACACGAAGGTAAAATGCGTGGAACCTAAATAAAGAAGATTCAATCCCAGTTTTCGTCAACATTGAATTTCAAAGAGGATATCGCCAAATTAGTCCTCTACAGCCAAGTTGGCTTCATTTATGGCAACTTATTTTGGTCGCCAAATTTGGCAATATTCCGCCAACTGTCGCCAAGTTTGGCAAGAATTTGACGTTGGCGAATATAAATAAATAGTGATAAGCATGTAATAGGATTAATGGTTACAACAATGAAAGAAAATTTGCCGAAACCATGTTAACTAAAACTCATAAATTAAACCCGCTTATGGATGAATTCTGCTGTCTTGTTTGAAAATGTCAGTCACCCTAAAATTTCAAACCGCTATATCTCAGCTATTTTTTAAAATAGGGGCAAAACAAATATTGCTCCGGATCAAGGCCGAACATTTAACGAAAAAAAGTTTTAGGATTTCTAATTTTTTTGAATTTGCACATCTTTTTGAATTTGAAATCTTTAAATGGCTATCACAGCGCCCCCTTTCGTCGAAATATCCCCAAATTCTAATAGAACCTGCTTGCCATAGCCAAAAACATAGAAAAAAAATTGGTTCAATTTGAAGTATAACTTTATACACTCTTCGATGATACAACAGTGAAAATGGAACAAAAATATCGATCACAGCACCCCCCTTTCGTCGAAATATCCCCAAATTCTGATAGAACCTGCTTGCCATAGCCAAAAACCTAGAAAAAAATGTGGTTCAATTTTAAGCATAACTTCATACACTCTTCGATGATACAACAGTGAAAATGGAACAAATATATCGATCACAGCGCCCCCTTTCGTCGAAATATCCCCAAATTCTGATAGAACCTGCTTGCCATAGCCAAAAACCTAGAAAAAAATGTGGTTCAATTTGAAGCATAACTTCATACACTTTTAGATGGTACAATGAAGACACACAGACGGACGGACGGACAGACAGACAGACATTTTGTAAAAACATGTTTTTCGAAATCGCTGACCCCTAAAACGTGTAAATCCGTCAAAAACCGGAAGTCGAAAAAAATTTCGATTACAATACTTTCTTCTATTATAGATAGAAGAAAGTAAATGTACTGCAAAATCTGTTTTTTTTTTAATTTTTTTAATAGTGGTGCAAATAGGATAGAAAAATAGTCTCCCGTGGCAGCCCTGTATATGTCATCTGTTTACAGACTATGTTTACTGTGGGAGGGATAAAACAGATTTTATGCACCTTCTCAATGGACTATATTATTTCTTTTCAAAATGAACTTTGTCTACTATGGTTGTGAGCCCCTTATTCAGTACCCTCAGGTCAGTGGTGAAGGAGATTATGTTCCGAATTGTCTGAAAATTTAAGGCATTTGGTTCCGAAAATTCGAACATAAAAAATGTCACGGAAGAATATCACAAATTTTGACAAATGATCATAGAAAACACCAATTTCGTCAATCGTTCGCAGAAAAAAATCGCTAATTTCGTCAAAGTATCACGGGAAAAAGACGAATTTCGTCAAAAGATCGCGATAAAAACGCAAATTGTGTCAAGGAATCGTGCAGAAAACGTAAATAAGAATCGTGGAAAAAATGAATATTTTGTCAAAGAATCGTGAAAAAACACAAATTTCCTCAAAGGATCGCGAAAAAAACGCAAATTTCTTCAAAGAATCGCGGGAAAAACTCAAATTTCTTCAAAAAATCGCGAAAAAACGAAATTTCGTCAAAGAATCGTGGGCAAAACGCAAAATTTCTAAAGGAATCGCAGAAAAACGCAAATTCGTTTAAGGATCACGAGAAAAATGCAAATTTCGTCCAATAGCGGAAAAAACGCAAATTTCGTGAAAGAATCGCAGAAGAAACACAAATTCCGTTAAAGATTCGTAGAGAAAAACGCAAATTTCGTCAAAAGATTGCGGAAAAAGAAACTCAAATTTTGTCTAAGAATCGCGGAATAAAACGAAATTTCGTCAAAGAATCGCGAAAAAAAAACGCAAATTTAGTCCAATATTTGTGGAAAAAATGAAAATTTAGTCAAATATTTGTGGGAAAAACGCAAATTTCGCCAAAGGATCGCAAAAAAATGCAAATTTCGTCAAAAGATCGTGGAAAAAAACTCAAATTTTGCCAAAAGATAGTAAAAAAACGCAAAGTACCTTAAATATTTACTAAAATGTATGCTAGCTTTGGTGGAAGTTGAGATTTTTCTCAGCCCCCCCCCTAAATTTAATCATATGGGCGCCCTTGATTCAGGATGTATTGAATTACTACAAGATCAACTTTTTTTAATGATTTAAATTATTTTTATTATTAATTTTGAAAGGAAAATATTTCACTTTGTGTAAAAATTAATGCATTCCTTTAGATTATGAAGAAACTAAAAGATCGTTTTCGTATTATTGAGAGCGAAAATTAATACCTATAATTTACTTAACATAATTAATTATTGAGACCTTAATTAATTATTGAGATCGTTATTAGGATTGAGATTTTAATTATTCAGAAAAATATTTGGAAATTTTGAGTTGAAAAACAAAGATAAAGAAAAAAGATTACGTTTCGTAAAATTTACCATTAACCGTATAATTTACCATTAACCCTGAACTTAACGGTTCAGGTCAGTTTTCCCTATTGTCGATAAACAGTATATGAATATTTTTATCAATTATTTAAAATTTTAACTGAAAACCCCAATTTCTACCCACCGTCCTATGACGGGCATTTACACTAGTAAAAAATAATTTTAGCATGACAACTGCTATGTTCAAAAATACTTTTGTAAGTATACTATGATTTTTACATTATTCTTTGTAAAAGTAAAATAATTGATTGAAATACTAAAATATTTGATTAATTTGCATTACAATATTATTTTAAAACAGAAATTTACATAAACACTCTTAATTTTCATCGTTCTTACTTCTAAAGTGTATAAATTGAAACAAGATTTTGCAACACAATTAGCTAATTATTTCTATATAAAAGCACATTTCAGACAATAATTACTATGTCATTTAAAATAATTAATAATTTAATTTATAAAAATAAAATACTGCAATATACCACACTCAAAAATGATTATAAGAAAAATAAGCAGCACAAGAAATATAAAACAAGACATCTCTGCATGTGTTTATTCTATATTTATCATTAAAAAGCAAAATTCTAATTGAAATGGTTAAAAAAGAAAAGAACACACAATAGATCTATTGAAACAAGTAGCTGGCTTCGCCCGCCAGCGGGCCCCTAATTTACATCGGTGCCTCAAAACTTTTGTATTCACCGGCTCGCATCCCCCTCGAGGCGAACGAAACTCCGACCCGGGTCCCCGCTGCCTTCGGCACCGGATAATCCCTTAATTTGCACATTGAATAGTAGAAATCTCTAACCGAACGAACCTCCGACCCTGGATCCCGCTGCCTTCGGCATCGTATACCGGTCGTGCTACGCACGCACCGGATAATCCCTTAAATTGCACATCGAATAGTATAAATCTCAAACTGAACGAACCTCCGGTTCGGGTCCCCGCTGCCTGCGGCACCGTATAACAGTGGTGCTGCGCACGCGCTGCAGTGTACGTTAGTTCCACCTTCCACCACCAGGTGACGCAAGCTGTTTATACGATCATAACTGAAATCGTCAAGGCTTTCGATGTCGAGTCAAATGAGCCATACCCCGTCGTAATCCGGGCCATAGAAACAGAGATAATAAAACGCCCCATAGTGGTGAAAAACGAACTAAAACCGATAAACTCTAGTATCCTCTATTGATATCGAGTCGAATAAGCCAAACCGCGTTCCGATTTGACTCGTAGAACTCGAGATATTGTGAAATCAAAATATAAAATCTGATATTATTATTCGAAAAGAGTGGTATAAACTCAGAAACTTTTAAAAATGTTATAGAGGGTCCTTATTACTTTAATTATGATGTTTGGAATCAGTTTGGTGGAAATCCGTAACATAGTTTCTTAGCTATAGAAACGGATTATACTTAAGAGAAAAAAACCTGAAGGGGGGGGAGGGAGCGATGACACTGCTTTTCCTCAAACGACTGATTTAGACTACCTGAGTTCTAGTTCAAAGACAGGGACCTGTAGAAAAACTTAAAACTGAAAAAAAAAATTCGATAACGGGCGATGCCCGCTTTTCTCTGTCATAATATCTATTTGCCACTCTAAAAGTAAAAGATGACACTACTTTTCCTCAAACAACTGAATTAGACTATTAGACTACCGGAGTACTTGTTCAAAGACGACTTGAAACACTTAGAACTGAAAAAAAAAACCTCTGAATTTACTATTCGAAAATACTGGTAATTTCTATACATAAACACAATCAAAAACTAGGGACAAATAAAAAAAATGTTAAATTAAAATCATAATATCTCGCCCACACTCAGCTTGAACATCTTACCAGAGAATCGTCTGCTTCTAATTTATTATTTTTGTCTAGGCATAGTTGAAATATCAAAAATTAAATAATGTCTCAGCTCGTAATAATTAATATCTAAGCTCGTAATGAAGATATCAGAATAATTTTTAGATTCTCTGAAAGCTGATATATTTTTACGTCGAAATGCGCGAGCACGGAAGATCTGCGCCCCTCAGATTCTGAGATGGGGCGGCCCCCTGAATACCCGTAGTCTATAAAAATCACGTGATGTTTACTGGATTTCCTGCTAGCCTCGCCAAAAGACCCCGAAAAAGACGGAAGCCGATTGGTCGTCGCTCTATTCGCTAGCCTCGCCTCGAGGTCTGAATCTAGTCAGGAATGAATTTATTTCTTTGTCGCAGAAAAAATGTTTAGTTTTGAGTAATTAAAACAGTTTTGTTCGTTAATAACTCCCTTAATTATGGGCCGATTTTTTCGAAACTGCAATTCCTGGAGGACCGGATTTTTCTGAATTTTTTGACACAAAAAGCGCTTCGCTACTCGCTACGCTCGCAGAGTTTATCCGGGTACAGATACACAGACACACAGACGTTTACGAACATTAATAATAAGGACTAGCTGGCTTCGCCCGCCAGCGGGCCCCTAATTTACATCGGTGAGCCATACCCCGTCGTTATCCGGGCCATAGAAACATAGATAAGAAAACGCCCCCTGGTGGTGAAAAGCGAACTAAAACCGATAAGGTCTAGTATCCTCTATCGATGTCGAGTCGATTGAGCCAAACCGCGTCGTGATGTGACCCATAGAACCCGAGTTGGCTGAAAAATTCCTTTAATTACACCTTCAACCACCAGGGGACGCAATCTGTTCTATACGAACCTCGGGCACTGAAACCGTTAAAGCTATCGATGTCGAGTCGAATAAGCCATACCCCGTCGTGATCCGGCCCATAGAAACAGAGTTCGGAAAGCGCCCCCTAGTGGTAAAATGCGGAACTAAAGTCGATAATCTCTACAAAGCTCTATCGGTGTCGAGTCGAATGAGCTATACCCCGTCGTGATGGGACCCATACGAAAGGAGATATTTTCAAAAGAAATAGCAAATTCCTTAGCTTTTTTTTTCCCCTATGCAAAAATGACAATTATTTAAAAAATATTACAACTTTTAAAAACAAATGTTCCTGTGTTGACTCTCTAGTTTATTTGACTGCGATCGAAAATGAAGTTGACTCTTTACATATCGTATAATCTCTGATCCATCGAAGAGAAATATTGTATAGTAAGTTAGTCAGGTATTGTACAGCAAGTATTTGCAGTGCAATTGGCTGTTTCAGAATACAAATATCCTAGTAGAATAGAATTTTAACTATGAAAATATAATTATTTCTCAAAATAAATCATATTTTCGGAAAGCCCATTCAATTCTGTACGCAAAATAAACAACGATTTTTGATTTAAGATCGTTAATAAATAAGATAATTACGGCGAAAGCAAAGTCACTTATTACAGTTTGATTAAACTGTGCTTGCGCCGAAAAAGGCTCATTTCTAGAAACGGGTTTCACAAAAGAGTTTTTTTTAATTGATAATAATCGAATTTTTTAAAGTCGAAGGCATCTTTCTATAGATGAATGTATGCACTTTTAGCTTCTTCTCTCGAAATTTGTGTACTTCGATAAAAAAGTTCTGCGGCGGGGGGTTTACATTGGCAAATTAGAGGAAATCGTGAAAGTGAGGTACGGGAACGACCGGTTTCTAAAGGGTTAATGTACATATTTTTTAAAACTGAAATATATGTATCGAAGAATAAGAACGTGGCTATGATCTGGTGTATTTTATTTGTCTCTATTCACATTTTCAGAGTCGATGCGGATTTTTAAACATGGGCCGAAAAACGAAAATTCACGCGAGTGAGTTTCGGAAACCATTTTTTAGAAGGGTTAAAAAAGGAATTTTTCGAAACTGATACCTGATTTTAAAAGGAAAAAGAACGTAGATTAGGCTCGGTATTTGTATTTTTTCGTATCTTGTTTAGAAGCCCAGAATTGAATTTTTAAAGATTGCAGAAATTGGTGAAAAACCGAAAGAGACTTACGGAAAAAAACGTTTTCGAAAGGGTTAACTGAAATATCTTTTAAAACTAAAGGCTTTACAGTGATTTCGAAAGGAGGAAAATGTACTTGGGTGTGTTTGTTTGTTTTTTTGTTCTCTCAGAGAGCCGATGCGCGATTTTAAAAATCGCAGAGAATCGGAATTTGCAAAAGTGAGCCTACGCGCGAATTTTTTTCGAAGGTTTAATATATGTGTTTTTCAAAAACAATCGCAGATTTCGAAAGGATAAAGAATGTAGATCTCGTCTGGTATTTTTACTTTTCATTGACTCGTTTGGAACCGCCGCAGCGAATTTTTCAAAATAGTCGAAATTGCCGAAATCGCGAAACGGTGTACGGAAAATATACGTTTTCGAAGGGTTAACTGACGTATTTTTTTCAATGGAAGGTCACTTTGGAAAGGACAAAGACAGATCTTTTATTTGGTGAAATCCGTTTATCCGAATCTTTCTTAGTCCGGCGGATGCGAGGTTCGGACGAAGGGAGAAAATCAAAAACACGAATTCGACGCTTTTGGATTATTTTTTTTGAAAGGGTTAATATCGAAATTTTTTCGAACCGACCGGATCGTTAGAGACGTAAAAGTACGTTCTTTGAGAATATGTTGACGGTTTTTTCGTATTTCAGTCGGTTCGCCTTCGGCGAGTTTAGACAATCGTAAAACGAAACCGGCCGAAGCGATTTTTCCTTCTTCTTTTTGCGGAAGATGAAGATTGAGCTCTTCTGGGCATGCGCGGAGGACTTTCCACATAGGTTTCTTTTGAAGCAATTAAAACAGCTTTGTTCGTTAATAACTCCCTTAATTAAGGGCCGATTTTTTCGAAACTGCAATTCCTGAAGGCCCGGATTTTTCTGAATTTAATGACACGAAAAGCGCTTTGCTACTCGCTACGCTCGCAGAGTTTATCCGGGTACAGATACACAGACAGACAGACAGACACACAGACGGATACGAACATTAATAATAAGGACTAGCTGGCTTCGCCCGCCAGCGGGCCCCTAATTGTAAAATCTCGAAAAGCTATCGATGTCGAGTCGAATGAGCCATACCCCGTCGTGATGTGACCCATAGAACCCGAGTTGGCTGAAAAATCCTTTAATTACACCTTCCACCACTAGGTGGCGCAATCTGTTCTATACGAACCTCGGGCACTGCAACCGTTAAAGCTATCGATGTCGAGTCGAATAAGCCATACGCCGTCGTGATCCGGTCCATAGAAACAGAGTTCGGAAAGCGCCCCTAGTGTTGAAATGCGGAACTAAAGTCGATAATCTCTAGTATCCTCTAACGATGTCGAGTCGATTGAGCCAAACCGCGTCGTGATGTGACCCATAGAACCCGAGTTGGCTGAAAAATCCTTTAATTACACCTTCAACCACCAGGGGGCGAAATCTGTTCTACACGAACCTCGGGCACTGAAACTGTTAAAGCTATCGATGTCGAGTCGAATAAGCGATACGCCGTCGTGATCCGGCCCATAGAAACAGTTCGGAAAGCGCTCCTAGTGGTGAAATGCGGAACTAAAGTCGATAATCTCTACTAAGCTCTATCAGTGTCGAGTCGAATGAGCTATACCCCGTCGTGATGGGACCCATACGAAGGGAGATATTTTCAAAAGAAATAGCAAATTCCTTGGCTTTTTTTTTTCCCCCTATGCAAAAATGACAATTATTTAAAAAGTATTAAAACTTTTAAAAATAAATGTTAGTGTGTTGACTCTCTAGTTTATTTGACTGCGATCGAACATGAAGTTGACTCTTTACATATCGTATAATCTCTGATCCATCGAAGAGAAATATTGTATAGTAAGTTAGTCAGGTATTGTATAGCAAGTATTTGCAGTGCAATTGGCTGTTTCAGAATACAAATATCCTAGTAGAATAGAAATTTAACTATAAAAAAATAATTATTTCTCAAAAAAATCAAATATTCGGAAAGCTCATTCAATTCTGTACGCAAAATGAACAACGATTTTTGATTTAAGATCGTTAATAAATAAGATAATTACGGCGAAAGCAAAGTCACTTATTACAGTTTGATTAAACTGTGCTTGCGCCGAAAAACGCTCATTTCTAGAAACGGGTTTCACAAAAGAGTTTTTTTTAATTGATAATAATCGAATTTTTTAAAGTCGAAGGCATCTTTCTATAGCTGAATGTATGTACTTTTAGCCTCTTCTCTCGGAATTTGTGTAATTCGATAAAAAAGTCCTGCGGCGGGGGGGGAGGGGGGGGGTTACATTGGCAAATTAGCGGAAATCGTGAAAGTGAGGTACGGAAACGACCGGTTTCTAAAGGGTTAATTTACATATTTTTTTAAACTGAAATATATGTTTCGAAGAATAAGAACGTGGCTATGATATGGTGTATTTTATTTGTCTCTATTAACATTTTCCGAGACGATGCGGATTTTTAAACATGGGCCGAAAAACGAAAATTCACGCGAGTGAGTTTCGGAAACCATTTTTTTAGAAGGGTTAAAACACGAATTTTTCGAAATTGATACCTGATTTTAAAAGGAAAAAGAACGTAGATTAGGCTCGGTATTTTTATTTTTTCGTATCTTGTTTAGAAGCTCAGAATTGAATATTTAAAGATTGCAGAAATCGCAGAAAACGCGAAAGAGAGTTACGGAAAAAAATGTTTTCGAAAGGGTTAACTGAAATATTTTTTAAAACTAAAGGTTTTATAGTGATCTCGAAAGGTGGGAAATGCACTTGGGTGTGTTTGTTTGTTTTTTTGTTCTTTCAGAGAGCCGATTCGCGATTTTAAAAATCGCAGAGAATCGGAATTTGCAAAAGTGAGTCTGCGCGCGAATTTTTTTCGAAGGGTTAATATTTGTATTTTCCAAAACCGATCGCAGATTTCGAAAGGAAAAAGAATGTAGATCTCGTCTGGTATTTTCAGTTTTCTCTCACTCGTTTGGAACCACCTCTGCGAATTTTTGAAAATCGTCGCAATTGCCGAAATCGCGAAACTGTGTACGGAAAATATACATTTTCGAAGGGTTAACTGACGTATTTTTTTAATGGAAGGTGGAATTGGAGAGGACAAAGACCGGTCTTTTATTTGGTGAAATCCGTTTATCCGAATTTTTCTTAGTCCGGCGGATGCGACGTTCGGACGAAGGGAGAAAATCAAAAACACGAAGTCGACCCTTTTTGATTATTTTTTTTGAAAGGGTTAATATCGAAATTTTTTCGAACCGACAGGATCGTTAGAGACGTAAAAGTACGTTTTTTGAGAATATGTTGACGGTTTTTTCGTATTTCTGTCGGTTCGAAGTCGGCGAGTTTAGACAGTCGTCAAACGAAACCGGCCGAAGCGATTTTTCCTTCTTCTTTTTGCGAAAGATGAAGATTGAGCTCTTCTGGGCATGCGCGGAGGACTTTCCACATAGGTTTCTTTTGAAGCAATTAAAACAGCTTTGTTCGTTAATAACTCCCTTAATTAAGGGCCGATTTTTTCGAAACTGCAATTCCTGAAGGCCCGGATTTTTCTGAATTTAATGACACGAAAAGCGCTTTGCTACTCGCTACGCTCGCAGAGTTTATCCGGGTACAGATACACAGACAGACAGACAGACACACAGACGGATACGAACATTAATAATAAGGACTAGCTGGCTTCGCCCGCCAGCGGGCCCCTAATTGTAAAATCTCGAAAAGCTATCGATGTCGAGTCGAATGAGCCATACCCCGTCGTGATGTGACCCATAGAACCCGAGTTGGCTGAAAAATCCTTTAATTACACCTTCCACCACTAGGTGGCGCAATCTGTTCTATACGAACCTCGGGCACTGCAACCGTTAAAGCTATCGATGTCGAGTCGAATAAGCCATACGCCGTCGTGATCCGGTCCATAGAAACAGAGTTCGGAAAGCGCCCCTAGTGTTGAAATGCGGAACTAAAGTCGATAATCTCTAGTATCCTCTAACGATGTCGAGTCGATTGAGCCAAACCGCGTCGTGATGTGACCCATAGAACCCGAGTTGGCTGAAAAATCCTTTAATTACACCTTCAACCACCAGGGGGCGCAATCTGTTCTACACGAACCTCGGGCACTGAAACTGTTAAAGCTATCGATGTCGAGTCGAATAAGCGATACGCCGTCGTGATCCGGCCCATAGAAACAGAGTTCGGAAAGCGCTCCTAGTGGTGAAATGCGGAACTAAAGTCGATAATCTCTACTAAGCTCTATCAGTGTCGAGTCGAATGAGCTATACCCCGTCGTGATGGGACCCATACGAAGGGAGATATTTTCAAAAGAAATAGCAAATTCCTTGGCTTTTTTTTTTCCCCCTATGCAAAAATGACAATTATTTAAAAAGTATTAAAACTTTTAAAAATAAATGTTAGTGTGTTGACTCTCTAGTTTATTTGACTGCGATCGAACATGAAGTTGACTCTTTACATATCGTATAATCTCTGATCCATCGAAGAGAAATATTGTATAGTAAGTTAGTCAGGTATTGTATAGCAAGTATTTGCAGTGCAATTGGCTGTTTCAGAATACAAATATCCTAGTAGAATAGAAATTTAACTATAAAAAAATAATTATTTCTCAAAAAAATCAAATATTCGGAAAGCTCATTCAATTCTGTACGCAAAATGAACAACGATTTTTGATTTAAGATCGTTAATAAATAAGATAATTACGGCGAAAGCAAAGTCACTTATTACAGTTTGATTAAACTGTGCTTGCGCCGAAAAACGCTCATTTCTAGAAACGGGTTTCACAAAAGAGTTTTTTTTAATTGATAATAATCGAATTTTTTAAAGTCGAAGGCATCTTTCTATAGCTGAATGTATGTACTTTTAGCCTCTTCTCTCGGAATTTGTGTAATTCGATAAAAAAGTCCTGCGGCGGGGGGGGGAGGGGGGGGTTACATTGGCAAATTAGCGGAAATCGTGAAAGTGAGGTACGGAAACGACCGGTTTCTAAAGGGTTAATTTACATATTTTTTTAAACTGAAATATATGTTTCGAAGAATAAGAACGTGGCTATGATATGGTGTATTTTATTTGTCTCTATTAACATTTTCCGAGACGATGCGGATTTTTAAACATGGGCCGAAAAACGAAAATTCACGCGAGTGAGTTTCGGAAACCATTTTTTTAGAAGGGTTAAAACACGAATTTTTCGAAATTGATACCTGATTTTAAAAGGAAAAAGAACGTAGATTAGGCTCGGTATTTTTATTTTTTCGTATCTTGTTTAGAAGCTCAGAATTGAATATTTAAAGATTGCAGAAATCGCAGAAAACGCGAAAGAGAGTTACGGAAAAAAATGTTTTCGAAAGGGTTAACTGAAATATTTTTTAAAACTAAAGGTTTTATAGTGATCTCGAAAGGTGGGAAATGCACTTGGGTGTGTTTGTTTGTTTTTTTGTTCTTTCAGAGAGCCGATTCGCGATTTTAAAAATCGCAGAGAATCGGAATTTGCAAAAGTGAGTCTGCGCGCGAATTTTTTTCGAAGGGTTAATATTTGTATTTTCCAAAACCGATCGCAGATTTCGAAAGGAAAAAGAATGTAGATCTCGTCTGGTATTTTCAGTTTTCTCTCACTCGTTTGGAACCACCTCTGCGAATTTTTGAAAATCGTCGCAATTGCCGAAATCGCGAAACTGTGTACGGAAAATATACATTTTCGAAGGGTTAACTGACGTATTTTTTTAATGGAAGGTGGAATTGGAGAGGACAAAGACCGGTCTTTTATTTGGTGAAATCCGTTTATCCGAATTTTTCTTAGTCCGGCGGATGCGACGTTCGGACGAAGGGAGAAAATCAAAAACACGAAGTCGACCCTTTTTGATTATTTTTTTTGAAAGGGTTAATATCGAAATTTTTTCGAACCGACAGGATCGTTAGAGACGTAAAAGTACGTTTTTTGAGAATATGTTGACGGTTTTTTCGTATTTCTGTCGGTTCGAAGTCGGCGAGTTTAGACAGTCGTCAAACGAAACCGGCCGAAGCGATTTTTCCTTCTTCTTTTTGCGGAAGATGAAGATTGAGCTCTTCTGGGCATGCGCGGAATAATTTCCATGTAGGTTTCTTTTTAGTAATTAAAACAGTTTTGTTCGTTAATAACTCCCTTAATTAAGGGCCGATTTTTTCGAAACTGCAATTCCTGAAGGCCCGGATTTTTCTGAATTTTTTGACACAAAAAGCGCTTCGCTACTCGCTACGCTCGCAGAGTTTATCCGGGTACAGATACACACACACACAGACAGACACACAGACGGATACGAACATTAATAATAAGGACTAGCTGGCTTCGCCCGCCAGCGGGCCCCTAATTTACATCGGTGAGCCATACCCCGTCGTTATCCGGGCCATAGAAACATAGATAAAAAACCGCCCCCTGGTTGTGAAAAGCGAACTAAAACCGATAAGTTCTAGTATCCTCTATCGATGTCGAGTCGATTGAGCCAAACCGCGTCGTGATGTGACCCATAGAACCCGAGTTGGATGAAAAATGCTTTAATTACACATTCCACCACCAGGTGGCTCAATCTGTTCTATACGAACCTCGGGCACTGAAACTGTTAAAGCTATCGATGTCGAGTCGAATAAGCCATACCCCGTCGTGATCCGGCCCATAGAAACAGAGTTCGGAAAGCGCCCCCTAGTGGTGAAATGCGGAACTAATATCGATAATCTGTAGTATCCTCTATCGATGTTGAGTCGATTTAGCCAAACCGCGTCGTGATGTGACCCATAGAACCCGAGTTGGCTGAAAAATGCTTTAATTACACCTTCCACCACCAGGTGGCGCAATCTGTTCTATACGAACCTCAGGCACTGAAACCGTTAAAGCTATCGATGTCGAGTCGAATATGCCAAACCCCGTCGTGATCCGGCCCATAGAAACAGAGTTCGGAAAGCGCCCCTAGTGGTGAAATGCGGAACTAAAGTCGATAATCTCTACAAAGCTCTATCGGTGTCGAGTCGAATGAGCTATACCCCGTCGTGATGGGACCCATACGAAAGGATATATTTTCAAAAGAAATAGCAAATTCCTTAGCTTTTTTTTTCCCCTATGCAAAAATGACAATTATTTAAAAAATATTAAAACTTTTAAAAACAAATGTTCCTGTGTTGACTCTCTAGTTTATTTGACTGCGATCGAAAATGAAGTTGACTCTTTACATATCGTATAATCTCTGATCCATCGAAGAGAAATATTGTATAGTAAGTTAGTCAGGTATTGTATAGCAAGTATTTGCAGTGCAATTGGCTGTTTCAGAATACAAATATCCTAGTAGAATAGAATTTTAACTATGAAAATATAATTATTTCTCAAAATAAATCATATTTTCGGAAAGCCCATTCAATTCTGTACGCAAAATGAACAACGATTTTTGATTTAAGATCGTTAATAAATAAGATAATTACGGCGAAAGCAAAGTCACTTATTACAGTTTGATTAAACTGTGCTTCCGCCGAAAAAGGCTCATTTCTAGAAACGGGTTTCACAAAAGAGTTTTTTTTAATTGATAATAATCGAATTTTTTAAAGTCGAAGGCATCTTTCTATAGATGAATGTATGCACTTTTAGCTTCTTTTCTCGAAATTTGTGTACTTCGATAAAAAAGTTCTGCGGCGGTGGTTTACATTGGCAAATTAGAGGAAATCGTGAAAGTGAGGTACGGGAACGACCGGTTTCTAAAGGGTTAATGTACATATTTTTTAAAACTGAAATATATGTTTCGAAGAATAAGAACGTGGCTATGATCTGGTGTATTTTATTTGTCTCTATTCACATTTTCCGAGTCGATGCGGATTTTTAAACATGGGCCGAAAAACGAAAATTCACGCGAGTGAGTTTCGGAAACCATTTTTTAGAAGGGTTAAAAAAGGAATTTTTCGAAACTGATACCTGATTTTAAAAGGAAAAAGAACGTAGATTAGGCTCGGTATTTGTATTTTTTCGTATCTTGTTTAGAAGCCCAGAATTGAATTTTTAAAGATTGCAGAAATTGGTGAAAAACCGAAAGAGACTTACGGAAAAAAACGTTTTCGAAAGGGTTAACTGAAATATTTTTTAAAACTAAAGGCTTTACAGTGATTTCGAAAGGAGGGAAATGTACTTGGGTGTGTTTGTTTGTTTTTTTGTTCTTTCAGAGAGCCGATGCGCGATTTTAAAAATCGCAGAGAATCGGAATTTGCAAAAGTGAGCATACGCGCGAATTTTTTTCGAAGGGTTAATATATGTGTTTTTCAAAAACGATCGCAGATTTCGAAAGGATAAAGAATGTAGATCTCGTCTGGTATTTTTACTTTTCATTGACTCGTTTGGAACCGCCGCAGCGAATTTTTCAAAATAGTCGAAATTGCCGAAATCGCGAAACGGTGTACGGAAAATATACGTTTTCGAAGGGTTAACTGACGTATTTTTTTCAATGGAAGGTCACTTTGGAAAGGACAAAGACCGATTTTTTATTTGGTGAAATCCGTTTATCCGAATCTTTCTTAGTCCGGCGGATGCGAGGTTCGGACGAAGGGAGAAAATCAAAAACACGAATTCGACGCTTTTGGATTATTTTTTTTGAAAGGGTTAATATCGAAATTTTTTCGAACCGACCGGATCGTTAGAGACGTAAAAGTACGTTCTTTGAGAATATGTTGACGGTTTTTTCGTATTTCAGTCGGTTCGCCTTCGGCGAGTTTAGACAATCGTAAAACGAAACCGGCAGAAGCGATGTTTCCTTCTTCTTTTGCGGAAGATGAGGATTGAGCTCTTCTGGGCATGCGCGGAGGACTCTCCACATAGGTTTCTTTTGAAGCAATTAAAACAGCTTTGTTCGTTAATAACTCCCTTAATTAAGGGCCGATTTTTTCGAAACTGCAATTCCTGAAGGCCCGGATTTTTCTGAATTTTTTGACACAAAAAGCGCTTCGCTACTCGCTACGCTCGCAGAGTTTATCCGGGTACAGATACACACACACACAGACAGACACACAGACGGATACGAACATTAATAATAAGGACTAGCTGGCTTCGCCCGCCAGCGGGCCCCTAATTGTAAAATCTCGAAAAGCTATCGATGTCGAGTCGAATGAGCCATACGCCGTCGTGATCCGGTCCATAGAAACAGAGTTCGGAAAGCGCCCCTAGTGTTGAAATGCGGAACTAAAGTCGATAATCTCTAGTATCCTCTAACGATGTCGAGTCGATTGAGCCAAACCGCGTCGTGATGTGACCCATAGAACCCGAGTTGGCTGAAAAATCCTTTAATTACACCTTCAACCACCAGGGGGCGCAATCTGTTCTACACGAACCTCGGGCACTGAAACCGTTAAAGCTATCGATGTCGAGTCGAATATGCCAAACCCCGTCGTGATCCGGCCCATAGAAACAGAGTTCGGAAAGCGCCCCTAGTGGTGAAATGCGGAACTAAAGTCGATAATCTCTACTAAGCTGTATCGGTGTCGAGTCGAATGAGCTATACCCCGTCGTGATGGGACCCATACCAAGGGAGATATTTTCAAAAGAAATAGCAAATTCCTTTGCTTTTTTTTTCCCCTATGCAAAAATGACAATTATTTTAAAAAATATTAAAACTTTTAAAAATGAATGTTCCTGTGTTGACTCTCTAGTTTATTTGACTGCGATCGAACATGAAGTTGACTCTTTACATATCGTATAATCTCTGATCCATCGAAGAGAAATATTGTATAGTAAGTTAGTCAGGTATTGTATAGCAAGTATTTGCAGTGCAATTGGCTGTTTCAGAATACAAATATCCTAGTAGAATAGAATTTTAACTATGAAAATATAATTATTTCTCAAAATAAATCATATATTCGGAAAGCCCATTCAATTCTGTACGCAAAATGAACAACGATTTTTGATTTAAGATCGTTAATAAATAAGATAATTACGGCGAAAGCAAAGTCACTTATTACAGTTTGATTAAACTGTGCTTGCGCCGAAAAACGCTCATTTCTACAAACGGGTTTCACAAAAGATTTTTTTTTAATTGATAATAATCGAATTTTTTAATGTCGAAGGCATCTTTCTATAGATGAATGTATGCACTTTTAGCTTCTTCTCTCGGAATTTGTGTACTTCGATAAAAAAGTCCTGCGGCGGGGGGGTTTACTTTGGCAAATTAGAGGAAATCGTGAAAGTGAGGTACGGGAAAGACCGGTTTCTAAAGAGTTAATGTACATATTTTTTAAAACTGAAATATATGTTTCGAAAAATGAGAACGTGGCTATGATCTGGTGTATTTTATTTGTCTCTATTCACATTTTCCGAGTCAATGCGGATTTTTAAACTTGGGCCGAAAAACGAAAATTCACGCGAGTGAGTTTCGGAAACCATTTTTTTAGAAGGGTTAAAAAACGAATTTTTCAAAACTGATACCTGATTTTAAAAGGAAAAAGAACGTAGATTAGGCTCGGTATTTTTATTTTTTCGTATCTTGTTTAGAAGCCCGTAAAACCCCTAATCTTGTAAAATCTCGAATCTTGTAAAACCTCCATTAAGATAAACCTCGAACCGAACGAACCTCCGACCCGGGTCCTCGCTGCCTTCGGCACCGTATACCAGTCGTGCTAAGCACGCACCGGATAATCCCTTAATTTTTACATTGAATAGTATAAACCTCTAACCGAACGAACTTCCGACCCTGGTCCCCGCTGCTTTCGGCACCGTATACCGGTTGTGCTACGCACGCACTGGATAATCCCTTAATTTGCACATCGAATAGTATAAACCTCTAACTGAACGAATCTCCGACCCTGGTCCACGCTGCCTTCGGCACCGGATAATCCCTTAAATTGCACATCGAAGAGTATAAACCTCTAACTGAACGAACCTCCAGCTCGGGTTCCCGCTGCCCCTAATTGTAAAATCTCGAAAAGCTATCGATGTCGAGTCGAATGAGCCATACCCCGTCGTGATCCGGCCCATAGAAACAGAGTTCGGTAAGCGCCCCCTAGTGGTGAAATGCGGAACTAAAATCGATAATCTCTAGTAAGCTCTATCGGTGTCGAGTCGAATGAGCTATACCCCGTCGTGATCCGTCCCATAGAAACAGAGATAGGAAAGCGCACCCTGGTGGTGAAACTCGGAACTAAATTCGGTAAGCTCTATCTATGTCGAGTCGAGTGAGCCAAACCAGGTCGCGATGGGACCCATACGAAGGGAGATATTTTGAAAAGAAATAGCAAATTCCTTAGCTTTTTCTTTTTTTTTCTATACAAAAATGACTATTATTTAAAAAATTCTAAAACTTTTAAAAATAAATGTTCCTGCCTTGAATCATAAACCGGGAGTTCAACAAACTATATAGAATCCGATATATAAAAAATAGAAAAAAAATTAATTTGATATCTTTTGGAGCTTCGAAAAAAGTACACACAGCAAGTATATTTGCAGTGGAATAGGCTGCTTCAGAATACAAATATCCTGGTAGAATAGAATTTTAACTATGAAAATATAATTATTTCTCAAAATAAATCATATATTCGGAAAGCCCATTCAATTCTGTACGCAAAATGAACAACGATTTTTGATTTAAAATCGTTAATAAATAAGATAATTACGGCGAAAGCAAAGTCACTTATTACACTTTGATAAATCTGTGCTTGCGCCGAAAAACGCTTATATCTAGAAACGCGTTTCACAAAAGAATTTTTTTGAAATTGATAATACTCGAATTTTTTTAACTGAAAGGTGTCTTTATAGAGCTGAATGTATGCACTTTTAGCTTCTTCTCCAGGAATTTATGTAATTCGATAAAAAATTGCTGCGGCGGGGGGGGGGGGATACATTGGCAAATTAGAGGAAACACGAAAGTGATGTACGGGAACGATCGATTTCTAAAGGGTTAATGTACATATTTTTTAAAACTGAAATATATGTTTCGAAGAAGAAGAACGTGGCTATGATCTGGTGTATTTTATTTGTCTCTATTCGCATTTTCCGAGTCGATGCGGATTTTTAAACATGGGCCGAAAAACGAAAATTCACGCGAGTGAGTTTTGGAAACCATTTTTTTAGAAGGGTTAAAAAACGAATTTTTCGAAACTGATACCTGATTTTAAAAGGACACAGAACGTAGATTAGGCTCGGTATTTTTATTTTTTCGTATCTTCTTTAGCAGCCCAGAATTGAATTTTTAAATATTGCAGAAATCGCTGAAAAAGCGAAAGAGAGTTACGGAAAAAAACGTTTTCGAAAGGGTTAACTGAAATATTTTTTAAAACTAAAGGTTTTATAGTGATCTCGAAAGGAGGTAAATGTACTTGGGTGTGTTTGTTTGTTTTTTTGTTCTTTCAGAGAGCCGATGCGCGATTTTAAAAATCGCAGAGAATCGGAATTTGCAAAAGTGAGTCTGCGCGCGAATTTTTTTCGAAGGGTTAATATTTGTATTTTTCAAAAACGACCCCAGATTTCGAAAGGATAAAGAATGTAGATCTCGTCTGGTATTTTTAGTTTTCCCTGACTTGTTTGGAACCGCCGCAGCAAATTTTTCAATATAGTCGAAATTGCCGAAATCGCGAAACGGTGTACGGAAAATATACGTTTTCGAAGGGTTAACTGACGTATTTTTTTTAATGGAAGGTGTTATTAGAGAGGACAGAGACCGATCTTTTATTTGGTGAAATCCGTTTATCCGAATCTTTCTTAGTCCGGCGGATGCGAGGTTCGGACGAAGGGAGAAAATCAAAAACACGAATTCGACCCTTTTTGATTATTTTTTTTGAAAGGGTTAATATCAAAATTTTTTCGAACCGACCAGATCGTTAGAGACGTAAAAGTACGCTCTTTGAGAATATGTTGACGGTTTTTTCGTATTTCTGTCGGTTCGCCGTCGGCGAGTTTAGACAGTCGTCAAACGAAACCGGCCGAAGCGATCTTTCCTTCTTCTTTTTGCGGATGATGAGGATTGAGCTCTTCTGGGCATGCGCGGAGGACTTTTCACATAGGTTTCTTTTGAAGCAATTAAAACAGCTTTGTTCGTTAATAACTCCCTTAATTAAGGGCCGATTTTTTCGAAACTGCAATTCCTGAAGGCCCGGATTTTTCTGAATTTTTTGACCCAAAAAGCGCTTCGCTACTCGCTACGTTCGCAGAGTTTATCCGGGTACAGATACACACACAGACACACAGACGTTTACGAACATTAATAATAATGACTAGCTGGCTTCGCCCGCCAGCGGGCCCCTAATTGTAAAACCTCTAATCTTGTAAAATCTCGAATAAGATAAACCTCGAACCGAACGAACCTCCGACCCAGCTCTAACAATCCGTATACTGGACGCACCGGATAATCCCTTAATTTGCACATAAATATAGTATAAACCTCTAATCGAACGAACCTCCGACCCGGGTCCCCGCTGCCCTCGGCACCGTATACCGGTCGTGCTACGCACGGACCGGATAATCCCCTAATTTGCACATCGAATAGTATAAACCTATAACTAAACGAATGCTGAACCTATAACTGTCAACGCTGCCTGCGGCAACGTATAGCAGTCGTGCTGCGCACGCGCTACAATATACGTTATTTTAACCTTCCACAACTAGGTGGCGCAATCTGTTCTATACGAACCTCG
Organism: Maratus michaelseni; assembly: GCA_963931845.1. Classification (NCBI taxonomy): domain Eukaryota; kingdom Metazoa; phylum Arthropoda; class Arachnida; order Araneae; family Salticidae; genus Maratus; species Maratus michaelseni. The sequence continues at coordinate 308,717,989 of OZ007598.1, read as the reverse complement.
GGCATTGAAACCGTTAAAGCTATCGATGTCGAGTCGAATGAGCCATACCCCGTCGTGATCCGGCCCATAGAAACAGAGTTCGAAAAGCGCCCCTAGTGGTGAAATGTGGAACTATAATCGATAATCTCTAGTAAGCTCTATCGGTGTCAAGTCGAATGAGCGATACACAGTCGTTATCCGTCCCATAGAAACAGAGACAGGAAAGCGCACCCTGGTGGTGAAACTCATAACTAAATTCGGTAAGCTCTATCTATGTCGAGTCGAATGAGCCAAACCAGGTCGCGATGGGACCCATACGAAGGGAGATATTTTGAAAAGAAATAGCAAATTCCTTAGCTTTTTCTTTTTTTTTCTATACAAAAATGATCATTATTTAAAAAAATTCTAAAACTTTTAAAAATAAATGTTCCTGCCTTGAATCATAAACCGGGAGTTCAACAAACTATATAGAATCCGATATATAAAAAATAGAAAAAAAATTAATTTGATATCTTTTGGAGCTTCCGAAAAAAGGACACACAGCAAGTATATTTGCAGTGGAATAGGCTGCTTCAGAATACAAATATCCTAGTAGAATAGAATTTTAACTATGAAAATATAATTATTTCTCAAAATAAATCATATATTCGGAAAGCCCATTCAATTCTGTACGCAAAATGAACAACGATTTTTGATTTAAGATCGTTAATAAATAAGATAATTACGGCGAAAGCAAAGTCACTTATTACACTTTGATAAATCTGTGCTTGCGCCGATAAACGCTCATTTCTAGAAACGGGTTTCACAAAAGAATTTTTTTTTAATTGATAATAATCGAATTTTTTAAAGTCGAAGGCATCTTTCTATAGCTGAATGTATGTACTTTTAGCCTCTTCTCTCGGAATTTGTGTAAATCGATAAAAAAGTCCTGCGGCGGGGGGGGGGGGGGTTACATTGGCAAATTAGCAGAAATCGTGAAAGTGAGGTACGGGAACGACCGGTTTCTAAAGGGTTAATGTACATATTTTTTAAAACTGAAATATATGTTTCGAAGAATAAGAACGTGGCTATGATCTGGTGTATTTTATTTGTCTCTATTCCCATTTTCCGAGTCGATGCGGATTTTTAAGCATGGGCCGAAAAACGAAAATTCACGCGAGTGAGTTTCGGAAACCATTTTTTTAGAAGGGTTAAAAAACGAATTTTTCGAAACTGATACCTGATTTTAAAAGGAAAAAGAACGTAGATTAGACTCGGTATTTTTATTTTTTCGTATCTTGTCTAGAAGCCCCGAATTGAATTTTTAAAGATTGCAGAAATCGCTGAAAAACCGAAAGAGACTTACGGAAAAAAAACGTTTTCGAAAGGGTTAACTGAAATATTTTTTAAAACTAAAGGTTTTACAGTGATCTAGAAAGGAGGGAAATGTACTTGGGTGTGTTTGTTTGATTTTTTGTTTTTTCAGTGAGCCGATGCGCGATTTTAAAAATCGCAGAGAATCGGAATTTGCAAAAGTGAGTCTGCGCGCGAATTTTTTTTGAAGGGTTAATATTTGTATTTTTCAAAAACAATCGCAGATTTCGAAAGGATAAAGAATGTAGATCTCGTCTGGTATTTTTAGTTTTCCCTGACTTGTTTGGAACCGCCGTAGCGAATTTTTCAAAATAGTCGAAATTGCCGAAATCGCGAAACGGTGTACGGAAAATATACGTTTTCGAAGGGTTAACTGACGTATTTTTTTTAATGGAAGGTGTTATTGGAGAGGACAGAGACCGGTCTTTTATTTGGTGAAATCCGTTTATCCGAATCTTTCTTAGTCCGGCGGATGCGAGGTTCGGACGAAGGGAGAAAATCAAAAACACGAATTCGACCCGTTTTGATTATTTTTTTTTAAAGGGTTAATATCGAAATTTTTTCGAACCGACCGGATCGTTAGAGACGTAAAAGTACGTTCTTTGAGAATATGTTGACGGTTTTTTCGTATTTCTGTCGGTTCGCCGTCGGCGAGTTTAGACAGTCGTCAAACGAAACCGGCCGAAGCGATCTTTCCTTCTTCTTTTTGCGGAAGATGAGGATTGAGCTCTTCTGGGCATGCGCGGAGGACTTTCCACATAGGTTTCTTTTAAAGCAATTAAAACAGCTTTGTTCGTTAATAACTCCCTTAATTATGGGCCTATTTTTTTGGAACTGCAATTCCTGAAGGCCCGGATTTTTCTGAATTTTTTGACACAGAAAGCGCTTTGCTACTCGCTACGCTCGCAGAGTTTATCCGGGTACAGATGCACTCACACACAGACAGACAGACAGACGGATACGAACATTAATAATAATGACTAGCTGGCTTCGCCCGCCAGCGGGCCCCTAATTGTAAAATCTCGAAAAGCTATCGATGTCGAGTCGAATGAGCCCCGTCGTGATGTGACCCATAGAACCCGAGTTGGCTGAAAAATCCTTTAATTACACCTTCAACCTCCAGGGGGCGCAATCTGTTCTATACGAACCTCGGGCACTGAAACCGTTAAAGCTATCGATGTCGAGTCGAATAAGCCATACCCCGTCGTGATCCGGCCCATAGAAACAGAGTTCGGAAAGCGCCCCTAGGGGTGAAATGCGGAACTAAAGTCGATAATCTCTACTAAGCTCTATCGGTGTCGAGTCGAATGAGCTATACCCCGTCGTGATGGGACCCATACGAAGGGAGATATTTTCAAAAGAAATAGCAAATTCCTTAACTTTTTTTTTTTTCCCCTACGCAAAAATGACAATTATTTAAAAAATATTAAAACTTTTAAAAATAAATGTTCCTGTGTTGACTCTCTAGTTTATTTGACTGCGATCGAACATGAAGTTGACTCTTTACATATCGTATAATCTCTGATCCGTCGAAGAGAAATATTGTATAGTAAGTTAGTCAGGTATTGTATAGCAAGTATTTGCAGTGAAATTGGCTGTTTCAGAATACAAATATCCTAGTAGAATAGAATTTTAACTATGAAAATATAATTATTTCTCAAAATAAATCATATATTCGGAAAGCCCATTCATTTCTGTACGCAAAATGAACAACGATTTTTGATTTAAGATCGTTAATAAATAAGATAATTACGGCGAAAGCAAAGTCACTTATTACAGTTTGATTAAACTGTGCTTGCGCCGAAAAACGCTCATTTCTAGAAACGGGTTTCACAAAAGAGTTTTTTTTTAATTGATAATAATCGAATTTTTTAAAGTCGAAGGCATCTTTCTATAGATGAATGTATGCACTTTTAGCTTCTTCTCTCGGAATTTGTGTACTTTGATAAAAAAGTCCTGCGGCGAAGGGGGTTTACATTGGCAAATTAGAGGAAATCGTGAAAGTGAGGTACGGGAACGACCGGTTTCTAAAGGGTTAATGTACATATTTTTTAAAACTGAAATATATGTTTTTAAGAAAAAGAAAGTAGCTATGATCTGGTGTATTTTATTTGTCTCTATTCACATTTTCCGAGTCGATGCGGATTTTTAAACATGGGCCGAAAAACGAAAATTCACGCGAGTGAGTTTCGGAAACCATTTTTTTAGAAGGGTTAAAAAACGAATTTTTCAAAACTGATACCTGATTTAGAAGGAAAAAGAAAGTCGATTAGGCTCGGTATTTTTATTTTTTCGTATCTTGTTTAGAAGCCCAGAATTGAATTTTTAAATATTGCAGAAATCGCTGAAAAACCGAAAAAGACTTACGGAAAAAAACGTTTTTGAAAGGGGTAACTGAAATATTTTTTAAAACTAAAGGTTTTACAGTGATCTCGAAAAGAGGGAAATGTACTTGGGTGTGTTTGTTTGCTTTTTTGTTCTTTCAGAGAGCCGATGCGCGATTTTAAAAATCGCAGAGAATCGGAATTTGCAAAAGTGAGTCTGCGCGCAAATTTTTTTCGAAGGGTTAATAGTTGTATTTTTCAAAAACGATCACAGATTTCGAAAGGATAAAGAATGTAGATCTCGTATGATATTTTTAGTTTTCTCTCACTCGTTTGGAACCTTCGCAGCGAATTTTTCAATATAGTCGAAATTGCCGAAATCGCGAAACGGGGTACGGAAAATATACGTTTTCGAAGGGTTAATTGACGTATTTTTTTTAATGGAAGGTGGAATTGGAGAGGACAAAGACTGATCTTTTATTTGGTGAAATCCGTTTATCTGAATCTTCCTTAGTCCGGCGGATGCGAGGTTCGGATGAAGGGAGAAAATCAAAAACACGAATTCGACCCTTTTTGATTATTTTTTTTCAAAGGGTTAATATCGAAATTTTTTCGAACCGACAGGATCGTTAGAGACGTAAAAGTACCTTCTTTGAGAATATGTTGACGGTTTTTTCGTATTTCTGTCGGTTCGCCGTCGGCGAGTTTAGACAGTAGTCAAACGAAACCGGCCGAAGCGATCTTTGCTTCTTTTTGCGGAAGATGAGGATTGAGCTCTTCTGGGCATGCGCGGAGGACTTTCCACATAGGTTTCTTTTGAAGCAATTAAAACAGCTTTGTTCGTTAATAACTCCCTTAATTAAGGGCCGATTTTTTCGAAACTGCAATTCCTGAAGGCCCGGATTTTTCTGAATTTTTTGACACCAAAAGCGCTTCGCTACTCGCTACGCTCGCAGAGTTTATCCGGGTACAGATACACACACACACAGACAGACACACAGACGGATACGAACATTAATAATAAGGATGGTATTTTTCAAGTACCCTAAAATGTATTCTTTGTTATAATACATTTAATGATGAAATATTATTTTCAATTTATTTTTCTTTGTCCTGTGTTTTCCTGAAGCAGATGACTTCATCCCCTAACCCTTTAAGACCAGAAGAGTTTTGGTAGAAATTAAAAGCATATAAAAATTCTATTTGATTGAAAAGAAATATTTTAAAAAAATTACATTGTCAGGTTATGTGAAGGGGCTCTACACAATTTAGTGGTGCAGGCTAAGCTTTAAATCACAGGGAAAGAGGAAATCGTTTTTTTTCCTTAGGATTACCTACACGATTGTGTAGGTTCGGTCTTAAAGGGCTAATGCAGTTAAAATTGTTACATATGTAATAAAACAAATATAATAAAGTATGCCACACATAAAATACAAGTTTTTTTTGGCACGTGCCTTTTAGTATCTTTGATCAATTTTTACTGTAACTTTAGTGGAATAAATGAGATCATATTCTGACTTGGATAATGTTGTTTGAAGATTTTATCCTTAATTTTTCTTCAGAAGTTTAAACCTGCATCTAAAAAATATTAGACGCAGTGTGAAATCCTCACATGGGTCTACTGGTTCTATGAATATAATGTGGTTTTAAAAAATTGAGTAATGATTAATACTCTCAAGGAATATATTTATATAAATAATTAAGATTTTACATTATGTTGAAAAAAATCACCTGATTTTAGCATTAAAAATATTAAAGAGAAAAAAACATTACAATTTTGTCTCTTGCTCGGCTGTCAGAAGATTAAAATAAATTATAATTTAACTTATACTGATATTACTTTTACAAGCTTCCAATATTACTTAATGAATGTAGTTTTATTTACAAAGGGATCAAAATGACTTTTTAAAAAATTCTACAGTATAAAGAATAGTATAGGTAATTTTAGTGTTGATATGACATTTCATGGATAAGATGTTAAATTCCTGCTTATCAGAGGCTCACCTACTAAAAATCTAGTTATCTCTAAAACAGAATATCATCAAATCAGCAGAGTAAGACTTATAACTGACACGTCACCAGTTCTTTTCATCTAAAAAAAAAAAAAATTATTTAAATTAGCATTCATACCATACGGTAAAACATATAACAAAACAATACTTTGCACTACTGATAAAGCACAAAAAAATTTAAAAGAATTAGAGAATTCTGATACATGATATTCTGTAGAAAAGACACTAACTCACTTGTATAAGAAATGAGTTATTGTTTAGTCTCCATAGCATGGACAGAAATTCAGGGTGAGAAGGTGGCATTGAACATTAAATCTGAAAATTAGCCAAGGGAATTTTACAGATGGAATCCTCTTGACCAAGATATTTTAACAAATTTGAAAAAAAAAACATTTTTGGAGAGACAAACAAGTTAGAAAAGGAATTGTACTGAGTTATACTATGACGACCATAAAAAAGTGGATGAAACCCAATTTTCATAAGCTAATAATTAATTAGTTAAAATCTTCTAAATTTTTGACATAAATTCTTTTAATGACACTTTAATATGTGTTAAACTATTTTAAACAGTGTTAAAGATAATTTTCTATTTCTCTTAAACAGCTTTGCTCCACACCATTTACAAGTGTTGCAAGGGAGATGACCCTATTTGTAAAAAAACTCTAATTTCAAGCCCTGGATAGGTACTTTACCATCACCTCAGGTTAGCCTCATGGATAGCATTTTCTTTAACATATTATTCGACCATAGAAAATTAAATTACAATATAGTACACTTGATACAATAACAATATAGAGAAACTTGGGATATACATCTTAACTAATGAGAACCCTGTTTAACATGGCTCTAAAGCAAGTATGGAATCTTTAAGCTATAAAAAGGCCAAAATATTTTACTATTGTTCATAAATAGTGGTCTGCAAGAGTTTTGAAAACTAATATCGATGTTTAATTCTTAACTAGATTACATAGAAAGACTTAAAAAAAAGTCTGGTTTAAATCGGACTATAATTAAGAAACTTTTGATCTTTTTTTTTGGGGGGGGGGGGAGGGGGGACTACGAACTTGAAAAACACAACTTTAAAGTAGTAACAGAAATAACTAGGCTCTAAATTAAAAATTTAACAATTTAACCTGGAAAAAAAAGGCTCTTATACAAAATTTCACTGCAGCTCAGCCGCTAAAATAGTAAAATTGAAGGAATAAATATACTGCTATGAAATTAAAGACAAAAATATTGATCAATCCCTGTTGTCATGATTCATGATAAAATTTTCTGCCGTTTGATCCTTAAGTTTTGGACTTACTTTTTTTAAACTTATCTATGCAAGTAGCAATTCTAAACCATCTGATATTAAAATTTGGTAATCGATTCATCTTACAATGTTTCATACATACTGTTACATACAATGTCGATGTTTATCAATACTCAATTTTTCCAGAATCACCCATCACTATTCTGGGAAACAATGACACATTAAGGCAACCAATGTCAGTGTTGATGATGTATGTATACAAGATAGATTAGAAAATACATATAATAAAATGGAAAATCAGTTGGCACACAAGTGGGAGTTGTTGCCATAGCAAAATCATACAAAATTCACACACACCAGTAGTTGGCATGCAATACAATTAGAAAAAAATGTAAACGGAGAAAATGGAAAAGGATTAAATAATAAATGAAAAGGAAAACCTACCTGAATTTTATTTTGTGCCCAATGTCAATTGCAACTGAAATGTTATTCAGCTGCCTGGAACGCTGTTCTCATAATCTTTTTGAGTTGGTCAGCACAAGTGTTCTTTGAGTTCTATATCTGTAAAAAAATTCAGTCATTAAAGTTTTAAAAAATGTAAAAAAGGTTTTTAAAACTTTATAAGCAACCATGCTGCTGGAAGGACATAAATATAGGGTAAGTGCACCAATAGTAGGCAACAATGAGATAAAATGCTTCATAAATGCTTTATTTTTGGTTCCAAATGAAATAATATCATTTCCCAACACACAGACTCATTTTACCAATTATCAGCAAAGGGCAATGCATTGTAGGTAGAAGAAAATTGAGTATTTTTGTGCAGTAGTAATCAACCATTTTTTTTTAGCAAAATGGGTTGAAACTTAAGTGACTACTATTGGTGTTTTTACCCTATTGTATTTTTAAAATTAGAAAAGCATTTGTAAAAAGAATAGTTGGAAAACTAAAACATTAAGTATGATAAAATAAATTTAATAAATAAGTTGTTGTAAATTCACTAGTACATACTAAGTCCTGGCCTTAAATCGATTTAAAATTAACATCAGAAATCAAATTTATCTATTGGCTTAAATCAATTTAAATTTAACTTCAAAAAAGAGATTTAACTAAATCGATTTAAATTTAACTTAAAAAAAGAGATTTAACTAAATCGATTTAAAGCTAATATAGGAAATTCTGATTTAACTAAATCTATTTAAAGTTAACATTGAAAATCCGATTTAAGTAAATCGATTTAAAGCTAACAACATAAATCCAATTAAATCGATTTAAGGCTCCCGTTGAGCAAGCGCTCGGGAATACGATGCTAATGTTAATCCGATGGGGCATTATTTTGCTAATATCTCGCTTGCATTTGAATATTTTTAAACAATTTTTTTGCACTGGATAGTAGAGATCAATCTCTATTTCCTCCATTGATTACTTTTTCGATTTTTTTTTGCGTATTTTTTTACGAAGATAGTTTGACTTTTGGAACCGGTTTCGAAAGTGAAAGTATCTTCCTAAGACAAATATGCAAAGAAAATCGAAAAAGTAATCAACGGCGGAAATAGAGATTGATCTCTGCTATCGAGTGCAAAAAAAATCGTTTAAAAATATTCAAATGCAAGCAAGATATTAGCAAAATAATGCCCCATTGGATTAACATTAGCACCGTATTCCCGAGCGCTTGCTCAACGGGAGCCTTAAGACAAAAAAAAAAAGAGATTTAAAGTTTACATCGGAAATCCTATTTATCTATCGTCTTTAAATCGATTTAAAACAAAATACCGATTTAGAGCTAACATCAGAAAAACAATTTATCGCCATCGATGTATTTAACGCTTGTGTCGCAATCCAAGGTTAAATCGATTTAGTAGTATCCAATGTAAGTAAACACCACCAGCTGCAATGCTATCCAGTCATTCTCTCTGATTCAAAAACAAGATAATTTAAGAAAAAGCTGATTTAAGTAAAATTTGGTAAGCAAATTTTTGATTTTGTCTTTTTTCTAAATGAAATATTTTTCAGAAATTGATTAAGCATTTATATGGTTAAAAGGAAAAAGGAAAGTTTAATACTTAAAATCTAAATTCATCAGATTTCAGTTTATATGCTAATGCAGTCTTTTGATAAAAAAATAATTTTTCACATGTTTGGGTAATACTTAAATATTTTAGTTTTATTTTCTATTATTCTGTAATTAATTAAAACCTTTTAAAGTAGAGTCTTGCATCAACTCAGATATCCCAATGTGGCCACAAGCCACATATTTTTTGTTTTTGTTTGCTTTGTTGCAATTGAGAGTATTTTTCAGTAATTGATTCAGTATGTTTGGCTGAAAAACAAAATAAAATTTTATAATTAAAACCTCATTTCATCAAATTTCAGTTTACATTTTTATGCATTCTTTCGATGAAAAATTCATTTTTCACATGGTTGGGTAATATTTTATTACATTTTTTTTCTATTATTCTGTAATTAGATAAAATATTTTAAAGTAGAATCCATCAATTGTTTTGTTTACCCTATTTTGGCCATGATCCACACGTTTTATTTGTTTTTCATTTAAGAATGCTCTCCTGAAGTTGATGTAGTATTTATGGTTGAAAAAAATAGTAAAATTTCACATTTGAAACCCAAATTCACCGGTTTTCAGTTTATATTTTTATTCATTCTTTTGGTGAAAATTAGTTTTGTAGTACATGTTTTGGTAATATTTTAAGATAGAGTCATGCATCGGGTTGGGCATGAGATTTCAATGCTGGCTACAGTTTTTTGTTATAACACATTTTTGATTTTGACCTGTTTTAAATTCAGAAAATTTTCCTGCAATTGATTCTGTACATATGGTTATTGTTGAAATATATAAAGTCTTATGTTTAAAATCCAAATTCATCGATTTTCAGTTTATATTTTCATGCATTCTTATAATGAAAAATTAATTTTTATATGTTTGGTTTCCATTTGAACATTTTAATTAATTACTATTTTGTAATTAATTAAAAATACTTTAAAATAGAGTTCTGTATTGAATCGGGTAACCCTATTTTTAGAGTGAAATGGAAGTGGGGACTGGAGGGGTCATTTATGATATTTTCTGCTTTTTAGTTGGTTGAAGATCATTACAAATAGATATATTTTATTACTAATTTTACAGGGTGCCAACGGATCTGAAAAATCTGCAATTTCAGAAATTGGATGCTTTGAGGATCATACTTTCAATCTTTCTCCATCCACTATACGGATGTCAGCATTTATGACAAACAAATTTTATTATAATTGGAAACTTAAATAAAACTACACCATATTGCTATTATATTTTTCTTTCTTTTTTACAACTTATTTTCTTATCGTGGTAAATGAATAGTTAAAATCATCATTAAATTAATTGAATCTGGTTCTGTTTTACCTCAATAACTTTTTTATACTGTATGAGTAGAAAAAAAATGTTATATTCTTAGCACTGGTGTGGCATTTGCGGTGGACACAACGGGAGAGTCGCCTTCCTCCCCCCCCCCCCCCCCCCCCTCCCAAAGGAATTTAAATTGTAGCAGCCATCACAAGTAAGACAAAGAAAATCTTTTTCTTTTATATTGTTTCTTAAAGAATGTATTTATCAAATTTATTAAAATAGTTCACTAATTTAAAAAAAACAAAACTCCAAAGGTCTTTGGGTATTCTAATTGTTTTCTATGTATAACATACTCCTTTTCAAAGTTATTTAAAAAATTAAAAACTATAAAAAGTTAAAATTTCAGTCCAAATTCACCTTGTTTAATAACTAAAATTCATAAAGTTACAACAAAATGTAAATATATTGCTTGAAGGTGCGTAAAAACATACATAAAACATTTAAAACACATTAAAGTCTTTTTAAAAAATTCAAAACGTTTTCAACCGAACTACTCAGCCATCATCAGTGAAATTGAAAATTTCAGTTTTTAGTTATTAAAAACTATCTACACTATATAGGGTGTTATACTTAAATATTTAATAAAGTAAAAATGAATCATTTTCCTCATCAGCTATATTACATTTATATTATCTAATGAAGAAAAATTATGTAGAAAAATGAAAACTTTGAAGTACAAAATGCACAAATAATTGATAGTTTGTTTATACATAGTATTGACTGTAGTTCAAATGATGAACCATTCTTAACAAGCAAATTACTTGTTTAAACTCTGTCCTGGTTTTAGCCATGTTCATATTAAGCAAGCACAACTGCATTTGTAAAACCTTTGTTATTGTAACATTTAAAAAATTAGACATATTTATCATTAAATGAATACGGTAGCATATTTTAAAATAGTGTGTGATAATAGAACTGTATCAATTGCTTCTCAACTGTGCAGAAAAAAATGCAAAAGAAATATTTACCCCATCTCCTTAAAAAAACGTTTTGGAATGATGAAGCAACAGAATTGTAGTTGTATTCATGATTGAGGACTCATCATATCATATTAAGTATATATTGCATGAGCAATTGTAATTAGCTGACATATGACATCACATGCATATGAAATATAAAAATAACTACAAAAGAATATAAATGTACCAAAAAACCTTTTTTTAGTGTGGCTGCAAGAATCTTTATTTCCCTGTAATTTCTTAAAGGTTCTCATGCACAAATTTAATAGTTTTCCGTAGTAATGGTACAAGTAGAGGTCACACATGACCTGCCTTTTAAATGTAAATCTTTGATATGTTTCAAAATTTTGACTTCCAATTTTCAAAGCCATAAGTTATTTTTTAAAATTGAAATTGAAATTTCCTTCTCTGGAAATTAGTTTACATTTATTGTATTGTTTACCTTGCCTGCAGCTGACTGCTTTAGAAACTAGACACACTATAGTTTGCTCTACACTTCCAATCCCATGCCGCTGTTGATGCCACACTGCATGACATCACCGAAATAAATGTAAATTGAAATGCTATTATATTTATTATAAATATTTCATATTGAGATTTCTTTATAAAATTGCTACATAAATACATTTTGAATGACTCTATTTTTGTAGATTTATTCCATTATTTTAAATAATAGTACTACAGAAATATAGATAGCATATTCAATTAAAATATATGTAAATCAAAGTTTTTTTCCCGGTAACATATGACATAATTCATTCAGCAGTGTAATGAAATAGTATCAAATTAAGGTAAATAGTTATTAAATATTTAAATAAAAATGCTACCTTGCATTTGTGAAAGTAAAATATTAATTTACAGCTTTAAAATTTGACTCGCAGTTTAGGAAATAACGAGTCAATTCATCTCTTAGATTATTAAGACATCTTATACTTCATATTGACAATATGTACAAAATAAACAATACCTTTTTAAAATATTATTTGCTATTTATCAAAGAAGAGTGGACTCTCAAAGGCAATGGAAGCTCTTCATAGAACTGTCATTATCTTGACTTAATTACATCAAATAAACCATTTTCAGTCAGATGTGGTTTTTTTTTTTTTTGTAAAATGAATACAAGCAGAAACATATTATAATCCCATTTTCATACTTTGCATCTTTTGAAAAAATCAAAATCAAATTTAATTGCTTTTTCACTTAACCAATACTGTATTCAGTCGTTGCTACAGAAAAGTGTTCAGCCATTATTTTAACATTGTGTAAATTAAAATTTGTACATTATTTATCTAGAAAAATTCAATAATTATCAGTAAGGACTTCCATTAGATTTTATGCTGGCCTAAAATTACAAATTTTATAAGCTCTGGTTAAATAATAAATATCAGTGTAATTACTCAAAAATTAAAAAAAGAATTTGCAAAAATATAAAATAAATGAACAAGTTCTGAAACCAATGGACACAATAATCTTCCTTCGGGTTTGAGACTACAAAAAATTTGTCTGCTTTGAAAAAACATTCAGAACTACACCATTGAAAAAGCATTGTGTTTAGGAAATTTATGATTATGTTCTATGTTTACATCGAATTTTAGATATTTCAGGAGCAAGTATAGCATCTCTCAACATGAATTCTTTTTGCTATTTTAATGCAACTTCATGCATATTTTAATGTTATTTATAAAATGAGAATTGTTTATTTTAACTAATAAGTACATACCAGTTTTCTAATATGTATTTCTTGAAAACATATCAGAACAAAATAAATCTAAAGCATTTTACGCATGCATTTACCTGTATTTATGCTGCATCAAATGATGAAATATACAAACACACTAGCCGTTATCTTACACCACATGATTCCCACTGTGATGTCACATGAATGTTGTTCATTTTAAACATTAACAATTAATGCAAAATGAAAACATTATATAGAAATACTTCTACATCTAGTTTGTTATATCTTTGCTCTAATCTGTTCTTAGAAAAGAAATATTTAACATTAAAAAAAAAAAAAAAAAAAAATAGAATCTATTAAAGCATAGTCTCATAAAGAAATATAGAAAATTTCACTAATCTACTCTAAATAATAATGTATTAAACCTTAAAAATTCTCATAATACCACAACTTTAGAATAATAATACAGTATATCTTGTTTAATTTGGATTCCTCTTGGCCATGACAATTCAGGATTCTGGAAATTTCTGCATTATTCAAATTTTTAAACTAGAATGCATTTAGATAAATAATACTACTAATATTAGCCCTTAATATGGCAATAGAAAGACACAAGCAACTTGAGAATTTAAAACTTTTAAATAACAATAAGTATATTAAATTCAAAATGTCCTAACATATATTTTTTATAATAACATATTTTAAATGTCTTTGCCACACGTTGTAAATTACCGGAAAAAATCACTGAAGGATTATTTTTAAAAATCATAATTTCTGATTTATAAATACAGAATAAAAACACAAATCACAAAAATGACAGATATTATGATATAAAAAATATTGCAAATAAATTGTCTAAAAATGAACAAAATGTTATAATGAGAAATTAAAATTTGATTTATAATTTAGAAAAACAACTTTATTATTTTATTAAATATATTTATAATAGTAATACATAAGGCTAATATTATGCAAAATTAAAAATATAACACCTTGAAATATCGAATTCAGTCATAAATTCAATACTTTAAAAATAATAATGATAATTTTGCATTCTTTTGGTGCCATCTGCATTAACTTTGGAGAAAGAAAAACAATGAAATGATATAAAATTAGTATTAATTTTCTGGATTTATTTTACTTAAAAATATAATTTTTTTAAAAACAAGGTTTTTAAAAAGACTACTATTATGGAAAATCAAGTTAAATAACGTTTTGAAATATCCAATTCAGACATAAATTGAAAATTTCTAAGAAAGAGGAAAATTGAAATTGAATTTGCTATTTTGTGTTGTTTTCATGCTATCTGTTGTGACTTTGCAATAAGACAATGATAAAAATTTAGTATTAATTTTGAATTTATACTACTTAATGTTAAATATACACACACACACATATATATATTAATTAACATAGATAACTTAGAATGCTATTGCAATTAATTTTATAATGGAAAAAATTGCAACAAAGAAAAAAAATAAGCAATAGGCTGTTTTAAAAAGAAAGTTTTCTGAAATGCATCCTCATATATGTAGTGGTGCCATCTATGATCTTAAAAAAAAATGAAGCAAAGAATAAAAGTTCAAAAAATGTCCATATTAAAGATGTTATACTGTGTCATAGCCTTCTCTGTAGCTCTATCAGAAAAAAACTCTATAAGAATTCTGAAACCACAGTGGCCATTTCTCTGCCTAACATAAGATGTTTTTCATCTCAGATATATGTGCACATACACAAAAGTAAAAATATAGGAATGCTAAAATGTAAAACACAGTTACATACAAGAATTGTTGTAAATATGGGATGCTACCAACATTAAACTTCAGGATTATGGATACTTTTCCATTAAACAAACTAAAGTCAAAGTTTTCATCAACTGCAGTAAACTGCCTACTTCTCATCGACAAGTGTAGTAACCTGATTATTCCAATAAGCGTTTTGCCTGTATTTTTCTGTTTCCCCAAAACAACTTAAATCAGCTGTAGATAAAAAAAAATTTATACAAAATGGTATTTTAAGATATTTGTAAAATAAAGAGATATGAAGTGTATTTTAGAAACAAACAGGGAAAGAAAATTTTAATTATTTTAAGTATTACAAATATTTTTATGAAAATGCAAGAAAGCCCTCTGACGCTCATAGGGTTAAAAATAGTCACTTATTATTTTTTTTATTCAAGATTTCTTTTTTGACCAATAGGTGATTAATTTTTAAAAAAACTTAAATATGGCTTATACAATTTGGCATTTGCAAAATGATGACCATTCAGTTGTTAATTTTTTTCAAAGCAAAGGTATAAGTCATGTTGTTTATAAAAAAAATTTAAAAAAGTGTAATTTGTTTATAAAAGTACATGATAATGTTTTGCAGATTTCAAAGCACCAAAATGGCATTATGGCCAAAGATTATAGGGATACACAAAGAAACCTGATTTCAAGACACATTCATCTAAAAAAGATGTGGTTTGATTTATATGCCTCTAGTGTGCATACATTGATTTCTGTAACAATTCTATAAAAAGTACTTAATTAAATTCATATAGCACTACTTGCATTCGAAGAATATCATATAATCTGGTACTAACAAAGTATTTAGCAATGATAAATGAAATCATTAACATGGGCAGGCTGTGTAATGAAAAATTCAATTTTTGTATTATTTGGGAATTTCCTCTGTAAGTTGTATTCAATAAAATAGTTATACTTTTCATAAAAATATATGTATATCAGGATGAGTATATCTAGGATTACAACTCCTATCTCCTACCTAAGTTAGCATCCACATTATACTTTTTATAATACTTTGATAATGGCATCCTTTCAGCTTCCATGGTAACATCTGCCTCTGGTATGAAGTAGTGTTCACTTAACAGAAAAATACCAGATTATGCATTGTACAAATATAAAGAAAGGCTTGAGAGAAAAAGGGTTTATTACTTATGCTAAATGGTTTTGATAATATGGAATTCAAATAGGGAGTGCTGCATTTACGTAGTACATAGTCATGAGCTGCCATTGACTGTGGCGGCATTACATATCACAAGAAAGCTGACATATGTCTATTTACCTCGGTTCAGAAAAGTTTTAATAGCAGCATGAAAATATGACATAATTTTAATGACAAATTTAGAAAAATTTATATGGTCGTTGTTTGAGCATATGAAAATTTGAGCTCTTATAAAATTTGATATTTTCCTTAATACATAGGTTGAGTATCAAAATGCCAAGTTCACCCAAATCTAAGACGGTTAAGGTAAATCAGTGTGCTGATTTCCTGTACAGTGACTAAATGGATAGCTTGGTCAACATACCAAAATACTTAGTTTCAGTGAATCATTACAAAAACTAGGTAATATAATGTTAAGAAAATTACCCTTGAAAGTGTTTATTCATCCAGTTATCCCAAACTGCAATAATCTATTTTTAAGCATAAAGACACAAGATACGTTAAACGAACGATCCAATTTGAATGACTCTTAAATCGTAATCAATGCAGTGAATGAATCGTGACTATTTGAGTTTACATCATACTGCAACAAAGTTGCTGGAAAGAGCTGAGTGCTGGCAAGAAGCGTATGCGCAGCATTTGGAGTTCATAATTTTGTGAAACATTTGTAGAACAGAAAAAAAAGTTAAATTTGTGTTAAAAATAATTTTTTAAAGGTTCTTGCGGTGTACACCAGTAACCATGTCAGCAACTCTGGCTTTAGAATCTTCAACATTTTTTAGATTAAAAAATTACATCCTACATCCAACCAACTAAGCGAAAGCGGTCTTTCAAAAGTTTGATGTAGAGTACAGCCATAAAGATTCGATAGAGGTTAGCTTGGCTTTTTTTAAAGATTTCACAGAAAAATATATGTAAATCACTTTGCTGTGCTTTATATGTGTTCTCATTCAGATGTAAGTAATTTTGTGGTATCGTTTGTGTTTTTCTAAATTATATCTTTTGTTTTTAATTATAGTATAATAGAATCTGTTGACATTGTGCATTATATTTTGCATTAATAGAGAAATTTCTATCTTTGTATTCTGATTTATGAAATGTACCCTTTTATATTTATTTATCGTAATTCACTGTGTATAAGTCGACTTTTTAAACGGCCAAATCGCAAAGAAAATTCAATCGTCCACATACACATCAGATCGGACATCGGCTATTGTGATTTATAACTGTAGAAACGAGATTTGCGTCAATCTTTTCTGTACTATTATTACCCCAAAAATATTTGATATATTTTGCACAATAATTAAAAATAATTATTGTTTTAAAATTATTAATTATTTTTTTAGAAAAAATGTTGACAATTTTATTGGAATTTTTACGATTTTGAAATGAACTAGAGCCAGGGCCTGCTTAAGACATAAAAGTAGGGGAAGCCCGACTTTACTCTGGGGGCATTTCTCAATGATACACAAAGAAATGAATATGTTCAAAAATGAAAAGGAGAAGCTGCAAATGAACAAATGCTTATATCCCAGGTAGCACAGCAATATCGGTCCGATATTGACCAATATCGGGCAATCTTGGCATGCATCGGCGAAGACCGGTCACGTTTTACCGATATTGGCCGATATTGATCAATGTTGGCCGATGTTGAATCTGTAATATTACAATTTCTCTAATGTTCGATATTTAAATTTTTAACTTATATATAGTTTTTTTTTATAGCAAGGTAGCAGACAGAAAACAATTTAAACGACACTTTAAGTTTTGTAAACCTATGGCAAAAAACTCATATTGGCAAACATCGATCAAGATCGACAGGCTGGGATGTGCATGATTACAACTGCAATTCAACCAATCAGAGACAAGCATCCTTTTCCTTCAGATTAAAATAAAACATGGCCGCGCTCACGCACGCTAGTTGTGTCGTGAAAATTGTAAACATCTTTAAAGAAGACTCTTTTTACTCTCTAATCGGTATGTATTGCTATTACTTATAATCTGTACTGCTTTTTGAACATTTGAAGATATAATTTTATGCATTTGATGAAATAATTTTAATTTAAACGTATTTTTTATCTGTTTAAGCCTAACGCTAATTGTTATATATGGTTTAATGTTTTTGTTATTATTTTTTTGATTGCTTGTCTTGATTCTAATGAACGATTTTTTAAATTTTGTCATAGAACTAGAATGCGTATAGGTATGCTATTGAAATTTGTATTTTCTATCTCAAATATTTTGTGCCTTTGTGTAGGATGTAGCTTATATATTTACTTTTAAATTTCTTCCTAAAACCATTTTTCAAGGCAATCGCAGTGGAATGTATTTTCAAAAATATTTTTAATTTCTCAGTTTAATAAGATTTAGATATTTTGTTTGATTTACGATTTTCTGTGTCTGACCTTTCATATTGTCATTTATGTTTTAAAGTTTAAGATAAATAAATTACTGTTCTTCAGATGTCTTTTTTAACAACAAAACATACGTTCTACATTTAAGAAAATTATTGGAACAGATGTGGAATCCCTGGTCACGGAATTTTGGATTTCTTAAATATACATGCGCATTAATTTTCTTTTTATTTTAAAAATCAACATGCAATTTCCCAACTTTCTCTTTTATTCCTGTAAAATGTAACATTCCTTCGTCGCATACATGTTAAAGTAATATATATGATATCGACATTCTTTATATGATAAGTTTTGTTACAAAAGCGATAAAGTATTTTTGGTTGCTGCATTATACTAAAACATTAATATACAAACACAGCTGCCAACACTTTCCCATTTCTTACAAGTCAAATAAACATATTTTTAATAAGAATTATAACTTAATAAATTTATTATTAAGTACTAATAATTATTACTTAATAAATTAAATCAAAGGTTGAATCTTCAAACAAGGGCGATAATAATTCTTTAACATGTATATTCTAAATAATTCTTTAACATGTATTCATAATCTTTCATCATAAACATACAATTAAAATTTTTCTGTGGATTTTTAACCATTTATCTTTTTTTTTTTTTTCAGAATCCTAATTGTATTATGGTGTTTATGTAGAAAAAAAAAAAAAAAAGATATTTAGCAGGTAAACGTATTTTTAATCTGTTAAATGTATTAAAGTTTAAGATAAGACACTTATATTGTGGAATTGTAGTGAATATATGATAGTAATTATCCTTTTAATACTGGAAAAGTGTTAAAAGTAGAAAATGATATTTGTAGTAAAGATGTGAGAAATCTCCACTTTTCAGAATGGTCAAATTGAAACTGTAAATATTAAATATATTTTATGGGACAATTTGTTTTAGATATCCCTTTTTAAATATTTTTGTTGATCCTAATGTCAGAATCCTAATGTCGCCCTATGTAATATACAGGCATGAAAGTTCTCAGCTTTTTAACTGAAATCGGCTTTTTTTTTTATGTCACTTTGGCAGCTTCTGAGATTGATGCAATATTAAAAGGATAATATGAAAAAATCATAACCTGAAAAATTAGAGAGGAAGCTTTAAAATGCACTAGTTTTGATATTTGTAGTAAAAGATGCGAGAAATTTTTAACTTTTTATAATGGTCAAATTGAAATTGTAAATATTTGATTTTTTTTTATGGGCCAATTCGTTTTAGAGACCCCTTTTTAAAGATTTTTGTTGATCCTAATGTCGCTCTGTGTAATATAACAAGCATGAAAGTTCTCAGCTTTTTAACTGAAATCAACTTTTTTTTTAAATGTCACTTTGGCTGCTTCTGAGACTGATGCAATAATAATATAGCATATAGCATGAATAACGGAAAATAGTTGTGAATAAAAACAATAATGGTTTACATATACCTAAATCAATTATATTGTTTAATTTTCACTGATATTTATTTCTGCATGTTATATTGCAATAATAATAATAATACTTTCATGCCTGTATATGTATGGTAAGTATGAAAACTTATGGTGATCATGAATCTGCATCAAATCCTATTTAATTTCTGTATGAAATAAATATGCCACACTTATAGCATAAAAAGGTGTCTTATTCCCACCTAAAATTTTAACTTTGCATTATTTAATAATGGAATGATGCCCGCAAGCTAATGTTAAACTAGGGGAGTTTTGTTTAGAAATTTCTCGTTTGCATTTTAATATTTTGAAATGATTTTTTTACATAAAATATCTGAGGTTGATGTCTATCTGAGTTTCTTTGTACTTTTCTGATTTTGGTTGAATTTTTCTTTCTTTGAAGACACTTTTAGTTTATATCACTTAAGATATTTCAGAATTATTGATTTTTGTTTTGGTTATTTATTTTTATCAGCTGCCATTACTTACAAGTCAAATAAACATTTTTAATAAGGATTATAACTTAATAAATTTATTATGAAGTAGTAATAATTATTACTTAATAAATTAAATCAAATCTTACCAAATAAAAACAAAACCCATTTTATAATTTTATCTTACATTATAAAATACTTCATAAATGTTTTGTGCTTATTTGACTAGGGGGGGGGGGGAGCTGTGGAAAATAAAATCTAGTTTTTGCATTATAAATAATTTTTTAACATGTATTATAATACGTTTCAAATTTTTCTGTTGATTTTTAACCATTTAGCTTTCTTTTTTTTTTTTTTTTTCCCCCCAGGATCTCAATCGTACTATACTCTTTGTCATCTGCCACCCTCTTGTGAACAAAAACGGTCATTGAGTCTTCAGAATCATATACTTAAGATACTCTATCGTAAGTATGCATGTTTTGGGATTTTTTTATTCTGATTGTCATAACAATGAAAATGACTGGTCCAAAGTATGTTTATTTGACTTAAAAAAAAAACAAAAAAAAAAACAGAAATTTGGCAGGTATATTATTGTAGAATTGTAGTGAATAATATATTACGATAATTATCCTTTTGATATTGGAAAAGTGTTAAAAGAAGAAAATTATATTTGTAGTGAAAGATTCGAGAAATCTTCAATTTTTAGAATGGTCAAATTGAAACATTGAAACACATCAATTGTAAATATTAGATTTTTTATGGGGCAATTTGTTTAGAGATCCCTTTTTAAAGATTTTTGTTGATCCTAATGTCGTCCTATGTAATATACAAGAATAAAAGTTCTTAGTTTTTTTACTGAAATCGGTTTTTTTTTTTTTTTTTTTTTTTTTAAATGTCACTTTGGCTGTTTTGGAGATTGATTAAAAGGATAAAATAAAAAAAAATGCGCTGAAAATTTAGAGAAGGGGTGGGGGGGGGGGGGGGGGGGAGATAGATAAAATTGTAATGGTGTACAAATTCTGTGCTTTTAAATTTTCCTTGTAACATATGCAACATTTAAAATGTAAAATTAATAATATAAGTTTAAAAACTGATTTTAAGATGCATAACAAAATAATTAATATGTGTGGTCAGTTTTTTTTCCAGTGTTCCCAGTTTCAGTGAATATTCTTTCAAATGCAAAATGAAGGTTGGGGGTACTAAAATAAGAAATAGAAATAGTTTTTAAAAAGTGCTAAACTAATATATATACTTTTTTAACTATTTTGTGCTCATAATGCATGCATATCATGCAAATTTTGCAATATTATCTCCGATTTTGCTTTAGAGTGTTTTCTTCCCGCAAAGTTTGCTTCAGTTTGAGTAGCTTAGCTATGCTAATATAGTACAGAAATTTTAGCATGAGGATGTGTTTGAACTTTGAACTCATAATATAGCATGAATAACCGAAAATAGTTGTGAATAAAAACAGTGGTTTCAATTTTAATGTCTTTTAACTTTAATTGCATATTTATTTTACATATACCTAAATCTAATTACATTGTGTAATTATCACAGATATTTATTTCTGCATGTTATATTGCAATAATGACACTTTCATGCCTGTATATATATGGTAAGTATGAAAACTTATGGTGATCATGAATCTGCATAACTCAGAAATTTAAACTTTTCAAATCCTATTTAATTTCTGTATGAAATAAATGTGCCAGACTTATAGCATAAAAAAGCATCTTAATCCCACCTAAAATTTAAACTTTGCATTATTTAATAATGGAATGATGCTCACAAGCTAACGTTAAACCAGGGGAGTTTAGTTTAGAAATTTCTTGTTTGCATTTTAATATTTTGAAATGATTTTTTTACATAAAATATCTGAGGTTGATGTCTATCAGAGTTTCTTTGTACTTTTTCTGATTTTGGTTGATTTTTTTTTCTTTGAAGACACTTTTAGTTTTTATCACTTAAAATATTTCAAAATTATTGATTTTATTTATTTTTTTTAGAACATAATATTTTTCCCAACAGACTGTTCATCACTTATTAGTCTTGAATCAGTAAGTTCAGACTTAGATTCAGAATGAAGAAATCAAAAAAATAAAATTAATAAATTGTTAATTTTATTAAACATTAAATTGATTTGCAGAAAGTTTTTGACACAATATTTATGTGCGCAGAAAATTTTTGGTTTTATATAAGTCTGCTGATTGATGAATTTTGCTATTTTTTACATGAATGATTGAAGAATTTTGCAGGATTTTTTTTTTATGATGTTAGGCTGACAAACTTTGCACTTTTGTGGTGATGGACTGATTGATTTTGTACTTTTTTACTAAGACTGAATGATAAATTTCATTGAAATTGAGAATTTGAAATGTTCTGTAAAGAAGCCCATTGTTCTGTGACATACATCACACTTTTAACCATATTCTGCTTTTGGTAAAAACTACTTTCTATGGAACATTTATATAATTTTTGACGTCACTTCTGGCAAGAACTAATATTTCAATCTATGAAAAGTGAAACAGATGAAGGAATCAATGTCTGGTGGATATCCCCGGGTTTGATTGCTCTCTGAGGATCACGAGTGTGTAGTTTTATTGTGTAACAAACGACTACCATGAGTGATCTTCGGCAAGCACGTAAAATTTGATGTTCCTCTGTGCTAGCTGCTACTTTAAAAAATATGTTGGCTTGAAACTTTACCTTGAAGATCTATTGATAGAATAGGAGTATCGTTTCTGTGCCGAAAAAGAAGAAAATGAAGTAAGTTTATTGAAGTAACGCCAAAAATAATATCGATGTGGAAACAAGCTTTTTTTTATATATATATATACTAAATTATTTAGCTAAATTAAGTTTTCATAAAAATAGCATGTTAGTTTCGATTAGTCTGCAGTTTTAAGATAGTGAAAATCAAATTTTGATAGTTGCATTCTGAATTATCCTGTGACTCATCGGTAAACATTTCCTTTTTTAAAAATACTTCTGCAAATTAATTTTAGGTACTTTGTTGTTGTAGTGCCCCTATCCCACACTTAATAAGTGTCATTTATACTATAAACACTCTAAAGCTAAACAAAACTATTTTGATTATCATTCATACATTAAAATTAAAAAAATATGTTTCTAACTCTGGTTTTCATGGTGAAAACCAAATTTTGATAATTGCATTCTGAACTATCCTGTGTTTCATTGGTAACCATTTCATTTTTAAAGTCTTGCTGCAAATTAAGTAGTTTTAGGTACTTTGTTATTCTTATTCACTATAATTTCTTTATATCTCTATAAATAATTATTGTATGTTCAGAAGATTGGCTTCATATTATGCAGAAAAATCTAGAATCAGTAAGTTCAGAGTGAAGACAGTCAAAAAGATAAAATATATTAACACAAGTTTGGTTAAATATTTTGGGTGAAAAAAAAAATAATTTTCAAGTTGTAATTTTTTAATATTAAATTCAAATCTAGCATTTCCATTACATAGTTTGTAAATAAAAAGGAGAATAAGTAAGCATAGTATAAGTAGTAATAAGTTATTAATTTTCATGATGAAAATTCACTTGGACAAATTTTGATTTTTGCTCATTCTACTTTTCTAGTGAGTGTGAAAATGAAGTTTGATAAAGCAAAAACAACTGTTATCTCCAGCCCCATTGAAAATGTCCTGTGCGATCTGCCAATTGGGATGGAAACTGTTTTCAAAGGAAAAGAAGGAGAACATAGGAACAAGAAATAGATGACTTGGAGAAAATTTGAATGTAATATGATAATATAAATAGTGATAGTTTGTGAATAAAAAAAAAGTTTAATTTGACATGTTGTGATTTCAAATAAATGCAATGGTCTGTAATTTTTTGCAATGTTTTATTTATCTTATTCACGACAGCAGGTCATTTAGTGATCAGAAGACATTAATGGGGACTGTTCAATGATTCGAAAACACCTGCTAGCTTGTTGAAGCTATGGGCAGGTTATTTTCTAATTTCCTGTTTAAATTTGATTTTTTTTTTTTTTTGCATTGGATAGTTGAGATTAACCTCAGCTATCTTATGCAAAAAAAAAAAAAAAAAAAGTTCAAATTTAAACGAGAAATTAGAAAAGAACCTGCCCATAGGTTTAACATTAGCGAGCAGGTGTTTTAGTGTCAGTGAAGAGTCCCCTTAAGCCTAACGCCAATCATTCTCCAGAAAAGAACTGCAGAGGGAAAGTTGTCATATAAGGTAAAGGCAAAGTGTTCTTGGCTCAAATGACTCAATTTTTAGGAAGTTTTATTTATTTATAATAATTGAGTTTTGTTTTAGCACTTTTAAAACTAGTGTTCCATGTTTGAGATATTTTAATAGAATACTATTTATAAAATAAATTTACAAATCTTTAAAATCATTAAAAATTAATTTTAAAGGCTTTGTGAAACAATTCATAAAATCCAATTAAAATTGGAATTTTAGTAAAACATACATAAATAATTGTGATATTTGAAAGTTAAGCTCTTTTAAAATTTCTATTTCAAATGCATTAATTGTACATAATTTCGAGAAAAGAATAGTTTTCCTGACTTTGTTTAATGCCTTATCAAAATATTATTGACTGTTTAAATGGTGATTTCAGTTGCACTTTCTATTTAAAATTGCCATTAAAAAGTAATTTTAATTAAAACATATAAAAATTTAATGAAAAATATAATATTCACTGAATAATATAGAATTCCAACCGAGTGTTTATCCGCTAGTTGTATACACGAGTCTCTGATTCAAAATGAAAAGAGTCCTAAAAATAATTTTTTTTTTTTCAAAGAAAAAAATTTAAATTAATGAATTTTTGAATTGATTTTTGATAATTTTTAATATAAAGTAATTCAATTTTAAAAGTTATACAACATGTGGATTTTTGCATAAGTAATTTAACGAATTGTTTTCAACTAAATTTTGCCAGATTTTTTTTTTCAGTTTATATAAATACAATTAAATAAATCTGAAGATTTATATTTATGGTAAGAGCAGAAAAGAATAAATCCCTACAGCTACATGTTATTTTTCTTAATTTTTAATAATGGTTAAATATTTCTATTGATTATGTGAAAAAAATTTATAAAAAATTGGTAATATGGCAAAAAATATATATATATATGCTGTATGTTACAATTTTCAATCTTACCACTTGCACAAATTCAAATTATTACTATGGATATAATATGATTTTTTATTTTTAATGAGAAAAGTAACATTTAATTATCTTTTTTACATTTTAATGTTTTCACAAAGAACACTGAAACTGAAAAAAAAAAAAAAAAAAAAAAAAAAAAAAAAAAAAAAAAAAAACATCAAAATGTAGCTATTATAAAATTTTGAATAAATCATTTTATTAATATTAAATTTAATAAAATACTTTTTTAGTATTCTTTCATTCATAATCTTTAATATTACAACTATATCTAATGGATATAATAATAAAAACTGAGGCTTTTAACAAAACAGTTAATCCATGTGGCATTTTAAATGCTTATATATACATGGATTAGCTAATTCAAAGCTGGACTCACCAATATAAAATGGTAAACCTTTTTTTCCTAATGTAAAGAGTTATTGATTTCTAATATTTTGCTAAGACTGGTAATCAATATCTCCCTATATGAGAAAAAAAAAGATTTGCCATTTTATAGTACTGAATCCAGTTTTGGCCAATATCGGTCGGTCCGACGTTCACCGATATCGGTCGGTCCGGGGTTGACCGATATCGGCCGGTCCGGCGTTCAACGATATCGGTCGGTCCGGGGTTGACCGATATCGGCCGGTCCGGCGTTCACCGATATCGGTCAATATTGGGTCCCGATATAGGCCGATATTGGAAAAAAAGCTAGCCATGCAATATCGGCCGGTCCGGTGTTTACCGATATTGGTCGATATTGCGAAATCGTTGTTCCCGATATAGGCCGATATTGCTGTGCTACCTGGGTATACTGCAATATTGACTGGTTAACTTTGGTGACTATTTTGAATTTTATTGCCAAATACTAATCCAGATGTTTTGAATAACAGAATAAAAATGACTGAAATTACCCAGAAAATGCTGGAAACCCTTATGACATCATCAACAAGAAAAACTGTATAAATAACAGTGTTTTGGAGAGACAATTGAGCCGGAGTGTAGTAGAGGGATATAAGGTGTCTGAGTTTATTTTAAGAAGCTCTGTATACCCTCTATTTTTCAACTAAAACTATGGCATATGCCCTTTGGTCTTTTTACAACTACAGCAAGTTTAATCAAGTTTAGTGACTTGATTAAGTATCCCAGGTCTCCTGTACTATTTAAAAAAACAAAGTACTATATCCAGTGGTATTTGTGCTTTTCTGTTTTTATGCCTTTTTTTTTGTTATACAAGTTGTAGTCTATATGTCTTGTTTCTGAAACAGTTGTCAAATTGCATTCATTGACTAAGAACCTACCTTATTACAAATGAACCTACTTTCATTGGACAAAAAGTAGGTTTCATAGCAATATTGTATATTTTATCAGCATTTTTTAGTTTTTTCTTTCCTTTTGCTCAGTGTTAAATTCAGATACTTTTCTCCAGGAGAGATTTCTGTGTCTCCCGGGGGGACATTTTAAAGCTTCTGCTTTTGCTTGCAAGTTTTTAAGTAATGGAAAAAATTTAATTTGAATGTTAGACCTTTGCAATTCCCTGACGATGCTGTGAGGATGCCTTGGGGCCAGTAGATCACAATAGAACCGCTGAACTAGAGTGCAAAATTTTGTATTTTTTTATATGAATTTGTAGTAGGACTGAAAGAAGTTTTTTTTAAATAATTAACATTGTGTTAAAAATATCTATATATTTAAAACGCTAAGCGATTTCTTTCAACAATCCGTGAGAACAAACTACTGCATCAAATTACACCATTCTTTTTTTTTAATGAAAGATATTTAGACACAGCATTCGTTTGTTCGAAAGTTTAATTAATTAGCCATAATTATCAATTAAACTTTTACTTCTGCTTATGATGTCATAAAGTCGGCAACTCCCACTGTTGCGAGGGATAGAATTTATTCTCTGAACTCTATGGTTCGCCAATCTTTTGACATTAGCTAATATCAACTAGGTAATATTTTAACATTGAAATATAAAATCTTAAAAAACTTACTTAAAACTAGCTAAAATATTATCATAATAAAATATCTAAACATAAACATATCATTATGAATAACAAATCTTACGTAAAATTTTGCAATTTAAATGATTCCAATTGAAACAAGGTTTGGAGAGTTATCCCTGACGCCCAGCTAACATAAAAGTACCTATTTTATTTTATTTATTTACACACATATTAAATTTTATGATAAAACACCACGTTGCCATAGAAGGAAAAAATCGTCATTTAACAGCCAAAAAATTAACCCCGGTGCGTCTGCAATAGCTTTACCGATTTAATCAAAATTGTTTTGGTTGCACCGCTTATTGCAAAATTAATTAAATCCATTATTGTTGGGCACAGAATACCTTCCACATTGGCACGTTTTTTTTCTCCCGCCAATTTGGCGAAAACTTTGTTTTTGACTATTAGTTACAAATAGCATGCAATAATAGCAAGTGATTTTTTATTTCAATATAAAAATAAAATAACATAATAAATGAAATAGCTTCTATTATTTAAAAAAAGGAAATGAAAATAAATAAATGATAGTTTGATATACATAAATATTGATATACATAATAAAAACAATTTATAGAATTAAAATAAAAAATAAAAGTAAATAAACAGCAATATAAATAAAATAACCGGGTTACCATGAGACGCATAAAATTGCCATTTTGTTGCAATCGCGCCAATGTGGTGCGTATATGACATCTGTGCCAAAATTACCTGCCCTTAAAATTACCCTTAAAATTATTTGTTGTGAATTTTTGAAATTATCGACACATTTTTTACATTAGAGGCAAAAGGTGCATGGAAATGGAGCAAAATTTATTAAAACCAAGCAAAAATATTGGGCACAGATGTCATATACGCACCACATGGGCGCGATTGCAACAAAATGGCAATTTTATGCCTCACATGGTAACCCGGTTATTTTGTTTATATTGCTGTTTATTTACTTTTATTTTATATTTTAATTCTATAAATTGTTTTTATTATGTATATCAATATTTATTTATATTAAACTATCATTTATTTATTTTCATTTCCTTTTTTTAAATAATAGAAGCTATTTCATTTATTACGTTATTTTATTTTTATATTGAAATAAAAAATCACTTGCTATTATTGCATGCTATTTGTAACTAATAGTCAAAAACAAAGCTTTAGCCAAATTGGCGGGGGGGAATCGTGCCAATGTAGTGCGTATATGACATCTGTGCCGTAATTTTTGATGTACTACATAATAAAATTCGAATGTTTTTTCATAACATCGAAATGGGCGCTGAAATGTCTGAATATATGTATTTTGGGTACTTTTATGTTAGCCGAGTGCCAGTGATCACCAAAATTTTTTAATCTCGCCACCCTTTTTTTCTCGCCAATCTTTTAACATTAGCTAATTAGAAATAACCAATATTTTAACATTGCAGCATAATGTCTTTAAAAACTTATTTAAAAATAGCTAAAATATAATCATGAGGAAATACGTAACCATAAAGGCTCAGATGTCATATAAGCACCCCATTGGCGCGATTTTTCCCCCCGCCAAGTTGGCGAAAACCTTGTTTTTGAATATTAGTTACAAATAGCAAGCAATAATTGGTGATTTTTTTTTATTTCAATATAAAAATAAAATAACGTTATAACGTTAATATTAAAAAACAAAGTTTTCGCCAGTTTGCCGAGGGACACAAATTGCGCCAATGTGATATGATATCTGTGCCACCACAATTGAATTGAAAGGGTTGCAATTCAGATGATACCAATTGAAACAAGATTTGGTGAGTTATCACTGGCGCCCAGCAAACATAAATGTACCTTATTGGATATATATTTTTTTTTCGCTGTTTTGCTGATCTTGGAAATATGCCTCATGACTCAATGGCGTTTAATTAAGCAAGAAAAACTTCTCTGAAAATTCTGAGAGTCAGCCTATTTTTTTAACAGTAAAAATTATATATATATATTTTGTAACATATTTATGTACAGTGAAAATAATTCATAACTGATAAGCCTAAAAATTGTTTATTTTATATTTTCTAAGAAAAATAATTGTAAGAAAATCTTTTAGGGAAGAGTTCCGTATCCTGTGAAGATTTTTTTGGCGAGTTGATTTTGGCGATAAGTGTTTGATGTGATTGTTGCAATCTTCAGTCTTTGGGGTCATATTTTTAACTACTGAAGTGAACTTAATCTCACATGACGTCACACCCTTTTTGGTGCTATTTTGGATTTTTTGGCCAATCGCGAAAAATCAGCACAGAATATAAAAATTTTCCCATACTACGTCAGTTAAAAATATGTAAGAGGAAATTTGATACTTTTCCGTTATATGGGCACCATTGTCGCCAAGCATACATTTACATTCATTTACTGCATGCATTTACATACATTAACATACATTTAATACATACATTAACATACATTGATTACATACATTTACATATATTAACATACATACGTTAACATACATACATTAACATACATACATTTACATGCATACATTTACATACATTAACATACATATATTTACATACATTATGTAATAACTGTAACTGTAGTTATATCATCCTTATATTAATCGTAATCGTTTGTATCGTACTTGTTCGTTGTTTATGTCAATAAATGTCGTCTTCCGTGTTCTAAGCTTCGGCTATTATTAATTACAATATACAAGTTACCACATGGTGTCAGATTAATATTTTAACTTGTTTTAATTACGCATACGAATCTAAATTGCATTCGATCATGTCGGATGGCGGACTTCGTCCTCCAAAGCCATTGCAAATTACTGCGGATACAAGAGAACAATGGGAAGATTGGCTCCAAAGCTTCGAATGGTACGCGGAAGCAGTTTCGCTTAGTTCGAAAGGTAAGAAAGTGCAAGTAGCTACTTTTATGGCATGTATAGGCCGTGATGCTCAACAAATATTCAAAACCTTCACCTTAGAAGATGACGAAAAAGAAGATTTACAGGTCATCAAAGATAAATTTCAAGGATACTTTACGCCAAAAGTAAATTATACATTCGAGCGGTATAAATTCAACCAGATACATCAGAAGTCAGGTGAGTGCTTTAAAGATTTTTTAACTCGTCTTAAAATACAAGCATCTCGCTGTAAATTGGGCACTATGGAAGAAGAATTACTTCGCGACCGAATAGTAGTTGGAATCGACAATAACGATGTTCGCGAGAAACTGTTAAGTGATCCAGAACTGAACCTAGATAAAGCAGTACAAATCTGTCTCGCTGCTGAAAGTGCTTCCCTGCAACTAAAAAATATTGTTAGTGATAGCAAACCCGATTCATTAATTTCAAGTATTTCCAGTAAATTCGCGAAAGGGCAGAAAAACAATCATTCGAAAAATAAGTTAAACCCGAAAATCGCCAAATATATTAATGAGTGTAGAAATTGTGGCTCTTCCCATAAATTGAATGAATGCCCGGCTTTTGGCAAAAAATGCAACATATGTCAAAAACTTAACCATTTTGCTAAAAAATGCAGATCAAAGCAAAAATATAAAGTCCAAGAAATAGAAAAAATTGAAACAATGGCTGAGAGAGATGAAGACAACTATGTCATTGGAGCAGTAGACGCAAATAATAATGACGATTGGTTTGAAACAGTTGTTATTAAAAATAAATCCATTCCCATGAAATTAGATACAGGTGCGCAGTGTAACGCTATGCCGTATAAAATAGCTAAAGAACTGGGGTTGCAAATAAATCCCTCAACTGTCCGCAAACTTCTTACCTATTCTGGCCATGCCATAAATGTTGCGGGAGAATCGATAGTTCCCTGCAAAATTAAAAATAAAGAAGTGCAGTTACGTATAATTATCGCACATGGCGGTATAAGCCCAGTGTTAAGTCGCAAAACATGCACAGAAGCAGGCCTGATTCAGAGAATAGATTTAGTAAAAACACTAGAAGAAGAATTTCAAGAACTTTTTCATGGAATCGGCTGCATCAAAAATTTTGAATATACAGCAGATTTTTCCACAGAATGTCCCCAAACTGACATTAAACCCCCTAGGAGAATTCCATTTTCTCTTCGACCATTAGTAAAGAAAGAACTTGACAAAATGGTCCAGGATAAAATTATAAAGAAAGTAGAGGAACCAACACCCATAGCTAGTCCAATGGTCATAGTAAAGCAAAAAGGAAAAATAAGGATTTGTATTGATCCGTCAGAAGTTAATAAAATTCTGCTGCGAAGGCATTATCCTTTAAAAACGCTTGAAGAAGTCACTGCTAATGTGAAAGGCTCCAAATATTTCACAAAATTAGATCTGAAGAAAGGCTTCTGGCAACTAAGAGTTTCACCCGCCACACAACCTTTTTTCACGTTCACAACACCCTGGGGAAGATATTCTTTTCTGAGAGTCCCATTTGGCATAAAGACAGCTCCTGAAATATTTCAAAACCATATGACTAAAATTCTTCAAGGCATTCTAGGTGTAGAAAACTCGATGGATGACATTCTAATCCATGCACCAGACATAAATACCCTCCGGTCTAGAACTAGAACAGTTTTTGAAGCACTCAAAGATGCAGGAGCAAAGTTGAATCGAGACAAGTGTGAGTTTGAAGTGCAAAAAGTGCAATTTCTTGGTCACGTGCTTACTCCTGAAGGTATTACGATTGATCCTGATAAAGTCGCAGCTATTGATCGAATCAAAACTCCGTCCAGTAAGAAAGATTTGCAAAGACTACTTGGAATGATACAATATCTTCAGAAATTCATACCTAACTTGTCAGATAAAACCCACAACATGAGGCTGCTGTTGAAGAAAAATACCGCTTGGGTTTGGGATAAACAATTAGACCAAGACCTCTGTGAAATTAAAAATTTGGTGAAAGCATCTCCTACTCTTACATACTTTGATCCGAACAAAAGTTTTACAATCTCTGTAGATGCCAGCTCTTACGCTCTCGGCGCTGTTTTACTACAAGAAGGCAGACCCATCGCTTATTCATCCACAGCACTAAATTCATCACAACAGGCATATCCACAAATCGAAAAAGAGGCCCTAGCCATGAAATTCGGGTGCCAGAAATTTCACTTGTACATCTACGGAAAAGATGTGGTCATCGAAACAGATCACAAGCCTCTAGAATCTATTTTTAACAAGACCATCGATCGAATTCCCCCAAGACTCCAAAAGTTATTCTTAGAAGTTCAGCAGTACGGACCTAAAGTCAAATACAAATGTGGTAAAGAATTATATATAGCAGATTTGCTAAGTAGAGATTGCCACTACCAAGATTCTTTAGAAGAAAGCAATCTTCAAATCTTATTTGCAATTCCAACTACCAATAAAGGTTTAAAAGCTCTTCAAGAATTCACAAATACAGATCCAGAATTGACTTTAGTAAAGCATTTTATTTCAACTGGGTGGCCTCAAAATAAAGATTGTGTACCAAATTCATGCAAGAAATACCTTCCGTTTGTCGATGAACTATCCGTTCAAAAAGATCTAGTTTTGAAGGGACTAAGAATCATCATTCCAGAAAAATACAAATCCACAGCACTAAGGAATCTCCACGAAGGACACTTAGGTATATCGAGTTGTCTGAAAAGAGCTCGCGAATGCATGTTTTGGCACGGCATGTCGCAAGACATAATTTCCATGATAGAAAACTGTGAAACCTGTCAAAGAACTCAGAGAGCTCCACCAGCCGAACCTCTAATTCCAAAGGAAATTCCAAAACTGCCTTGGGAAATTCTCGCGTCCGATGTCTTCACATTTCAAAGTACAGATTATCTACTTATTACTGATAGCTACTCAGGCTATATAGACTTTAAACCCTTAAAGGACATGACAAGTAAATCCACTATAGAAATTCTGAAGGACTGGTTTAGCGTACATGGAATACCGAAAATTCTAGAGACTGACAACTGCGGCAATTACAAATCTTGGGAGTTTGAAGCATTTTCTCAACAGTGGATGTTCCACCATCAAACATCTAGCCCTTTATATCCTAAAGGAAACGGTTTAGCTGAACGTGCAGTCCAGACAGCAAAGAATCTCCTCCGAAAATGCAAACTCTCTGGTCAAGATATCAACATGGCTCTCTTGAACTTCCGAAACACACCCAGAGATAACCTCGGATCACCTGCCCAAAGATTGTTTGGCAGAAGAACGAGAACCACAACTCCTATAAGCGAAGATCTCCTAAAACCTATGCTCATACAAAATACATCTGAACATCTTGCTGAAGCTCGTTTGAAGCAAAAGTATTATCATGATGCTCATGCGAAACCAACACAAAGCTTGCCGCTCCAGCCTAATCAAAATGTCATGCTTCGAAAAGCACACAGAAATTGGATCCCTGCTAAGATAGATTCTCAAACTGCACCCAGATCTTATAACGTAGTTACTCCATCTGGCACATTAAGACGCAACTCTAGTCACATAAAGCCAACTGAAATTAAATTCAACATAGAAAGGAAGAGGAGTCTACCAATGGATGCAGGAAACTCAACACTACCAGATAAACCACCCAATCCTTCTCCCACACCTGACTCGTCCAGTTCTGTCACACATGATGCTAAACGCCATCCCGCCACTGTCACCACAAGATCCGGCAGAGTCATCAAACCTGTAAAGAGACTTGATCTCTAAAGTGAACACAGGATGATAGATACGAGCTTAACTTTCTAAAGAAGGGAGATGTAATAACTGTAACTGTAGTTATATCATCCTTATATTAATCGTAATCGTTTGTATCGTACTTGTTCGTTGTTTATGTCAATAAATGTCGTCTTCCGTGTTCTAAGCTTCGGCTATTATTAATTACAATATACAAGTTACCACACATTATGCATTAGCATACATTTTGACATGGTGTCCATATAACGGAAAAGTACCGGAATTTTTTTACAAACAATGTTTGTCTAAAACTTTTCAACACATATAGCCACTGACAGATTAATAAAGGGTTAGAGTTCACTACACCTCTTGGGTGTATCGCAAGTGATAATAATTTTTATTTTCACACTTTATGAATTACATTTTTTACATATAGCTGCAGAAATCCTGCACTAAGAAAATTTTCAGAAATCAACACTGATTTTACACATATCTAAGGTTTTTGTCAAATGCCCGAGCAATATTCATATAAAATTTGTAATTCATATCAAATTGTTTACCGTCAAGTTTTGACAGGTTCCATCTAGTTTTTTTAAAGATCCTTATTGTTTTGGCAAGCAAATCTAGCCTTAAAATCTTGTATTTTGTTCAATAAAGAACATTGTAAACGACTAACTAATCAATTTAGACTTAGCGAAAGCATTTTTTTTTTTTTTTGAAAGTATGTAGAGTATATCTTAGCATTTTACTTTTTATAGTGGAAGATCATACAATCAAACAGATAAACAAACAAAAATTAGCTAACTGAATATAGGAAATGAAGGGAGATTTTGAATAAACAACAAGAAAGAGACAGCTAAATATGGCAGCTTTTGCACACTGAAGGTTATCCGAATGGAAAGATATGAACTGTGCCTTTGCCTCGCAATTTCAACCACATTCGCTGATTTAAAAATGACCTCCTTCTATCACATTTGCGATTGGGTGCTCGTTATTGATAATTTTAGAAATTTACACTGTTACAGTGATGTTTTGCCATGTACATATTTAAGAGATGTCATGTACATATTTAAACTCATCCTAGAAATTGGCAAAAATCTGGAAATGTGATTATTATTTTATTTAATTTGACAATTAATATCTTCGTCTTTGTTTGGGGGTTCACATACACTTGTGCTCCAATAGAAGAGCCGCCACTTACCCCATGTATGAATGTCAATATAAAGAAGATAAGGACAATTTCAGTAATATAATCACTCAATTTCAAATGTTAACATTGTGTGACCAATTTATTAACTTGTGCGTGCTGGATACACATGCTTTATTTGGAGCCCTTAAAACACTTTGTATACATATTATTTCACTGTTTTACACACTGTTACATTCACTGTTTTGGGGGCTGCTTTGAAAGTGGAGGCTTTGGGCATGTGGTTTGATAGTCTTTTTAAAACAGCACAGCCTTTAAAATCCAGACATCTTAAATCTGTAATACTAAATGTTAATTCTAATGTCCACAAATTGTTATGACTTTTCTTTTTCCACTTCAGATTCAGATGGCATTACCAATCAATTTTTTCAGACATTTACACATTCTACTCTCGAAGCTGGTACACGGGAGGTGCTGGGTTTGATCCCAATCGCGACCGTCGGCCTAATCGTTCGGAGTTTTCGTGGTTTTCTTCGAGCCGTGGATTTATCCATGCGTAAATCCGGGTTAGGTTCCCTTAGAAAGACCCGCACGAAGGGCACTCCCCCCGGGCCTATATCCCAAGTGTAGATAATTGGCCGTCAATAATCAACCAACCAGACATTTACACATGAGAGATTCTATTACTTTATGCATACACTATAGTTTTACACTAATAATGCATTACTGATGACTAGATTAGAATTTTAGAAATCTTTCACTATTAAAGATGCAATTTGGTGAGTCATAAATGGCTAAAATATTCTTAATTTAGAAATTTGAAAAAATATTACCGATTCTTTAATTAATTGGTACTATCTGTTGCTGATAAAATATGTTAATTAAAGCAAGGAAACACGAAACTTTTCTATGAACGTTTAATATTTGTAAAAGAAGTAAAGAAAATATTATTGAACATAAGCGATAACTATACACACAAATATATAATAATAATTAAACGTATTTAAATAAGTGTTTTTAACAATAGGAATAAGTTTCTGTTTCATCTATAATTTGTACTTTTAGACTTATTCTATATTTTAAAACTGAATATAGTGATTACTCTCTTAAATTCAACTTATGAATCTATCAACCTCTAAAATCAAGAATTGATGAGTCTGAAACAATTCTAAATTTTACAGACTCTACAGTATAATACATCAGTCCTTGTTAGAATACCTTTTTTACTTAGTGGCATGGCAAACATATAAATTTCAATTTTGTGCTATTCTAGACTAAAAGTTTGGGAACCAGTGGTTTAAGTAAAATGTTCATTTTGTATTAAATTTGAAAAAAACCTGCTACCATGAAATATCTCTGTAACTGAAACTTGTCTTACGATTATAAATGAATAATAATTGGTAAAACAGATGAGAAAAAGTGGGCTTACAAAAAATTAGAGGGCTACATAATAATTGACATGTAGCCCTCTGTTTGTTCTACTTATAACTTGGCTATGCTGAAAAGTATGCAGGGATTTTAATAGTAAGTGGTAAAAAACACTAAGAAATGAGGACATTGAACAAGTGGCCACTGTACTAGAATGCATATCTCATCTATATTTAATATTATTACTATTGATGCATCAACTATTAACTGTGTATTCGGTATTCTGCCTTACTACGGAATATTCAATTGGGCCAAATATCAAAATATTTGGTCTGATAAATATTCCGTTTTGTCAAATATATATATAAAATGAAAAACTTGAATAAAATATTTTTTTAAATCATACATAACTGCTATTTTTAACTGTCAATAAGTAAAGGTATTCAGAATAAATATAAAAGTAAAATTGAAAAAAAAAAAACATGCTTTTAGAAGCATTTAATGTTCATCTTTTTTTATACTTGGTAGAAAGTGAGAGCAAGTGAATTTATTAAAAATATATAATTTTTGCTCTGTTTCATTTTCTTTCTAGTATCTTTACAAGAAAAATTTAACAGATTTGTGCAATTTTTTTACCTCCAATTTTCGACAGATTTATATGTTTTTGAAGGTCCTAAACAGAATTTGACTGTTTTAAGAAAATGTCTGTGTGTATGTGACAAAAAATTTTTGGGTGCACTAATTCATGAACTAATGCTTGGAATTTAATCAAACATTGGATTCAGTTACACCTTGAAAGCAATTGGTACTGATTAGGTTTTGGTGTAAATTATCCATTAAGTGGCGCTGCTATGCTACATTTTTCACGATTGCCACAATGGCTATAGCTCAAAAATTAATTCACGGAATTTCATCAAACTTCATAATTTCTTAAACCTTGACATAACTATAAAGGTGATTAGATTAAGGTATAAATTGTCCAATGAGTGATACTGTTATACTGCATTTTTCACAAATTCCGCTATAGCTATATTTCAAGAACTAATGCATAGAATTTCATCAAAATCTTCATATTCTGTTATACCTTGATATAAATAGATGCTGGTTAGATTCGGGTGTAAATTGTCCAACAGGTGCTGCTTTTATGCTGTATTTGTACTGATTTCACAATACCTATACCTTAATAATTAATGCATGGAATTTCACAAAACTTCATATTTGTCCTTGACATAAATAAATTCTTATTAAGTTTTCATTTGTACCGTCCAATAAATGTCACTGTTATGTACTATTTTTATGATTTCCGTGATAGCTATTGAATATCAAGAATGAATAAGTTGCCATTTAATTTTGGTTGCTTACAATTTGATTTATATCGAAGAGAATTATGAGATTGACACAACATTCTAGTTTAAGGTAAAGCAGCAAGATATAAAAAAGTTAAACATTATTTAAACTATTTTTTGGAGGTTTCTACATTGATTCCTTAACATATAATATTTGATATATATTTTTTAATTACACCCTTTATTTTTATTAATAATTTAATTTTTAGCTTTTTAAATGTTTCATTGTTGCAGTTTCATAGCCTTTTGGCATACTTTGGCGAGTGTTTATTGGCACATAATAAAATCCATTGTTTCAATTCATATTCAATTGTACAATTTACAGAGAATATTTGGTGATTTATCATCTGTGGTGGGCTAACAGAAAAAATCCTGCATAATTAAGTTCTAAAACTTTAAAAATGTTGTATTGTCATCAAAAGCACACCTATGAACATAATTTTTATAATTTTAGCTTACAAGAAAGTGGGTTAAAGTCGATTACAAAATTCCATCTTCAAACAAAAACCAGGTTGAGTGCAATAAAAGTATATAATAATTAAGAAATAGGATGATTGTAATTAAAGAGACTGCTTTTACCTTATTCATTTGCTGTGTGAAAAGTGACACTTAAAAAACTTAATTATTAATGACAACATTCATAGGAATTAATGTTACATAAATGCAAGTTCTTCAATGTTGTCAGATAATAGTCTGTCCCATGGTTTTTCACAAACAGTGTGTTTCTTAAACAGATTGGAACTAACTTTCAGGAGTGATAATAAGTTTCAAGATAAACAGTTTTTATATAAGAAAACAGAATTGCAATCCACTTATTCAGTGAAAAATACAGTGTATCTCACTCCAAGCCGAACTTGAATTTTTTGTTTGTTACTTTAACAATAATGAAGATATTGTAACGATATTTCCAACAGACTTACTTTGCTTTATGCGAAATATGTCATGATGAGAAGTGCTGAAAATTGCTAAAATTCACTCTTTTTAAATAGAAAGCTAGATATTTCATTATTCAGAATACAGTTGACAGTGCATATACTGTATCACTGAACAAAATTCATTCACTTTCATTGTGATGTCATCACATTTTATGCAAAGCAAAGTTAATATGATGAAAATCTCTCTAAAATATCTTCATTATTGTTAAAGTTGTTAAATAAAATTCAGGTTTAGCTTGTAGTGAGACAAACTGCATTTTTGATTGAATGCATCACAGTTTTGATGGGATAAGCGGATTGCGATGAAAGATTTCTGTACAAAAACTGTTTGTCTTCATTGCATTATTTCTCCTGAAAAAAAAATTCAGAAATTCTAGGAACACCTTTTAGGTTTACAACCTTTGAAAATAATTGCTCTTGCCGGTGCTTTAAAAAAGTTTATTGATAAATCAAAAGAATCAATAAAGTTAATCTTGCTGAGTGACCAGCATTTGAATAAATTAGATATGTTTATTTTTTATTTTAGTCCCTTTATGACAAATAAATACTATATGACGGTAAAATTCTCCTTCTAAATCCTTCAAAATTTCTCTTTGATTTAAAAATATTTATTATAATTTAAAATATAAATTTTATTCAATTATTTTAACTTACAGAAGAACCATGGCATTTAAAGTTTTAATTCTATTTTAAATAATTCAAAGCAAACATTTCTCTTTTCTAGTTCTTAAAGTTTACTTGTGAAAAAGTCTTGTTCATCATAATGGAAGTATTTGTGATAAATATAGTGTAACTGTTTAAAAATTTAATTTTTTAATATGCTAAAACCCTGAAATATAAAAGTATTTGGTCAGATGAATGAATGTTCAGTATGTGGTTTACATGTGGGCTGAATAATTGGTATCACTGTTTGGTGCATGCCTAATTATTTAAAATCTGCTCTCTGCTATTGATTAAAGACTATGGAATATTGTTACAGGCATAACAGCTTAACAAAAATTTAATGAAACAAATTAATGTCTAAAACACA
Source organism: Maratus michaelseni (assembly GCA_963931845.1). Lineage (NCBI taxonomy): Eukaryota > Metazoa > Arthropoda > Arachnida > Araneae > Salticidae > Maratus > Maratus michaelseni. Next base: position 308,678,253 of record OZ007598.1, on the reverse strand, counting down.
TTTTTAAAATACACATTGTGTTAGAAAAATAATTTTAATGTAAGGAATTTAAAATATCTGAAACTTAATTGAAAATGTATTTATAATGCAAGATGTGAAATGTTCTTGATAGGCAGTTTCCAAAGTGTGTTATAAATTGCAAATACTATAAAACTCTCGTTATTATAGAAAATAATATGATAGAGATAAATTAGACTTCTCTGCTCATTATCTATTAAATGCAGTATTTCAGTAGTAATAAAGTTGATATTCACTTATCAAGAAGGCTAGTTTTATGTATACAGCCCTGGTCAAAATTATAAACTCAGAAAATTTTCAATTTGTTTTAATCATAATATAAATAAGCTTAGCTTTACATTAATAAAATAAAGATGAATATTTATAAAAAGACATCTAAATTTAATATTATTCATAAATAAAATGAAGGAAATAATTTAAATAAGAAAATACATAACTTAAAAAAAATAAAATTATGTGAGACCTGGGCAAAATTATAAACTCAAAGTTATGAATTTATATATTCTGGTATTTTTTATCTGAATAAATGCATTTTATGATAAGAAACTAATAAATGGAGTCATTAGGGATCAATACATCAATACATTTTTATAATTTTTCTCAAAAATATGTGTAATTTTAATATAGCACATGACTAAACCGAAAACAGTAAATAACGTAATTTAAGAAATGAACTTAATTTGAATCCTGGTGCTAAGTATTAATGCACACATTCAAAAATGAGTTAGACTGCCATTTTTTTAAATTACTTCAAATATGCGGCTCGGCGTAGATTGAACAAGTTTTTCCAGCTGCTCCAATAACAACTGGTTCCTGCTAAAAGTATAGCCATTTTCAAATCATTTGTGTTTTGATATTGAAAATGGCGGTCCAATTCATTTTCGAATGTGTGCATTAATACTTAGTACCAGCATTCAAATTATATTCATTTCTTAAACTCTGTAATTTACTGCTTTCGATTTTGTCATGTGCTATATTAAAATTAAACATCTTTCTGAAAATTTTTTTTAAAAATACATTGATGTATTGAAATGTATTCATCCCCAATGACTTCATTTATTAGTTTCTTATCTTAAAATGCATTTATTGAGATAAAAAATACTAGAATATAGATATTCATAACTTTGAGATAATAATTTTGTCCAGGTCTCACATAATGTTATTTTTTAAGTTATGTATTTTCTTATTTAAATTATTTGCTCAATTTTATTTATGGATTATATTAAATATAGATGTATTTTTAATTCATCTTTATTTTATTAATGTAAACCCAAGCTTATTTATATTATGATCTAAACAAATTGAAAATTTTCTGAGATTATAATTTTGCCCAGAGCTGTATAAAAGATAGGTTTTAATGAATGTATTACACGTGTTTTATATATTTACACAGAGTTTCATAGTGTGATCGAAAAGAATGCTGTAATTTTCTTTACCAATTTATGAAGAGGAATTCTGTTTAATGCCATGTTTCATTTCATGTTAATTCTCTGTATATTTTTATGTATTATATTATAGGTACACTTTTTCCCAAAATTTATCCAAGAAAAGTTTAAAAAAAATGTAGAATCAAGTAATCTGAAATGATTTTGGAGAAAATGCATCCTGAACTTTTTTAATAATTGTATGTCAACATTTCTAAATGAAAGTAATGTATAAATTGTATATGATTTTTATCTTTCATAATTTTTCTTTACTGTTTAGCAAAATAGTTGTAATTTGATTGATCTCACTGACAGAGGATGTGAATTAATTTTCACTTTGCCAAACAACGCATAGCCAACAGAGGGGAAATGTGTACAGACCGGGGATCGAACCCAGATAACCTGGTATAGCACACCAAGTTCTTTACCATTTAAGCCATCTTGATGATATCGAGTCCGTCATTCTTCACTTATATGTTGTCAAGGCTGCAGCCTCGCAGCGCAGGATGGAAAGTCATACATGAGCACACTTCCCATTAGCATACATGAGACAAATAAATTCCCAGTATCAGATAATATCTAAATTTTCAGCAGGACTGAAATTGTGCATAAATTTAAAACACTGACAAAGGATGTGAATTAATTTTCACTTTGCTAAACAACTTTGCTGTTGTTTATTCATAAAAACTATTTACTTGTTATATAAAAATATGTCTACAAAATGTTAGAAAAATTAAGAAAAAAATGATGCAAAATTAATGCAGATCAAAATGTAATTTTACATTTTTACAAATAAAAATTGGTAATATTTAAAACTAAGAAATTGTTATGATTTTGGATAAAGAAGCATTTTGTAGAAACAGAAAATACAATAAAGGAAATAAAAAATTAATTTAATAATTAAATTTGTTACATCACAAATTATGGTGCAAAGACACCAATTGTTCTACTTTTTCAAGAGATAAGGCATTTCTTTTCTTATTATCATAGATTTGGCCTGCCTCAGAAAAAATGCATTTGCTGTAAGCTCTGCTTGAAGTTGCAAATAAGCATTTTCTTGCAAGCTTGCACATAACGGGAAAAGTTTTATTACATTTTTTCCACCAAGCGAATAGAGCATCAGACTCTCCACCTAAGAAAGTCTGTCTATTTTTCTATTATTTCTGCATCTTCATTTTGCAATCTAATGTTAGTGTCTTAATTATCCTCCTGTTTATTTGCAATCTAATCAAATAATTGCCAAAAAATATACAAACATTTTTCTAGTGTCTTCTCTATTGGATCATCTACATTGACATCATTAGTAGTGTTTACATGCTGTATTTTTCTTTTTTTAAACGATATTGAATATCAGATTGATATTCATGGCATCAGCTCTAGGGTTTTATTTTTTAAGCATTTTTTAATTTCATATTTGTATTTTTCTGCAAAAAATGACAATCGACAATCAACAGTAGTTGCTATTATAAAATAATGAAAATGTTCTTGGATTTTTTTTTTCAATTCTATCCTGCCAATTCTCATTTGTCTTGTTTTATTTTTCACAAATATGAACCTTTCATCCAATTAACTTTGTTATGTTCATATCATAGTACTACAACCAAAATGATTGGAACTTTCTTTTTAAAAAATGTAGAAATGTTTTAATTGGTGGCATTACTTCTATTATGATCGATTCCTTTGAGCTCATCAATTCTATGATTCCTTTGAATGGTGATAACAATTTCACTACACTTTCCAATAATCAGCACTGAGCTGTGGTTAATTTTGTTACTTCATTTTTAGCAGCATAAAGGCAAAGAGGCCACTCTTAATTCATGCAATCTTTCCAACATATAAGTTGAGTTCCATCTTGTGAAGATATCCTGGATTTTTTTTTTTTGTAAACAAATCTAATTGAATTTTTTAAAATTCTGATCATGAAGCTGTGGAGTGGTTAAAATGTTCCACAATGATTTGAGCTATTGGTAGCAAGCTAACATATAAAAAATGGCACATTTTATTGATAAACCCGATTTTATTATAAGCTGCACATTGCGAATAGTGCAAGCTACACTTTTAACATTAGCATTTTGCATTATTCAATTAATTGTTACAGTCACTAATAACCATTTTTGATAGACAGATTTCAAGTATCAGAATGAGTTAGATGGGTTGAAGAATCAATTTTATAAATTTTATACTCGTTAATTGTACTTTTCATGTATCAGTTCCTTTTATTTTTTTGTATTTTTTAAATTATGCTACTGTTTTAAAGTTTTTAAATTTTCAAAAATTGTCTTTAAAAAGTGCACAGTTATATTTTGATTTTTTTTTCAGTTAATTAAAAAAAATATGGTTATATGCTCAAAATGCATGTTTTTATGCATAATATATTCTATATACACAGCCATGTTACCCTTAAGTTCACTTCATTTGCACATCAGTGGTTCTTTTTTAGGCAACTACTCAGTACTCAGCCAAGTAGTAAATGGCTGAGTACTCAGTACTCTGCTACTTAGTTAAAGTACTACTCATTACCCCAGTAGGAAGTTTATTATTGTGCTATGTGAACAATAACATTAAATAATATTTTTAAATATTATAAATATAATACATTGATTGAAATTTTGATTGTGGTGCCATATTTATTCGTGATTTACTTTAAATTACTTAGCACCCAAAATTAAGGATTGCAAAAAATATGAGAGTTATTTTTTTAAAATTATCTTTTATAATATATTTTCTGGGGGGGGGGAGAACTCGGATTAAAGAATGAAATTACTGATTTAAGATAAATATGATCTTTGAATAAATAATAAATATTACAAAAAATAATTACTCTATTTCAATGAAGAATTTATATTAAATAAACTACAGTTTCAACTGAATACTATCATGCTTTTCTATTTTGTTTTCTTAAGCATATGTTTTAGTTTACATCAACATTTAACAGGTTCTTCACTTCTGCCAATTCTTTTCCAGTGGTTCTATTAATATTCGCCTTAAGATATTTTTCTTAGACATTATAAATTTGGAACACAATTCTTTACTTTGATTAATTTTGAACAGAAAACAACAGAACTACATGATATAGTACCATTATTGGTTGCATAAAATCTGCACTCTTGGATCAGGTGAAAAATGAAATTCCAAGATACAGAGTAGTGAATTTGGTCCTTGGGATGCACAGAGCCAAATGAAACTTTATTTTAAATTAGATTAGGAAATAAAAATCGCCAAGGCATATGTAGTTAAGTTAATATGAAATCCTATTTCATTAACTCAAACTGTCCCATCTTCATGTGAAACTTATATTCCTACTATCCTTATAATGTTCTTAGAGTCCTTATTTTTATTTTACATTTCTATGTTCCTAATACTTAATTTTCATCAATAGTCTTTAAAAAGACCTCATTTTTACTTGAAAACTAAATTCAGTTTTCAAGTGGTAAAATTCTTTCCTGATATTTTACCTCTTACTAGCCTTAAAGCAGTGATAAATCTGTTTATGAGCCTGATACTAGCAATAATTCAGTTACGTGTTTGTCTAAATGGAAATCTGTAACATACAAAATATGAAAAAGGGGAGGATAAGTAAAATAATAACTCTTTCATTGTTATTTGTTACATTATTTTCCTTGATAGAAGTTCTTAAAAATGTTTCAAAAGTCCTTCTTTGGAAAAAGTGTAGAAACTCTGAACATTGTAGCATTAAAACTATTTTATACTGTTAGAATCAAAACATCTCCTTTCTCATTATTTTTCTATAACTTCAATTTTATATGAAATCTATTTAGTGTTTAAATAAAATTTAAAAGTCAGTAGTAAATTGCCTATTTGTCATTACATTAGTTACATAAAGAAAGTAACCCAACACAAACATGCACTGCACACACACAAAAAAAAAAGAGTCCTACTTGGGCACTTTCCTGGTATAAATGTAAACCTGAACCAAAGATTGTAAATATTACACATTTATGGAAAATACTATTTATAAAAAAGATTATACAACAATAATTCTTTTATTAAATTTAGCAATTTTCACTTTGAAAAAGTTTTTCCTTCCCTGTAAGTTTTTTGCACTTAACCCTTTCAGGGGCAGTGGTATGTTTATGAAACCACTTAAGTTTAATTCCCAAACGCCACAATGGCATCAGAATTTTGTTAAAATCTTTCCCATTTAATATGCATGTGAAATATAGTCTTTTTCTTATTTGCAAATAAATGTTTTCGTAAATTCCGGTGCCAGTCATTTATTTCAACATTTTAGTAATGAAAGTACTTTGCCTCTGAAAGGGTTAACTATGCATTTCTAGATGTATGTTTTCTACTGCAGATAATTTTACAGGTTTTGATTAATTTTTCTTTTCTTTTTTTTAACAGATAAAAATATTGATGAATACTGAAGCATTGAAAGATATAACTACTGCTTGTGAAATAAAAATTACTATCTTTTGGGATTGAATATTGTGTTTCTGATCTTGTGGTTCTCTCTAATGAAGTACTGGAATTTATATTTAATGATTTTTATAAAAAAAAATTAGTTGCATGGTGTAAAGATATTGCCTTACTTATAAAAGACATATGAATTTTAAAAATCTCAAAGTATGAATGTCCAACTGATTGACAATAAAAGAAATTTTTTCATCTGTAACATATGCAATAAAAGCTTTTCTAGTAAAGCTCATCTAAATAAGCACACTATTATTCATACTGGAGATAATCCTCATATTTGTAAAGTATGCAATAAAGGATTTTCTAGCAAATATTGTTTAGATAACCACACATTTGTTCATACAGGGGTGACGCCTTACATTTGTGACATATGCAGTAAAGGATTTTCTAGCAAACATAGTTTAAATCAGCATACACTTGTTCATACTGGAGAGAAACCTCACATTTGTAAAGTATGCAATAAAAGATTTAAGCAGAAAGTGCATTTAAATAAGCACATCTTTGTTCATACTGGAAAGAAGCCTCACATATGTGAAATATGCAATGAAGGATTTTGCAGTAAATCTAAATTTAATGATCACCAACTTATTCATACTGAGGAAAAGCTTCACATTTGTGAGATTTGCAGAAAAGAATTTTCTAAAAGATCAGATTTAAATGAGCATTCCTTGATTCATAAAAGTGAAAAGCCTTGTATTTCTATGGTATGCAGTGAAGGCTTTTCTGATAAATCTCACCTAGGTAGCAACTTCTTTGTTCATACTGGAGAGAATCCTCATATTTGTAAAGTATGCAATAAAGGATTTTCTAGCAAATATTGTTTAGATAACCAACCACACATTTGTCCATACAGGGGTGACGCCTCATATTTGTGACATATGCAATAAAGGATTTTCTAGCAAACATAGTTTAAATCAGCATACATTTGTTCATACTGGGGAGAAGCCTCACATTTGTAAAGTATGCAATAAAGAATTTTCTAGCAAACATAATTTAAATCAGCATACACTTGTTCATACTGGAGAGAAACCTCACATTTGTAAAGTATGCAATAAAGAATTTTCTAGCAAACATAATTTAAATCAGCATACACTTGTTCATACTGGAGAGAAACCTCACATTTGTGACATATGCAATAAAGGATTTTCTAGCAAACATAGTTTAAATCAGCATACATTTGTTCATACTGGGGAGAAGCCTCACATTTGTAAAGTATGCAATAAAGAATTTTCTAGCAAACATAATTTAAATCAGCATACACTTGTTCACACTGGAGAGAAACCTCGCATTTGTAAAGTATGCAATAAAAGATTTAAGCAGAAAGTGCATTTAAATAAGCACATCTTTGTTCATACTGGAAAGAAGCCTCACATATGTGAAATATGCAATGAAGGATTTTCCAGTAAATCTAAATTTAATGATCACCAACTTATTCATACTGAGGAAAAGCTTCACATTTGTGAGATTTGCAGAAAAGAATTTTCTAAAAGATCAGATTTAAATGAGCATTCCTTGATTCATAAGAGTGAAAAGCCTTGTATTTCTATGGTATGCAGTGAAGGCTTTTCTGATAAATCTCACCTAGATAGCAACTTCTTTGTTCATACTGAAGAGAAACCTCACATTTGTGAGATATGCAACAAAGGATACTCAATACTGGAGAGAAACAATTCACTTGTGACTTCTGAAGAGGATTTTCTAAAAGATTACACTTAAATGAGCACTTTCTTACTTCATGCGGAGAAATAGAAATTCCCCTTTTGTAATGCCTGCAATATAGGATTTTTTAATTAAATCTTATTTAAATAGTCCCTTAATTTTTCATACCGCAATTTGAAGCTAAAAAATGATTAGAAAATCCAAGATTACTCTTTAAGTATACAGTTTAATTACTTTATGTAATGCTACTAGTTTATATATCTTGTATTTGACACACAGGATGAGTATGAGGTCTTTACTTTAAAAACCGCTACTTCTGAACAATAATTTTTGCCTTATTTAGTCACAAAAAATTGTTATAACTCCTTGATTATATAAGGTGAATATTATTATTCAAACACAGTGGTGCTTGAAGTATGAACCATATATACTCCGGATATATTAATGAATATCAGTAACTTCTATATCATGGAAGTCCAGAAAGACACGAGAGAAAAGAAAAAAGGTATGTGGTCACCAAGAGTTTAAAAAATCCTCTTCTATACCTTTCATATGATGTCAATCTGGATTTCAATTTTTTTTATTTTGAATCATTCTGTTTGCATTTACTTTACTATGTGTCATAATTTAGGATCTCATTTTTTTGTCAGTTTTATTTTTATCAATTTGTTGTAATAAAATTTTATTATTATTTTTTATTTTCAAGCAAAGTTGTTTTTTAATTCTGCAGTCGTATTGTACAGTATGAAGAGATATTCAGTAACTTTATTTCAATGTTTTTGGAAATATCTCCATCTCAAAGATTCGAAAGACTAAATCACTCATGGCATAACTGAATGTCTAATGAATACTTTTTTAAGGAGATATCAAAATGCCTAAATACTATTTTCCACAAATGTAATTTTTTGATATATAGTATTTTCCTTATGCGTGACCTAGATAAATATATCTAATAATAAGCTTTCAAAGATCTCGAATATATCTGGGACCATAATGAAAAACCAACATTCTTTTAGATTAACCTAATGAATTTTTGAATTCTTTGCATTTTTTAATTGAAGATAAGTCAAAGAACTATTGATTTGCCATCTTTCGTCATTTTTAAAAGAAATCCAGATGTTTTACAGTTAATTATTTTAATTTCTCACTAAAGTTAAGCAAACCTATAGATAATACTGTCACTTTCAAAGATATTATTTAAAAGCACATTTCTTTAGGACAGTTTGACTAGGATAGAAAACTTAATTGAAAGATGCAGAGAGTCATAGAAACCTACAATAGCTAACCTAATACAATGCTACTTTAAAAATATATATCCCTTCTCAAAAATAAATAAATGACCATATTTTTGGTTCCCTTAATATTTCTGCTATAAATAGTGTTTTTCCTAGAATTATTTTGCTGCTGTCTCAGAGACAAAAAATATCTAGGTTTTCTCTTGAACACAAAAAATTAAATTATAGAAATGCTTCTAATCATGTTATAGAAATATATGTTACATAAAAAAACATAAACTCCTAACATGAAGTCTGCTCAGTAAAATGGTTAAAACTACCGAATGGGCATTTTTCCGAATAAACTTTAAATAACAGATAGTTTGTAATATAATTTTGAAATTCTAGTTCTCTTATTTAATTAGATTTTTTTTAATAATTTATGTATGTAAATTGAACTTTAAAAAAAATCTGTACTTGTGTTGGCTCTTGTTTTTTTTCTTTGGCATGTATAAACTGGCTGTTCATATTTCAAAAATTGTTTCAAGGGCATTGTTTTTTACATGTACTTTTGTGTTTAATTGTTCTATTTTGATAGCCCCTATTGTTAACTTTCACTGTATTTAAATTTTTATTATATTTATAGTACAAAGAATATTTTACGTGTTGCTATCCAAAGTCCATGAATAGTTTTTGGTTGATGTTTTGATAGCAGCTGCTTTTTAGAGCCCAAAGCCTAATAGCCCACCATGACTAAGACATCTGGATATTTAGTAGAAATATTATTAAAAGAGATTATTTATTAGCCTAATATCAGTTTTGTGTATTTTTTTCTCTCAAGAATTTAATGGTTAATTCAGATGTGTGACTAACTGTTTCTTCTTTGTGTAGCTGTACCGTAAAATCCGATTGTAAGCCCCCCCCCCTTTTCCAAAATCAAAAAAGGTTAAATTTGGGAGGGGCGCTTATAATCAGGATTTTTTCTAAAAATCATTTAAAAACCAATTTTTATCATTCATTTAGAAGTAAAAAAGGGACGAGAATCTTCCGTATTTCGGTAGATTAAAATAATAATAAAATAAAATAAAAATAAAGTCCCAACCCTGAAATCCTGCCCCCCCCCCCCTCCAAACCAAAAAAGAAATTAAAATCATTTTTAAATATTTTTCTTTATTTCTTATTTTATTGTAACAATAAATACTATCTATCTAAAATCAATCTAAATCTGCTCTCAAAATTACTATTTCCCCCCTTTGACCTCCTCCCCTCTGGTACCAAAAATGCATAGTTTAACCTTTATACTTTTTAAGTTTAAACTTCTTTTCAGACTTATTAAATACTCTATATTAAAATAAATAAATCCAACCTACCACCTAAAATCTCTGCTTCTCTCCCTCTGCCCCCTAACCTTATCTCATGAAGATCCTCCCCCTCCAAATGCATCGCGTAAAATTAAAAACCTGTAAAATTAAAAAAAAAGAGTGAGAGTCTTCCGTATTTCGGCAGATTAACAAATAAATAAATAAAATAAAAATAAATTCAACCCTAAAATCCTGCTCCCCCCCCCCCTAAAAAAATTTAAAAATCATTTTTTTAATATTTTTCTTTATTTCTTATTTTATTGTAACAAATAATCAATCATATAAATCTGCTCTCAAAATTACTGTTTCCCCCCTTTGAACCAAAAATGCATAGTTTAACCTTTATAATATTTTAATTTTAAACTTCTTTTCACACTTATTAAATACTCTATATTAAAAATAAATAACTCCAACATACCACCTAAATTAACCCATCCTACTAAAATCCCTGCTTCTCCCCCCCCCCCCTGCCCACCATCCTTATCTCATGAAGATTCTCCCTCTACAAATGCATCTCGTAAAATTTAAAATCTGTAAAATCGTAAAGTTTAAAAAAGGGGTGAGAATCTTTTGTATTTTGGTAGATTAAAAAAAAAAAAATAAAATAAATAAATTCCCAACCCTAAAATCCTGCCCCCCCCCCTCCCCCCCCAAAAAAAATAAATAAAATGAAACAAAAAATTTTAAAAATCATTTTCTAAATAATTTTTTTTAATTTCTTATTTTATTGTATAACAATATATAATCAATAATCTAAATCTGCACTCAAAATTACCGTTTCCCGCCTTTGCCCTTTTCTGGTACCAAAAATGCACAATTTCCTGCTTAATTTTTTCTGCTCTATTTGTGATTTTTTTTCCCAGCAATATTTAAATAACGATCTACATTATACCCTCCTTCCTTCCAAAAAGTCCTCTTTATTTCCTTTGCCCCTCCCCCCCCCAAGTACATACTTTAAAAGTTTTTTTTTTTAATCTATTTAGAACTTTCTTGCAACTATAATTAAATAATTATCTAAATTGCTTCTCCCCCTCCACACCTCTAAAAATTTGTTTCTCCCTCCTCCCACCCCACCACCCCCCTCAGCACACAAACTTAAAAATCTTTAAAACTATTTTTTAAAGGTTTTATGTGGTATTGTCACTTTGTAGCAACAATAAATAAATGATCATCTAACTCTTCCTTTAAAGTTCCATTCTCCATCCCCTGAAAAAGGGATGAATTTCTAGACGTGGAGGGGGGGGGGGAGGAGAAGGGCAAAGAGAAGATTTTAGTCTTTTTGTAGTTTGGCTGTTCTCACAGCTGATATTTTGTTAATGGATGGGGAGTTATTTTAGAGAACATATTTATTTCAAAACATAAAACATACACGTGATTCAGGGAAGAACAGCCAAACTGCAGAAAAGTTGAACATCTCGTCTTCTTTGGGAGAATAGGACAGAGAAAAAATTTCAAACGGAATGATGATTTTAGATGAGTGATGCTTATATGAGATGATGTAAATGAGATGAGTTACCTTACTACAAAATAAGAAATAGACCAACATTTAAATAAAAAAAACCTGCCCAGTTAAACTGAGGGCATTGAGCTCTTAGGCTATTCACACTAATTGTATATTATATTCTCATTTGAAATAACCCCCTCGAAAAATAAAGAAATCGACAATATATTAAGGGGGGAACATCCCCCCCATTCCCACCCCTCCTATAGTTAACCACTGAATACCCAAAACTTACCAGGGAAGCTCCTTACCACAATGAGTCTATATACAAAATTTGAAGAAAATCGGATAATTCTGCATGAAAAACACATTTATCTAAATTAAGGGGGAGGATAAGCCAGCCCCCCTTTCACCCTCTTTATACTTAACCAAAGAACCCCCAAAACTAATCAGGAAAGTGCCTTATCACAATGAACCTATATACAAAATTTGAAGTAAATCAGATTATTCTGCATGAAAAATACATTTATCTATATTAGCGGAGGGGGGGTGGTGGTATCCCCCGTTCCCCCCTTTATACTTCATCAATGAATTCCCAAAACTAATCAGGGAAGTGGCTTACCACAATGAGCCTATATACAAAATTTGAAGAAAATCGGATAATTCTGCATGTAAAAACCATTTATTTAAATTAATGGGGGGGGAATTAGCCCCCCGTTACCCCCTTTATACTTAAACAATGAATCCCCAAAACCAATCAGGAAAGCACCTTTTCACAATTAACCTATATACAAAATTTGAAGAAAATTGGATAATTCTACATGAAAAACCCATTTATTTAAATTAGGGGGGGATTATCTCCCCTTTCCTTCTTTATACTTAGCCAATGAACCCGCAAAACTAATCAGGGAAGCACCTTATCACAATGAACCTATATTCAAAATTTGAAGCAAAACGCTTATTTCTATCAAGGGTTATCGCGTTATGTACATACATACGTACATACATACATACATACAGAACAGACAGGCACATTAGCTCTCAATCTTTGATAGCCTGTGAGCTAAAAAAATAATAATAATATTAAAGATTTTAAACTATTTGCTGGGTGAGAAGACAGGGGAAGTGGAGTTTTTCAGAGAAAGAAGGTTAATTTAGATGATTGATTATTCATTGATATTGTTACTAAAGAAAAATAAATACAGCAGTTTTAAAAAAATAGAATGTTAAAGATTTTAAAATTTGTGTGTGTGTGTGTGGGGAGGGGGGCAGACACTTTTGGAGTAGACAGAAAACGTAGGTGACAAATTAGAAGGCAACAAGTTGGACATAAAATTTCTTCACATAAGAGTTTTAAAAATTTTAAACTTTGTACTCTTTTGATGAGAGGGAAATATGCATTTCGATGAAAGTTGTTTGTAATTTAGATGATTTGTTATTTATTTATTGTTAATACAGAGCAATAAAATTGACAGAGGATTTTTTTTATGTATAGTTTAATTTTTTTTTTAATTTAATTTTTTTTATAGGGGTTAGCTAAGTGAAAGAATAGCAGACATTTTGGTGGTAAAGAGATAATTGAAATGGTTGATTAGTTATTTATTATTACTAGACAGTAAATTTTTTAATAAAGATTTTAAACTTTGTATCCTGAGAGGAGAGGGAGGGAAGGAAGGAGAAGTGTAAGTTTCAGAGAGAGAGAGGAGTAGAGTGGAGGGTAATTTATATGATTGATTATTTACTTATTTTTACTAGAAAGCAACATGTAAGACAGAATATATTTTTTAAATAGAGTTTTAAAGATTTTTTTTGCTGGGGGGAGGCAAAAGAGCAGAAGCAGACATCTTGGTGGTAGAGAGAAAATTTAAATGGCTGATTATTTATTTATTGTTAGTAGAGAGGAACAAATAGAGCATATTTTTTTTTATATAAATACTTTTAAAGATTTTTAACTTTGTATGTTGTGGGAGAAGAGGCATACATTTTGGATGGAAAGGGAGATTGTAGTATAGAGGATTGATTTTCTTTACTAATTGTTACGTTACTAGTGAGCAGAAAAAAGAACAGGAGGATTTAAGATTCTCAAGTTTTCAAACTTTTTATGTTAGAGAGGACATAGAAGGGAAACAGACATTTCATGTGAGACGAAGGATTTCATTAACATCATATAAGTGGAAATCTGTCAAAAATATCAAAAGAATGAAAATTGCCTCCCTTGGATTTTTAAAATCAATTTTTTGTATGTGAGAGGGGGGGGGAGGGGCTTATATTTGGGAATGGAAAAGAAAATCAAAATTGCTTAAAAGTGGGAGGGGGCTTACTTTCGAGAATTTATGGATATTTTTTTTTTGGGGGGGAGGGGCTTACTTTCGGGATTTTACGGTAATGTATACATAAATGAAAAATAAAATAATACAATACATAATATATAACATGTCATTAAAAAGACAAGCTGCATAAAATTAAAAATTATTTCACTGACCACTGTATCATTTTGTTGTTTAAAATGTTTGGCAAGAAATCACACTCTATTATGATTAATTTATGTCAAGGCCCTTATATAAAAAAAGTACCAAATTTAGTTGATAACAAATATTATATTATGATAGCATAAATTAGAAATTATTTCATTGACCGCTGCATCATTTTGTTGTTTAAATTGTTTAGAAAGAAATCATAATCTCTTATAATTTATGTATGTCAAGGCCCTTATAAAAAAAAGAAGTACCAAAGTTAATTGATAACAAACATCATATTATGATAGCATAAATGAGTACTTAATTTATTCCCCTTTTCTGAAATTTTTTTATTGCATGTATCAAAAAAAAAATGTTTCTCACCAGTACAAATTAAGAGATGACATTTCAAATTACTGTTTTGTGAGAAATTCTTTTTGCATATCACAATCAAATTGTTTATTAACAGTATGATTTTACAGACACCTTTTTAATTCAAACTTTTCTCAGAAATTTTTGTTGCATATCTCACACACATGGTCTCTCACCAGAATGAATTAACAAATGTTTGCTTAAATTACTCCTATGAGAAAATTCCTTGTTGCATATCTCACATACAAACAGCTTCTCATCAGTATGAACTAACAAATGTTTGCTTAAATTACTCTTTTGAGAGAATTTCTTGTTGCATACCTCACATACAATCGGTTTCTCACCAGTATGAACTAACATATGTTTGGTTAAAGACATCTTTTGAGAGAATTTCTTGTTGCATATCTCACACACAAATGGCTTCTCACCAGTATGAACTAACAAATGTTTGCTTAAATTACTCTTTTGAGAGAATTTCTTGTTGCATACCTCACATACAATCGGTTTCTCACCAGTATGAACTAACATATGTTTGGTTAAAGACATCTTTTGAGAGAATTTCTTGTTGCATATCTCACACACAAATGGTTTTTCACCAGTATGAACTAACAAATGTTTGCTTAAATTACTCTTTTGAGAGAATTTCTTGTTGCATACCTCACATACAATCGGTTTCTCACCAGTATGAATTAACAAATGTCTGTTTACATCACTCTTTTGGGAGAATTTCTTGTTGCATATCTCACATACAATCGGTTTCTCACCAGTATGAACTAACATATGTTTGGTTAAAGACATCTTTTGAGAGAATTTGTTGTTGCATACCTCACACACAAATGGTTTTTCACCAGTATGAACTAACAAACGTTTGCTTAAATTACTCTTTTCAGAGAATTTCTTGTTGAATAACTCACATACAATCGGTTTCTCGCCAGTATGAATTAACAAATGTCTGTTCACATCACTCTTTCGGGAGAATTTCTTGTTGCATATCTCACATACAAATGGCATCTCACCAGTATGAACTAACATATGTTTGGTTAATGAAATTTTTTGAGAGAATTTCTTGTTGCATATCTCACACACAAATGGTTTCTCTCCAGTATGCACTAACAAATGTTTGCTTAAATTACTCTTTTGAGAGAATTTCTTGTTGCATACCTCACATACAATCGGTTTCTCACCAGTATGAACTAACATATGTTTGGTTAAAGACATCTTTTGAGAGAATTTCTTGTTGCATATCTCACACACAAATGGTTTTTCACCAGTATGAACTAACAAATGTTTGCTTAAATTACTCTTTTGAGAGAATTTCTTGTTGCATACCTCACATACAATCGGTTTCTCACCAGTATGAATTAACAAATGTCTGTTTACATCACTCTTTTGGGAGAATTTCTTGTTGCATATCTCACATACAATCGGTTTCTCACCAGTATGAACTAACATATGTTTGGTTAAAGACATCTTTTGAGAGAATTTGTTGTTGCATACCTCACACACAAATGGTTTTTCACCAGTATGAACTAACAAACGTTTGCTTAAATTACTCTTTTCAGAGAATTTCTTGTTGAATAACTCACATACAATCGGTTTCTCGCCAGTATGAATTAACAAATGTCTGTTCACATCACTCTTTCGGGAGAATTTCTTGTTGCATATCTCACATACAAATGGCATCTCACCAGTATGAACTAACATATGTTTGGTTAATGAAATTTTTTGAGAGAATTTCTTGTTGCATATCTCACACACAAATGGTTTCTCTCCAGTATGCACTAACAAATGTTTGCTTAAATTACTCTTTTGCGAGAATTTCTTGTTGCATACCTCACATACAATCGGTTTCTCACCAGTATGAACTAACATATGTTTGGTTAAAGACATCTTTTGAGAGAATTTCTTGTTGCATATCTCATACACAAATGGTTTTTCACCAGTATGAACTAACAAATGTTTGCTTAAATTACTCTTTTGAGAGAATTTCTTGTTGCATACCTCACATACAATCGGTTTCTCACCAGTATGAATTAACAAATGTCTGTTGACATCACTCTTACGGGAGAATTTCTTGTTGCATATCTCACATACAAAAAGTTTCTGACCAGTATGAAGTAACAAATGTCTGCATAAACTACTCTTTTGAGAAAATTTCTTGTTGCATATCTCACAAACAAACAATTTTCTTTGACGGGAATCGGAAGGTGCTTCTCCAACATGGTCTTGTTAAGAAATGTTTTGTTCCATATTTCACACTTAAAATACTTTTGACAGATTTGAGTGAAGTAATGGATATTTAAGGTATCTTTACTCTTCAGCTACTTTTATAGATATATGCATCTGCAATAAATAAAATTTTTAATCTATCATATTTTAAAAACATCAAAAAAACATTTCAGAGCAAAAGAGCTTCTGATGAGAAATTAAATAAATGAAGCAAAATGAATTTAAATGATTTTCTAACCTAGCATTAAAACCTATATTAATTTACCACAGCCATGAAAACAGAGCTACTATTGCCAAGTACACTCAAACATAGTTGTTTTAGTAGCCTCCAATGAAACAAATAGTAGAAGAAAAGGTCTAAAAATGGGCACAGGTGTAAATATGGGTACTAGGGTGGGCCAAAATATGCTAAAAGAAATCTTTTTTCAAAATTGATTTTTGCATATTATGCAAAAGTTGTGTAATGGGCAAGTTGGAACTCACAAAATTTTTCATGAATATTGCTCAGTATTTAGTTGCGTCCCTGTGACTTTACAAAAAAGAGAGAGAAAAATCTTTCTTTGTGGAAAATCTTTTTTGTAAAATATTCCAAAATTTTTATTGGCATACAGTGAAAATGTTACATAATGGGTCAGTTAGAAACGACAAAAAAATTATCAATTTCTCTCCATAATCTCCTCTCTTACATAAAAAATTGGAGAAAAATGAAAAATTTATATATGAGATTTTTTAAAAAACTGTACCATGAAAATTATTTTTCGAAATTAATATTGACATTAATTGATTAACTAAATAGTACTATAAATAATAATAATTTTATAATTATTATGTAATTTAACTTTTTATTAAAATGTATTAACGAAATGAATTAAATCATATTTTTTCTTGAATTACATGCAGACAGAATACAGATGAGAACAAAAATCTACAAATTTGGAATGTATTTAATAATACCTGATGGAAATTGAACATTAGGTGTTAGAATAATATTGTGCTTTGTTGTCAAACTTTTGAAGTTGTTTCCTTGCTTGAAGCTTGGCACGAATATATCCATCTCTTGCTGTCTCACTACAAACTTTCAATGCAGCTTCAGATATCAGTTTAACACATTGTTCAACATATTGCATGTGACAAGGAAATTTCTCAAAAGTTGGTACTAGAAACTGTTCCTCTTTGCACATTTCTTACAAGTCTTTGTTCTTTATATGCATTGTAAGAGGTGGCTTTGTAACAACACAGTTTGATCAATGAATTAAATCAATATAATCAGCTACTTCAAAATTGAGTTTAGGAAGCTTGAAAGAATGCAAACCACACGATTTCTGCATCTTTTTTATCTTTGGATCAAAGAATAAGCCTAAATGTTAATTCCTGCATGTGTTTTCTAAAATCATGTAGTTAATAACAGGTGTTCAGGATGCACAAATTATGCATCCTTTGAGAATATTTTGTAAATAATTTGCTTAACATTGTCTGAAAACTGCCTTGAAAGTGATATCATTTTCCAGAAATGTAGGGCGCCATATTGGCAATTCGATTTCATTTTTATCTCAAACCACATTGGAGGATAAACCAGCATTATATACTATACGAGTATTATAAGATTCTGTAATACTCTTGGAATGCTAATGTATAACCATAACAAACGGTTTGCGGTGGTCAGCCATTGTGCATGACTGAGTTTAACTGGGCTATTGTCAGTCACGCTAGAAGAGAAAGTGCTATCTTTTATGGCTAGGCTATATAAATATTGCCTAGCCATAAAAGATAGCGATATTAAATAGGCGATATCGATATTAAATAGGCGATATAAATATTGTTGGTCAGTACTTAGTGTTTCGATATAATTCAGATCCAAAGGCTGATGAGCACAGCGAATTTGTCAAATTTGACCGCTGGATTTTTTTCACAATCTTTTAGAAGCAATCCAATAGGCCCAGAATATGAATATGGTTCCTTTATGCAACCATCCATTTCCAAAATTCCTTAGTGGCAACTCATTAGTATGTAACATACATATATTCCATTGTAATGTTTTTCGAATGTATGTCTCAAGCAAACATATTTCTCCACCTTACCATCCCATAATCATATTTGTTCATTTACATGCAATAATCGATAAGTTCTGCAAACTCATATTATACATTTTGTAAATGTGATAATACCTTGGGCTATTTCTTCTGTACTTTCAAAAGCAGTTAATGATATATGACCTATATACTTGCTACCCAGTTCCTCTATTAATGCTACATGCACTTCTGATGCCAATTTTCGATTACCAGATGAAAGATATAATTTTTGTGCCCATTAAAATACAAACTCTTAATGGGTGCCCCTTCAAATACCCTTAAATCATTTTCTCTTAGTTCTTACCTTTTTTTCTCCAGTTCCCTTCTCGCTTTGTTTTTATCAACTACGTATGTTTGTTGCTCAGGTAAAACTAGATCAAAATCAGCCAGTACTGCTATTGGGAAATCAAGCAGTCGAATACACAATCTGGTGGAGAAAAATATAACTTCTCGCTTTAGGAAAATCTCTAGCAAGCCCATTGCGTTACATGCATTTCTAATATGTTCATAATGATTATTTTTTTGCAAAAATTTCTGATTTTATGTGATATTTGTGTTCTGTGTTTATATGACAAGGTAAACATTATCCAAATTTGAAAAGCAACACTTTCAAATGCACTTACAATAAATAATGGTTTCAATGGTACTTTAGCATTAGTTAAAGGAACACTTTTCCTGTACCGACGAGCGTACAATTAAAAAAAATTATGCTAGTATAATTTTCATAAGAGGAAAATTTCGAAAAGAGTTAAATTATATAATAATTATAGAATCATTATTACTTGTAGTACTATTTAATTAATCAATTAATGTCAATAATAATTTTGAAAAATAACTTTCATAGTTTAGTGTTGTAGAAAATCTGATTTTCTTTTTCCTTTTAATCCAATTTTTTATGTTGGAGGGACACAGTTAAATATTGAGAGAAATTGATAGCATTTTTCTCATTGAGTTCTGACTGACTTATTATGTAACATTTTCATTGTATGCCAGTAAAAAATTTTTAATATTTTTCAAAATATATTTTTTTCACAATTTTTTTTCTTTTTTTATATGTCACAGGGACATGGTTAAATATTCAGAAATATTAATGAAAATTTTTGTGAGTTAAAAAAAAATTGGCCCACCCTAATAGGCACCCCTTCCCAAGTAGATGTGGGAAGTGCTGAAGTCTGGCAGCGAGGACTGTAGATGGGGCCACTTTTTGATATCAGGTAGCAGAGAACATTTGGAACCATTCTTTCTAGTAGCGTGGATGCAGCGTGAGTTATTGTGTGAACTGTTGTTTGCTCTGGACTGCAAACTTTTGACAGGTTCGTTTTCTTTTGATGGTTTTATGTTTAATTTATTATAATTTCACAATGATATCTGGAAAGCAGAGATCCTAAGCTACTTTTAGAAGCATGCCTTTAGTCATGTACCCCTTTAGGTTAAATGTGAAAGTGGTCATCTTTTTTAGGTGGGGTTGGTGTATATATCGACAACCTTTCTTGGTGTAAATATGGGCCCCCATTGAAAGGGGATCCATAATTACATCACTTTTTTTCTTAAACTACATAAGTTATTTTAATAAACTTTTATGGGAAATTAGCAATTACTTACATAATGTACATTACCAAATATAGCATAAAATGAACATAACAAATGCTTTGAGGTAAGAGAACTTTAAAACTTAGATGCAGATAATAATAACTTTATAGATAATAATAAGAATATTTTATTATCTCTATAAATCCTCAAAGAATTCATTATTATCCTTAAACCATTCGTTATTTTTATTTTATAATATATCGGTAATGTGAGTAATCTAACATTCTATACATCTGGTTATTCACTTAGAAAGAGCTAAAATTAAATGCCAGTGTAAGAACACCATATTTTTTTTTCAAATTATGATAATATCTAATGTTTCTTCTGTTTCTCTGTCTGCCGAGGACGAAGAAGTTCTCTGAATGCAAGAATGAGAGGCACCAGTGAGATAAATCTCAGATGGTACGTGTCATCGTAACTGTGAAAGCAAAAGAGGCTTCCACGAAAGGTGCTACAAGAAGGTTCAAAGTACCTCGTACTTGAGTCCACTTTGGCAGACTGGAGAAGAATGGTGTACTTACTTGCATTGAAAAATGGCTTGACAAACTTTTCAAAAACAAAGAAGCAGAACAAGCTTGGGCTGATCTTTTTTTTTTTTTTTGAGAGACACAAGTATCGGCTGTCAATCCACAAACCTTGTGGACCATAATTTGCTAGAACTTTGGGTTTCAATAAAGAGAATGTGATATTCTTCCTTGATCTGTTGGCAGACACTTTCAACAAACACTCGTATCCAGCAGACCGGGTGTATAACATAGACAAGATGGACCTGTCCATTCTCCAGAGAAAAATTACCAAAGTGATAGGGGTCAAAGGGAAAAACAAATTGCAGCTCTAATGTCCGCAGAAAGAGGGGGTTATAATCACGATTATTGCAAGCATGCGTCCTTAGGGTCTTTATATCTGCAAATGATAATTTTCCTTAGAACGAGCATGACCCATACTCTAATGAGAGGCTGTCGTGATGGTGAAATTGGTAGAGCCCATCCTTCAGGATGGGTTCAAAACAATTTGTTCACCAAATGGTTTTTTCATACACAAATTATGGTACTTGTCAGCTGGGCACAGATGATAAATTGGCAAATACAGTTTCAATCACTACCATTGTCATTTATATGGTACTGCAATTTGATTAATTCTAGTCATCAATGGATCC
Organism: Maratus michaelseni; assembly: GCA_963931845.1. Taxonomy (NCBI): domain Eukaryota; kingdom Metazoa; phylum Arthropoda; class Arachnida; order Araneae; family Salticidae; genus Maratus; species Maratus michaelseni. Next base: position 308,656,827 of record OZ007598.1, on the reverse strand, counting down.
AATTACAGAAATTCAATGCTATTTGTATTGATATGTTCCTATTTTATGATCTTTTTATAGCTATTTTAACTTTTCAAACAAATTTTACTTTTTCATTTTGAATAATATAATTTATAAAGTTTATACAATAATTCATATCATAGTTTTATGGCAACTACTAAGGTTTTTATGACCAACTTTTTAAAACTATTTACTATAACTGTGCAAACGAAAATTATATTTAATTGCAGACATTGTTCTAGGTAAAATTTATTTTTTGAGGAAATCTAGGTAAAATTTATTTTTTGATGTAACAATAGATATTATTGATATTTTGATGGCAAATCTTAATTAATTTTTGCCAAAAACTTTTAAATTATCCATTTTATAAATATTTAGACAGTTATATCTGTTATTAGAAAATATTTTTGTCTCCCTCCACAGTTAAAATAAAAACAAGATAGGAAAATCATGTGTCAAGCATAGATTACTAAATACTTTCTATTATTTTCAGATTACCATAATGGAATTTTACCATTTAAAATGTGAAAGAAAATATCTAAGTAAATATCTTAGAAAACAAATAACACATTTGAAAACTAGATTTCAGCAATTACTATCAATAGCCAGAAAGTTAGTCAAATTCTCAATTTATGAATCTGTATATATACTACAGTATACATAGGTCTGTATATACAGGGTCCATCAAAAGGAGTCAGACATGGGTTTTGGTCAATAACTTTATTTGTACTCAGTTTATAATAGAAATTTTAAAGTCAAAATGAAGCTTGGAATATGCAGAAAATTATAAAAATGGTTCAATATGATGTTCACCTCCTATGTCAACAACCATTTCAAGTCTTCTCTTGAAACTTCTAGTAACCTCAAGAACAGTGCCCGGCAGAATGTTTTCTAGCAGTTCTTGAATTGCTTGAATCGAATTCATCGAGATTTGACGATGCATTTCGATAGCATTTATACTTCAGATATCCCCAAAGGAAATAATCACATTGATTCAAGGTCAGGAAAATACAGTGGGCAATGACCATCACATCCATATTGACTTTCGAAACTTAGACTAATAACTCTGTCATTAATGTGTTCTTCAATGATATTGTGGCTTTTGTGAGAATAGTAAAAAGGCTGCTCCATCTTGCATAAACCATAGTTCACCTTTATCAGGTTATGGAAGCAATTAATGGGTATGTTCCATGACATGTTACTGAAGTGCCAAACAGTACCTTTCTGAATTAACTGTGTTTCTGAAAAAGTATGCTGATAATGCTCTTTTTTGAGAAGATGGCTATCTAGGCAGCTGTTTTTTGGGGATGTAGTGGCTTTTCAAGAGACTCATGGCATTTTTCTCTATACCAGTACCAGTAGTTTTGTTTATTAATGTGCCAATCAGATGAAAGTGGGCCTCATCATTAAACCAAAGGTTTGAAAGTGGGATTTTTTACCCCGCAATAGCAGAAGAACCTTTTCAGCAAAAACAAATAACTTTTCCCTGCCATTTGCAATGAAATTGTGTACAATTTGAATTATATATGTGTAATGATAAAGTTCACCTCTTGAGATGCGGAGAACACTTGCCTTAGAAATGTCAATCTCTTGAACAACTCTCAAACTTTACATATATGGATTTTCATTACAATGTTCATCTACTTGCTGGATGTTTTCAGTGGTCCTCGCAGATGGTGGTCTTCCGGTTAAATTTGCTTTATGATCAGCAACACTCACTGTCTTCTTAAATTTGGCGATTAAATTGTTTATCATTTGCCTAGTTTGTGCACTGTGTCTTCAATATTTTATTTCAATAAATTACTTATACACAATGAAGAAGATGATCCACCAGAAAAATCGTATTTCATGACAATAAAAATAAGTTGCTTGAGCATCAAAGCTTGGTTAGGCATTTTTGATCTAGATTGGCTGAAATGTTAAAACTGAATAGCAATTTAATCTTACTTTTAAACCTACAAACTATCACATTTACTGATAGCCTAAAATTGCAGCTTTAGTTTGACATCAAAAATTTTTTTAATCAAACTTAAGGTACACAATGTAGAGTAGTTTAATTAAAAAAACTCCTATTTTTGGCCCAAAATAAAAAAAAAACTGAAATGCATGTATGCTTTTTGCTCACACTTTTGCTTTGTATGCATACTTTGAATTTCCCTTTAAAATGAACACTACCTCTCACACCCCCTCTAGTTTCTGCACATGTGTGCAAAAACCATGTATGATTCCTTTTGACAGGCTCTGTATATTTGTATATAGATCTGTATATGTACTACACCGTGTGATAAAATTTACTTAGTTAAAAAACACATACCCCAGTCAAAAATTCTCCTTTAACAATTTCTGTAAATAGATCAAAATCTACTCAAATAACTTTGTAACTTTTTAGATTATCTACAGATTTTTATACATGCCTCATCTTAAACTATGCTCCAGTTCTAGAATTCTGAAATTATGTACAACTGTGTGTTTCCAAATACAATACAATATTTAAATATGTCGATAATTTTATTACCTATAAATCATTTAATTAGGTACTTATGTATTAACAATATGCCAGCATTTAATTACCAAAGATTTCATGTCATGCATGTACTCATTCATATGCTTCATGTATATATTCATATGTATGGTATAACAGAAAAATGCATAATTGTTGGCTGCTAATTGACATATTTTAGTGAATGCAACTTGGTACTTATAATAGCTTGTGAGACAGAATCACATTATGGCAACTAATCTTAGCATCAAGGATTTTGGTAAATATGACAGATTAAATGGTACACATAACAAAACTTCAAGTCAGTTCGTGCATTAGTGAGGGTATTACTATAGCAACATCACACAATACTTCACTAATACTTGTATGCAACACATTTATCAAAGATTAAAAAGTTCCAATATTCAAATATGATTCAAGAATGGAAAAAAAAAATGTGAAGAAAATGGCAAAGAACTAAATAAATAAATTACCTACATTTTATTATACAATAGTGTCTCTGAAATCTACCACTCTAAAATCCACACATTATTATGTATGTAAACAATGAAACTTACAGTTAAGATATAGGGGAGGGGATTCAAGATATTTAAAAAAAATTATATACTTCTGTACACAATTTAATGTAATTATAGTTAATATGACTGAACTAATTCTCCCTCTGAAATATAAACTTAATTAAAAAAAATTGAAGTTGGTGCTGACATCAGTGTCGATTGCAATCTTTTTACCACATGTAGTTATTAGTGAATCAAGCTTTTTTTTTACAAGGTCTACCTAAACGTGAAATTACAATTTTTATTTAAATTATTAATGTACTTTTAAAAAGGCAAGTTTCATTGATTAATTAAAAAAAAATTATCATTACTGTAAAAAAGAATTTAGTCATTGAAAAAAAAATTGAACAATTAAGAATTTGTAAGTAACCAGGTTGCTGGAAAAACATAAATATAGGGTAAATGCTCCAATAGTCTGCCACAATTAGATAACTTGCTTTATAAATATTTTATTCTTGCTCCCATTCACAATTTTTATAATTCTTACTTCTAAAATGTAACTAAATATAAACAAGATTTTCCAACACAATCAGCTAATTATTTTTATGTATAAGCACATTTAAGAAAGTAACTACTATGTCCTTTAAATTAAATTATAATGTACACTGATTTTACTTTTAGAAGCATGCAGTATTATTTAATGAAATATATAGTTTTAGGTACGTCTGTATTATCTCGTCAACCACTTTTCATAACAAAAAAATATCACCAAACTGTAAGATTAAATGCCACAAAAACCAGGCCTATTTACTTGATGTCAGAAGCATTATACATTTTTCTTATGTCATCAAGTGGTTTTTAATTTGACATTTGCGTGCATTTTGCATTATGTTTTACTGATTTATTAGTTATTTCATTAATTAAAATAACAATTATGTCCTTAAATTCTTATATTTGATTAATTTATTTATTTTGATATTCCAATGGCAATGTCCTCCCATTCATTTGGCAATGGTTTTTTGTTATGAAAAGTGATTGATGGGATAATAGAGAAGTACCTAGTTTTATTTATAAAAAGATCAAAATGATGTTTTCTGAAATTTTAGGTTAATAAAAAATAGCATAATTTTAGTGTTAATATGGCATTTCACAGGCGTCAAATTCCTGCTTATCAGATGCTCACCTATTGAAACATCTAGTTTCTTCAAAAACAGAATGTCATCAAATGAAATATCAACAGAGAAATATTTGTAATCAACATGTCACCAATTCTTTCTCTGTTTATCTATTAACAAAAAGAAAATTATTATTAAAATTAGCATTCATATTATATGATCACACATATAAAAAATATATGTACTACTATGTATTCATACTACTCAAAAAACACAATAATAACATTATTTCAGCACTAGGAAATATAGAAACACTATTTTAATATATTCATATAGAAACACTATTTCATCAAATTAGAGGATTCAGATAATTGATAGCCTGTAGAACTAACTTGTATAAGAAAATAATTATTTTTTAGTCTAAATAGCAGGAACAGAAATTTAGGGTGAAAAAGTGGCATTCAAAATTAAATTTAAAAATTACCCAAGAGAATTTTACAGATGGCCTCTGAACAAAATATTTTAACAATTATTGATTTTTTTTTTCACTTTTGGAGTAACAATCAAGTTGGAAAAGGAATGCAATTACACTATGGAGACCATAAAAATTGGATGAAACCCAATTATCATAGGCCCATTATACTTAGTTAAAATCTTCTAAATTGTTGACATAAATACTTTTAATGACACTCTTCTATGTGTTAATATTTATGGCTGATTTAAACAGCATGTTAAAATAAATACAGGGTTAAGGATAGTTTTTCATCTATGATCGGTTAAAATTAATTTTCTCTCTTCTCTTAAACAGCTTTGCTCCACACTATTTACAAGTGTTGTCAGGGAAAATCCCCTACTAGAAAAAAGCAATAATTTAAAGCCCTGAACAGGTACTGTAACAATTAACATCATCTAAGGTTAGTGTCATGGACAGAATTTTCTTTAATAGTCCTTTGACCATATACATGTAAAATAACAATATAGATAGTACAATTGATATAGTAACAACACAGACAAACATGAGAGATACAACTTAACTAACAAGAACTCTGTGTAACATGGCTCTAAAGAAGGGACAAAATGTGCGAACTATACAAAAAGCTGAAATTTTTTATTATTCTTTATAAATAGTGGCTCAGTAGCAGAAAAGTCTTCAAGTGTCTGCGACGGATATTTCAGGGGCAGAAAATAATCTGCAGGTAAACTATGTTACAACTCAAGTTACGTATATCAATAATTGATATCTAGTAAAATATTACTCTTATGTGCAATTTTTTAACTCAGTAAAATTTTTATTTAAAAATTTGTTGGATAAAATTTTGCTCACATGAGTTGCACATTTTTTTTTCTTACTTAAAATATTTTAAATGTCCTAGTAAACAATAATGATATTGAACAATATTGGAAGACCATGAATTAATACATATCAGTAGTGTTTCCCCCAAAATTAAAAAAAGTAGGGTGCTCCTTCAAAAAAAGGGACACTTCAGCATAGAAGGGAATGTTCTTTCTCGACAGATACATATACAAATTTCTGTATTTTTTTCTGCGACCTATTGACGAATTTTGAGAATTTTTTCTTGCAACTAATTGATGAATTTCTTAATATTTTTCAGCAACCTATTGATGAAATTTGCAATTTTTTCCCCATGACAGATTGAAGAGTTTTGCAATTTTCCCCCATAACTGACTGACGAATTTCGCGATTTTTTTTCCTGTGATAGATTGGTGAAATTCATGACATTTTCCTACTATTGATGGGCAAATTTTACATTTAATTTCTAGACCAATAAGTGAATTTCCCCCACGCTTTACAGTTAAAACTCGCACTTCTTTTTTTTTTTCATGTGTTTGTGGACAAATTTTGTGTTTTTTCATGCGAGCAATTGATGAATTTTGCAAAATTTTAATGTGGCTGATTGACAAATTTCGCAAAATTTACAATTTTGTCAAAGTGCAAATGTTTTGAGATTTTTTCTTGCGATTCATTGATGCATTTTGCAATATTTTTCCATGACCCATTGACGAGTTTTACGATATTCTTACACACCTAACAGCAGAATTGAGGATTTTTTTTTCTGTGACCGATTGAAGAGTTTCTTAATTTTTTCACTGCAACCGACTAATGAATTTTGTGACTGTTTTCCTACGATTGATTTATGAAATTCATGATATATTCCTGCTACTAATTGCTGATTTTTGAATTTTTCTTTCTTTTCAGTGTTGCCAGTTAAATACCCCTTCAAAATTCAAATTACTTGACAGCCACCAATCCTTTGAAGTAAAATTATTAACCTTATTTAAAGACAGATTAAATTATGTGACAATTTTGACAGATTAAATAATGCGAGAAATGGCAAATTATAGCATTTAAAAAGTGGTGGGAATGAAACAATCCTAATTTTAAAGAATTAGCCCCCTGGCAAAACACTGTTTCTTAGGGTCGATTGGTGAATTTTTCTGATGGATTTTTTTCTGCATCTTGCTGGCAAAACTCACAGTTTTTTGTTCATGCAATCATAGACGAATTTTGAGATTTTTTCCCCTGCAATCGACTAAGAATTTTGCAATTTTTTCTCAAAAATGACTGACAAATTTTGCTTTTTTTTTTCATGTGAGCAACTGACGAATTTCAAAATATTTTCCGCGACCTACTGGTGAAATTCAAGGGTTGAAATATGGCAAAGGCAAATTTTTCCAAAATCAAAACATGCAGGGTTCATTTGCAGCTATGTAAAATGGACAGGACCCACTTTTCACAGATTTTTTCAACCACTTTTTGAGGATTTTCTCTTTTGAGCAAAAGCTGTTGGCTCAGAGAGCAAGGAAGTAAGAGAGACAAAATTGATATCAGCTCGCAACAAATGATGAGATGCACACTAAGGGTGTGCAGTAGATCATCGCACTCCTCCAGATGCCAGGTGAAAAAAAATTCTGCAGTAAGGGGGAAAAAAATCTCAAAGATGAAGGAAATTCCATGGAAAAGAAATCTTGAACGTTCGTCATCCGTCTCGAACTTTCTGCTACCAGAGGTCCTTGCAGGCACTTTTTTGATTTTAAAAGACTCTTATGATATTTAAAAACTAGGGTAATATTTTCAAGACACGACAATAAATCAGTGCATGTCATGCAAGCAATTTTTTAGTACAGAAAGAAGTGTGGGTGCAATATTTTGAATGAGGGACAAGATGGATGGTATTTTTTAATGAGGGGCAAAAGGGGAGCTATTTTAAAAATCATTTGGCAAACAGGGTGCAGCATCTGCCTAAACTGCCTGGGAAAACTGTGTATATACATCTTCTATATGAATAACTTTGTAATGCATCATAGTTGTGTGACAATTAACTGCCATAAGCCACTATAATAAGAAAGTGTCAAAAACACATTAAATAATTTCAGTGAATTTGCAAAACTTTTTAGCCAGATTAAATTTGCAACAGAAATAAAAAAAACCCAATATAGTTCTTTATAGTTATTAGAAAAGAAAATAGATAAAGTTAGTAAAAATTCCAATGATTTTTTTTTTTTTTTGAGAAAATAAAAGTGTTGGGGAAAAATTATGCATAAAAAAGCATCAAAATACAGGAAAATATACTGCATTTGTTTAAAATGCATTTTTTTACTTGTGAGCTGCACTGCCAGGCGTCCATCAAGCACAAGTCCTGAGAAACCTTTTAAAAAATGTGTCATCTCTAACTTCCTGCATGCTGAAGAATTGCAGTGAAGATTATGATCCATACAACCAAGGCGGTAGTGGAGGGTGTACAGTGCATACTTTCTGAATTTTATAAAAAGAAACTCCATATAATAACTGACATATGCCCTCTAATGTTTTTACGACTACAGAACTGCACATGATGATTCTGTTAATAAAAATTTATCAGAACTTTTTTAATTTAATACTAGTGATGAAGACCATTTAGATTTTACAGATGAATAATTTTCAAGCTCAAGATAGGACCAAATCCTTCTTTGTATAGATACTCTTTGTTTAAGATATTTGAAAATACATAAATGTATACTTTATGATTCATTTTTCTTTACAATTTATTTTTTCTGTAAAATCTTTTAAAAAATCACCAAGCTCTATTCTATATACTTAGAAAAAAAATTGATTTTGCTAAGTGTAAACTGGTTTGGATGCAATCTTTTTTTATCTGAAAAATGTTGCAAGTTTTTAAGGCCAGATTTACTTGTCTAAACAATCAAGTTCTTTGTCAGGTTAAATACAACTGCGCCAATTATACTAATTACAGTAACCCTCATTTTTTGACAGCTATGTAGTTTATTTTTTTATTATAATTTGTAGTTTATTTTTTATTATAATTTGTAGTTTATTTTTATTATAATTTTTAAGCTCCTGTTTTTATTATAGTTTTTTGTTATTTATATTCATTATTTATGCTCATTTATAACAATTTATTTATTTAATATCATTTATCATTTTTATCAGTGTTATGTATTTAATAATGTTAAATTACTGCTTTGAACATGATTAGCAACAATAAACAAGATTGGCAATTGGCAACCATTTTTGGCGATCTATCGCTTGGCCCAGAAAATACATCAGTACCATTATTTTTTATTAGAGAGCAAAATATATAAAAAATGATATTTTTTTGGGGTCATAACAGAAAGGAAAAGATCGACGCTTACCTCATAACTATGGCTACAGCTATAAATCGCGATCATTAGATGTCTGATATCTGGTGTATAAGTCGACACTTGAATTTTCTTTGCGTTTCGGCGGTATAAAAAATCGACACATACACCTGAAAATACGGTAAAGAAAAATATGAAAATTATAGATTTTATAAATCTGAATATAGAGATAGGATTCTGCAGTGAATACAATGCACAATGTCAACAGATTCTATTATACAGCATTAAAAAATAAAATCTACATTTTAGAATAAAAAAAGAATACCATAAAGTTACTTACATTTGCTTAAGATATTATAAAACACAGAAACATGATTACATTTATTTTTCAATAAATTCTTTTAATAAAGCCTTGCCAAGCTCTAAACTGCATCAAACTTTAGAATAACGCTTTTGCTAACCCTAAATTGGATGGATCTTGGATGAGAATTTTTTTAACCCGTAACAGGGGACGTGCGGTCTCACAGACCGCATACCATCTTTCTCCCATCACCCCTATTTCATGCTTACTCCAATTGAATGGATTCTTCCCCTAGCTTCATGTTTCGTGACCTTTGCCTTGATGCTTTATTATCAGAATGCTCTGGCAGCTGTATCTAGGTGAAATTATATCACATTCTTCTAAAGCGGTCTGTGAGACCTCACCTCCCTCTCAGTGTTACAATTTTCGGCAGTAGGTAGTACCGATGGCTTTGATGTTAGGTCCATGGAGATGCATTTATCCTTCTGATCCGCACTATGTGGAAGAATTGCAAAACATTTTAAATGATATTAGTAGTGATTTTAGTGAAGAAGATGACTGCGAAGAAGATTTCTGTGATGAGGACTAACTTTTTTGCATTCATAAAATCAATGAGATACTGATACTTCAGATACTGTCAAAAATTTTCTGTATTGTGCTACATAAAATTTTCATACATTAAAATTTGATTTATATATTAAACAAAATAAAATTAATATTTAATTCATAATACATACGTTTTTAGTTTTAATTTTAGAGAATTTACTGTAACATATGATATTTAGTGAGAAATTTTAGACTGTGGGAAAATTTTCTGGGGAAAGTTTTATTTCACTTTAAAGTGTAAAATTACTTTTTTCTTTTGAAAGTTAAATTTCAAGCAACATCTAAGTGAAATTTCAGGATGATATTTTAATTAGATGATTTTTAAAAAATTATAATAGTTCGCGGTCTCTGAGACCGCACGTCCACTGTTATGTCCTACTTTTTCACCTCCCCTGTTACGGGTTAATCTAAAAATTTTGCAAGACTCTACGGCCAGATTTACTAGTATACATAAGAAGAATCTTTAGAAAAAGATTTTTAAAGTAAAGTTACTTATTTAAGATTTGATTAAGTTCTGCTACAAATTCTTTTAAAATTTTCGGATCTACCAGGTGGCAGGGCGTATCTAAAGCAAATCTTCATGAATGATTCACGATTCATTCAAACTGTGTCCATCGTTTAGTTTATTTTGTTACTTTATACTTGAAAAAACAAATGATTCTAATTTGTGGCATTTTGATCAAAACACTCTCTCAAAAGTAAATACATACTCATTGCATACTCCAGTTTTTGTAATGATTCATTGATATTATGTGTTATGTTAAATTATTCACTATATCTATTCAGTGATTGGATCACTGCATATGAAATCATCACAATGATTTTCTTTCACTATCTCAGATTTGGCTAAACTTGGCCCACCTTTATATTAAGAAAACATCAAATTTTACAAAAGTTTAATCATGTGCAAAAATTACAACCATATATTTGTTTCAAATTGCTATTGAAGCTGTTGTGAATCGAGGTTAAGAGAAAAACAGCTTTTTTGTGATATGTAATTCCGCCACAGTCAGTAGCAGCTCATGACTAGGTACTACAAAAGTGTGGCATCCCTTATTTTTATTACATACTATCAAAAACATTCAATGTAAGTAATGCAGTATTTTTCTCTTTAATTCTTTCTTTATATTTGTACGTTACATATTTTGATGCTTTTCTGGGAACAGATATGTAATCAGAATGCACGGATTTTTGGCGTCAAATGCCCTCTCTCCTGACTGACGCCTGGCTGCTTTTTTCTAAAGCATCAATATTTATAAATAACGATAATACGATATACAATATTTATAAATAATGACATATTAGAAAACACAAGATTACGTAGACTTATGTGATTATAAAAGAATGTTATTTCTTAGAGCTTCGACTCTCTACTTATTCTAATAAATAGAATCATTATTAAATACAGGTGGTTATCAAAATAATGGAAACACCCTAGATTTTGAAGGAATTCTTTATTAATATGGCGTAGGACCGCCTTTGGCATGTAATAAGCTTGGATTCGCCTGGGAATCGAATCATACAAATTCTGAATAGTGTTTAGAGGAATATTGTACCATTCTTCATGGAGATATTGTGAAAGTTCCGTGAGAGATGCCGGTGGAGGATATCGATTCCGGATTGAAAGCTCTAAAATAGACCACAACGGTTCGATTATGTTGAGGTCTGGGGACTGTGCGGGCCAAGGTAGATGTTCCACCTCATCCTCATGTTCATCAAACCATGATTGGAGAACTCTGGCTGCATGAATAGGGGCATTATCATCCTGGAAAATTCCATCTCCTGCAGGAAACAAAATTTGCGTCATGGGATGGACCTGGTCAGCTAAAACTTTTCTATACTTCTCCCCAGTGATCCTTCCTTTCAGGATTACGATTGGACCAGCAGAAAACCATGACACGGCTGCCCATACCATGACCGATCCACCTCCATGCTTGACAGTTGGACGGAGGCAATCAGGATCATACACTTGTGCAGGTGTTCTCCAGACATGTACCCGTCCTGTTGTGGGGAAAAGTGTGAAAGATGATTCGTCTGACCATATAACAGTCTTCCACTTATCAATCGACCAGGTTTTGTGGTTGTTGCACCACTCTACACGACGTTTGGCATTAGCATCTGTGACAAGTGGCTTGGGAATTGCTGTTCTGCCGTAAATGTTCTCTTTATGAAGGTATCTCCGAACTGTAATTGTTGACACTGGAGAATCCAGATGCTGATTGAGCTCTGCGGTCACTTTGGCTGCAGTTGTTTTCTTTTTAGACATTACAATCCGCTTCAATACCCGTCGGTCTCTTTCACTCAGCTTCTCCTTCTGTCCACTATTTTGCTTTGCTGAGCTTGTCTTTCCGCACTGTGTGTATGCTGTCATGACTTTAGACACCGTACCTCTAGAAACGCCTATAAGCTGGGATGTTTCGGTCACCGTTGCTCCAGCTAGTCGGGCTCCTACAATTTGGCCTCTTTGAAAATCAGTGAGGTCTGACATTTTACGCTTCTGACAAAAAAAATCAAAACGTAGACAACTCTTCTAGAGCTCTCTCATACTACCTAATACATGTACTTTTTATATTAAAAAAATCTGGTAGCTAAGATTATATTTTAATGCTTACGAAGGGAATTCTTAAATGTCCCTTTCATTCACAAGTGTTTCCATTATTTTGATAACCACCTGTATCAATAAACTCATTTAAATAAGACATAGTAACTTTAACATCTATCTTTACTCAAGAGGCAGCTATGTTACCACACACATGCTCACGCTACATCATCTTAGGATCTCAACAGTTAACTCGGTTATCATTAAGTTAGATTAGTAATGCAAATATATATAGTTACAGTATAAATATAATATATATAGTTATATATTACATCCTTTCCTCCTGTTAAAGAAACAGGTACAGTTTTATAATTTTAAATGCGAGTAAATTCATAATAATACAAGAAATGACCATATACTATAATTATAACAAATACAAGAAACATGAGACTAAATATGTTTAAATATGCCGTATATAAGGTGGTTTATTGCATACAAAAGTGTCTGAATCTAGAAGGTGGTTTAATTACTCGCCCCCTTCTTGCAATTGTAGTATTAAGCATATTTTGTTGATAATCATTGTTTAAATCAGGCAATGCATAATTTTCTGACCTTTCAGTCTTATCCTTAATAATTACATCACCATACACAGGATGACATTCAGAAGGAGTTTTTGAAAATCTGATATGCCGTCTATTTCTTCGAAGTCTTTCCCCATTTCCGTTCCTTACAGTATAGGATCTAGGAGATTTACGTTTTGAAATAATGTGTCCTTTATCCCATTGCCCAGTCTTAAAATTAAATAATACTATGTTATCACCAGGTGTTAGCTCTTTTAATGATTGTGCTGTCCTGTCATTATTGTTAATTTGTAGCAACAATAAATGTTTTCCGTGGTTTTCTTCGAACCTTGCTGTAAATACGGGTTAGGATCCCTTAGAATGACCCCCACCGAAGACACTCCTCCCTAGGGCCTATATCCCAAGTGTAAATAATCGGCCGTTAAAAATCAACCAACCAACCAACAATAAATAAATAATCATTTCTCTCCTAAAATTATCCACAATATATATCCACATCCTAAAAAAAAGGATGAAGTTCTAGAAATGGAAAGAAGAGGGGCTGGAGGGGGGGGGGGGGGCAGAGTTGAGTCGATGGATACTTGAACATAATCTGAGTATTTTTTACTTAAAGAAAAATGCAAATTAGTCTGATCTCTCAAATTTTAAATAGAACTTACTTAAGTACGACATTTATTTTGCTACTATTAAAATACATTCGTTAATTCTTTTTAAGATCAAAATTGTGAAAACAAAAAACCTTAAATCTCAACAGTTTTTAATTTAGTAGCAACTTATCTGCCATTAATAGTAATGTTGACTATTTTTAAGGCAAATAAATTCTTCACGACAATGTGTATTTATGTAAACATACAATTGAACATAAAATATACAATAAATAATATATTATATATAAAGATTTATATATAAATATAAACAAACCAGATAAAAAAAAATTAAGCTAATAAATACATATTATATATAAAGATTTATATATAAATATAAACAAACCAGATAAAAAAAAATTAAGCTAATAAATACATATACGATTTTTGCATATTGTTCTTCTGTTTTATAATAGTGGCTGAGAGGTTCCGCTCTCAAAGCTGGTAGACGGGAGGTGCTGGGTTCAAACCCCTGTCACGCTCGTCGACCTAACTGTTTGGAGTTTTACGTGGTTTTCTTCGAACCTTGCCATAAATACGGGTTAGGATCCCTTAAAAAGACCCCCACAGAGGGCACTCCCCCCCCTAGGGCCTATATCTCTCCTGTTGATAATTGGCCGTCATAAATCAATCAATCTGTTTTATAAATCATATTAACTTCTATAATATCTTACACACTTAATATTCTGTATTGTCACAATTATTATAAGTTAGGAAAACAATGGAGTTAATCATATGCTCAACCAAACTTGCAGAATTACCCCAGCTGGCTATAAAAGTGCAATAAAAAATATTTTAAACACTAAAACATAGAAAATATAAATAAAGTGTATAATTTTTAAGAAAAACTCTTTTATCATGAAATATATTTTAAATAAATTAGGATTTTACCATTCAGAAAACAGTTTAGAAATCCTGAATAAATAGTTTAAATAATGCTTTTTTTTCTGTTGCATATCTTTAAAAAAAAACAGAGTAAGCATTATAATTTTTAAAAAATCACCACTTCACACTTATAAATCACATTGGTGAATTTTTAGTTATTGAGGCACATGCCTAAATAAAGTATTGTAACCGAATTGTTTTAAAAACTTCATGAATTGCAGTCATGCAATAAAGTGTAACATTTAAGATAAACATGGAATACTTATTAAAGTGTGATTAAAAAAGTATTTTTTTACTTTTATTATTAATAATTAATTTTCATTAGAAAACTGATTACTCATAAAAACAGAGTTTGTCATTGAAATGACAGAAGAAAAAAAATCGACCTTTCAAATATAAAATGCACACTTCCTCTTTAAGGGGACTAGGTACTCTCTGTTGCAACAAAATAACAAAAATATGAGTTTAATTCTTTGTTTAGAAATGTAATTAGACATCCATAGTATATTCTGGTGAATGATCCCAGGGCCCGACTTAAACTATCTAGGGCCCTGGGGAAAGCATCATTCTGGGTGCCCCGACTTCTAACTATCCGAAGAAACTATTCATGAATTACACTGAAGTGACTAGTACTAAACTTCATACCTGTTGTATGTATACATAAATTTCATACCGAGTACTATTCACACCTGTATATAGGGTATTACAAGAAAGATGGTCAAGAGGGATTGTTACTAGTACCTAAAGAAAAAGTCCTAATAGGAAAACTAGCAGGAAACTAGTAGAAAAAATGATGGATTGGTTGACAGGAGTATTTGTTTGCAAATTTTCCCTTAATTATGTATATATAAATTTCATACCAGGTACTATTCACATCTTTATACAGGATATTAAAAGAAAGATTGTCAAGATAGAAAAGATGGGATTCCTACTAGTACTAGTAGGAAAATTAGTAGAAAAAATTATCGATTGGTTGATGAAGTGCTTGTTTGCAAATTTTTCTTTAATTATCTATGTTAGTCATATGTCTGAAAGAAAAATACTCCAATTGGTCATCTTTCTTTAGAAAACAGTGGACTACTAAGTTGTTATAATAAAACTTTAATCATTAGTATTCTAATAATATAATTCATTCTCTTTTGCGAGGGGTGGGGATTGGAAAGCAAAATGGGGTAAGGGAAAACCACATTATCTTTCCAAATCTCTGAAAATGTAAGAATATTGGTCACTTTTGACCCATTTTAACCATTTGGCACCCTTTTAATAAAATCCTGGTTACTGTCATGGGGGGCCCGGGGCAGCTGCCCTGCATGCCCTTCCATTAGTCAGACCTGATTGATCCAATGATTTTAAATATGTGAAAAAGGCTTTTTACTGCATCCATTCACCTTTAAATGATTCAGAGTTGCAACCTTTAAATTAATTTTCTCAGTACAATTTTTTATTTATTTGCTTATTTTTTTGCATGTTGCTACTTTTAAAAACATTAAAAAAACTGAAAAAATGCACTAATTACCCTATTTTTTCAATACAATAGATAAGAATGTTTTTTTTAAAATGAAAATACTTAAAAAATATTTCCCTGTTCTTTTTTACATCTTCAATGTATTTAATTTTTTATCTACATTTCATAAATCAGATACTTTGAATATTTATTTTGTTTGTTCAAGGCTAAATGAGCATTTAAATGATCTTTGGAGACTGCATACCTTTATAACGCTCATGAAAGATTTTTGTTAAATAATCCAATCTTTCTAAAGATCACACTCTCTTACTTGCATTTAACAGTAAACAAGGTCAACAGAATAATTTTGAATTTTCTTCATTCCCATACAGCCATCTATACTGGTGGTACTAGTATGACTAAAAAGTACTGATTTGCTTTTTATTTTGGGAAAAATTTGGGGGTAAATCACTCGCATTTTATTATTTGGCTTTTCTCAATGCCAGTTCGACAGAAAAATATAATTTCCAATACAGAAGGAATAATATCTTTCTTTACAGTTCCTCTAGCTAAATCTATTTTGTACTGATTCATAGAAGCCCCTATTACATGGAAATATTCATATGGAATGCTCAGAACACAAAAATCAACATGAAAAGCAATAGAGGAAAAAAGAAATGATCTTTTGATATCAGAAATATGTTGCCAGTAGGTCCTTTTGTTTTATAAGCTGGAGATTAGACAATGAGGAGCCTCCCTCTGCGATTGGCACACATCGGTGTCTCCATTCCCTACTCTTTCTCTTAATTTCTTCAAAACATTCACACACACACAGAACAATTTTTATTTATCGACAAAATATGTGAGATAATTTTGGTTTAAATCGTCTCTGAATCCCCCTCCTCACACTTAATCATTTTGCACCTGTACAGAATCGTTTAAGATACACAGTGTGTTGAGTTATCTTTATAAACATTTACAGAAGCTTTTCCTTTCAATATTTGGATATAATAAAATATTTTACTAAAGAAAATATTCACACACACACACACAACAAAAAAAAAAATCGAAGTCATCAATTTTTATTTATTGTGAAAATATACCGCATAATTTCGCTTAAAAATCTTTCTCAATTTGGCATCCCTTAGCAGTGGCTCCTGGGCAGTTGCCCCCCTCCCCCCCTTGTACCCCCTTATCTACGCTACTGGTTGCAGGATCCTGCAGCTTGTAAGATTCCAATGTAGAAATGTCATCCAGGTTGTATCCTTGAAAAGAGAGATCATGTTTCCCAATCAACAACAAAATTCACGCAAAATGTTTTTGTCTTCTAATATTTATCTATTTCTTTTCTCAAGTTGTTTTTCAAAAATCATGGTTTGAATTATAGCCGTATTTAGGGTTGGTTTTAAAGAAGGGGGGGGGGCACAAAGGTCGGTGACCAACCTGGGTACTAAAAGCTCCAAAACAGAAAATATGCAAAATATTTTGTTAAACATTAAAATATATCATTGAAAGATGTGATGAAAACCATCTTGCCAGTGTACCATGGCTACTAAAGAAACAGTACATGCCAGTGTACATGGCTACTTTCTCTCTCTGGGTGCATCTTTTTTACCTCAATCATATCGCTTTGGTTTCTGATACTGCAAATTCCCTCAATGTATCTTCAATTTCTTTGTCATAATCAACTTCTCTCTTGTGCTATCTGTCTATTAATTGAGAATTGTCTCTAAATGAATCCTTGAAATTTATTACACTCATCAGATGTATGTTTATAGCCAGGAGAAAAATACTGGAGTGGCTTACGAGTGCGAAGCATTCCCTGGATCATGGCACACCGAACCTAGGACCAGTCTGAGTCTACTTAAAGTAATTGTTGCATTGGGATATAAAATTACTGTTGACATGTACAGTAAAACCTCTGAATAATGGACACTTGAGGAGCTCGCAATTTGTACTCTATTCAAAGGTAATATTGTTCAGGTGTTGAGGATTGAAAACATGTCTGCCAAATAGAGGTGTCTGTTATGAAGGTTTTAATGTATTTACTAAAGATTTTTAACAAACTCTCCAATATATTTTTAATATGTTAATTGAATTGAGTTCTGTTGAGAGTTAATTATATTGAGTTGTGTTTGTGTTTTGTAATCTAGAGAACTACAGAAAAAGACTCTAAATATAAACAATAAATCTGTAGATAAAGCAATTCTAAATAATAAGAAAACTGACATTTAAACATGAAGACCTAATAATGAGTAAATAAGTGTTGACAACAGGTAAATTGATTCCTTCGTTTGGTCAGTAGTTAATTTTGGCAGCACGTGTCAGTGGAAAAAATCTGACTTTATACAATGCATTGCTAAACACTTTAGCTATGATTTATCCCAGAGATTCACAAATTATTGAGCAAAAATATTTTTGTTCAAAAGAAAATATTTACAGCCGTGTGATTTGTAGACTACTTTTTTCCCCTGAAATAGCATTAAAAGTAGTGTTGGTTCTCGCTACAAACTACTGTTTTTACTATTTTTTTTATGATGCTACTTGCTATAATAGTATACAAACCACATTTTTCAAAATGTAGCACGCTATACTAAAAACTACTGTAAAAAATAGTGACTATGACTACTGTAATTTAGCTACTTGTAGCATGGTCATAGTAAGTATTACACATGGTTTCATCAGCAGGTACATTCGGACCTGCCGTAGACTTTCCTTATCGAAATTTTCAAACCTTTATGTGTGGTAGATTACACTAGCCATTGCAGATACATACATATTTCTATTTTTAATATAGATGAGTACCGCTGTAATTGTAACTGAAAGTAATTTTTCCCAGTCTTTTATTTAGATAAAAACTTATCCATGATTCTCTATCTCTTATTTTAAAATGTTATATGAAACATTTAAGATTTTCATATTTTAATGGTGAAAATAGAATAATTTTTTTTTGCTAAAAGCAGGGGATTGATAATTGTCTGTTTTTATTATTACATTGTTAATGAGTGCAAATAACATTATTTTAATCTCTTGTTGACAGAAACGTAGCCAGAATTTTAATTTTCCTCACCTGTATTTTTCTGTTTTTAAATCACCTTAATAGTGCTTAGACTAACAAGTAAGCACACCCAATTAACAACTTTACTTAAAAGAAATAAATACAGAAATCAGTTTAAATGAGTTTTAAATTATTATTTTCCATTAATACAATATTGTTATATATTAACCTTTATTCTTTTGTGTTATTTTTTCTCCATTTCTCAAATTGAAATACTATGATGTTTCGATTTTAATAGTATGTTCCTATTCTTGTTTTTTATTTTTTGAGAATTTTATAATTGTACTACATACACAATAACATTTAATGTTATAATAGTTTAATTTAATATTATTGTTAATCAGAGTCTTCCTTCAGAAAATTTATTATAAAAATACCCATAGAAGATAAAAAATACACATATAAATACAAATATAAAAATACCCATAGAAGAAAATAACCCATATTTTTTTTGTAATGCTTAAAAGTATTTTTTAACAATATTGATTTGCATAAAAGTATTGTTTTATAATATTTTTTAATTTTGTATATGGAATAAATTGATGAAGATTTTACCAGCTGCACTATGCTAGATCGGCAAATATTTTTTTAATACTTTTTTTTTTATAGTTATGTAGGATCCATAATTAAATATTGCAAAAGAAAATTCAAAATATTTCACCTTTGCAAAATTTCTAAAAAAAGTAATCCCAAAAATAATGTATATATTTCAGAGGAAGCATTTTTTGAATGGTCTTTAATAAGGAAATGAGATTTACAATGCCGTTAGGCATTGTATCAATTTTGATCTTATATTCTGATTTAATGTCAATTTTTAGTTTAGTTCCGTATAGCCAAAGGATCCTGTTTGGTTCTTTGTTTCTTGTAACTTTTTATTATCATTGGTTTCAAGAGTGTAAGTGATTTTATGACCAATAATTTTGCACCAACAGCTGTGATATATTAGTGCTTCTTGTTGAAAGTTAATCAGTTTAAGATAAGGCAATGGTCTGATTGTTCTTTCTGTGAAATTAAAATGAAAAAAAAAAGTTTTGCCACCATTGTTAAATTTACAGTATTCTGCTTTGTGAAAAATAAAGCCAAAGCATCACTAGAAGAGAATTTTGAGAAAATGAGTCCCTTGTTTGATGCTGGGATAAACAAAAAAAAATTAACTTAGACAAGCAAATGAAAGCATGAGAGCTTTCTGTGGTCCTAAGTCAGATAAATTCCTAAAATAGTAGTGACTTATTAAATATTCTAAGAAATATTGAAATATGTTTGTGCTGTATCGTCAGAAATATTGAAATATGTTTGTGTTGTATCATCAGAAATGTTGAAACTGTTTCAGAACAAATTATTTTGAAAAAATATGTCTTATAATATTAATTGGTTATTAAAATGGCATAACTATTGTAAAAAAGAGTCGTTTTTTAAATTATTTTTCTGTTTTCTCCCAAGAAAATTTAACATCAATAAATAATTAAAAAAAAAAAAATCTACACACACATACACACTCTCATTATTGACACCACAGAAAAAGGAAAAAATGTGTGCAAAATACATGAGTAAATAAGGTATAATCTTTCAATAACTAATATCGTTTTAAAATAAAGAATTAATATTAAATAAAGTGACTTGTAGTTTCAACATGATCACAGGATGCTATCATCCCTGTTTTAGGTTTGCCAACTAAAGGGAAAACTGTAAATTTCATTACTAGCCAGTGGCCGGTAGAAGAAATTTTATGAGTGACATTTCTTTTTTTATTATTTAGAAGTGCTAAACAATAAACTTTTGTTAACATTTCTATTAGTATTAATCTAAAATGAAATAACTCAAATAAATATGTTAATATTAACATTTTGCTAGTGGCAAGATTGATATAACTGAGGACATGCAAGAAAAATTTTACTCTCCTAGTAAGCAATATCGAGATAAAAGATCAGCGATGACCAGAAGTTCGCTGGCTTTCAAGTATTCAAAAGACAAAAGGATGAGTTGATTTCAAATCTTCTCTCTCTGAGAAACAATTTGTCGAAGAATAGAAATCATGTGAATACAAAGGATGTGAATTATCACTTTACTACACAGCATACAACCAACAGTCATGTGTTTTTGAGCATATGGGGGTGTGTTTTGGGGAAATTTTCATAGAAGAAAGGTGGTCATTGGCAGATAAATTTTAATAATCTTATTTTTTTTATTTTGTATCTGGTGGCCACCACTAATTTTGCTCTTTCTTGCTAAGCATATATTTTAGTTTGCACCAGTACATCAAATAAGTGCTTCACGTCCACCAAATTCTTTTGAAAATTCCAAATAAAAGCAGCTGTATTACTACTTTTTTTTCAGCAAAACAACTGTTCTAAACTTAAAATCTGCCATAAAGCTATTATTTATCTGATACATTATAAATTTAGAACACAAATAAAAATTGCAAGAAGGAAAATCTAAGCAAATACAAAAAATTCTTTACTTAGACTGACTAATTTTGAACTTTACTTAGACTGACTAATTTTGAACAAAAATCAACACAATTGCATGATTTAGCAGAATTATTGGATGCAAAAAATCACTTGCACTCTTGGAAAAGATGAAAAAAGAAATCCCAAGAAACAAAGTAGTAATTTTTGTCTTTCGGATGCATAGAACCAAATGAAAGTTGCTTATGAAAGGAAAATTATTAAGACATATTTGGTAAAGATGATATAACATCATATTTGAGTAAGTCAAACTGTTTCGTATTCTTGATGTGAAAATTATGTAAATCTTTCCTTATAATTTTTTTTGGATAAAAAAATGGGAGCTTGGTCAAGAAGCGCATAGTTTTCAAAGTATTCTTTCAAAATTAAGGATTTGGGAAATTATGTAGGATGATATATTATAGAAGTGAATGGGGTACTTTTAACAGAAGCCATTTTGAAAGATATCTAGCCAGATGCATAGGCTGGAGATTTTCTGTAATAAAAGTCCAGTTAACGAAACACATTTTTATTGATATGAAACTTCGGTACTTTTTGGTTAGCTGGGCGCCAGTGATATATGTACATACATAAATACATATGTATACACATATGTATGTTTAAATATACATACATATGTGTATATATATGTGTATGCATATATATGTATATGTAGATATGTGTATATATGTGTGTGTGTGTATATATATATATACATGTATATATATCACTGGCACTCGGCTAACCAAAAAGTAACGAAACTTCATAGTAGAAACAATGTCCACTTCGTCAGAAGGTATCACAACAATGATTAAATAGAATATTCTATGGGTACTTAAGGTAACATATATATTTTATCAACAAAAAAGACATTCTAAAAACTAGTGCAGGGTTTTTTTTATGCACAATTTTGTAGTAGTAACAAAATATAATGAAAGAAGTGACATCTATCATCAAGACAGGTTTCTAATATACTCATGTTATCACTCAAATTTAAATGTCCTCATATGGCCCAAGCAGGATGTGGGACAAGTGCTGTATCAAAAAGGTCAGAGGCTTTCTTTTACCCCTGAATAGGCCCCCAAACTGGAAGTCATAGAAAGTGGAAAGTGTTTGGACTGAATTGTAACTGGTTTTAGGGATGGTTACCTTAGCTGTTAAGCTTAGCTTGAAGCAAAAGCGACACATTTCATCTGTTTCATACTCTAAACTCTAGCAGGAATGAAAGAATGTGAATGTACACTCTGCTAAATGGGTATTGCTTTTAGAAACATGTTTGAGGAAAATTATCTACTCGATTACAAAAGAATTTGCCTAAATGCAAAATGAAGCTGTTTGAAGAATACTGGCATTTTGACAATGATGAATTTAAAATGGGGAAAAATCAGAATTTAAAATAAGTTTTAATAACTTTAAACTAAATGTTTGACTGGATTTATGAGAAATTTGTAATTTATCATATATATTTCTGGTAATAAAGTTTTTGTTGTAAGATTGTATTGTTGAAGGGATTAACTGTTCATACTTAAAACATTACGAGCAGGGAAGACCGAGCTATGCTCGGTCAAAATTAAATTTGAGTTCAAATATCATGACCCATGACCAAAATGACCTACTAATTGAATTCTCTTGAACATGTGACTTAGCCCAACAGTCTTCTCGTGCCCGAAAACCATAGGATGCAAAATTTAGTGTAAATAGTCTGAGCCGTTTTTAAGATAAAATAGCTTGACTCATAATGACCCATGACCAAAATGACCCACTAATTGAATTTTCTCGAACATGTGATCTAGCCCAACAGTCTTCTCGTGCTCGAAAACCATTGGATGTAAAATTTAGTGTAAACTGAGCCGCTTTTTAGATCTTGACCCACAATGACCCACTAATTGAATTTTCTCGAACATGTGACCTAGCCCAACAGTCTTCTCGTGCTCGAAAACCATTGGATGCAAAATTTTGTGTAAATTGATCCGCTTTTTAGATCTTGACCCAGAAATGACCCACTAATCGAATTTTCCCGAACATGTGACCTAGCCCAATGATTTTCGCGTGCCCGAAACTCGTAGAATACAAAATTTCGTCAAAATCGTTTGAGCCGTTTTTTAGATACAATTAGCTTGACCATGACCCAAAATGACCCAAAATGACCCACTAATTGAATTTTCTCGAACATGTGACCTAGCCCAACAGTCTTCTCGTGCCCGAAAACCATTGGATGCAAATTTTAGTGTAAATTGAGCCGCTTTTTAGATCTTGACCCACAATGACCCAGAAATGACCCACTAATCGAATTTTCTCGGACATGCGACCTAGCCCAATGATTTTATCGTGCTCGAAACTCGTAGGACACAAAATTTAATCAAAATCGGTAGAGCCGTTTTTTAGATAAAATTAATTTTACCCGCGTTGACCCACAAATGACCCACTAATCGAAAGTTCTCGAACATGTGACCCAGCCCAATAGTCTTCTCGTGCCCGAAAATGGTCGGATACAAAATTTCGTCAAAATCGTTTGAACCGTTTTTTAGATACAATTAGCTTGACCTTGACCCAAAATGACCCAAAATGACCCACTAATCGAATTTTCTCGAACATGTGACCTAGCCCAATGGTTTTCTGGTGCCCCAAAACGGTAGGATACAAAATTTCGTCAAAATCGTTAGAGCCGTTTTTAAGATAAAATTTGCATATATATATATATATATATATATATATATATATATATATATATATATATATATATATATATATAACCACACACAAGATTTGCTCGTATTAGAATATATGATATGCAGACTGTATGCAGACATTTCATCCTCTTAAAGATATTTTATTTTTTATGTTACTCTGCTAAATTTTCAAATTTAAAGTATTATTTGTAAGTATTAGCTGAGAAAGAAATTTAGTCCTACTACCTGTAAAAACATTGTACCAATAAAATTATATAAACAGGGTAACCAAGCTTCTGCAATGTTGATGGACAGAACCAGTGTTTTTTAGAAAAGGAAATTATTGCTTGTGATGCACCAGAAAAAAAAAGTGTATGATGTTTTGAAGCAATAAAGAGTTTGTTTGTATATATTGTGATTTAGATTTTTTGGCTCTGTGTATTGAAGTAGGTTCTATCGACAAGAAGGAAGAAAGACCTCAGCAGTATCTGTGAATATTGACCTCACCTTTTATTCCACACCACAGACATTGACCTCACCTTTTATTCCTTAAATATTGATCATAGACATGTATTAAAAATTAAAAAAGTTCCATAAATTGTAGAATTTTGTGAAATTGATCAAAATTTTCAGGGGATTAAATTTGAAGGAATACACAATTTAAATTTTTATACAGCCCCATCAAAAAATTTCTCAGTAAGTAAAATGTGCCCTATAAGTTCATATACAAAATTTCAGCATTTTATCATAAAAAGTCGCAAAGACATGTTTAAACAAAGTTAGTGAGAGGTTAATCATAAATTAAAATATAAATGTTTACAGCTAGAGTGCAATCATTGTTTTCTTTCAAAATTTGTGTACGGCCCCTGAAACGCAGTCATTCGACATGATTTTTTCCCTTTGCGAACCCATATTCAGGCATTGAAATGTGGTTTAAGTCAGTATTTATGTATTTTTATATCTCTGTGGTTTTTTATAATAAAATGCTGAAATTTTGTTCATTACATTATTTGTGTATGAGGCACATTTTACTCATTGGAAATTTATATTTTTGTATGGGGGAGGGGGGGGTCATATAAAAAAATTTAATTTTGTATTTCTTTAAATTTAATCTCCTGAAAATTTTTATCGATTTCATAAAATTCTGTACTTTTTTTACGTAATTTTATGTCTATGATCAATATCTAAAGAATAAAAGCTGAGGGCAATGTTTTTGGTATGCTGTTTGAGTCACAGCATCTTATTTAACATTACTATTTTTATAATTTCAATATTATATGAAATATTTTCAGTGCTTAAATAAAATCTGAAAGTCAATAGCAAATTGTAAACACATTATTTCAGTTACAGAAAAGAAAAGTTATTAACGCACACACACACACATGAAAAAAATATCATACTGTTGTTTAGTGCAACAATTGGTATGAATATAAACCTGAAACAAAGATGGTATATCTTGAATATTTAGGCAATTTACTATATTTAAAAAAGTTTATGCCAGAAATATTTCTATTAAATTTAGCTATTCTCATTTTGAAGAGGGTTTTTCCTTTATTGTAAGTTTTCAGTGTATAACTATGCATTTCTAGATGCATGTTTCTTTTGCAAAAAAATTTACATACCTAATTTGATTATGTTTTATTTAATTTTTTTTTTCGTTTTAACAGATGAAAATACTGAAGCTTCTGCAATGTTGATGGACAGAACCAGTGTTTTTTAGAAAAGGAAATTATTGCTTGTGATGCACCAGAAAAAAAAAGTGTATGATGTTTTGAAGCAATAAAGAGTTTGTTTGTATATATTGTGATTTAGATTTTTTGGCTCTGTGTATTGAAGTAGGTTCTATCGACAAGAAGGAAGAAAGACCTCAGCAGTATCTGTGAATATTTGTACTTTTTTATGAATGCCGAAACATAAGGTAAATTTAACAGACTTCATGAAAATTAATTGTACATTTGAAATGATTGTCCTTAATTTTAAAGGAAGGTGTTAAAACAAACTTCAAAGTATGAATGCACAACTGATTGACACAAAAACAAAATCTTTCATCTGTAACATATGCAATATAGGATTTTCTAGCAAGTATATTTTAAATAAACACATTTTTGTTCATCCTAGGAAGAATCCTTATATTTGTGAAATATGCAATAAAGGATTTAATCAAAAATCAAGTTTACATAAGCACAAGTACATCAATGTTCATACTGGGAAGAAGCCTCACATTTGTGAAGTATGCAATAGAAGATTTTCTAGAAAATGTCATTTAAAAAGACACATCTTTGTTCATACTGGGCAGAAGCCTCATGTTTGTAAAGTATGCAATAAAGAATTTAATCAGAAATCAAATTTAAATAGGCACATCAATGTTCATACTGTGAAGAAGCTTCAAATTTGTGAAATATGCAATAGAGGATTTTCTAGCATATATTATTTGAAAAAGCATTTCTTTGTTCATACTGGGGAGAAGCCTTATACCTGTGAAGTATGCAATGCAGCATTTTCTAGCAAATATCATTTAAATAAGCACATCTTTGTTCATACTGAGACGAAGCCTCACATTTGTAAAATATGCTATAAAGGATTTAATAAGAAATCAAATTTATATAATCACATTAAGGTTCATACTGAGAAAAAGCTTCACATTTGTAGGGTATGCCATAAAGAATTTTTGAATAAATCTAAATTAGACAAGCACCTCCCTTTTCATAATGTGAAGAAACCTCACATTTGTAAGGTATGCAATAACAGATTTTCAAGTAAATCTGTTTTAAATAGACATTATCGTTTTCATACTGAAAAAAAGACATACAGTGGGCGATTTTCTGAAAGAAAAGTTTTTATAGAAAGTGTCTTTTAGATAGACACTTCCTTGTTCACACTAGAGCCTTTCATTTGTAAGATATTGAGTGAAGGATTTTCTAGTGAATCTCAACTAGAGAGGGACTTCTTAGTTCTGACTGTGGAGAAGCCTTTCATTTGTGAGATATCCAGTGAAGGATTTTCTAGTGAATTCCACCTATAGGGAGAAACCTCTTAGTTTGTACTGTGAAGAAGCCTTTCACTTGTGAGATACCCAGTGAAGGATTTTCTAGTGAATCTCACCTAGAGAAGGACCTCTTAGTAAAAACTGTGCAGAAGCCTTTCATTTCTGAGATATCCACTGAAGGATTTTCTAGTGAATCTCACATAGAGACAGGGCCCCAGGAGGGTAAGCATAATACTGTGGGAGACTTCTATCTATTCATAGAAATTGTAGACTATCTAAGACTCTCAAGCAAGCATTATACTAGGGGTGGAATTCTCGCTTTTCATAGAAATTGTTCATGAATTATGCTAAAGTGACTAGTACTAAAATTCATACATATTGTATGTATACATAAATTTCATACCAGGTACTATTCAGTGGTTAATTGGTACAATTTTTAATGGTTTTAAATTGACTATTGATGAGGAAAACATAAATAATGAACTTCTCTTGAAAACAATGGGATACTAAGTTTTTAGAATAAAATTTTAATCATTAGTTTTCCAATGATATAATTCATTCCTTTTTTGAGAGGAGATGGTGTATAGTAAGATTGCACTTTCTTCCTAAATCTTTGAAAATGTAAGAGTTTTGTCACTTTTGGGCAATTTTAGCCATTTGGCACCCTTAACAAAAATCTTGATTAACACTATGGGAGACCCCTCAAATGGGGGGGGGGGCGGGGCAGCTATGTGCATGCTTCTGCATTAGTCAAGCCCTGCCTAAAGATGGACCTCTTAGTTCAAACCGTCGAGAAGCCTTTCATTTCCAAGATATCCAGTGAAGGATTTCCTAGTGAATCTCACCTACAGCGGTACCTCTTAGTTTAAACTGGTAAATAAGTGGAGAGGGAAAAATATTCCTAAACTTTAAATATAAATAAGGCACACATTTATTCTTAAATTTAGGCAAAATATACCTTTTTATATAAACTGATATATTATAGAATATTTTCTTATTCCATATCAACACAGTGTATAGTGGGTCTCACAAAACAGAGTTATAGTAGACCACTCTTTTCTACTAATTTAACAGTGAAAATTAATAGAAAAAGTTAAACAAATCACCGTTTCTTTTTTTCATTTAAAATAAAAACTTTTGTTAAAAATATGTTCTGGTATATTTTGTTCTTTTATTTTGTATTTAAAAAGGAAGAAATAGTTCAATTACTTCTGTGCAGTTTTCATATCTTGAAGAATGTGACTACCAATTCATATTAAATCACGATAACGTTATTAATATATATATTTTTTTAAGAACATAACACTTATGTTATTTAAGGCATATAGAGATAAGCCTAATTGAGTATTTTTTAATGTAATGTAATTAAAATAATCAGGATGTTGCAAAGAAAACTGTCTTTAAATTATTTTATTCACATATATTTAAAACATGCTAAATAATTTTTATTTAAACTTGAGTATGTAAAATCTTGTTAAATATATCTATGGGCATATAAGGACATGGTGCACAAAAATCCTTTTCAATGTTTTTATTCATTTGATGTCAATCCGTTATGTCCTGTACTATTTAATATATTGAAAAATGTGGCTAAAGATTTCTAATAATGTACATTTCCCTTTAAATCGTTATTAATATTGTAATTTATGTTTCACATTTTACTGTGCTTTGTGTGGTATACTGCTGTATCCGAGACAAGGGATTACAGGTTTTAAGCTTGAAAAATATTTTTTTTCTTTAAAACACTATTAAAATTTATGCTTTGAGAAAATAAATGAAGATAAAGTACATTTAAAAAAATTCATGTTAATTGATCTCTAAATTTCAAAAGAAACAAAATAAAAACTTCAAAAATGGATCAGTGTGCTCCATCTTTTTCTACCTGACAATGCTTCAAATATTACAGCAGATTTCCCAAGTTATAGAAAAATACCTGCATGCTATCCCATTGGGCTCCCTTGCCCATTTTTTACATTTACTATGTTCTGGTATTTTAGGAAGCATTTTGTTTTATAAATGTAATTGATATAGAGAATTTATCAACGAAATAACTTTTTATATGCAATATTTAATCGAATTCAGTATCAAGAAGTCAAGAAAAATTATTCTTTAAAATTGCCAGGGAAAACTAGATGAAGTTACATTATACATTATATTAAAAGTTTAAAATATACTAAGTTAATATTACAAACTATGGCAGTTAGTGAAGAAGCTAATGAGTCTTCTCTGTGATAAAGATATTTTTAGATGATGTGTTTTGAATTTGTATTAAAAAAACACTTCATTTTTAAACTAAATTGTAATTTTTATTGAATCCCTTCAATCAAATTATCGTCAGATCCATTTAATACATAACAAATTTAACAACTTAGAAAATATATTGTAATAACTACTTTCCGTATCTTCATTACAAAAATATGAAGAAAACTTATTCTGGACACATTTAAGAAGTGAACAGAATCTGTTGTTGGTCTAATCCATCTTGCAAAACATATTTTTAATCTAGTAATGCAAGAAGGTACCTTAAAACTTCAAATTTATCTGATGATTTAACCTTTATTTATGAAGTTGATCCATTGGCACACCCACGGGAGGGTGAAGGGGTGGGTGGGCTAAGGGGGCTGAAGCCCCCCCCCAGACCCTGAAACTTAATAATAAAGTAACTATATAAAGTTTTCTATAAAATTATAAAAAGTTTTCTTTTTTTTTTTTTAAGGTTTTTAGAAAATGTTTAAAATCTTTGTTCCAGTTCACCTTTATTCTAAAATTTTTTTGCCGTTTTCGACATACGTCAAGCGTAAAGACTTATAGCGGTACTCTGATTCTCTCAGTTCTGAGTACACATTCATCATCCATATTTTTAGCACAGTCAATCGGATTCAAGTCCAAATGAGGGTGGTATTCCTTCTACGCTGTACATTTGTGTAATGGACAATACGACCCATTCAAGGTCGATAAACGATTGGCACTATCCATTTTGCAAAACATTGAAGTGAGGTGCTGGAGAAATGGCAGCCCCACACTAAAAACCTTTTATTACTCTAGTACAAATGATAGGTACAAACGAAAAGATTGTTGGTACAAATGGGTACAAACGATTGGCCCTATCCATTTTGTAAAACATTGAAGGGGGGGGGGGCTGGAGAAATGGCAGCCCCACACTAAAATATTTTTATTACTCTAGTAAAAATGATTTGCAAATGAAAAGATTGTTGGTACAAACGAGGTATAAACGATTGGCCCTATCCCTTTTGTAAAACATTGAAGTGTGGGGGGGGGGGGCTGGAGAAGCGGCAGCCCATCACTAAAAATCTTTTTATTACTCTAGTACAAATGAGGTACAAACGAGGTATAAACGATTGGAACTATCCATTTTGTAAAACATTGAAGTAGGGGGGGGGGGGGGCTGGAGAAATGGCAGCCACACACTAAAATCTTTTTATTACTCTAGTACAAATAATTTGCAAACGAAAAGATTGTTGGTACAAACGAGGTATAAACGATTGGCCCTATCCATTTTGTAAAACATTGAAGTGGGGAGGGGGGCTGGAGAAGTGGCAGCCCTACACTAAAAATCTTTTATTACTCTAGTACAAATGAGGTACAAACGAAAAGATTGTTGGTACAAACGAGGTATAAACGATTGGAACTATCCATTTTGTAAAACATTGAAGTAGGGGGGGGGGATAAATGGCAGCCCCACACTAAAATCTTGTTATTACTCTAGTACAAATGGTTTGCAAACGAAAAGATTGTTGGTACAAACGAGGTATAAACGCTTGGCCCTATCCATTTTGTAAAACATTGAAGTGGGGAGGGGGGCTGGAGAAGCGGCAGTCCTACACTAAAAATCTTTTTATTACTCTAGTACAAATGAGGTGCAAACGAAAAGATTGTTGGTACAAATGGGGTATAAATGATTGGCACTATCCATTTTCTAAAACACTGAAGTGGGGGGGGGCTAGAAAAGCGGCAGCCCTACACTAAAAATCTTTTTATTACTCTAGTACAAATGAGGTACAAACGAAAAGATTGTTGGTACAAACGAGGTATAAACGATTGGCACTATCCATTTCGTAAAACGTTGAGTTGTTGAGCTGCCTTTTCTCCAGCCCCCCCCCCCCCCCCCCCCTACTAAATACCTTTTATTACCCTAGTACAAATGAGGTACAAACGAAATGATTGTTGGTACAAACGGGGTATAAAAGTTTGGCACTATCCGTTTTGTAAAACATTGAGGTGGGGGGGGGGACTGGCCGTTTCTCCAGCTCCTTCCCCAACACACACACACTATAAACCTTTTATTACTTTAGTACAAATGAGGTACAAACGGGTACAAACGAGGTATAAACGATTGGTAATATTTTCGAAAAAATGTGAGTGGTGGTGGGAGGAGGGGTCAGGCGAAATGCACCTTTTTTATTAGTACTTCTGGTTATACACTTTTTTTTTAGCATGATTCGTGTTAAAACATTTAGCTCGACGTATAAAAAAATAGCCATAGTTTTAAATTTTATATTTGGAGAATTTATATCATCAAAGCTCGAGAAAATCATCTAAGATTAGAATAATTCACCAGCACTTCACCACTAAAATGGTAAGCATACATATTAATTTCTTTCTAAGGATAATTACACTAGTATATTCGTAAGCATATAGTTTCAAATTTATTATTAGCCAAGAGAGGGCAGATCCCGCGGTCTGCCCCTCCCTCTTGTGCCGAACAAGGTACTAATTTACTGAATCATGGATACAAACAAAAATAAAAAATGCTAAGACAAAATTGAAATGAATCGGTGAAGAATTCCGTTTTATACAGGTTTTTGCTTTAACATGTAAACTTTCAAGGTGTTTCTTTAGCTAAGACCATGGAATGTTTGCGATCAAGACAATATTAAGTTATAGACAAGTTTCATTTACACAAGTTAAACAGTATGGGGTTATTTACACAAGTTTTACGTATACAGTTTAACCAGTGTAAATGAAACCTGTCTATAACGGAATATTATCTTAATCGCAAACATTCCATGGTCCCGTCGAAAGAAACACCTTTACAGTTTACCAGCTAAGACGAAAACCTGTCTAAGTCGGAATTTCTCCCCGATTTATTGCAATTCTGTCTTAGCATTTTTACTGTTTTTGTATCCATTGTATCCAAGCCCAAGAAGACTCAATATTATAAAATTGACTTGTTTTCCTATTCACAATAGATGTAAATTGTCATGTTAACGGTTTTTAGCTCACAGGTGATCAAAGCCTGAGAGCTAATGGCTGCCAGTTCTGTATGTACATAGCGCGATAACTCTTGACAGAACTAACCACTTTGCTTCAAATTTTGTTTATAGGTTCATTGTGATAAGGCGCTTAACTGATTAGTTTTGGGGGTTCATTAGTTAATTATAAGGGGGTACGGGGGATGATCCCCCTGTTAATATATTGTTAATTTCTTTATTTTTCGAGGGTTTATTTCAAATTCTTTGAAATAAGAGTATAATATACAATTAGTGTGAATAGCCTGTGAGCTCAATGCCCTCAGTTTAACTGGGCAGTTTTGTCTTTATTTATTAGCTCACAAGCAATCAAAGCCTGAGAGCTAATGTGACCACAGGTTGGTTGGTTGGTTGATTTTATGACGGCCGATTATCAACACGAGGGATATAAGCCCTAGGGGGAGTGCCCTCCGTGGGGATCTTTCTAAGGGATCCTAACCCGTATTAACGCAAGGTTCGAAGAAAACCACGGAAAACTCCGAACGGTTAGGTCGACGAGCGTGACAGGGGTTTGAACCTAGCACCTCCCATCTACCAGCTTCGAGAGCAGAACCTCTCAGCCATTGGTGGGGCGTGCCCACAGGTTCAGTATGTACGTAAGTATGTATGTACGTAAGCATGTATGTACGTAACGTGATAACTCTTGATAGAAATATCCGATTTGCTTCAAATTTTGAATCTAGGTTCATTCTGATAAGGCGCTTTCCTGATTAGTTTTGGGAGTTCATTGGTTAAGCATAAAGTGGGAGGGAACAGGGACTAATCCATCCCCCTTAATTTATATAAATGGATTTTTCATGCACAATTATCCGATTTGCTGCAAATTTGGTATACCTGTTTATTCTGATATCAGATTTGGAAGTTCATTGGTTAAGTATAAAGGGTGGGAATTGGTGAGAAAATCCCCCCTACCCCCCCTTAATTTAGCTAAATGGGAATATCATGCAGAATTATTCTTTGAAATAAGAGCAATCAGTGTGAATAGCCCCGTGAGGTCAATGCCATCAGTTTAACAGGGCACTTTTCGTTTCTTTTTTTTAATTAAAAAAGTTTTAAAAATGAATAGAATGTTCATAATATTAATTAATTATTTAATAGAAGAATAGTTTTCCCGACTCACACACATAAAATAATAGTATCACAAAATAATATTTAACTAAAGATGTAGAGACTAGGAGTGATTTGTGAATGAAAATTTCAGAGTTAATAAGATAGCTAAACTTGGCTTTACACGATCTCAGAACTTTTTACGGAAAAAGAGTCACGAGACTTGGCTGCATTTTTTACAGGTGACGTTTTTGATGAGATTATATGTTTACAAGACAGAAAAAACAGAATAGCAACATTAATGATTACTCAGATTTTTCAGCCTTCAAATAAAGAATCTAAGAAGTAATGTAGTTTAGAATAAAAGAGAAAAAGAGGGTTAAAAAATCATAACTTTTAAGCTGTATAAAAAAGTAGATTTTTGAAAATATTTCTTCGTAATTTATTAAGGCTCTTCTCAAATCGAATGGCGCTACTTTCCGACACATTTATGAAATCAATTTTCTTCAGGAATGCATAAAATTGACAGGTGTTCTTATTCAGAAACTATGTAATCGAATAGCGTTTTCCTTTTTCTGATAAATACAAAATATCTTTCAGAAAATACTATCAGAATTGGCGTTTTGAATTAAATTTCCGGACGCGATATCAGGGTAAAGAAGAAAAACCTATCATCACAAGAAATTAATACTTATATCTCAATAGGTTATTTATTTATCAAAAAATGGAAAACAGTACTCGATTCCAACTCGCTTCAAAAGTCAGACCTGTCAATTTTATGCCTTTACAGTTAAAAATAAAAGTCAAAAACTGTTTCGGAGAGTTTCATGTTGTTAAACTGGGATTTTGAGAATCACTTAAGGCATATTTTCACTGAATCTGTTAACAACAACTTATTATTTCTATTACTATTTTGACAAAACAAACTGTTTGGGCACAATTAAGTCCAGTTCCGACCCGGATCGACTGTATATAAAAGAATTGAAGCCTGATCTCGGCTTGGTCCGAGTCTGCTAAAACAATATAACTTGGACTCAGACACGATGTAAACATCCGATGTCGATCTCTATGCTTGACATGTTATATTACTCTATTGATGATGTTGCTAAACTAGCGTCACTTCATGAAGCAGATTTATACTTATTCTTGCGAACGTTATCATCACATTTTACCGGCTTCGTTTAAATTTTTATATTGGGCCTGTTAAACGTAAAATTATTTTTTAAATTGGTAGTGATAGTGACAGTGATGAACTGATTTTTATTCAAAGACAAAAAAAAGAGTGTTAAACGTATATCTTTCAAATATTCTGATTCTGACGATGCATGAAAACAACTGAAGTTTCAACAAGTAAAAATCTACAAGTCATCACGGGACCGAGGCCCGTACCCGGCCCCATTATATTTTTTTGTTAGCCCGTTTATTTTATCAGTCGGCCCGGCACAGCCTATCAAAAATCTTCTAATTCTGGCAGCACGGCCTGTTTTAAAGTTTACCTTCTCTTTGCTGGTTACGGGCCGAGCCGGGCCTGTGTAGACCTCTAAAATGCATTAGCCCCCCCAAAGAGAAATCCTGGGTGCGCCACTGAGTTGATCAACATATGAGATTAAGAAGCGTTCCAGTTAAGACAATTAAAGTTAATTACTTTG
Organism: Maratus michaelseni; assembly: GCA_963931845.1. Classification (NCBI taxonomy): domain Eukaryota; kingdom Metazoa; phylum Arthropoda; class Arachnida; order Araneae; family Salticidae; genus Maratus; species Maratus michaelseni. Next base: position 308,621,993 of record OZ007598.1, on the reverse strand, counting down.
AGAAAGAGAGAGAAGTAAAATCTTGTGGGAAGAATTAGAGAATATGCTTTCTTTATTATAGTGGAGAAGCTTACATGGTACTAATATATTAGTTGAAGTTACTTGGTGCATATTAAGTACACCTCAATTACGTCTGATGTGATTAAAAGAACTTCCAACACTTAGCTGGATCCACAGTAAAAAAAAAAAAAAATCATTTGACATCTCAGAGAGCAGCTAAACTCACATATTTCTCAAATAGGTGAAACTGCTATATCTCCATTAACAAAGTTAATTCACTCTGGAATCATATTCGTTAGCAAAAATCTTAATAATTAACCAAAATTCACTTTTCCTTCCAATTAAAATACAACGTGGCAGTGTTATGTCAGCTCATGCATCCGATAAAACTTTTGTTATCTGAATCCATATTTGTTACCTGAATCAAAAAAGCAATGAAACAAATCTTTGTTACCTGAAACATTCGTTAGGCATTTGTTAGCCACAGTATCACTATAAAAAGAAAAAATATCCCTCAAAATGGATATAAAGGAAACAAATGAGATCATCTCAGAAACACCCAATCGTAAAGAATATGAAAATGAATGATTGTGCGAATATTCAAGTGGGGATAGGTTAGAAGTGGATGATAGGAAAATTCATATTTTGAAGTTGTGTCTAATATTGAACTGCGCTCTTGAACCTAAAATTGCTAAGTTGATAAAATTAGATATATTTATTTTGTATGTTACATATTTGTGTGTCATTTACATATAAGAATATTTTCTCTTTTAAATTTAAAAAAGAGATCTTTTTAATGAAATGCTTCACAATAAATACATTAGCTTTCTAACATTCTTCATTTTAATTAAAAGAGATATTTCAATTCAACACCTAAATGTAAAATATTGAGTATCTTTTAAATTTAACAGTGTTAAAAAGTCTTAAAGTTCTCATTTTTTCTTTATTTTACACTTATCTATCATGACTAATAGTAATATGAGTGTTTCACACTATTTAAAAATAAATACCCAGGTATTTTACATCACTGTGTATACATAGAAAGGAAATAATTCATAACAAATGTTCCATAAACAAATCATCTCAACGTTTATTGCTTACTGTTTTGCCTCTACATGTATCTTAAAGAATCAAAGCTACACAGTTCATCCAGAAAACAAAGAAAGTGTTAGTGTAACCAGTGGCGCCATATTATATGGCGCCGTGGGGCCTGAGCCCACCCAATAATTTTTAAATCTAGTGAACCCAATTTCCATTGTTTTATTTCATTATTTATTTCTATCCACGGAACAAAATTAATTTTATCATTTAACGGTGAAAAGGTATTGACAAATTTGATAAAATCAGGTAGCCAGCAAAGAATTCAAGTCGCCAGTAAAAAATATCCCCTCCTCCCACGTCAAAAAACAAAAAAAAAAATTTTTTTTTAGAATTCATTGCAGAAAAAATAAAAAGCATAGTTTAGAATTATTAGTTACACAGTTAGAATAGAACATAATTTACAAAGATAAAATCTAAGTTTTTCTGATGAAACATCCAAATTATTATCTCTGAAAAAAATATTGTAAAGGCTAGATTAATTAGTATAGAAAGATGCTAATTGCCAAATATATGAATAGTTGAGTACTACAAAATCTGATGATATCTAAAATAATAAAGCAGAAAAACAATTTTTTGTCTGTTTGTCGAAGTTGATTTAAAATTTGCAGTTGGTGAATTAATTTTTGCAAAATTAAAAATAAAAGTTACAAATTTTTTTGTTTGAATATAGTTTCTTAATTTGTTACTTAATATTGGGAGGGAGAAAAAATGCTGCTGTTCATTTCTTAGCTCAATTATTTTTATACCAAAAAAAAAAGAACGTTGCTAGATTAAATAATTTGGTTACCAGATAAAAAAAATTTGGTCACCAGTGGTGACCTGAGGACCGCATTTCTGAATCACTGCCATTGTCCGTGAGTATAAGTCAATGAGTAACCTGTTTTATATAATGCTCGACTGACATCCATAAAGGTTTTGTTCAATGTTTAGCTTTCTTCCCTTGCCAACTGTAGTCATATTCATGGTATGATGATATTACAGTAAATATCAGTGTTTTTTCTAATAATTTTTTTGTAAATATTAGTGTTTTAGTTTCTTTATAAGCAAGAACTCGTGAGAATGAAATTTAATAAAATTACAGTTTTATTAAAACATGATAACTTGATTTAGAGTTATCATCTTTCTCTATCTGTCGACTGTCCAAAGAAAAAAAAACTGGCTGTGCAATTTTACCAAAATATTTTTTGAGCCCACCCAATATTTTTTTTAAGTTGGTGCCACCTCGTGTAACTCAATAAAAAACATACCAACAAACGACCTTTTTATTTTTAATAATATTGGATTTAATCCTCAAAGTGTTTCGCCATTTAAAAATGTCAGTGCTTAGCAAATGTGAACTTTACTAAGCCAAAACATTTTGTGCATTCAAATACAGAATAATACGGTTGATTTCACAGTTACGAGATTTTCTATTGTAGTTGGTATATTCTAAATATTTCTCACAACCTTAATGAGACAGTATAACAACGGTCATCAGCTCACAATGGGGTAGAGTATGGGGCTAGCTTGTATCTCCATGCAATGTGTTTCGGGAAACTGTGAGCGGAGTAAGGTTCTTTACTTTTTGAATGACCTACTTATTTTACAGATCAAACAGAACTCAAATGTCTACGCACAGATGCCAGTGATACATGCTTCCCTCGTGTATGGCAATTCCAAAGAGCCACTGCGAACAGATCCTTGGAAACTATTGTGCATTCATCCAACATCTTAATCAAGATTTGTCACTGCTTTTTTCTTTACATGAATACTAATTGTTGCCAAGTGGAAAAGGTAACTTCTTTTAAGGGAACATTCGGTGCAAAAGGAAGCATTTATAAAAAATAACATTGAAGAGGCAAGACAAATGGATTTTGGACAAATTCCATTTAAGTATATGCAAACAATTTTAAGGTATAACTGAATTAAAAATATTTTCTACTTGAAAAATAGCAAATTAAGATGTTTTACGATTGAGTAAAATTTCATTCCCTTTCGATAAATAGTGTCACAATGTTTGAAACAGTTTGCAATAAAAACCCTTTGGACAGTTAGGATTGAAATAAATAGTGAATTAGCATACATTTCCATGGTGTTTATCTAACAGAACAGTGATAAACAAAAAGCTCCTTTAATTATGGCAGGAAATTACAAATGATTATATAATCATATTAAAAAAATAACGGTTGCTTAGTTGTAACAAAAAATTAAAGGTTATTTTATTGATTACTAGGATATAATGATTTAATTCACATGATTAGAATATATATATATCTATAGGGATAAACAGGGTAAAACTGGGTACTCTGTTTTCCCGCTGATGGGTTCTAGCCTGTTCACAGCGCCCGTCTTAACTACATCCATTAGCACAGGGGTGTAAAAACTGGGCTCCAATGAGTCGATTGCGACCACTAAATGTTTAGTATTCTTTACCTAATAAGAATACTAATGAAAATTAAGCAAAATATACTAATAAAACGTAGGTGAAGAATACTAGTAAAATTTAGTAGTGACAATCGGCCCATTGGCGACCAATTTTACACCCTTGCTACCCTTGCTTTAACGTCCCCTAGCAGTGTGTTAATCTGCATGTCCATTCACTGCTATTAGAAAAACATTCACCTCAAATGTATTAATTTTTTGCCGTCTTTTCTGCTCTTTATATAAATCCAGCCTGACGGATAGATTTAAGCAAGTAAGCCATTGTTTTTCATAGCTATCACACAATATTTTGAGGCGAAGTAGAAGTGTCTATGGCCAGCTATCCAGGAGAATGACCAAGATTGGTTTTTGGTCGTCTGTTGGAGTAAAACTGGGTACATATTTTTTTGCATTGGATTCTGCAATGAATTATTTTTTCACTCAACAGATGATGAAGGATGGATACAATGATCAGTCTACAAAGTGTGGGCACAGGAGGAGTGCATCTGATGCGAGAAGTAAAAACTGAGAAAGCCATTAAATGGCAACATTAATATATGCTTAAAAACCTGGAAAAAAGTTACTGACCTTAAAAAATGTATATACGAGTAAGGAGGGGTGTGATAGGAACGTTTTATGACTAAGCTTGTAATTTCAAAATGACAGTATATACTAGCTAAAGTGATGAATCCCCTTTAAAGTAGATTCATTCTGACTGACCACACAGATTCCAACAGTGTTTCCACTTCTGAAAACATTCCTGGAAATTTTCTTTCTGAAGAGTGTTAAGAATAGTCTCCGGATTTGCCTGTATGTCTTCAATTAAGTTAAATTGCTTCCCTTTCAGTGAGAGTTTCAATTTAGGAAAGAGGTAGAAGTCGTCTGTTGTTAGATCTGGAGTGGGGGGAGGACACGGGAATTTGGAATTCAGTTGAAAATTCCTTGATGGAGAACACACTATGAGCCGGTTTCTTTATCGTGGTGGAGAATCTAATTCTTGTCTCACCAGAGTGCAAACCTTTTCTTCTGTGCAAATACACAAATACACTTTTGTAATTGAATTTTTAACCCCCAGGGGCATATTCATGATGCACAGTACCCATTAAATTAAAATCCTCATACTGAGCAGTGACAGCACCTGTATTAAAATTTTTATGTTTGATTCAAAATGTATTACAATAAAGCTTTTGGTTGTTGATGTGTAAAAAAATAACTTCTGATTAGTACCTGGTTTTTCTCTACTACCAAAAATAGGAGTTGTTCCAGATGTTCCTAAAAAACACCTTTTCCCAAGTAGACAACAATTTTTCTGTAGCAATAGGTGTAGGTTTTCAATAGTCCAAATGTCCCCAAACACTTTTGTGGGGTGTTTCCGATATTCTCGTCCTTCTAGACTTTTGTAAACAAAGAAAACCATTAGGTACCTGGTTTTATCTTACTTTCCCCTATATCTATACATTTTAAATGGTGTAATAAGGTATTGAAACCTAATTGAATATAATTTGCAATGTTTCTGAAGATGTTTTGCCTTTTAAATAAATGAAACAAGCTCCAAATATAAAGGTGCAATCAGCTTGAAAATAGTATGTTTTATATCAGGCTTAAAAAACATTTCATTCAAATTCCATATGTAATTAAATCAGCAGTGATTCACATTGTCTTAACTTATTTTGAGATATAAAACTAATAACACTTTCATATAAAATAAGTAAAATTGCACAATAAATTACTGTATACAAAATAATTATTCTCTTAGCTTCTCATTCTAATTTTACAAATAAATCTAACCATAAATTGCAGACAAAGGAGAATAAAAGAAAGATAACATCTGCTCATGAACTATCGGGAAAGGATATATAGAAGAAGGAAACATTTTAATGAGTATAAGAATGATAAGCAGAGCAAGAACCTCTTACGTAGATATTGATTTTTTTTTTTTAACATTTAACCTCTTATCCAGTGACTAAAAAAATAAGCTAGGTGTGCAAAATGAAGCAATTTTTTTTAAACATCAGTGGCCACTGAATAGGTAACAATGCTGATATTTAATAATTTGAGAAGTTAATGTGGATTGTAAATGCTGATATTACTTATCATTTTTATGATTATATTTAATCGGTGTACTTATAAACACCAAAATGTGTAATTAATTTCCTTATTTTTTTGTTTAGCATATGGATGAATGCAAGTTTAAAATTATGTAATAACAGTAATTTTACAAAATAAAACTACAAGAAGAGCTATCAAAATATTTGTTCTAGTAACTAATTAAATTACTTATATGCAGTTCTCATTATTTCAATAATTATTAATTATAATTTTACTAATTAATGAATGAAAATATAGATGATGCTCCATGACATCCAATAAAAGGTTTAATTGTTGTGAAAACTTGGTAGCCACTCAGTACCTTAATAAGGGGGGAAAACGATTTCAATAAAAAATATTTCATTTTAATAAAAATAATAATAAATTTTATTATTATGTTTTTTAAATCAATATTTTCTTACACCCTAATTATTACACAATAATAGAAACAGAGGGCTGCTTTTTTTATTTCAAGCCAAGACCAGTTCACAGTTTAAATTGCCATGGCAGATAAAAATGACATTGACTTTTCTGTACAAATATTGTAGTTAAAAAACTCAATCAAAACTTTTATTGATTTTTCTCTTAACGATAGATATCCACTTTATATGGAGAGTAGAAAATAAGGTATTAATGTAAAAAAAAATTAACTGTTTTGAAAATAAATAATAAATAACATTGTTTAAAATAATAATGTTTGTTGTAATTTAAATTTTCAATATATCTAAATTTTGGTAAATACAAGAAAATTTTAGAATATTATTTATTATTAAAATATAATTATAAAAAGTAAATAATGTTAAGACGTTTCTGTGGACAATTACTGGTGCATGGGCCACCGATTGGTAACCATTGATCTACGTAACATAAAAAGTTAGAACACATACAACGCGTCCTCCTAAGGTGCACATTGTAAAGATTATTTGTATTTTACATCATTGTATTACATCATTGTTTATTGTATTTTACATCCAAAAATTAAATGTGCATAAAAATGTTTTACAAACTCTGCAGCTACATCTTTGGCCTGAAATCCTTGAGAATGCATCTTAATGGTAGCTTTGAATACGATTTTAAACCAATTTCTTATCTAAAAATACTAAAAATATAAAATAAAATCAATTACTTAAACAAAGTTATATATTTAGTACTACTATTTTTGATAAAACTGTTCTTAAACCCTTTCCTCCTAAGTATATTAGGAGAAACAAGAAATTAGTGAATATTATATATTTAAATGGCTATTGAAAAAGAAAACTGCCTCAATTCAACCGACATATAATACAAGGTGGTCACAAACATGTTAAAATTCTCTAATATTTCCAGGTCAGCAATGAAACAATGAAATTTTCATATGGAATTCCTTTTGACTGTTTTTGACATTTTTGACATTTGACGGATATTGCTTTGAGACCTATAAGCTACAAGGCTGTTTGCCCCGAATGAGCCATATTTTTATTCACAGCAACACATACATGACTTTGACAATTATATAAATCTTCTAGACAAGAGAGCACAAGGAAATAACAGAGAGTCACACCCGGGACGTAATTCCTTTCACAATCATTACAACACATGGTCACAAATACTTTATATCAAAATCCAATTTTAGTGTTAAAACTTCCCTGATAATAAATATTTTATTGGAAATAACATCGCATCCATGCATTGTGTCGTAATTCAGTAAAATGGATGTTTAAAAAAAATGCCATCACAAGATAAACACATAATCAAGTACGTGTAATATAAGGGTGGATTAAATAAAAATGGAACAGTGGTTATAATTTTATTTATTTTTGTAGGAGTGTGGCGAACTTTGTGTACAGAATAGAGTGGGTATGCAAGAAAGGCAACTCCTACTGAGGAAATGAACTTGCATTAGGTAGTCATGCAGAACCACGTGATATGCTCTGTTAATCAGCCAACAGTTTCGTTCGTCGGGTAATCAATTGTTTTTATTCATCTGCGTCTGCGGGATATTTACGAGTAATAAAAAGCAACCGAGTGTTATTCGTTATTTAGTGATAGAAGGATTTCGCAAAGTGCATCGGTGAATGAAGGCAGTCTACAGAGAACATGCACTGTCATTGACTCATGTGCAGGACAGACACAAGCACTTCCGCAATGGAAACTGGTGAAGTTTTGGTGGACAGTCTTGGAATACCCACCGTATAGCTCAGATTTATCGGCATGTGGCTATCCAATCTTTCGTCTGCTGAAAAAGGCATTGAAGGGTCACCGTTCTAGGCAGACAGTGAAATCATGAACAATGTTCAAAACTGGTTCTGATTTCAGTCAAAGGACTTCTATGAGCAAGGTAGTCACTTTTTAGTGAAACAGTGGGACAAGTGCTTGTGTAGATTTGGAGATTGTGTTTGAAATAAACCATGTCATTTCATTCTGTGGCTCCTGTTCCGTTCTCATTTGATCAGACCTAATATATAAATGATTTCATTTTTTAAGCTTTATAATGAAATCTATATATTTTTTAAAAGCAGTAGCTGTACAAAGATGATAATCTGTTCATTGTTTTAAAAAGTTTGGATCTGTAAAAAGACAAGAGAGAAACAAGTTATGTTGACCATTCATCTGAAACAAAGTACTACGGCCAATTTGAGAAAGATATACAAATTTTAAGGAAATGAATCATTTTTTCTCAAATTAGAATATAGATGAGCAGACAACAGGCCATGGTAGAATTGCAATAAACTATATTAAAAAATTATGTACTAAAGCTTGCATTTACAAAAAAAATAAGAAAATTAATTAACTTTGTGAAAAAAATGTTTGCTGTCTTTCTAGCATTTAAATGCATAAAAATGAAATAGTCTAGCTTTGACAACAAAATCATTACATTATTTAAAGTCATTATGCTTCGTATATTTAATATGATGAAACCTCACCATTTTCAGGTTCTACTATGCTGTTTTCTAGGTATAAACCATTAAGTAGTGTCCATTTTGACAAAATATGAAGAAAAAGAATTTGCTAAGCAAGCATATTAAAATAAATAAATAACTGCACTCATCATTTACAAAATTATGCTTTTTATCGTTTGTCATATTTCTAAATTATAGTCATGTAACATGCATTAATGTATGAGATTAATTGGTTTATAATAAATTTGTTTACACTTTTAATAGTTAATACATTCAGCAGTTATATTAAAAATAGAATACAAAAACTCAAACTATTTCAAAATTATTAGCTAATCTATGCTATAAAGCACATTGCTGAAGTTCACTTTTAAAAAAATTACAAAAATATAAACTGTCATTATCAGAAACAATTTTGATAGAATTGTCTCACACAAAAACAAGGTAAAAAGCAATTTATCTCAAAAACAATAAAGAAAATCATGCTACAAGCTTGGCTTATGAAACAATTTTTAAAAATTCTAGACTATTGTAACGAAACTTCACCATTTAAAAATGTAAAAGATGTTATCAGAGTAAACAATTTAGAAAAAACATAATACATTTAAAATCCAGATTCAGCCATTACCATCATAACAGGAAAAGTACTCAAATTCTTTTGTTCATCCATGTACATTACTGATATATCTGTACATACTACACTGCCTAGTATGCTAAAATTTAGCTTAGCTGCAAAACACAAAACAGTTGAAATTTTACATTCAGCTATTTCTGCCAAAAGACGTAAGTTTTTTAAAGATTTTGGGCAGCCATTTTCAACAGATTTTCAAATATGTTTCGTATGAAAGTAAAATTTAATTCAGAAATAAACGCATAGCACAATTAAAAATGTACTTTTAAAAATTACATTAATAGACAGCAATGTAACCAGTTTTTTTAAATAAATATGAATTTAATGCAGAGCTCAATTAAAGAATATCCTTAAGAAATTTACGCTCATGCACAATAATGCTTATGAATTAATTTGTGTACCTCTGTACAAACCCCATAGTCATCAAAAAATTATTTAAACTTAAAAGTATGTACCACAACTAAAAATGCACTTCCTGTAATTATCGTGCACACACAGTGTGTGGCTACCACTTGAAAAAACCTGGGTAGGATTGCAACTTAGAAAGGTTCCAAAACTTTTGGGGTGGGGGGGGGGTGGAATTCATCAGTAGGAGTGGGACTAACATATTTGACAGTGTCTTTACAAAACTGATCTGGATGGGGAAAAAAAGGCTGAGATGATTTATGGATTGACTGATAGGACAGGAAGAAATTTGCGAAAAAATAAATGCCGGACTTCCCTAAAATTAAGCTGACTGACCATTTATCCTAAAAACAGGACCTAGACGCGACCGGTTCCAGAACATTTATATGAGAGTCACACAGTACTGTAATCAAAATCTTTTGTGTGTCCCTATAAATGAATGATAACTTATGCATGTCATATTCTACAGTAAGAATCTTGTACAGCACCTGAAAAATCTATATATATATATATATATATATATATATATATATATATATTTCTCTTACATGGCAAGTAAATAAGGCTGAATTTCTAGCTTATAGTTTGGCAACAACCGTTGTTTCCAGAGCTCAGACCAATGAATGGACTAGATTTGATAAGATCAGTTCCGCCTCTAATATGGCAGCCATTGTGAGAGCAGTGAAACTTAAACTAGCAATTATTAAAAATAAAATAACATGTACGTAATCCAAAGCGTTTGATATGATTCCTCATTTTAATTTATGAGTAATATCATTAATTTCACATGAATTCTTAACTTTTATTTAGAATTTATTACGAATTTCATGCACATGAAAATCGAGAGAATAAAAATATCATCTGCCTAGATTGCACCTTCTACCATCTGTTGCTGTCTTGATGAAGTAAAAAATAATTTCTTTTTCAAAAATCAGTAATCAATTAGAACAGTAAAATGTCGAACAAATTTAAACAAAGATTAATGATATAAATAAACTATCTTCCTATCATGTAGTGTTTCTTTAAATAAATTTCAGCCGTGCTGTACAATATTATAGGTGCAATGAGTTTTAAACTAATTGTGTTTCCAAGATCCTTTTTTCATAGTATTTAAATGATTTATGCCCATTGGTAGCACCAATATAAATGCATTTTTAATTGTGTTTTCAATTACTTTTTTTAATTGAAAATTGTCAATTTCATTTGTAAAAATGATTTATGGTAATAGTCATTCCGGCTAGAATTGCTTGGGACCGCATAGTAGTCTTAATGTGAATTGCGAGCAATTCACCGTGGCTGGCGAGTGTTAGCGAGTAGGGGGCTGGGCCCCCTAGTATATATATAATTTCATTATGCGTGAAATAGTGTAACTTCATTGCTGTACGTTGCAAGCAATTTTTCTCTGCAGACCATTTAATTAAATTGCAATGACTGACCCTGCAAATGAATGATTAAACTTTGAACTCCATATTCAACAGAAAGAATGTTTCAGAAGATTGTCCATTCTAGAAAATTAAAGGGTAGGATGTCAGTCACCACTAAGGAACTACTGAAACAGAAGAGTTACTTGTTCAATAGAAAAATTACATTATTTCAAGACACCATGTTACTATGGTAAATACTAATAAAGAAACAAATATGTAATTTTTTAGTATGATAAATAAAGTAACATTAATTTCAAATGATTTTATGTATTGCAAACAAATAGAAATACTCTGGAGAGAATTTTGTGAGACATTGTTGGCTACATCTATGGATGCACTTTACTAATTTTAAAAAAGGCAGGGTGTAGTTTGCTGATTTTCAAAAGGGCAGGGTGCTGTGTTTATTTAGCACAACTTAGAAATGCATTAAATTTAATTGTTTGAAATATAATTGATATCATTAAAATGCACTGTAGACAATTTTCCCCACTGACCATAATGTAATGGAATACTTTTTAGTGTCCCTGTAAACAAATTATACATGCTATGCATATCATTTTTAATAACAATCATGCTATATTAAATGTGAATAACATATATTAATTACATGGCGATTCGAGTATATTTATGAAAGCTGGAGCATAGACAGATGACACACAAATGAATCAACATAAACACTTTTCAACTATGTTGGAAAATTTTTAAAAAGTAGAAAAAACAAATTCTGCATTAAAACATTTTTACTTCAGTTTTGAAAAAGATACAAAAAGATAAATTTATACTTAATGGAATTATATTCTATTTAATTTTTAATTTTTACATGTTGGTACACATCCAGATTATGCAAGATTGATTTAAATATAATGTAATATATTCAATATGGTGATTAAAGTATTTATTATTAGTAAGACACAACATTCACTACAGTATAATAATGTTAAAATAGTGTATTTAATATAGTGAAAATTTTCTAAAAATAGAGCAAAAAATTTTGAGAGGGTGGGGGAGAGGGAACTCTATATACTCCTCCCCAAGCAACAGCTTTTGAAAATTCTAAATTATATAGCTGTCGAAAGGGGAATTATTTGGTCAACTTGGACACCTCATTAAATCATTATTAAAGATAGCAAGAGGCTACATTAAAGAAAGAAAGACACTTTAGATTGATTGGCAACTTTCCATACATGAATAGATGACGAGAATTCAATGGTTCATTGAAAAATATCAAAACAATTCTGAATCAGTCACATTTATTTATGATTTTGTGCATTTTTCTCTAGATTACTGTGATTGATAAGAAATCCAAATGATTTTTTCCCGTTCTTTTCCATATGTTTCCAACATAATTCCAGGTAGAGAAAATTCCCCGATATTTCTATATTTTACAAGTTTTCCAGGTCTGTGCCCAACCTGTAAAAGAGTCAAATACAGTCGGATATACTTAAGACACCCACGGTTAATACACAATCCTCTTAAAAGGCAGATTCTTCTCGGTCCCTTGAACATCACCCATAAGACTAATGCTAAAATATCACATTTCATGTGCAAATGAATATTATGCAATTCTGTTTTTTACATGATAGTCTTTCAGTCCATTGAAGCAAAAAATCTAACTTAATATACGAATTCATAGACCAAGATACGAATTCTTCCTCTCTTCTCCACTGATGCCAATTTTATGGATATTTTTATATTCAGATAAAAACCACTATTTCCAAAGAGTTATATTCACCTAATTTAATATCAGATTAATTAAAGCGAATATTACTAATCTGAAATAGTGATAGATATTTGGATTAAAAACTCAGCTAATTTAGCAATAGTTGAATTTTCCTTTGATACTGCATCTTAAAATTGTTTGGCACTTGATCAGAGTATGTTTTTACTGAAGTAAAGAGACTGACAAATTTTTGTTGAATTTTATTATTTATTTTTCTTTTGTTGCGTGGTATACGCTATCGATTCTTTTTCCCTCTCATACAATGTAAAAAAAAAAGCTTTCCTAGTTCTGTGTGCTTCCCTTTATCTGTGTCATAATACAAAAAAATATGACTCTGAAAGCAAATAAAACAGCATTCGTAAAATCAATAAACAGTTCAGAATCAATGTTACATATCCTGCTAAACAATCAAGACATAATTGGAAAATTTTCAACTGCCTATTTATCTCAGAGAATAAAGGTAAAAACCAAAACAATATGATTATGTGTAAAAGATATTGTTCAACTGGTATACACAAACTTTGAACATATCTCTTAGTGGTTAACAGTGAAAGAGAAGGCTTTACAGATAGCAAAGGCAGAAACTTTGAACCAATAAGTAGATGGTTAAAAGCTGAATTTCAGAAGAAAAAAATTCATAACTTCGTCCATTCACAAGATATCAAATCCGCTTAAATTTGTTATAAATCCTCTTAATATCATTTAAAACTTTAATATTGACAAGTTTTTTATATCACCATCCCTTATAGCAAAAAAAAAAAAAAAAAAAAAAAAAAAAATCCCTGCCGGATTCGCCCGCAGACAAGTTAAATTTTGAAGTGGGCGATCCCAACAGTAGCATCATGGCAAAAAGGTCATTTCTTCTGCAATTCCCAACAAACAGGTGCCCCACGGTCTGCGTCTTCGAAATCTACCTGTGTCTGCTGGCCGAGTCGGCGGGGATTTTTTATTTTTCTTTTGACAGAGAGGATCCTTAAATTAAAACTATGCTTGACGAAAACATATGAAACAGTGAAATATACACGAAAGTGCGCAACCATGCAAATATTAAAATTGATTTAAAATCAGTTCTTTCTGATAAAAAAATCAGTTATTATTAACTGATTAAAATGCAATTGTTCAGGGGATAGCGATGTATTTCCTATATTATTCAAAACTGTTTCTAATAAGATTTAAAAAAAAATATATATTTCCCACTATTATTTAAACAAGCATTTACTTTACATTAATTTTTTTCTTTCTGATCAATTTAGCACAAAATTTTCAATAGCAATGTAATTAAGTCGCAGGTGATAAGTACACAGCTAAATAATAGACAATATTTTAACTGAAGTACAATAATACTATTTATCTTAAGATAAATTTAAGAGAAAGTAATACACAGTTGTAGTTTATTAATCAATCGCTCGCTCCCCTCCCCCGCACTTCTCTCTCTCTCGCTCTTTTATTATTTTTTTTATCACATACACATTAGGAGGATTTTTTGGCCAGAAACTCAGCTTTAATAGAATCAAAATCTGTTATTTTAAAATAAAATAGCATATTTTAATTTATTAAAACTGGCCAGTCTACAAGAACAAGCACAGATTCCCAGGACTAGATCTTTTCCGAGTCTGTACATTCAGGACCAATTCCGAGGAATCGATCCTTTTTGGAAACGATATATTTTGGACTGATTCCTAGGAATCCTTCCTTTTCGGAATCACTACATTTTGGACTAATTCCTAGGAATCGGTCCTTTTCGGTGTCGATTACGAGGATTCGGTCTTTTTCCGAGTCCATACATTCTAGACGGATTCCGAGGAATCGTTCCTTTTTGGATTCGTTGCATTTTGGAATGAATCCGAGGAATCGTTCCAAAAAGCACCTAATCCGAGGAATCTTTCCAAAAAGGAGCGATTCCTTTTTAAATTCTGGAATCGTTCCTTCAATTTCACTGCCGGAGTCATTCCTTTGAAATCGTTCCTTGACGAATGACACATCTCTACTTTGAACCAATAAATAGATGGTTAGACGGATTTAGAAATCAGTATTGAATGGTATATAAGCTTGTTTCTGGGGAAACAGCAGCAGTAAACACCAAAGATGTAGAGTGTTGGAGAAATACTATGCTTACGCAAACTGCCAAAGTATGCATTGGTTGGGACATCTTCAATGCTGTCAAATGGGGACTGTTCTTCAAAGTAATCAATTAAAACATTCGCTCTGAAAAGAAGCAAATATGCTGGAGGGAAGTGCAGTTCAGATGGAGTTTTTATCAGATGAAATACAGATGGTACAGAAAAAATTAAACTCTTAGTTATTGGTAACTCATGAAATCAACACTGCTTAAACAAAATGAAGAGTTCATCCATTGAATATGCAAACCAAAAACTGATTTGGATGACTGGGTACAACAAGTATGACTGTGGTTGTATATATTTCTTTTATGACTTTTATGTTTTGCTTATTTTTTGCCAAGCTAACAATATTTATTTTCACTAAGATTAATAAGGGTAGATATTTTTTAATAGATTGAAAATTAAGGATTGGTTATAATGCTATACTCATTATCACAAATACCACTAAATATAATTTTAATAACTGGGGTTCTACTGCAAAGATATAATATTTTTAATTTGTATGAAAGCACTTAGTCTAGCAGAAAAATAAATTTTTTGTTTAATTTTTGGTTGTAATGTATTAATTTTTAATAAAGCCATATTTGAAACCCTATTTATCTTCAGTTATTATTTCTTTCGATCTCATAGAAACAAACAATGAGTCAAACTTGATTACAGTTAAATTTTAATCTAAACATGCATAAAAGACACAATTTTTGACAGTAAACATATAAATGACAGCTCTACAGTTCATTTAGACAATAAGATGTATAAATAGGCTCATTTTCTGCAACATTACACAAATCATGTTTAATATGCAATCCTGCTTAATACACGACATTTGTCCAATCTCTTGAAATACAGTTTAAACCAGGTTCTATCGTAACATAAAATGGAATGAATGGATACAGAATATGGACTCAGGAATGAATAGGAACTCAGAGTATGTTTTTTCTGAAGTAGAGAGACTGATAAATGTTTGTTGAATTTTGTTATTTATTTTTCTTTTGTTGCGTGGTATATGCTATCGATTCTTTTTCCCACTCATACAATGTAAAAAAAAATGCCTCCCTAGTACTGTGTGCTTGCGTTTATCTGTGTCAAAATACAAAAAAATATGACTCTGAAAGCAATGGTAGATAAAGCAGCATTCACAAGATCAATAAACAGTTTGGAATCAATGTTATGTATCCTGCTAAACAATCCAGTCATAACTGAAAAAAT
Organism: Maratus michaelseni; assembly: GCA_963931845.1. NCBI lineage: Eukaryota > Metazoa > Arthropoda > Arachnida > Araneae > Salticidae > Maratus > Maratus michaelseni. The sequence continues at coordinate 308,606,022 of OZ007598.1, read as the reverse complement.
TTCCGTTTCTTTTTTTCCTCCAGAGAATACAGGTAAAAACAAAATATGATGGCATGTAAACGATATTGTTTGACTGGTATACTCAAAATTTGGACATATCACTTAGTGGTCAGCAGTGAAACAGAAGTCTTTATGGATAGTAAAGTCAGAGATGAGTAGATGGCTGGACCAATTTAGTATTGTTATTGAATCGTATACAGACTTGTTTCTGGGGAAACAGCAAAAGTGAATACCAAAGATATAGAGTGTTGAAGAAACACCATGCTTATGTAAACTGCCAAAGTATACAGTGGTGGTGACATCGTCAATGTTGTCAAATGGAGACTGTTTTAAAGTAATCAATTAAAACATTTGCTGTGAAAATGGGCAAATATGCTGGAGGGATGTACAGTTCAGCTCGAGTTCTGGTCAGATGAAATACAGACAGCACAGAAAAAATGTCTTTGTGATTGATAACTCATAAAATCACCACTGCTTAAATAAAATGAAGAGTTCATTCATTGAATATGCAAACCAGAAACATATTTGGGTGACTGGATAAGGTACAACAAGTATAACTGTGGTTGTATTTTTTTCCTTTATGACTTTTATGTTTTGTTTACTTTTTGCCATGCTTACAATATTTATTTCCACTTAGATTAATAAGGATATTCTTTTTATATTGAGAATTAAGGACTGATTATAATGGTATACTCATTATCACACATTTAGTAACTGGGTTCTGCTGCACAGATTTAATATCTTTGGTTTGTCTTAAAAAACTTAGTCTAGCAAGAAAATTATTTTTCTTGTTTAATTTTTGGTTGTAACGTATTAATTTTTAATAAAGTCATTTTTGAAACCATATTTATATTCAGTTATTATTCCAGTAGTTCTCATAAAAACAAACAATGAGTCAAACTTGTATACACTTAAATTTTAAAGAAAATACACAATTTTTGACAGTAAACATATAAATGAAAGCTCTACAGTTCATTTAGACAATTAGATGTATAAATAGGCTCATTTTCTGCGAAATTATACAAATCACGTTAAATATGCAATCCTTTTTAATACACGACAATGTCTAATCCCTTGAAATGCATTTCCAACGAGATTCAACTGTGTCATAAAATGGGATGAATAGGAACAGAACGAAATAAAATGACTAAAACAATCATCTTAAAAATATATACAAGTCTTTTTAAGCACTTTATTTTATGTGAGTTTGCAACTTGATAATAAGTTGAGAAATTAAGTTGTACAGTGATGGCATCACTAGTTTCACACTTAGAAGTTTGGAAACTTAAATAAAAATCACAAGCATTTGATTTTTACAAAGCAAATACAAAGTAAATACAAAACAACTGCTAATGAAGCTACAGAATTATTATTTTTTGTTATATATAAGCATTATAAAACGGTACTCTATATCAGTATTTTTTTTATTAAATGATTTCCTGTAAATAATACTTTATTATTGTGACATTATATAATTGTATTAATGTGTGGAATTAATAGGAACAGAGTATTTATTGTGTTAAAATTTTGAGACTTATTTTTATTTAAGCATTATAAAATGGTACTCTATACCAGTTCATTTATTTTTATTAAATGGTTTCCTGTAAGTAATATCTTATTATTGTGACATCATATAATTATATTAATGTGTGGATTTAATGGGATCAGAGTATTTATTGTGTTAGAATTTTGAGACTTATTTTTATTTTCAGATTTAAAAAAAAGTCACACTATCTTCATGTTTTAAGAACATGATAAGCTATAAGAATGAGATCAGTGATTTATTTTTGTATTACATTGATAGATGATTTCATAAAAAGTTTAAATAACAAAATATTATTTTTATGTAACAATACGTAATTGTTTGATAAAACTTTGTGTTTCTATCACCCCTAACAGTTGTTACTCATTCGCTTTGATCTTACAGAAAGAGAAATAGGAATACACATGGATTTTATTTAGCATTTTTTAAATATTATTTATTGCTCATTTTTTAACTTTATGTTGTTATGATATAAAAACAAGGTAAGATCCAAATTTTATAAATGAATTTTTGCTTTAAAATTACCTAATATTTGATTTTTTATAGTTACTATTGAAAATTGTTTTAACTCACCCTATTTTATAGTATAGCTCAAATGAAATTTCATTGAATACTGAAAAATGTTATATGATTTTGTAATATAAGGTAAGTTCAATCAAGACAGGTGTGAGATTAACAAATTTGATAAATGAAGGGATTTTTTTATGGTCTCAGATAAATACATAGATTTCCTTTACAAAAATCAACTGTAAAAAGAATAATGTTTTGTATCATGGAGAGAAAGGCTTTTTATGCTTGTATCATCAAGACGAAATTTTTATAAACATTCTTCATGTGATATAATCCTTTACATAACATAAAAGACATTTTTCATTTGCTTCAGTACACATAACTTTTAATGCTTGAACAACTGTATGAATTATATAAAATTCACAGAAGTAATGCTCAAAGCACTGCACGAATCTTACTTGTTTTGTACAAATAAGCTTGTTCCAAAAACGTTTTTTACAGAAATACCAAATTAATAAACAATATGAAATAAATATTACTTGCAGATAGGATGCATTTTAATACATAAAATTTCTGAATAAAATAGGCAACTGATATAAAAGTTTGAAAATTACAACTTGAAATGGACCAGATTTATTTTTCACATTGCAGCAGTCAAAGTGTTAAATTAACATCTTAGGAAAATTGTTTAGAGCATATACCATTAATGAAATGCTTTTTTTATATGAAATGAAGGTTATCTTTATAACAGACTGTTTCAAAAATGCTTATAAAACGATTAGCTTTGCATCGTTGAGAACATGCAACATGTATTTTAAGAAATCCTCTAGAATATAATTCAGACAAATGTTTCTTTCATTTCTGCTAACATGTAGATGTGTTTTTAGATGGCCACTTTGTGAATGTTCATTAGGGCATGCATCACAAATGAAAGGTCTTTCAGTTTGTATGGGTAATATAATGTCTCTTTAATTGGCCACTTTGTGAAAATCCTTTGGAACATATTTCACAAACAAAAGGTTTTTCCTTTGTGTGGATACGCAAGTGTACTTTGAGATAACCACTTTCTGAAAATCCTTTGGAACATATTTTACAAACAAAAGGTTTTTCTTTTGTATGGATACGCAAGTGATTTTTCAGATGACCACTTTGTGAAAATCCTTTGAAACATATTTCACAAACAAAAGGTTTTTCCTTTGTATGGATACGCAAGTGTACTTTCAGAAAACCACTTTCTGAAAATCTTTTGGAACATATTTCACAAACGAAAGGTTTTTCCTTTGTATGGATACGCAAGTGATTTTTTAGATTGCTTCTTACTGAAAATTCTTTGAAACATATTTCACAAACAAAAGGTTTTGCCTTAGTATGTGTACGCAAGTGTACTTTCAGGTTGCTACTTACTGAAAAACCTTTGGAACATATTTCACAAATAAAAGGTTTTTCCTTTGTATGGGTACGCAAATGTCTTTTAAGATTTTGATTTTGTGAAAATTTTTTCAAGCATATTTCACAAGCAAAACGTTTTTCCTTGGTATGGGTATACAAATGTTTTTTAAGAGTACCATTTTCTGAAAAATTTTTCAAGCATATTTCACAAACGAAAAGTTTTTCCTTTGTATGGGTGCGCAAGTGTACTTTTAGAGTACTACTTCGTGAAAATCTTTTTAAGCATATTTCACAAACAAACAGTTTTTCCTTTGTATGGGTGTGTAGGTGCTCTTTCAGATTACTACTTACTGAAAATCCTTTGGAACATATTTCACAAACAAAAGGTTTTTCCTTTGTATGGGTGCGCAAGTGTATTTTTAGACTTCCATTTTGTGAAAATACTTTACAACATATTTTACAAACAAAAGATTTTCCCTTTTTATGGTTTTCCAAATGTTTTTTTGCAGGACAACATTGTGAAAATACTTCGGAATATATTTCACTAGTAAAAGTTTTTTCTGTTGCTTGAGACTGACTCTGAGGCACTGACATTTTCTTTAGAGAAAATATTTATATTCATGGAACACAGAAAATAATATATCTGCATAAAAATATACTTTGTTGAAATTCTGTAAGAAAATGTATTAAATACATTAAAAACAAGTATGTCAGTTGTCCATCTTTTAATCTAAAATGTAAAAAAATAATAAGGAAATCTTCTTTCATGCAGATTTAAGTAAATGTTAATTATGAATTTTCAAAACAGCCACAAAATGAATATAAGAAATACTTGTAGAAACTTGGTTTACATATTAACTTTTTAGAACATGAATGGTTTGTAGTACCAAAAGAACGTTAGTAGCATCGTCTATAGGACAACATATTTTTAAAGACTAAATATCATCTTTGAATGATATTCTTAATTAACGTAAAGTCAAGTACTAGTAACTTAAAAGTAATAAATATCAAATAGAAGAGACTAATTTTATGAGAAACAATATCATAGTAAACGCGGTAGCATTTGCTATAATATGTTTAAGAAATAGAAAATGCAAACGTTTTTCTGAAATATCTGGCGAACCAGTTGACATACGACAGTGATTTTTTTTTAAAGATAGAACTCGACGAGACGAATAAAATGATAGGATTGAAAAAATTACTGTTAATTACTATAGCTTTTTATTTAACTTCGAACGAAAAAATGAAGACGCAAAGTTCAACAAAGTCTAGCTAACGTTTACCTGGAAGGATTAACTTCGTTTTTGTTTTATTTTTTTCCTATTGGTAAAACTTAGAATAGGTTTTTTTTTATATTTGTATGTTTGAGGGTCGCTGAGGAAATCGAATTTATGTTGTAAAGCTCCGGTTGAACATTGGTTTTTCTTTTCTTTCTTTATCATAGCAAACGCGCGCGTTTGCACGAAAATTTAAATAAATATTATTATTATGTATGCAACAGAATTCATTCAAATTAAATAAATCACGTGTCAAACATGCTTATTTGTTTTTATTTTCTTACTAGCGTAAATGCCCGCTATAGGACGGTGGATAGAAAGATCTATGATAAGGGAGTCTTGGTTTAAATAAATAATATTATTATTATGTAACAGAATTCATTCAAATTAAATAAATCACATGACAAACATGCTTATTTGTTTTTATTTTCATACTAGCGTAAATGCCCGTTATAGAACAGTAATCGTAGGTAGAAATCATGGTTTTCACATTAAATTTGAAATAATACTCATATAATATTCATCGACAATGAGGAAATATATATATTGGAAAATTATATCGCCTAACAGGATCCTGCTATTTATGTTCAAACTCACTAAACATTTTATATGCTTATGTAAAAGAATTGTGTTTCATAATTTCATGTAATTCACGTAAAATATGCGGCAAACAATTTTCGGTACTATTATCCCGCCGACCACTTTTCATAACAAAAATTTATCGCCAAACTGTAACGCCAAATAAAAGGGAGAACGTTGCCATTGGAATATCAGAATAAATAAATAAATAAAATATAAGAATTTACGGACACAATTGTTATTTTAATTAATGAAATAACTAACTAATAAATCAGTAAAACATAATGAAAAATAGACGCAAATGTCGAATTAAAAACCACTTGATGACGTAACAAACACGTATAATGCTTCTGACATCAAGTAAATGGGACTGCATTTTTGGCGTTTAATCTTTGAGTTGGCGATAGTATTTTTTTATGAAAAGTGGTTGACGGGATGATAGAGAAGAACCCAATTTTCAATGTCGTTGTTATTAAGTCATTCCTGTACAGCTTGTGCTGTATCTTTTATTTTGGTACTTTTCCGTTATACCAACACCATGCCAAAATGTTTACTAATGCGCCAATTATTTCAACCCTGACCGAGAAGATGTTGTCTACAAATCGTGTTGTCATGCAAACCGTGCCGAACCTTGTGATTTGTTATTTATTGAATGTAAAATATTTTTCTGTACTTTTCCGTTATACAAAAACTATTGTCGCCAAGCGTAATGGTAAGCGCAAAATAAAATTCCCGTGAATCAAAACACTTGAAAAAAAAAAAAAACAATGTTGAAACGAAAGTGAGCATTTGAAAAATATAACATTTGAAAATTACAGACTTTTAAGCACTATTTTATTAAAATTAAAACACAAATATATACTTAAAATAAGAAAACAGATAATTGTTATACAATAAAGGGAAAAATCCTGTGCCGGTAGATTTAGTGGGCTCTTATTGGCGATAAATGTTTGATGTGGTTGTTGCGACCTTGTGAAAATTCTTCAATCATATCCACATTTACACTGTATCCATATTGTTGCTATAATATCTTTTGGTACTTTTCGGTTAACCAGCTGCCAGTGAAGTATATATATACACACACACATATATATATATTTCACTGACTCCCGGCTAGCCGAAAAGTACCTATTTTTTTTGTTTCTCGCTAACATTGTCTGTAGACTCGATTACGGAATATTAGAAAATCTATCATTATTATCATCTAAACGGTCATGAATAATGTGCCATAATCAGGCTGCATATTATTACACATAATTTTCATGTATGGTTTGGTGAAACATTGAACTTTAAATTCTGTTAAAGACTGCATTTTATCTCGAAAAGGTGGACACCCTGTTACAAAGTTATGTGGTTTGAAATGATCAGAAAGACAAACTTGAATCAATGATTATAATCCCGCGATTTTGTTCATGTGAGCCGCCAATATTGACATCCAGTTTGTTGGAGAACCCAGTTTGGTGTTAAATCGTTACATTACGCGTTATATAACCAAACCGGAAAAAAAATCTTTAGGAAGAGATTTGGAAGACCATTGACGAAAACAAAAGTCTCGGTGCCAGATTACGCGCTTTTGCCAGATAAAACTTGGTTAGTCGAAAAACTGGAAGTTACGAAGCCGTATACAAAATTCTTGGCCATAAATGTTTCTATCTATGGGATGCTGTGCAATACTTAAATACCATGAAAAAAGACCGACGAAGAAAACTGAAATTCACTATGATTTGGTTTTATTGGCAAAAGAGGATGAACGATCTACTGAAATTTACTGTCGTAATTTTATTGATGATTATTACCCGAACAAATTGGAAAACATGTGTTTATACGAATTGGCCACTAGGTACTAATACGAACGACATAAACCAAAGTCTGTGGAATATTGCGAATTAAAAAAGAACCTCAGTTGGTTCGGAAAACTTTTGAAACCAGTTGTTTTGAAAACGCCCTGTCATAACACGAAAACAGATGCTGGAATTGAGTTGTACTATCATCATTCTTTGCTGATGTTGTTCAAGCAATGGCAAAACGAAGAAGACCTATTGGGAGAATTTAAACTCTACCGTTAATCCTTTGAGCACAATGTGAAAAAAATTTCAGAGATGGAAGAATGTCGCGAAACAAAACAACGATTACAAGCTGCAATCGACTTGGCTGAAAAGTTGCAACAAGAAAGTGATTTGCACAACCAGCTTTAAAATATCGAAGAACCAAATGAAGACGTTGATATGATATCCGCAGATTCTGATAACACTGAAACTCACCAGGAAATTGTTATTAATGAAGATAAATTGAACAAAAAAAAATGAATGCTGACCAAAGGAAAATATTCTAATCAATTATAAAGCACATAGAAGAACAAAAGAAAGACCCGTCTATTCCACCCATAAATCTGATTGTACGCGTAGTTACTGGTAGAGGAAAAATCTTTCTAATTTAATTACTCAGTCAAAAAGTTCGTTTGATGAGTAATCAGATTAATGATGCTGCTGCAGTACTAGCACCAACGAGAATTGCTGCCTTCAGCATTGGAAGAATTACAATTCACACGTTTTTCAAATTGCCCGTCCAACATACGAATGAAACAGAATAATTTAAGCTTAATTCTGACGATTTGAAATTATTTAAGCAACAATGGAAATCATTGGATTTAGTAATTATCGATGAGTGCAGTATGGTTTTGAATGTACTTTAGCGATGATCAGCTAACGATATAGCGAATGTTGTAAACACAAGCGAGATTACTGTTTTGGTGGCAAAAACATTATTTTGTTTAGGGATTTATTGCAGCTAGCACCCGTAAAGGCCCAATTTTGATTTCAGGAACTCCCTTTAAACAAAGTGAAACAATTGTTTGGTGGTGTTGGTACATTAAACTTTTGGTACGAATTTGAATACAGTGAGCTAACAATGAACATTGTGTTATATACATAAAAAATATATATATCGTGGCATAACTTTCTTAAATAACAGTCTCATGCACCAAATAACGATGCAAAATCAAAACTCAATTTTTATAGCAACATCACTGAACTGATCGTTAGTAATAATTATCAGAACCTAATATTCAGCCCCATTCAGCGATTTTAAGAAAGACTAAGAAGAGTAGTAAGGAAAGATACCACTGAAAGAACAACTCAGCCTATAGCAGGCGACTTCAGTGCAGCAGAAACAGTCCATGGATACGACCGAGACACTTATAGAATCCAGTTTCTTTATGAGCTATGGAAAACCACCATTTAATTATTGATGTGATGGTCCCCTGACATTTGAGAGATCAGGTAGACATGAAAAAATGCTACTTTGGCGATAAACAGTCAACGATTTGGCGAGTGTTGTGAAAACAATGTAACAATAAAATTTTGACAATAGCAAAATTTTTTGCTTTTCAAAATATTAAAAAAACTTGAATGATGAGTAGTATAATGACTAGTTTAAATGACTAGTATTAAAAAATGCTCTGAAGAGCACCAAAAAAGGTTAATATGTTTAAGTATGAAAAAGGGTTGGACAAGTGCTTCTAATTGAGCATGAGAAAGGAAAGGGGTTCCTTCTTGTCTGCAGCTCACTGTCAATGCCAACTTTTAAAAAAATCATATTCGCGCTTTTTCCATATAAATGAAATCACTCACAGTTACGATAAAAATGTATAGTTTAAAGACGTAGCCAGTACAGACGCAGCTTGATTAAACATGAATGTAAGGTGACATAGTACCAAAAACCTTAGTTCCTGCAGCGTATCACACTCATGCAGTGCTACCAAGCATGCCTGCAGTGTAGAACTGCACAGAAAATTGATTTGTATTGCAGTGCAGAGTGTTGCAACATTCTGAACAGGAACAATTTCACATATGCACGCATTACAGTATAATGCATTCATTGATTGAAATTATATGCAAGTGGCTGTGGCTCCACAATGCAATATGCAGTACAGCAATGCATATGTAAGTTATAAACGAACATTAGGCGCATATACCTTTATTACGGCTGTACAAAAGAACAGTGCGGACTTGCACTGAGGCTCAAAAGTATAATAGGAGTGTACAGTGTAGTATAGTCTGTAGATCAATAATGGTACACAGTGCACTGTACAAAGTTGCATTGCAGACGCACGTCCAGTACAACAGTAGAACAGTGCAGTTGACATATAAAGCAAGTTGGAAAGTTTTACTACAGTACCGCAAATTTCTTTTATATGAAAAAGCGCGATTATGATTTTTTCAAAAGTTGGCATTGACAGTGAGCTGCAGCCAAGAAGGAACCCTTTTCCTTTCTCATGCTCAATTAGAAGCACTTGTCCAACCCTTTTTCATACTTAAACATATTAACCTTTTTTGGTGCTCTTCAGAGCATTTTTTAATACTAGTAAATAAATACTATAAAATATATGGGTGACAATTAATTTGTAGCTTAAGAAATCTGAAACAAAAGCAAATAAATTCAAAATGACAAAAATAATTTCTGTTACTCAGACAGATCATTGGGATTTATTGACCAGTTATAAAAGCTCCCAAAGATCTTTTTTGATATTTTCTTGTCTGTTTCGCACGTAAAAGTGAAACTATCTGGTGACATATTTTGACACCAGTGGTGTTTTTTCAGAAAAATAATGAAAATATGAAAAATAATTGAAAATTTCCACTTTTAACACTGGTTCAACACTGAAGGGTTTTTGGAGAAAGGGTAAATAAGATACAGGTTTTAAACATTTGATTATTGTCAAATTTGCAGCTGCTTTTTCCCCAAGTGGTAAACACAATGCACCATCCATGTTCTTAAAAGTTAAACAAATCCATTATTTACAGGGTTTGAAATTCATTTTCTGCCATGAGGGGAGTTTCCTTACCAACGTTTGAAGAGAGTAGAACAGTTCGGGAAAGATAGAATATTATCTTTAACCCTGATTTCAGTTTAACATTTTTAAAGAATTATAAGTATTAATACATTGGAAAGCATCCCTGAAATAATTTATATTAACAATTAATAAAATTGTAGCCAAATGATATGTGAATTTTATAATTTGATATCTTATGGTCTTAATTTTATAGTGGCATTGCTTCTATAATTTTTTTTTTCAAAAAGAATATTTTCGAAATGAAATTCCTTCTATGGGAGGCTGCCATCAATAAAACACTCTGTAACAGGATTTTGAAATTTGGGAATGAATTCTACCATTCAGCTCTGAATTTCAGGCCTTGATTTAAAAAATAATTTACATACATGGGTGAAAACAATTTTACAAAAGCTTTTCATGTCCGCAATTTTATATATTTTTATAACAGTATTAACAATTGTTACTGCCATCTCTTCAAAAAAATAATAAATATTTAGTTTAAACCAATTTCCACTCTATTTTTTCCCAATTTACCCATTTTAAGAATTTCAAATTATGCGGTCATAGGACATTTAAATCAGAGGAAATGAAAAAAGAACACCATTTTCAACATTTAATATCTTAACCCTTTATCTAGTGACGGTACTTATAAGTACCAGTAAAATAACTTGTTCTAAAATTCATTTAATACATCGATTAGTAGTAATACAGTTTAGAATGAGTTATAGATGCATTAATTTATCTTGTTCCAAAAGCGTTATTGGTTACACAAAACAAAAACATTTTTAAAAGGATGATTTCTTTTGCCTTTGCATCTTTTCAGCTAGCTTTCTTGGCGTTGGGAGAGGGGGGGGGGTTTCAATTCGGAAATATTTCTATATTTCTATTGTAAGAACATTATATTTGTACATTTCCTAATTCTACGAAATACTATGAAAAATATTTAAAATAAAATATTTGAGTGGGGTTATAAATATTGCACAAAATCCCTATAAATTCAAATTTAATTAATCCTTCTAAAATTTATTAAATAAATATGGAAATCTTCTAATATATTTACAAAAATTCACAAAAAATGTTTTAGAAGATAAAATTTTTATGAATTCATAATTCAGTACATAAAGGGTTAAAATACAGGGTAAAATTAAACTTCCTCTATAAACTGCATCCTACAGTGCAAATGGGTGAAAGGAATGCACCGAAATTTGGTATATAGTGTATATACAAGATGTAATCACGGAATTTAAAAAAAATGTTGCAAAATCTCCACCAGAGGGCGCTTTTCCCAGAAAAACATTAATTTAACACAATAAATGACCATAACAGAATACAGAAACAATATTAACAATCCAGAACAAGAATTATGAGTAATAAAATGAAAAACCAGGAAAAGCTGTCAATTCTAGGAAAAAAATGTCAAAAACAGGTTAGAGTATAAAACGTTTGCAGATGTTGTCATGTTTTATGTCGATGTTTCCGGCTGTAATGATGATGGTTTCTTTAGTTGAATGTGCGTTATTGGTGAAGCTGTTTTATGAAAACAAAGGAAATGCTTCTGCTGCAGTTCTTGAATTTTGCCATATAAAGAACCTACGGCATTGACCAATGTCTACCAAAGGTATCCAGGCCATGATTAAGAGATTTGAAGAGACGGGGAAATTGGGAGTTAAACCTGGAAGAGGCCGTAAACCTGTCACACTAGTACATGTTGATGCCGTCAAGACAGCTGCTGTCGCACAGTCATAGATATCAGAGTTTGGGGGCAGTAGCACACATGCAGTTTCTCGACAGACGGGCTGCTCAGAAACAATTATGCACTACTTCCCATACAAGATGCACCATAGCCAAGAGCTGCTGAATAGGGACAAGCCACAACGTCTCTCATTCGCAGTCAGTTTTCTCAACAGAATGAATGTTGATCTGTAATGGCCTGGGAATATTCTGTGGAGCAACGAGACTCGTTTCTACCTCACTGGGACAGTCAACACACACAATTGCAACATTTGGGCTCAGAAAAATCTCCAGATGCACACTGAAATTCTCCTACATTCTCCAAAGGTGACTGACTGTCTTGTGTGGATTCATGGCAATATTCATCCTTGGGTTATTCTTCTTTGGGGAAATAACTGCATGTGGTGCTGTCACATTCCTGTGGTCCTGCCGTTATAGGCGGTCAGTACCATGACATGCTGCAGACGTTTGTTGTGCCTCAACTACAGCAAAGGCAGGCCCTTACATCGACTCTTTTCATGCAGGATGATGCGCCCCCACATAACCATGAGTCTGTGAAGGCGCTATTGCTACAACACTTCACAGACAAGCATGTTATTAGTCACTTCTTTTGTAATTCATGGCCACCCTTGTTCTCTGGATCTAAATCTGTGTGATTTCTGGTTATGGGGCCACTTAAAATATCTGGTGTATAGTGGAGGTGTTGCGACGTCGAATGACTTAAAAAACTCCATAACACTTCATATGCCAAGAATCACAACTGATCAGTTACGATCGGTTGTTGAATACACTGTCCAATGACTTGAAATTTTTGTGAATGAGGATGGTCATATGGAGCATCTTTCCCTACTTCGTACTGGACATGATTAACAACTTCTCCTCTTATGCAATTTCATTCTAATCTATTCTTGTTTCTGCAAACTGAACTTTTTTTCCTCAAACAGCGTACTGTTATTTTTTCCTTACCTTTAGAAATGGAGTTTGATGACAACGTGACCAGAAAATAGTCAATAAATGTTAATATTGTTTCTGAATTCGGTTTTGGCCATTTATTGTGTTAAATTTAATGTTTATTCGGAAAAAGCACCCTCTGGTGGGCATTTTTTCTTTCGAAATTCCGTGAGTGCATGTCGTGTATAGGGAAGTTGCAATCAGCTGATCAACCATTGTACTTAAACTGGAGGTCAGGGTAGTTCCACCAATCAGAACTGCCTATTTATAGTGTAGGTATAGTGCCTATACCTCACACATGACATCAATTTCAACTGCCCTATAGTCTATATACCAAATTTTGTTGTATTCCATTCACTCGTTTGTGCTGTAGGCTGCTATTTATAGGGAAGGTTTAATTATAACCCCCCTGTATATACAATTTTAAAACACAATTTTTCGAGAGATAAAAGACATAAATGTGCTCTTTCATTCCAGATATTTATAAAATTACAACATTCAGAACCAATATTTATAAAGGGTTTCAAACTGTCAGACATTTGTTAAGCAGAAATTTGACATAACAGCTTATGTGCAAGATTAAAAAGAAATTTTACATCTGGAATAAAACTTTTGGTGACTAATTATACTTCAGATTATAATAAATATGCTGAACATAAATAAAATTGTATTTAAGTATTTTACAAAGTTGTATTTAGTGTATGCAAGATTTTGAAATTTTCAACATTATAACCATTAAAAACAATATTTTTTTGAACTCCAAAAAGGAAAATTTAGGTTTGATTTATGCAGACACGTAAAATATATTTTGAAAAATTTTAGGAAAAATATTGAAACTTTTTTGAGCTATCCTGCATTTTATGTCCCAAATTCTCATTTTGAAGAAATTGACATCAAACTTTTATTTAATAAAAAGTTAAAATTTCAGTGCAAATTCACCTTGTTTAATAATTAAAATTCATAAAGATACAACTATATGTAAATATATTGCTTGAAAGTGCATAAAAACATACATTTTTAAAAGAACATACTCAAAACATTTTTAAAAGAACTTTAATGTGCTTTTAAATGTTTTATGTATGTTTTTACGTGCCTTCAAGCAATATATTTACGTATAGTTGTATCTTTATGAATTTAAAAATTTTATTATTAAACTTATTTACATTTTGGGCATTTTGGTGTTTAACTAGAGTAATTGTATGAAAATTTTAATGTGGCTTCTTTTATAATGTCAGAAAAGATTATCCTTTAACATATTTAAAAAAATATAAATCAAGTTCTTGAAAGTTTAAAAATCACATGATCCCTTAAACTGTCAAAATAACAACAGATGCAATTTTAAATAGACTAAATTTCAAGAAGTGAGGTGCAACATATTCTCTATCAGTTTTAATCTAATTAACAAATTTATTAGTAGAATTTTTCTAATTAACAAAATATTCATTTCTTAACCCTATGCAATTAATTTAATATTTGTCCCAGAAAAATAATTGTAACCTATTTTACTGTTTTCTATTACGTTAGGATTAGTTATGATCGGGGCAGGACAGGAAAGGGGGAGGTGAGACAAACTTAAGTGATACAACATAACTAAGGAGAACCCTGAGTAATGTGGCTCTAAACCATCATGGAATGCTTAAACTGAAAAAAAGGCAAAACGTTTGATTATTTTTCATAAATAGTGGTTACCAAGAGTTGCAGATAAAATATGAATGCTTAGTTGGTAACCATATAACTTGCAGAAAATGTCAAAAGAGGTCTCATTCAAAACAGAGAATAATTAATGAAGTTATGATTTGGGGGTGGGGAGGACAAACTTGGGAGATACACCTTAACTAACGAGAACTGCGAATAGGATTAGTTAGCAATATTTTATTAACTGTCACAAAAAAGTGATAAACATTGTTTCCCACATAATCTATTTTTTTCTACTTCTCTACAGAAAAGAGCTTTTTGACTCTAAAACAAGGATGGAATGTTTGAAATGGAAAAAAGGCAAAAAATTTTGATTATTCTTCCTAAATAGTTGTCACCAAGAGCTCAAGAAATAATATTAATGTTTAATTGGTAACCAAATGACTTGGAAAGAATGTCAACAAATCGAACGATAATTAAGAAATTTGTGATTAAGAGGTAATGGGAGAGGGGACGAACTGGAAAAAAACAAACTTAATAAATCTAGTTTCCCCAAAAACAGAATATGATCAAATGTAACATCGGCAGAGAAAGACGTGTAATACCATTTCTTTTCCTGTTCATCTATTAACAAAAAGAAAATTATTATTAAAATTAGCATTCATATTGTAAAATCAAACATATAACAAAAAATATACTTTATATTCATACCACAGATAAAGCTGCATAAAAATTAAAAAAAAATAGAAAATTCTGATACTTGATATCTAATAGAAAAGACACTAACTTGCATAGAAAAATATTTATTGTTTAGTTTCAACAGCAAGGACGGAATTTCAAGGTGATAAGGTGGCATTCAAAATTAAATTTTTAAATTACCCAAGTGAATTTCACAGACGAAAGCCTCCTGACCAAGATAGTTTTACCAATTTTTGAAATTTTTACTTTCTTAGAATGACAATTCAGTTGGAAGAGAAATGCAATTACACTATGAAGACCATAAAAACTGGATGCAACTTCATTATCACTAGCCCATAATACTTTTAATACATAAATTATTTTAATGGCACTTTGCTCTATGTTAATAGTTAAAGCTCATTTAAACAGCATGTTAAAATAAATACAGGGTTAAAGGGTAATTTTCTCTTTTCTATCAAACAGCTTTACTCCACACTACCTATGAGTGGAGATAGGGAAACTGCCCTACTAGAAAAAAGCACTAATTTCAAGCCCTGAATAGGTAATTTAACAATTAACATCATCTCAGCATAGCTTCATGGATAGCATTTTCTTTAACAGTCCATTGACCATATACAATTAACATAACAATATAGTACATTTGATATACTAACAATATATACAAACTTGACAGATACTTTTTAACTAACACGAACTCTGTGTAACGTGGCTCTAAAGCAAGGATAGAATGTTTGAACTTTGAAAAAGACAATTTTTGTTATTATTCATAAATAGTGTTTACCAAAAGTTTTATAAATAATATCAATGTTTAATTTGTAACTAAATGACTTGGGAAGAATATCAAAAAAGGTCCCGTTCAAATCAGACCATAATTGAGAAAGTTATGATTTGGAGGGAGGGATGAACTTGAAAAATACAACTGAGTAACTCAAATAACTAGAATCTAATCTAAAAATATAACAAATTAACCTGGAAAGAAAAAGTTCCTTATACAAAATTTGACAGGAGCTCTGTTGCTAAAGGTGTAAAATCGAAGGAATAAATACAAGGTGATTAGAAAATGAGTATACATTTGAAAAATTAATAATTCACGGAATAATGTAGGTAGAGAGGTAAAAATTGACACACATGCTTGGAATGACATGGGGTTTTATTATAACCACACAAAAAAAGCGTTAGAAAAAAAGGCCGACAGATGGCACTGAACAGCAAAATGTCAGTGACCCTGCCTGAGAATCGTATATAAAAGGAGCTGTAATGAGAGAGAGAATCAGATGCACCAGCAATCGCAGCATGTCGACGTTACAAGAAAATGCAATGTTAGTGAAGCTCTACTATCAAAATGAGGAATCTACCGCGATCAGCCAGCATCAATAGGCATGCTAAAAGACAACATTTAATGCCAATTTCTCATCATAACTACAGATATGCTTTGCACAACTTTGTCCCTCGGCTACAGCTATTGTTGCGGGATGACGGTGGACATGTCGAGCATTCGTTCTGAAGAACATCGCCTTTGCTTTGTCATAATTTGTTATGCTAATTATTGCTTTTCTTATCATACGAAGCGCCATCTGTCGGCCATTTTATGAACTTTTTTGTGGATACAATAAAACCCCATGTCATTCCAAGCATGTATGTCATTTTTTACCTCTCTACCTACATTATTCCATGAATTATTAATTTTTCAAATGTATACTCACTTTCTGATCACCCTGTATATTGCTAGGAAATTAGAGCCAGAAATATCGATCTTTATCATGATTCATGATAAAATGTTCTGTTATTTAATTGCTAAGTTTTGGAATTACTTTTTATAAGCTTATCTGTGTGAGTATCGATTCTAGAACATCCAATACTAGAATTTGGTAATCGATTTTTATTGTGATCAATGTTGTTTTATAGGATGCCAATGTTTATAGATACTCAATTTTTCCAGAATCACCCATCACTAGAAACAGTTCCACAATAAGGCAACCAGTTTTAGCTTTGATGATTTTTGTAAACATGACAGATTAGAAAGTACATATAATATAACTGCATTTCAGTTGGCAGACAAGTGGGAGATGTTGCCATAGCAACATCATACAATACTACTGAGTTGGCACACAGTACAATAAGAAAAGTGAAACTGGAGAGAGTGGAAAAGGACTAAAGAATAAATGAAAAAGAAAATCTACCTGAATTTTATTTTATGCTTTAGCTGTCCCAATGTGAAATGCAACTGTAATGTTGTTCAGCTGCCTGGACTGTTGTTCTCATAGCTGTTTGAGATGGTCAGCACAAGTTTTCACTGAGTTCTATAATTGTAAAAAAAAAAATCGGTCATTGAAGTAAATTTTTTTTTAATGCTTTTAAGACTTTATAAGTAACCATGCTGCTGGAAGGACATAAATATAGGGTATGTGCTCCAATGAGATAAAATGCTTTATAAATGCTTCATTTTTGGTTCCAAATGAAATAATATGGTTTACCAACACTCAGAATCTTTTTACCAATCATCAGCACAACATTAAGTAACACAGTGGTTCCATATCATGATGTGTTTGCCAGAAAATCATCAAATACATTATAACTAAGGCAAAGGTGGCTCATGGTTTATTTAAATTGAAAAATAATAAATCTATAAAAAATCAATTAAAAAAACTACCTGTTATTAAGAAATGAAGATCTAATAAATTAATTCCCATCCTTTGTCAGTGTTTTTAAATGTACGTGTAGTTTCAGTCTTGCTGGAAGTTTAATTGGAAATTTAGATATTATCTGATGCTGGGAATTTATTTGTCTCATATATGCCACTGGGTAGTGTGATCATGTATGGGATTCCTGATAAGAAATATATTTTCTCTTATCACCGTACGAGGCACATTCATTTAGTTTCTTTAATTTGTTTACTTTTTGCATGGATATATTTTATTACAATAATTTTTATTTAAATCACTTATTTAAAATACATTTTTACTTTTACTTACCTCTGTTTCGCGTAATTTCCGTCTCCACCGCTTAATCTCCAAATCATATTTTCATTTTTACCCCACTTTGTTGTTTTGTTTTCATTCCAGTCTAAACATCACACATGCATACAAATCCGTAAGTCACGATCCCAATCTCCAATCACTCCCTAAATGAGCAGTTCGTATATCCACCACTAGATGGCGTCGATTAACTCCATCCACCACACATCACTCTTACATCACACGTAGCGATGTTGTACTTCCGGGTGTGTATATTTCATTGTGTGGGATCGTGCGTAATAGTCCTATTATCGTTCGGCTGTTTTGGATAAAAGGCAATGTTTCACCATCTGTCTTCAGCTTCATTCCTGTTTCTGTTCAGCTTCGTTTGTGTTACAGTTTTAGCTTTGTTTCTGTTACAATTTCATTTATGTTCAAGCTTTAGTTTCGTTATCATGTCTCTTTAACTTCGCGCTGTATCGTCCATGTGTTGTCCTCGTAACTAACCAAATGTCATGATGTTAAATTGAAATGGAATATATGCTGAATGGGATTTTGTTCATCAGTAATATGTTGAAATAGTCTCCAGTTATAATATGCAGTAATTTGGACTGAACCTTAAAAATAAGCTATACTTTAATCGACTCCTGGCAAACTTTGATTATCGAGTAATGGAATCCACCGCCTCGCGGCTCTTAGGGAAATCCATTATGATGGCTGAACTTGAGAAACATAAGCTCTGAAAGGATTGAGTAAAGTTTCATTTATTTTTACAAGTTTTTGCCATCTGTTGTTTATCATGGATGTGCTTAATAGTTATAATATCTTCAATAAACAAAGCTTCAGTTTAACCCAGCATTACAGTTTTACTTATCATCATATCTCCAGCTAATATTTAACACACTCATCAGTTACCTGTGTCTGCCATGAAATTAGTTCTAATTATGCTTTGGGCCATCTATCATTTAAATATTGTTCATCTTGTGTTTTTCAATAGTCATTTACAGCGTTACCACACTAACTGTTATAAAGCTGTTTACAAATCATCTTATGTTAAGAAAGTAATATATTATTTCAGTAATAGATGTTTCTTATTTTCGTAAGTAGTTATTGTCTTAAACGCTTTTTCAGTTATATTTGATTTATTTAATTTATGTTTAATACTTTAATAAATATGATTTGGTTTCAAAATCTTTGTCATTCTTTCAGGCTTTAGATATCATTATAGTTTAATTAATGAAAACTTTTTACTTTTTAACTTTTCATATCGCTCCAGGGGTGTTCAGCCCTTATACATTTTTCCACTGCAAACTTAAATTAATTGAACTCTGCTTACTTAAATATATTTCTTTTTACGTTTAAACTTAGTGCCAACATAGAAATCGTCCAGATGGCTTAGATGGTAAAATGCTTGGTGTACTATACCAGGGTATCTGGTTTCGATAACCAGTCTGGACACATTTTCATTTTGTTGGTTATGCATTGTTAAGCAAAGTGGAAATTAATTCACATCATTTGTCAGTGTTATTAAATTTATGTGCAGTTTCAGTCCTGCTGGAAATTTAATTGGAAATTTAACAACAAATGCATAGACAAATATTGCCAATAACAAAAGTATTTTCTTTGGTGGGTCAGTGCCTAATTTTACCAGCAAGTGTCAATGAAAAATTCTATAACGTCATTATAATGAATGCAATGCAAAACACTGAATTTGATATTTTGCATTGATAATCACAAATCATTGTGCAGAACAAATTTTGCACAAAAGAAGAAAGTTATCATAATAAGATTTGAAGAATAGCATATTAATTTTTTATCATGAAATAGTACTGAAAGTAGCTACTGGTTCACTACAAATAGAGTTTTTTCTATTGCGCCATTCGCTATATCCTATGTTTTTAAATATAGTGTTGCTAGTAGTGTTACCACTATACTACAAACCATTAGAAAATTAACAAGATGTTTGAATGTGATTGATTGAAGGAACTCAAAGTGTCAAAAGTGGGTGTTGCCATTAGAAAAAAGAAAATCGGCACTATTTTTAACATGTAGGTGGTCCAAAAAATATATATTATGCATAGCATTAATTAGTAGAATTTCCAATTGATTGGCATTAGAACTCTGAATGGGTTGGGTTATACTCAGCCTAAACATGAAAATTTCATTTTTAGTCAACTCAAATCATAACAAAATTCTTTCTGTTGGGCCAAAGCTAAAAATAGAATTTTTGTCAACCTGAAATGTAACAAAATTAATAGTCTTTTAGGTACTTACGTATTATCCAGGCCATAAGATAGATTGCTTAAAATGGTTGCTAATTTCCAATCTTGTTTACCTTTGCCAATCACGTTCAAAACAGTAATTCAACATTATTAAATACATAACATTGTTAAAAATGGTAAATAATATAAAATAAATAATTAATTAAAACATAGTAAATGAACAATAAATAAATAATAAAAAATTATAAGCTATAATAAAAATTAACCTATAAATTATAATAAAAAATAAATAAACAATGACAGAGATTTTGACAGCAGCATAAAAGAGGACATAAAACCATTTTAAGTCAGAAAGTGATGAATCAGATTTTGATGCATTTCTGTAAAACTACTGTAGTATTACTGTTATAATCAGTAATGTAAAAATGAAATTGGACTTTCACTATTTTAATATCCTTGTAGTTTTTTCTTTTAAATTCCATATTTATTATTTATAACAAATTAATATTTTCATGTTTATATTTTTGTTTTCTAAATTTAGTTTAAAATGGGAATGTGTTTCTGCTGGTATATCATTCGCGATTAGTCTATATCCCGCAATTTTAGCAGAATTTTTGTTCTTTTAAATGTTATTTATAGTGCACTAATAATTTTGAATATCATATATATATATATATATATATATTATTTATATTAAATTAATAATTTCTAATTTATGCGTTTGTGATTTCTAAATTCAATTTAATTAATGTTTTCCTGTTCATATATCATTTGCAACATATCTATAGCCCCCACATCTGAAATATAGGCTAAAGAGCTTATGTAATTTTAGTGTTTTTTTACATATTTATATTTTTTAAATCATATTAATAATTTCGAATTTTGTATTTATATTATTTATTTCAAATTAATAATTTCATTATTATGTTTTTATGATTTCTAAACAACAGCTTATTAATGTGTTTCTGTTTGCACATCATTCGCAATCACAGCCTATATGCTGAAATTTCACCTGCGGCATTTACGAACATTTGTTTATTTTTTTTGTGAAATTTTCCATGGTGTGGTGTGTATGATTCGGCAGCATTTCTTCCAGATATTACAGTTGATGTCTTTTTTTTTTTAAAATATGATGTTGCATAAATTCAGAATTAATACTAAATTTTTAACATTATCCGATATTAAGCCACAACACAGGGTACCAAATCAATGTGAAATCAGCTTTCATTTTTTCTCTTTTCTCAATAATTTTCTATTTATGTCAAAATTGGATATTTCAAAATATTATTTATATGATTTTTCAAAATAGTAAGCATATTAAATAGTCTAATATTTTTTTAAATAATAAAACTGTAATAATCTTTGATTTAATAATATATTCAATTTTTCAAATTCTAAAACTGTAATAATTTTCTGCTTTACACGTAATTTATATATTTACATAATAATATTAGCCTTGTGTACTACCATCGTTAAATATTTTCAAATAATGGCAATAATAAAAAAGTACAGTTTTTTTTTCAAAATTGTGTAATATATAATTTAAGAATTCATATTAATTTTCTATCATTTTGTTATTTTCCTTTCTCTAAAGTTAAGATAAATGGCACCAAAACAATGTTAAATTCATTTTTTTAAATTATATTTTAAGTATTGAATTTATGATTTAATTCCATATTTCTAGGTGTTTTATATATTTAATTTTTCATAACATTAGCCTTATATATCACTGTTTTAAATATGTTACTGTAATAATAATGTTACTTTAAAAAATTATTGTAGTCTTATTAAAATTTCTCATTATAACATTTCTCTACCTTTTTAGAAAATTTGTTTCATATGCAATATTTTTCATGTTATATCGCTTATTTTTGTGATTTTTGTTATTATTTAGTATTTATAAATTAGAAATTGTGATTTTAAAAAAAATCATATGGTTATTGTTTTCCATAATTTACAACAGATGGCTACACCCTGTAAAATATACATTATTATTATTTTTTTTTAAATATTTTAGGACACTTTGAAATGTCATTTCTCAGTGATTTTTAGTTATTTTAAATTCTTAAGTTCCTTGCATATTGGTATTGCTATATTAATGACAGATATTAGTATTAATATTTATCTATGTATTCTAGTTATAAAACTTCTGTAATCTGGAATTTTCTATAATGCAGAATCACTGTGATTGTGATGAGTCCAGATTAAGAAAGTTAGAATGTAACTGTTATTTATACAAACAGAAGAAATTTTTATAATATATGCAATGAAAAATAATTATTTTAATATTAACACACACAAGCCTAATAGCTCAACAATTTTGTTTTCATACTTTTTATATCATTTAACAACAAATTTCGGTACTTATGTATTACCGTGCCAGGAGATTGATCGCCAAAAATGATTGCCAAGTACCAATCTTGTTTATCATTGCCAATTATGTTTTCAAACGCAGTAATTTAACATTATCAAATAACATAGTTCAAAATGGTAATTAATATAAAATAAATAAAATGTAATGTATGTTTATTAAATTTATAACATAGTTAAAAATAATAAATTACATTATTTTAGTAAAATTAATAAAAGGTAAATAGCATAGTAAATAAGAAAATATAATATTATAGATTATTCCCCAGGCATGTACCACGTAGCATGAAAAAAATATATAAGGGTTACTATAAATAGTAATATTGGATCCATGCCTGGCGCAGTTGGCTTAAAACTGGCACGGATAATACGTAAGTACCCAAATTTCACTTTCTTAAGCTGATTTGCATCAAGTATTTTTAAAAAATGTCGAGGCCCCTATAACATTAGAAAAGGGCATAATCCTATTTCATTCCACTATTTGGCATTTTTTAAAAATTATGCCAAATTGGCAATTTCTTTATTGATTGCTTACATTTACCATACCGTAACCCCAATAAACAAATGATCGAATGTTGCCATTTTAAAGTTACAAATAGAAAAATTAATGATGTAACTTTATATGAGAATAGTGACATACTGAATATAAAATTTAATTTTTTCAGACGATTTTTGACAAAAGGCTCTAAGAATAATTTAAGAATGTTAAGTGCATAATTATTAAATTAAACTAGAAAGTAAGGAGTTCTTTTGCATATTGCATTTATGAATAAAATATAAATATTTCATTTCGCAAATTTAATAATATACAAATAAAAAAGATAATATGAACAGTAAAAATAAACATTTTTTCATCCATATTACTACCAAAAATGATAATGATCATTTACATTAAAAAAATACAGGAAATTCGTTAATCATTTACATTGAAAAATACAGGAAATTCGTTAATACCACAATCACTGTACTGCATGTATGAGTGCTTCGCATACATGAAAACAAAAGAAAACCCCATCACTGAATACCGCAAAATGATTGCATTGGAATCCCCGAAAATACATGAAATTTTCTAATGCTGTGAGCATAGTACTGCACGTATCAGAACTTCGTATACTATATGAGAACAAAATAAAATCATCACTGGATTCAGTGACCTCACTTTATTAGAATCCCAAAACGATACAATAAATCCAGAAATGCAACAATCACTAAAATGTCAACAAATAGCAACTTTCAACAATAAAATTTACACTACATTAATGAAAACTGGAAAAAATAATCTTGGATATTTATTTACTTAGAATATTTTTCTTAACACCCCTCACATCCGCAAAAATAGAAAAAAAAAACATGTTTTAAATAAACAGCTTGTGATATCGTTTTCTCAATGTTTTTCTCTTTTAATTTCTTTTAATTCTCTTTTAATATCTTGCATCACTGCTTAATGATTAATTGTTATTTTAGTTAAAAAATAAATAATAAATCATTAAAAATACAGATAAATGTCGAATTAAGAATCACCTGATAATGTAACAAACAACACGTACTTAGCAAACGCCATCACTAAAAAGTATGCGTAACGGATGGGGACAGCTTAATGCAACAATGTTAAAGAACTGCCAACAAAATAGAGGAAGGGGATCTTGTAGGGATTCCTTTAATCTTGGTTTGAAGCAAAGGTAGGGGGGGGGGGGGGGGGGGTTGGGGCTTTTGCATTTGTACTACCGTCACCTATCAAATATAATAATAAACTTATTATTTCTTATCTTAACCTAAATCTTTTGACTTTGCTTTCAGTCAGGGCTTTAGGAAATAATAAGATTTAACTAACACTTCTATAATTAAAATATAAATAATTTAATACTTGTTCCCTAAGTATAATTTTGTATATCTAACTATTAATATTATACGGCACGTCAATGTGGCTTCATTATTATTATTATTTTTTTAAATCAATTTAGAAAGATTTAAAAGTTATTACAATTTGTTTTTTCTTCGTTCTTAATTAAATTTTTTTTTAACATTACAATATTAATAATTATAATGCATTATCTTCCAGTATTAACATCTTAAATTATACTAATAATAAAAAAAGCGTGAAAAAAATAAAATATAAATAATTTATATTATATTCTTTTAGATCTTAATAATAATGTTAATCTGTGATTATTTAATCATATTTTCGAAAGGTGGCGCTAGTACAAATGCAAAAACTAACTATATATATATATTTCTAAATTTCAGTTCCTATTTTATAACAAATGTATAATGAGAACATCTCACATTTTTTTTTAACATTACAATATTAATAATTATAATGCATTATCTTCAAGTATTAACATCTGAAATTATAATAATAATAATAAAAGTGCAAAGAAATATATATATAAATTATTTATTTTATATTCTTTTAGATCCGCTAGTACAAATACAAAAACTCCCCCCCCCCCCTCCCTCCGCCTGCTTCAAACCAAGTTTAAAGAAATCCTTACGCAATTCCCATCTTCGCTTACACTTCTTTAACATTGTTGCATTAAGCTGTCCCCATCCGCTACTAAAAGTATGAAGCTCAGCCTTTGAAATAATGGAAAAGATATATCTGGCTAACTATCGACTATTAAATATGTAGAAAAATAACTTACTAAAGAAAACGACTATTGACGAAATTTTAATAGATACTAATATCATGGATAAATACAGCCATCATTACATTTTAAAAACTTTTTCTAGAACAACCCGAGCTTAGTTGTTTTCTACAGATAAAATGTACATGTGCTAAGTTCACGTGATTCTTAATATCAATTAACATAAAACTCAAAACTTAATTTCAACACTTTCCCTTGTTAAATGCATATTTAGTCTCTAGTCTGTTAATCCCATTTGATCACATAAGATAAGTAATCGGGTCTTAGTTAATGGCTTAGTCATAATGTCTGCAATCTGTTTATCAGTTGAAATTTGCTCTATAACTAATTTGCCTTCTAATGCTTTCTCACGAACGAAGAAATGCTTTATTTCTATATGTTTTGTTCTTCTGTGATATTCAGGATTATGTGCAAGTTTTACAGCTGCACTATTGTCTACTTGAAGAATAGGTATTTTCTTTAGATTTATTATACCTTCATATAATCTTCTGAGCCAAATAATTTCTTTAGTTGTTTCAGATGCTGCTATAACTTCAGCTTCTGTAGTTGAAGTAGCAACAACAGTTTGTCTTTGACTGTGCCACGAGATTGCACCACCAGCATATATTATAACAGATCCTGATGTTGATCTTCCAGTTTTTGTACATCCTCCAAAATCTGCATCACTGTAACATTGTAATACTCGTCTTGAATTTGTTACACGATAACTAATACCAAAGTTTTTGTTTTTGCTATGTAGCGAAAAACTCTTTTGACTTTCATTACATCTTCAGTACATGAATTTTCTAACGTTCTTGATAAAACTCCTACGCTGTAAGCTAAATCAGGTCTCGTCCCTACCATTAGATACATTAGAGCTCCAACGGCTTGTCTATATGGAAACTCAACTTTCTTAATTTCTTCAGTATTTTGCAATCTTGATTTTTTAACATTGGTGTTGCTACTGGCTTGCATTCTTCAAATCCAAATCTCTTAAGATTTTTCTTGGCATATCCTTTCTGACTAATAGTAATAGCTCCGTTTTTCTGATATTCAATTTCAAGTCCTAGAAAACAAGAAGCGTTTCCAGTAACTATCTTAAATCTGGCTTTCAATTTTTCAATGAATATTTCACACTCTTGTTGATCATTTGCAGCAATTAATCCATCATCTACGTACAATGCTATAATTAACTTTTTGCCATTTCTCTCACGAATGTATAGACATGGATCGGCATCACTTACTTTAAAATCAAGTTTTAATAAAAATTGACCAAAACACTTATTCCAGCAACGTGGAGCTTGCTTTAAACCATACAAACTTCGCTTAAACTTGCATACTCTTTTTGTTCCGTCTTCATATCCTTCTGGTTGTTGCATGTAGATTGTTTTATCTATTTCTCCATACAAAAATGCTGTAGATACATCAAATTGCGATAAATGCATTTTTTCTTCAGCTGCAATACTCAGTACTGCTCGTATTGTTTCTAATTTTGTTACTGGACTAAATGTGTCACTGTAATCAATGCCTTTACGTTGACTGTAACCTTTTATAACAAGCCTGGCTTTATATTTGTTAACACTGCCATCTGGATTTGTTTTAATTCTATAAACCCACTTACATGGTATAGCTTTTGAATATTCTGGTAAATTAACTAATTCCCAGGTCTCATTTTCTTTTAAAGAGGCTATTTCATTTTCCATCGCTTTTGTCAAATTTGACTTTCCTTGCTGTTGATTGCTTCTATGTATATCTCGGGATTTTCATTTTCGTGAATTAGTGACTCAGCTTCCATTATATAATCTTCAAACCTTACAGGTTTCCGTATTGTGTCACGTTTTCTTAATTGTATGTCATGTGATGGCTTAGTTTCTTCATCACTGTCATCTTCACTATCGTTTATATTATCATCCTCTTCATTTTCTTGAAGTTGTTTCTCTTCGTACTTTCCCTGATTAGAAATATCACTTATATTTTCTTGTTCATTATCGTTGAATGGTAACTGAACACAATTATCGCATATTTTTAATTCTTCATGAATAATTACATCTCTAGAAAAAATCATTTTGTGTTCTTCTTTCAGCCAAATTCTGTAACGCTCATCAGAATCGTTACCTATTAGATAACCTTTGATAGCTTTCATATCCATTTTTCTTCTCTTTTGTACAGGAATATGAGCATAACACGTAGAACCTATAACACGTAAATGCTTTATTCTAGGTTTCTTTCTGATCCACAATTCATAAGGACTAACTCCTTCAACTGAAGATTTTCCCGTTCTATTTAGGATATATATTGCAGAAGAAACTAATTCAGCCCACATTGCATCAGGGAAACTAATTTCAGGATTCGAGTATTTGAATGTTCTTGCCATTTCTACAATTGTTCGATTCTCTCTTTCACTTGATCCATTCTGTTGTGGTGTAAAAGGTGCAGTGAATCTTTCCATAATTCCTTCTTCATGTAGAATCGCTTTAATTTCTCCATTGTCGAATTCTCCACCATTATCGCTCAAAAAATTCTTTGATTCTGTATCCCATAGTTTTAGCATGAGCAAGCATATTTTTAAACACATTACTGACTTCTGACTTCTCTTTTATGATATAACCATACCGAAACTTTGTAAAACTATCTTTAAATACAACTAAGTATCGTTTCTTTTGAAAAGATTCAGGAAAAGGACCACAAAGGTCAGCTGAAAAATGCTCACGTGGTTCAGTTGTTTTGTTTCTATTTCCAAAAGGTAAGCGATGTGCTTTTCCATAAATGCATGATTCACATAATTTATTTTCTAGTCGAACTTTGTTTCCTAATTCTTTTTCAAGTTTCTCTTTGATATGACTTTTGTCTTGATGACCCCATCTTTCATGATAAAGTTGCAATAAAGAATAGTCTTGCTCAGTATTATTTATTTCTAAAACTTTCTTTGGCATAATTGGCTCAATAATTGCTTTATACAAAGATCCAGATACACTGCGTGATCCATATTGTACAACTTGACCATTTATCTTTAACCAACATTCAGTAGATATCGATCGAAATTCACTATTTTGATTCCTGTCTTGAGCAGCTAACACCGAAAATAAATTTTTGTTGACTTCATGTACATACCGAACATCATTCAGCTGAATTTCTTGACATTTCCTACCAGCAAAAGATTTAAAACAAATAGTTCCTTTTCCAACAGCAGCCAATCTTTCCTTTCCAGCAGCCTTAATGCTACAAGGACTAAAAAATTGCATGAAATCTATAAAATACTCTGTGCAGTTCTTGATATGTTGAGTTGCTCCATTATCGATTCAAAAAGCTGTTGAATTATCTGCTTCCGAAGTATAAGTTTGGACAGAAATAGACATCAGTGCCCCATTGGCTGTTTTATTTATATTTTTAGTATCATTACTTGGCGACTTTTTGGCAGGTTTTCCATCAGAAATCCATTTTCTACAATTTCTTACCCAATGACCTTTACGATTGCAGTAGTTGCAAGTATCTCCTTTATATGATTTCCTGATAAATTTGAAATTTTTATCTTTATTCTGTTTTTCTAATCTTGAAACAGCTAACGCTTCCTGAACAGTAATGTCACCGTTATCGGTTTTGATAAAATTTCTTTCAAACATACAAAGTTGCTCTGTTAACTCATCAAATGTTCTGTCCTCGTTTTTAGACAATAACATCCAGCTGGACTTAAATGTTTCAAATTTACGTGGTAAAATCTGCAAGACTTTACAAACTAACATCAAATCCGGTAACTTATTTTCACCTATATCTTTAAGTCCATTATTTGTCCCGCAGTGGCGCGGACGGTAAAAGCTCGGCTCTCGTAAGATCGCCGAAAGCCAAGCAGCATCGACCACGGTCAGTGCTTGGGAGGGTGCATCGTCTGTCCTCTCTCGTCTGCCTCTGCTGTGGGACCGTGTACGTTAATGGGAGCTGGTGCACGTTAAATCTGTTCGTGGCTCCAAAGTCCTCCAAGTTCTGTATAAGCGCTACCTCTGGGGGTGCCAATCCAGATGCAGGTCTCTCATCTGGAATTGGTTCAAAATTAGGAGACCTGGGGGATAGTACAATAGACCTCTGGTCGCGGTGCTTTGGCTTTCGAGCCTCCCCCCAGTAACACAGTAATAAGTCCATTATTTAATTCACTCCAAACGGTTCTTAACTTAGCTATGTGAGTTGAGCCCTCATCGCCTAACGTCCAGTTAAATGCGAAAAACTCTGCACATATCTTAAATAACTGGTCTTTCGACGTAGCTTCAAAATGATGCTTTAAGGCTTCCCACACTTCATGTGCTGTTTCTTTATCCATAATCTTCTGATAAACTTCGTCAGTAACTGTAGTTGCTATCACGGATTTTACGTAACTATTAGCTTTACGATATAAATCAGAACTTACTTTATGTTCCTTGATTTCTTTTTCGTTAGCACTGTTACTTAGCGGTTCAGGTTTCTTTAATTTACCATCAATAACATCAAGTGCTCCTTCATGATAGTCAAGTAAATCTCAAATCTTGTGTTTCCATATTGGCCAGTCAACTTCACCAGTCAATAATTTAACTTGCTTAGTTAAATCCATTTCTAAATCTCAAACTTGGATAAGATTTCAAAAAATTTTATTGATAATCTTCTCTACTAAGCTAAACTAATGTTTTACTTCAGTTACCATGAGTAAAACTTAATTTCTCTGTATCTAATTTTAATCAATCAGACTTTAACTAACTATCGCAGTTCATAGCGAGATGTAGCCCATAACCTATTAAATATGTAGAAAAATAACTTACTAAAGAAAACGACTATTGACGGAATTTTAATAGATACTAATATCATGGATAAATACAGCCATCATTACATTTTAAAAACTTTTTCTAGAACAACCCGAGCTTAGTTGTTTTCTACAGATAAAATGTACATGTGCTAAGTTCATGTGATTCTTAATATCAATTAACATAAAACTCAAAACTTAATTTCAACATCGACGATTTGGCAAGATTTCGCCAAATGGTAAATCAAATTGGATCTAAACTAGAAAGCTATCAAATAATGTATGCCACAGCATTACAATTCTCATCATCATAAAAAAAAAAAAAAAAAAAAAAAAAAAATCTCTAATTTTAGAGGGGAGGGCGGGCAAGCAAATGTCAAATCTTGCATGACTGCATACAATCCTCTAATTATCTGGCGATATATTACAATACACGAAATATGATGTATCATACAATACAATTAAATCTTACCAAGAAGTCCTAATACTATTCCATTTTTGGTAGAAAATAAGGATAAATAAACTTACGTTTAAGAGAAAATTTGAAGGAAATTCAGGTGTATTTTTCCTAAAGCATTTTGCAAGCAAACAGACGCCAAGACCCTGTGATGCCATATTCCAAAGTACAAACTATTCGATTATATATAATCGATATATTTTAACTCCATAAAAAAAAAATATAGAGATTTCATAAATTATTACCACAAGCCTTTAACTGATTTATGTTTTGACTGTATTTTCCGTTTGTTTACTCAGAACTTATTTAAAGAAATATTCATAGATTTAAAAGACATATATTTTTTTCAAGTGTAAAAAAACGAGTTTAAACAAAACGAACGATTCCGTCTGAACGGCTCGTAAATCATTCATGAAGATTTTCAATAGATGCCTACAGCTAGCTGGCTCATTTTATGAAGATTTTGTACTTGATATTAAGCGAATTTTAGATAATTAACTTTGCGCTGAAAATCTTTTTTTTTTTTTTTTTTAGTTTTTTCTGGTGTATAACAGTAAATCTGGCCGTACAGTCTTGTAACATTTTTAGATTAAAAAAAATTGCATTCAAGATTCAACCAATTTAGCGTTTTTCTAAAGTTTGATACAGTGTAGAGTTTAGCTGGGCCTTTTAAAAAGATTTTACAGAAAAATAAAGGTAATCATAGTAACTTTATGGTATCTTTTGTCTTTTCCTAAATTTTAGATTTTGTTTTTAAATATAGTATAATAAAGTTGGTTGACATTTTTCATTGTATTCAATAGAGAATCCTATATTATATCTCTATATTAGATTTATAAAATCTACATTTTTCATATTTTTCTTCACTGTATTTTATGGTGCAGGAGTCCACCTTTTAAACCGCCAAAACGTAAAGAAAATTTAATGGTCGACTTATACCAACAGATACTATACAATCAGACATCTGATGATCGCGATTTATAGCTGTCGCCATGTCGATTTTTACCTTACTCTTATGACTCCAAAAAATTATCACTTTTGATATATTTTGTACTATAATTAAAAAGAAATATTGTTTAAAAAATAATTTCATTTTAGAAATAAATATATTTGACACTTAAAGAAAATTTTATAATTATGAAATGAACTAGAGTATAAAGCTTAGTATTTCCTGTGAAGAATTTGCAGCAGGGCTGAAAAAAGCTTTAAATATTTAACTTTGCATTAAAAAATTTTTCTTGCAGAACTTGATTGTTTAGACAAGCAAATCTTTCCTTAAAATCTTGCAGCATTTTTTAGATAAAAAAGATTGCATCAAAAAAATTAACCATTTAAACATAGCGAAAGCATTTTTTAAAAGTATGTAGAGTAGACTTATCTTGGTGCTTTTTAAAAAGATTTTACAGAAATAATAAATTATAATGAAAAATGCAGTTATAATTGCAGATAAATTAATCATAAAGTTTTATAAATTTATGTATTTTCAAACATCTTGCACAAGCAGTATCAATACATAGAGGAATTTAGTTCTATCTTGATCTTGAATACTTCTTATCTGGAAAATCACTGTTAAATTAAAAAACTTCTGGTAAATTTTCATTAATTGGATCATCCTATACAGTGCTGTATTCGTAAAGAAAACTGGAGGTACACGCTACACCAGAGATTATATGCCAATAGTTAAAGCTTTACTTGAGAATCAGATGGTATACAGATCTTCTTTTTAAATAAACAACAGAATATATATGGTGTGTACCACCATATACCCACCACCGTCGCCCTAGTTGTATTGATCACAAACTTCAATGCAATTCTTCAGCATGCAAGAAGTTAGAGATGACACACTTTTTAAAAGCTTTATTTACTATTTCAAGTAAAAAATTCAGTATATATATTCTAATCTATTGGTGATTTTTTACACATGACTTTTCCCAAAACTTTTATTTTCTTAAAAGAATATGTCCTTTCATGAATGATTTAAGGGGTTTTTAATAACCTTCTTTATTTATATTCATTTCTAATAAAATAGTATTGGGAGTTTTATTTCTGCTGTAAATTTCATCTGTGTAGAAAGTTTTTAAAATTAGCTGAACTTATTTAATGTGTTTGTAGCGCTTCCTTATTATAGTGGCTTGTGAGGGTTATTCGTCACACAACCAAGATGTATGACAAAGTTATACATAGTATGATGGATATAAACAGAGTTTCCTCCCCGGCAGTTTCAGAAGGGTGTTACACCCTGCTTGCTTTTCTTTTTAAAAAATAAAATCCATCTCATCCCTTACTCAAAATACTGCATCCTCAGTGCCTTTTGTATTAAAAAATTTGTGTGCATGACATGTACTAATTTATTGTTATGTTTTGAAATGTTTACCATAACTCTTAAGTATCATAGATGCCTTTAGAAACCAATAATGAGAATAGATGTAATGAGAATAATGGTAGAATAATGAGGCCCTCATTATTTTACCATTTCACAATAGCATTAGCTATAAAATAGCTAATATTTTAAGGCAATATGATTTTAGGGTTGTTTTTAAGCCAGTTAATAAACTAAATTTTTCACAGTTAAAGGATAAAATTTCACATCAAAACTTTTGGGGCATTTACAATATCCAATGTCAATGTGGTTTGTCCTATATAGGACAGACTAAACGACAACCCCGTTTCAGACTCAATGAACACAGAAATTACATTAAGAAAAAAGAATTACAAAAGTCCTCTATTGCCTGTCACTGTTGGAGTGAGGGACATAATTTTAACTTCGACTCAGCCACTATTATTAAGAAATGTAACACTCCATTAGATTTAGACTTCTTTGAGGCAGTTTATATTCATAAATTTGGTAACTCCCTGGTTAATGATTTTTCAAGTATACCGTACATCTCACCTTTCTGGGTTGAGTTACTTTGTCATAGTGAATCCTCTACAACCAACCAACCGACTTAATCAGATTGGAGGAGTTTCTCGGTGTGTTGTTGTTTTTCATTTGGGTTTTTAGATTCATTTTCATGTCTTTGGGGGGATACAATAGGGTTTAGTTTATTTACACTGAGGAAATGAGTCCAGGATACTCATGAAACGTGCGTCTGTTTATTACACGATGTTATTGTGTGTCAAACGTTGATATTTTTAGTAAATGTATTTATTTATTTATTTTGTCTGCTCAAAGCTCTCCTATATGCAGCATGGTGATTACGCATTATTGAATTTCTTGTATTTTTATTGGATTCCAAAACAGTGCGGTCACTGCATCCAATGATTTTTTTCTTTATTATGTTTCTCATGTGCAAAACACTCATACATGCGATATAGTGTTCACGACTTTAACAAATTTCATGTGTTTTCATTTTTAAAAGCCACATATGCACAAGTTCTTCAATAGATTGATGGTTCTTAGGATAAAATTCTTTAGGAAGTGGTACAAAAACCATTTATGAAAGCAGAAATAACTCGAGGTGATATTGATGATGATGTTGCTCAGTTGAGCCATCCAATCTGGATTACTTTTTCAATAATGATGCAGATGATTTCATGGTAACTGAGTAATGTTTGTCCTGTGACATTTTAGAATTATTCCACAGTGACACCTAAGATGAAGATTTTGATAGATTTTCAGATGTATAACTTTAGTTGTTTATTGCAGAATTATTATTTTTTCTATTTGTTAAAAGAAGTAATGATGATGGTAGCATTAATTGTGCAATTAATCAAAAGGTAAGTTCTTTATTTGAGTTGAAAATGTTTAATTGGATATCCATCCATTAATAATTGTAATTACTTTCTCTTAAGTTGGTGCAGTACAAAATCTGAATCCAAATACCCAAAATTTGAAATTCTGCAAAATTCGCACTTTTTGCTAATCGACTTTTTTTTCTTTTTAATCGTTGCAAAACTAAAATTGAAGAAAAAAAAGACACCATTTCAAAAATTGCTGAGGTGAAAATTTACTATGTTAGGGTAAAATTTTGAATCTGAATTCCTTTCATGAATGTAATAAAAAAAAGCTTCAAAACAAAAAAAAACTAAACATTTTCAAAAAATTAAAAAATTGTTCCATGAAGTCTGATAAAATTCCTTTTACTATATTAGGCCAAATAGTTTACAACCGGATTCTTTTTAATAATGTAGAAAAATCTCTGCAAAATGCAAAAAGAATAAAACAATAAATTTTCAAAATTTGCTGGCACAAAAATTACTATAGTTGGCTAAAACTTTGTAATTAGAATTCTTTCATGAAAAACTGCTATGGAATGTGCAAGAATGCTGAAAATCACATTGTAAACCACATTAAAAATTTAAAAATTGCAGAGGACAAAATGTACTATTAGTCTAAAAGTTTGAAACTCAATTCCTTTAACAAATGTTACAAAATTACCGCAAAACACAAAAAACTCTTAAAAAATTTTTCAAAACTCACTGTATGAATTTAGAATAAATTTTTCTGAAAAGAGGACTGCACGTATTATATTGGGCTAATAGATTAAATCTTAATTCCTTTTACTAATATGGAAAAATCATCATGAAATGGAAAAAAAAATCACAAATTTGCCGAGGACAAAATTTACTTCAGAGTTACTAAAAGATTTTAACCAGAATTTTTCACAAATGACAAAAAATCGTCATGGGAATGAAAAATGTTGAATGTCGCATTAAAAATTGCTAAGGACAAAATTTAGTTAATTAGGCTAAAAGTTTGAAACCAAATTCTTTTTAGATGTATCAAAAAATCGCTGTGGACTGTGAAAAAATGCCAAAACTCACTTTATAAATTCTGAATAATCTTTATTGAAAAGACATCAACATTTACTATATTGGACTAAAGTCTGAAACAGGATTCCTTTTACTAATGTAGAAAAGACGCCACAAAATTCAAAGAAAAAAAAACTAAAATTCCCATAAAATTAAAAAAAAATTATTATAGTTGCGAAGAATTTTTTTTAAATCTTTTTAAAAATAATATTCGTTTATTAAAAAAATCTCTCTTTAGTATTATTTTCTTTTAGTATTGCAAATGCTTCCCTAATATAAATAATTTACAGGATGAAGGGAGGAGGTGGGAATGTGTTAGATTATGTTTTTTCCTTTTTTGACAAAAAAGCAGAAAATAATGCAAAATTTATAAAATTCTGGAATCGCCGATGTCCAGAGGATTCTGGATTTTGGACTTTATACTGTATTATATTTTATTTATATTAAATGATATTGTACCCAGTCTGGCAATATACCTAATGCAGCATTATATCCATTGCAGCATTAAACTATTTTTCAAGTTTAAAAAAGAAAAGAAAAGTTACTGAAGCATTGTACTCAGTACAATGTTATTCCCAGAAAATACGGTATATTTTTATCCAGCATCTTAAAACAGATTTTTTATCAAGTGAGTATGGTAGCATTTTGGTTCTAGAACTCAATTTGTTTGAAAATACTGTTTAAGCTGAATCAAATTTTGCCACAAGAAATAATGAAAATATGATTAACTGATATCCAGCTCCCAAGTTATTCCCTGTATTTAACTGTTGCTAAAAATAATCTGTAAAGTATAGTAAATATATTAATGGATGAACTCCATTATCACTGGAATCACCATATCACATGTATGTGCATTTTGTCCAACAAAGAAAGAAATCATATTCATCACTTTTGTTGCATTGTTTCCATTCAGTTGATTTGACAAAGACACTGTTCTAGAACGAAATCACATTTTGCTTGAATATTTTGAAAACTGAATTGCTCGACAACAGAGGTATTAAAAAACTGAAGTTTTACTGCATAAATATTGTGGCTACTGTTATTATTTTTCCAAAAATCTAATAATGTGTTACTGAATCTGTAACTTTACTTATACTTTTTCTAAGAATGACTCAAACATAGTCCTATAAGGATTGCAAAATTTCTACAATGTAGAATGCAGCAGTGTTGAATTCAGACACTATTCTTCAGGGGGGGGGGGATTTCACTTTTTACCATTAGAAACATAAAATCTCAAATCGTCAGGTGGGGGGAATGTCCACCTGAATTCAGCACAGGAATGTATCACTTCTTAACTTAAAAAATTAACTTTTTAGGTCTCAGAAGTTATGCGGCTTATACACAATTGCATGTTATAGACCGGATCTAATTATGACCATTGTAGACGTGTTGCCAATTAAGTAGATTTTTGACTGTCACAATTTTTAAATAGTATTCATTGCTTTATTTAATTGCAAAATTCTGCAATTAAATAAAGCAAATACGATTATTTATAAAATGTGGTACTAAAAAAATTCCTTTTACTGGTAGAAGTCAACTGTGCCATGATCATACTTAGAACCTGATTTTTGTTTGGTGTTATAAAGATTTTCTACTGTATTACCATCATTGTCAAAAGTAATCAATAAATCTTAGATTTATCAACTGAACAAATTAATTAGTGTTTCAAAATATTTGAATTTTAGATTTTAAACATCATAGACTTGGAAAATAAAAGTGATCAGTCACACTCTACTAATTTTGATGAAAATTGACCATATATAAAATTTTATGTACCAATTAGAGTCTTGAATCAGGTAACCTGGGTTTACCCAAACCTGATCCTCAGGTTGTTATATTTTTTATGTTGTGAATTATGTTGACTCTAATTATACCAGTTTCATATTGAATTTTGTTACTGGCAAGTCAAGGTTCAGTTGAACTGATTTTGCAAAGGAATATCCAGAATATATTTTCAGATTATAAAACGTATATTTAATATCTGAATGTGTATATAAATATTTATTTTGTATCCTATAATCTAAATTTGATATTAGAGGTAAAATTGTAGTAGTTTTTTGTCATTGAATTGAAAAAATTATTAATTTTGGAACTTTTAAGGTAGAAAATTATTTATTTAGCTGAATGAAAAAACATTTTTTTTCTGGTTTCAGGTCAATGAAAAATTTTCCGTCATGTTTCAGGTTGAAATGGAATTTTCAGGTTGATGTCAAGTATAACCCAATCCATCCAGGACAATAGCACCAATCAGTTAGAAATGGTGACTACTAATTAATGCTAATTTTTTAAGGGTCAATGTGTATTAAAAAAAGCACCAGTTTTAATTTTTAAATACAACACCCACTTTTTACATTTTGAGTTCCTTGTATCAATCAGTGGTGAAACCACAGTAGCTGCTACTTTCTCTAATAGTTTGCAGTGTAACACACACCACATTTAAAAAAATACAGTATATAGTGCGTGGCATGATATACTACTACAAAAAATCAGTAGTTTGTAGTGAACTCTGCTACTTTCAAGGGATCAGAATAAAAAAATATGTGCCATTCTTAAAATCACATTATTATAACTTTCATCGGTACTATTTGATTATTCTGTCTAACAATTTTGCTAAACATATAACCAAATTATACAAATGGAACAATGTTGCCATTCTAAAATTTTAAGTTAGGAAAATAAATGAATTTAAATTTTAAAAAGTCACAAATAGGGTTACTTTATTGACGACGTTCACTTATGACGAAGCGGCATACAAATTAAAAATTCGATTTATTCAGATAATTTTGGACAAAATAATGAGAATAGTTTATGTATTTAAATGCAAAATCACTAAATTAAACCATAAACAAAAAGATATTTTTGAGATATTGCATTTGTGAATAAAATGTATTTTAAATGTAATAATCTTATTTATTAAGAGACATAATAAATATCAATGATAACAGAAGATTGTAAGGAACTTAATGCTCTTTATTTAGTCAGAAAATGTATAAATATAAATTGATATAACTATAAAATATAATATTGATATAACTGTAAAATGCATGTAAACGTTATATATAGGCTTGAAGCAAAAAAAAAAAAAAAAGAAGTTTTTAATATTACAGCATCATTGTTTATCGGTTTGCAAATAAAGTTACATATCATGCATTTTTTTTAAGGGCAGAATCCCATACATTTGAAAATAATTCTTCGCTTCAAGCTCTGTCGAAGGAAGATCCCAGATCTTTATTATATTTTCTCAAAATGCGAGATGAAGCAGAGAAATACAAATCTTCAAAAAATTTTCACTAGAAAACAAATCTCACATCCACAAAATAATTAAAAAGGGAATACTTACATCACGTGCTAGTGTTTTATTTAAAATAAAACATGATGTCACGCTTTTTATTGGTTTTATATTATAGTTCCTAAATAATTTAGCTTTGTTAGTTATAACTGTCAGTTGAAACTAATCTATTATATCTTTTCTCTTAATATCATGAGGCAATCATTTATTGACATAATTTTTATTTTAAATACTGAAAGAACAACTAAATTAGTAAAACATTAATAAAAATACAATTAAAATGTCGATTAAAAATCCCTTGATGACATAACAACCATGTTTAATGTCAAGTGAATATGACATTTATGATCATCCATTATTGGCATTTAATCTTATGGTTTGGTGATAGTTTTTTGGCCGACGTAATAATCAAGTAGTACCCTTTCTTCTTTTATGAAAAATGTGTTCTGTACAACCATTTGTGAAAGTCAGGGCTAAATATCACTTTCATTGTTTAGCAATGCCTCATAAGATATAAATTTTTCCATTGACACTTGTTTACTTACACATTAATTAGATCTCTCATATTTTAATGACAGGTTTCACTTTTTTGGATTGCTTTATTTTTTTATATGACACGCAAAATTACATTAAGTCGCCCTAGTTAGAATATAATGAGTATTTTAAAGTTATTGAACAAGCCAATAGTAATTAACTTTTAGCTTGTGAACTTTGCCATCTAACAAGCAGTTATCAGTTTCAAAATTATCTTATTATTATATTACGTATATATATTATAATTTGGTAATAAAATTATTATATGTATGTGTATATAAACTGACATTTTGGAGACAAACACAAAACATTTTCTTTTACATTATATTTCCTAATTGTTTTAATATCTTCAGTTTTATTGCATTTATTTAATTTTATCCTGGCAGACACGATATAAGAAGAAGCCACTGTTTTCCCTAATCATTGCCTTCATTTTCAAGTGTATTATTCTTTGTTAAAAAGCTGTGTTGTAAATCTATTGCTGAAATCTGAAAATAGTGTAAATAGTGTCTAATTTTGAAAAGTAGTTTTCAATTGCTACTTTTTACAACAAGCAGTTATTTTCAATAATGTAGCTGTAGTTCTTTACAGAAAAAGGTAGCATTTCTGATCACACTGGCTTGGAGCAAGACATCCTATTTTTTTGTCTGATTAAAGTGGATGTTGACCTTGGTTTCCTATAAAAACAATGTTTGTCTTTGATATGTATTATCACCTTTATTGAGTCATATTTGAACATTAGAGTGTTTTAATCTTCCATAATTGTGTTGCATGCAAGTATTGTGCGATGTTGCTATAATAACATCCTCACTAATGCACCAACTGGCTCGAAGTTTTGTTATATGTACTATTTAGTCAATCATATAAACCAAAATTCTCAATACTAAAATTGGTTGCTATAATATGATGCTGTTTCCCAGACTATAATAAGTACCAAGTTGCATTTGCTAAAATGAGTAAATTGGTGGTGCACACTTATTGATTTTTTTGTCATGCCATATACAGAATGTCCCATCAAGACCACCCAAATTCTGCACAGCCAGATTCCTCACATGGAATAGATTAAAAAATGGCCAAAATCTATACCTCTACGATCCTTAGTTTTCAAGAAAAATATGAAATAAAAGTATGAATCATAAGAAAAAAAGCTTATTTGGAAACATGAACATTGGTGTTTACATAAGTTTGGAGATGAAAAACATGTACCTCGTATATTGAGGCATGCATGGAAGTGCCGTGGAATGACGTGAAACTGTCGTTTGAATTGTATTTAATACGCTGCATCTAGTGACTGCCCTTAATCTTTGCATGCTGACAATGTATTCTTTTCATGATTATAATGATGTTCATGTTTCCAATATTTTTTTTCTCGCACTATATATGATGTTATACTTTTCTTTTGCATTTTTCTCAAAAACTATGGGTTGTAGAGGTATCTTTGGGCATTTTTATGTATTTCAAGAGAGGAATCTGGCAGTGTAGAGTTCCGCAGTCTTGACGGGACATCCTGTATACTATTACATATAAAGCATATGAATATATACATGAAGCGTATGTATACATGCATGACATGAAACCTTTGCGGATTAAATGTGGATCATTTTTAATATAGAAGTATCAAATTAATTGGTTAAGAGGTTATGAAATTATAGAAAATATTAAATATCGTATTGCCTTTGGGAACACACAACTATACATAATTTCAGACCCCTAGAACTAGAGAATACTTTAATATGATGCAATGTCTAAAAATCTGTAGATAATATATAGGGTTGTGTAAAGTTATTCGAGTTCATTTCCATCTATTGATGGAGATTGTTAAAGGGGAATTTTCGACTCGGTTATGTGTTTTATAACTAAGATAATGTTTAGCCCACTATGTAGTGTATATACAGATCTATAGATCATATACAGGGATATACAAAATAATTTGCCTACCTTACTGACTATGGACAGTAATTGCTGAAATCTAGTTTTTAAATGTGTTATTTGTTTCCTAAAATGTTGATTTAGATATCTTCTTTCACACTTTAAATGGTAAAATTCCATTATAGTATTCTGGAAATGTTGGAAAGTGGTTCTTAATCGATGCTTGATACATGATTTTCCTTTCTGTTTTTATTTCAATTGAGGAGGTAGACAAAATATTTTTCTAGTAACAGATATAACTTTAAATATTTGATAAATTGTATACATTATTCATAACATATTTAAATTTACTACAACTTTCTCATACCTGACCCTAATATGGCTATAACTGTAGAAAATTTAATTGTACCTTCACTTCTCTTCTGAGACTTCACAGTCTCAGAATAGCCCAAAAGAAAAGATTCTTGTCTCAGACTCAGGTCTGAAAACTAATATTGATGAGACCCAAATGAAATGTTGGGCTGAGTGGTGGAGGTTGACAATGCTATCTGAAATGTAAGTAAACGTTGGAAAGCAGGAGAAATTTTTTTGCTGTTAAGCACCATAAAAGGAATTTTTACCTTTATTCATAAATTTATCCAATTTTTGGTTGATAAAGCAATAAAAAGATCTTGTTCAACTTTTAACTGAAGTAAATATTATTAAACATGCAGTTAACTTAATGTTCCTATTTTACAAGCATTGATATCTCTATTAACTCCACATAAAACTCTAAATACATCTTACATAGTGATCTTGGAATCTGAGCTCTTGCTTGTTATTGAAGAGGAAATAGTGAATAATCTAAAAGTGAACCAAATGTTATTGAAGGCAGAATAATAAAAATCTATCATTGGGACAAACAGAGTGATCTTTTACTTATACACGATGTTCAGTAATTAATCTCTGGTACTACTATTTTAAAATAGTAAAATTTGATTTATAAATTCTGTGATTGAATAAGGCGAAAATCTTTTTAAATAAAAACTGGTACTAAAAAATAATTACTGTGTATCACGTATAAGTGAGAGGTCACTGTACCATATAATCAAATACCTACTATGCCAGTAATACTGATTTGTAACTTGGCCAATTTACCTAATTTAGAAAAAGCTGTATATTTATCATGCTCTCTCAGACCATGTATTCCAAATTTACTGCATTCTTTTAGATATCAATTCTTTGGACACTCTAAAATATGTCAAGGTAATAAATAGCCACTGGATCGATGAAGTGCAATGGGCCACAAAATTGTAAACTACAATGCCCCAACATGCTATATAAATTGTAAAAAAGAGCACCTATCCTAGTCAAAATCTTGCAAACAGTGGGAAAAAAAATCTCATAAAGCTTAAACTATAGCACTGAAACTGAATCCTCTACAGAAAACAATTGTCAATCACTATAAAAAGAAGACATAATATCTACTAATCCCAATCTCACATCTAGATCAATGCAATATTCCTAAATTACAACAACATGTTTTTCCTAAATCACCACAATTTGTTTCTCCTTAATCATCACAAACTTCTCCTTCAAAGCTACCACAACCTATTTTCCCAAAACTTGCATTCAATAAAAGATATTCATGTAAACAATGAAACCAATTCCTTAAAACGTTTCAATGAGGACAAAATTTTTAATTTTTTCCCCAGCATTAATTTTTTCTTTCTCTGTATCTCATAATGTTCTTCTTTATATTTTAAAATGATAGTACAATTAAATATATTTTTGATTTAATCATTTTACTTAATCATCAGTATTTGAAAATTACATTTTGCATTGGTTGTAAATGGAAAAAATTCTTACTTAGACAATATATTTAATCCTTTATATTCTTTTCATTAAATCGTAATTATAAAGTTGTAAACGTTTAACAATATTTCATTTATTATATTAGAATACTGATTATTGTTTAATAATGTATTACACTAGGAAATCTTAATAATAATTTTATTACTCATTTTTACTAATAGATGGCATAACCACTCAAATGCATCAATTGATCTTCCTTGCAAATAATTATGAAAATAGTCTTGAAGTGCTAATTCAAATAAGAAAATATAAATTGTTTTCATATTTTTCCTCCACATTAATATTAATATGCTTATTTATAACATTTGTTTTTTATTTTAAAAATATTTAAATTTTTGTTTTTGTTATTGACAAAACTTACTGGATTCTTTGATCTTGTTTTAACATTTGCTAATGATTTTAACACCCCATCCCATTAAATCATAATTAAAAATTTGAAAAATTTAAAGTTTTATATTAATAATATTATTAGG
Source organism: Maratus michaelseni (assembly GCA_963931845.1). Classification (NCBI taxonomy): domain Eukaryota; kingdom Metazoa; phylum Arthropoda; class Arachnida; order Araneae; family Salticidae; genus Maratus; species Maratus michaelseni. The sequence continues at coordinate 308,562,717 of OZ007598.1, read as the reverse complement.
GTTATTTTAATAGTATACACTCTGAAATATAAAAGAAAAACTTTAGTACTGATTTTCATAAATAGGTGGTGACACCAGACATCTGCAAAGAATAAGCTGTAATTTTGTTACAACTCTAAATAAAAATTACGTCTAATCTTTTTAAAAATACATCATCATTATTATTCATAAATAAATCGTTTTCACTAAAGAAACTATCTTTCATAGAATTTGGCAGTAGTGGCTCTATTCCCATGACTGTGGTAAGTGAAAATAGTTGTTAATGTTAAGTTAGAGAAATATTTAAATTCAGTTTTCTTTATTGATTTTAATTTCTCGTCAGAAGCTCTTTTACTCTGAACTATGTTTTTGATAAATTGTAAAGTATGATAGATTAACAATTTTATTTATTGCAGTTGCATATATCTATAAAAGTAGTTAAAGAGAAAAGGACCTTTAGACTACTCAAAGCTGACAAAAGTATTTAAAGTGTGAAATATGGAACAAAAGATTTCTTTACAAGAGCATTTTGCAGTAGCAACTTCTGACTCGCATAACGGAAAATCGTTTGTTTGTGATATATGTAACAAACAATTCTCTCAAAAGAAGAATTTAAACCAACATTTGTTAGTTCATTCTGGTGAGAAACTTTTTGAGTGTGAAATATGTAACAAAAAATTCTTTAAAAAGTGTAATTTAAACAAACATCTGTTAATTCATACTGGTGAGAAATATTTTGCATGTGATGTATGCAACAATAAATTTTCTAACAAAGGTAATTTGAAATCACATCTGTTAATTCATACTGGTGAGAAATATTTTACATGCGAGGTATGCAACAAGACATTGTTTAACAAGACTACTTTGAAATCACACCTTTTAGTTCATACCGGTGAGAAACCTTTTGTGTGTGAAATATGCAACAAGAAATTTTCCCAAAAGGGTAATTTATGCAAACATTTGTTAATTCATACTGGTGAGAAACCTTTTGTGTGTGAAATATGCAACAAAAAGTTCTCTCAAAAGGGTCATTTATGCAAACATTTGTTAATTCATACTGGTGAAAAACCTTTTGCATGTGAGATATGCAACAAGAAATTCATTCGAAATAGTGATTTAATCAAACATTCATTAATTCATACTGGTCAGAAACCTTTTACTTGTGAGAAATGCAACAAAAATTTCTCTCAAAAGAGTAATTTGAAAACACATCTCTTTATTCATAATGGTGAGAAACCATTTATATGTGAGATATGCAACAAGAAATACTCTCGAAAGCATGATTTAAGCAAACATTTGTTGCTTCATAATGATGAGAATCCTTTTACATTTTAGATGTGCAACAAGAAATTGTCCGAAAAAAAGAGATTTAAACAAACATTTGTTAGTTCATACTAGTGAAAAACCTTTTGCATGTGAAATGTGCAACAAGCAATTCTCTCAAAATAGTTATTTAAGCAAACATTTGTTATTTCATTCTTGTGAGAAACCTTTTGTGTGTGAGATATGCAACAAGAAATTATCTCAAAAGAGTAATTTAAAATATCATCTCTTAGCTTGTACTGGTGAGAAGCCTTTTATTTGTTTCACATAGTATAAGAAATTTTCACAAAAGGGTGCTCAGTTATGCTCTCATAATTTGAGACTTGCTATCAGCTAACTTTGGTACTTATTTTTTTCTAAGGACCTTGATATAAGTTAGTTTTAAGAGAGTCTGATTTCTTGTTAAACATTATAAACTACAAAACGAAATGGTGGTCAATGTAAAAATGTCTGATTTTATGTTGTTTATCTTAGTAATGATGTGTCATATAATTTGTGTTATTTTATGTTTTATTTATGTACATAATTAATAGTTTCAATGTATGTATAAAAATTTGTAATTATTGCTTATTGTTTGATACATTTATTGTTATTTCGTAGAGTAGTAAGTCAGATGATGTTTTGAAATGTAAATAAAAGTTGCTAGAAAGTCTTTTAAATGTTTTCTTTTCTCATCAGGCTAGTTTTATTATGATGTCACAACTACTATGTGTGGTTAAATTTAAAGCTCCTTATTTTTTAGTTGTGGCAACATTTATATTCAAGCAATTCTGCTAAAGTTTAAATATTCTAAAAATCAGTTGCAATGCAATAGCTACTCGGCAAATTTGTATTGAAGTAGTGATAGGGGATATGTATTTTTTAACTTTCCATCCACTGGCCATATATGGTAGTTTAAGAAAGAAAGATAAATATTAAACAACATGCTCAATTTTTTATTTTTAAGTTAGTAACTTTGTACTTGTACTCAATATAGTTTAGAATGAAAAATAATTCCTTTGAAAGGCCCTGTATTTCATACTTTTGATGTAAATTTATAGTCTCTGTGTTATGGTTGTTTTATAAACTTTATTGTTGCATGACATTTCTATGTATGTACTACTTGTTAATCATAATTGATTAATACCAAAGTCTGAATGGTATTTGAAACTTGTGAGGAAAATTATTTTACTTCTTGTATTACAAAAATAAAGAATATTAAGTTTTCCTTTGCATTTATATTAATAGATATTTATCTTACATTATTTACTATGGATAAAAGTCTGAACCGTTTTCAAAGGGTGCATTGATTCTTTTTAGTAGAAAGTGTGATTATGTGCTGATCTTATTCTAAAATGAAATATACTTTTCATGTCATGTGTTGAAAAGAATAGTTGGAAGTTCTTTAAAAATACGTATCCACGAGCGAATGACTCTCAGTCTTGGAGAAATTCTTAAACTTCAGTCTTAGAGAATTTATTCAGACTGAAGAAGTAAATAAAATTAAACTTTTTCTCAGATAATTAGATTGGAAAATAGGAAGTTCTTACTTTACTAAAATTTTGTAATAGTAATTTAAATTTAATATATATGACGTATTTTCTGTAATTTGTTTGTTTTCTATTCTTTTGCAATGTGCATCAGACTATAAAGAAAATCAAATTGAACCATTTACTGGAAGTATGAAGTTATCTGTACCACCTGTATTTTAAATATAAATTAGTTACTATCTATTTTTTTATTCAATTTATAAATATCTTTATACTATAGCTATATGTACGTTTGTTGAGTGTGCTTATTTATGGCATGTTAATAGTACAATAAATCTCTAAATAATAGTCATTTAATGAGCAGAAACTTTAATAATTGGCATTTACTTTAAAAGATGAGTTTTAATCATACTACAAGACAAGTAGAAATCTTCTAACTCACTGGATAACATCCATTATCCTTGAAATATTTCACTCTTGTCTTGGATGTGCTACTCTTACTCAGTGGTGGGATTCAAATAATTTAATGACCATTTCTCTGCTCTTGTGACTTTTTCAAGTGTAAGCAGAAAAGGAAACTAGTGCATAAAAAATATATTATGAAACACTTTCTAACATTAGAAGAATTATGTTACAAAATTGCTAACTCTCTGACTGTCAAGTATTCTTATTTACATTTTTGCTTTGGCGACCCTAATATGGCCATGCTAAAATTTAATAATTTTCCCTGCCGTCATTTTATAAAAATCAAAACCAATTTTATTTTTTAACATGCTCAGGTTAATGGACTTTCATAAAAAATATTGCATTCCCCATTAAAATAGTTTTACTAGTCCAAAAATAAACGAATTTCAAAAAGTCTACCAAGTGGCCATTTCATGAACATGTGCACATGATATGGCCACCATATTGTTCCATGCTTCACAAATGGTGATTGTTTTTAATTTAAAAGTGCTCTTTTCCTAATTTAAATAATTTCAGTGTAAAATAAATAAACATGATACTCAATATATTTTTTTTTGTTATTCAAAGGTGGATTTGAAACATGATTTTTCATAAAAAATTAAGTTGTTTACAAAATTGACATTACAATTTTAGTTTCTATTTAGAAAAAAAAATTAAATACTTTTAGAGTTCAGAAAATGTGTTAAAACAAATTAATTATCGCAATTGGAACAAATAAAAATGTCTTTATCCTAGGTTTGCATGGTGCAGTTGATATGGCCACCTGCATGGCCATATCAGGAGCAGGTCTACTTTTATAAAAAATCATTTGATTTTGAACAACTCATAAAATTTACACTGTCAACAACAGCGCCAATTAATAGGGTATTAAAAACTGGACAGTGTATGGTGATATTCATAAAAAAATTCTTTTAATAATTCACAAAAAAGGAAGACTTATCAGATAAAAACAAGAAGCAATTACACCAAAAACATAAAATAGGAAATGTGCAACAAATTACACAACCTATCTGAATGGCAAGTGGTCACATGGTACACTAAGAGGGCCCTTCATAGTATGCTTATGCCATTTAGTGAATTTTTGGTTAGCTAATGTATAATAGGAGGGATGACCATATCAGAAATATGGTCTTAACAGGGCCACCTACCTTACTTCACTGTAAATTTGGAAAGTTCTAGATAATTTGTGTTTTAAAGATTGTAGAGATTTGATTACTGGATTTTTTTTTAATTTCTGAAGCAAAATTTTTTTAATAAAGTTGATAAATTTTGCATTCTGCCTTCTATTATCACACAGTATTTGAAAATTATAGTTATAAAAATACAGTAGGCCATTCAAACTTTGGAAACAATTTTTAAATTTAATTTCTGCATATAAATGCCATACTCTTTGTGACAATTCGGTTTATAGTATTTGCTATAAGTTCTGGCTCAATATTTCTGTCATAATAGAACTTTTCTTAGCACAATGATGTCAATTTTTTGCCATTCCTCATAGGAAACTTTGCAAAGTCCTTGTTCATGAATTATATCTACGTACTTTTCGCTTTAACAAACAGGTAGCTGATGATAAATAGAAATTTGTGGTAACACTGGATGAAACATTGTTTTGTTTGAGTGATTGTAGCAAAAAAAAAATTTTTTTTATCGCCTAATGTAAAAATAAACACTAGTGAAATAGATTTGTGAATATAATGAAAAGTTTTTTTTAATGATTTGTAATTGCAGATGGATTTTGTTCTGAAAGTAAATGAAAGTTCAAGAAAGTATCAAGTGAAGCTGCACTTTATTACCAGTGAAATATTTAAAAACCCTTTTCAAAGTATTTTCTACATATCTATAAATGAAAAAAAAATGATACAACAACTTTATTTAATTTCTATTATATATAATACATAATCGAGGAAAATTACTAATTTGGAAAGAAACTTCATCTAATCAAAGCTTATTAATCTTAAAATAGTGTGCAGGATTACACAAATCACACACAAAAGACAATAATAATAATAAAAAAACTGTGCAGAATTCCTTTCCTGTAAAATTCTTTCCTTCATCGTTACCCTAGGAAATATACTGATCTTGTCATAATTTTGAAAGGTTTTCTATTTACAATTTTTATGTACTTCTAGCGATCTCCTCACAACATATCTATAAATGAACAGTATAAAAACACTCTTCCCTACAGTTCACAAGGTCCTTGGTTAAAACTCCAACAGTGCCTGTCTGACCTGGAACTCCTATAATAGGAGTCTTAGTCTGACCTGTTCATACTTATGACTCTTAACCTTAGCAATTAATCTAATTCATGTCAGCAGCATTCAAGCTTAAATTTATGTTTGTTTTCCCCATAATTTATTAATTGCAAAATTGATCGGTCATTTTTTTTCTGTAATATTAAACTTTTCAAAGTTTATGTTATAATTGTTACAAATAATTTTGAACAGTAGATTGCACCAAATTAAAAAATTTATAGACCATATTTATTACAATTTCTGAATAAATAAAGTTCATGGCAATTCGCTGCATGCTAAATTAAATCATTAAAATATGAAATAATTTTTTATAAATCTAATGTCAGTGATAAAATGTACAGATTCAAGTATTATGTCACAAATCTATTGCAATAAAAACCTAAAAAATTGAGGACATTGTTTGGTGCTGTGATCTACATGCAAAACGGTAAAACAATAACAAATTTAAGTAATAATTTGTATTAGTAATTAAACCTCACAACTATTTTGGTAAATTATTCACTAAATAGATATTTTTACTTTTTAAAATATATTTATTTCTGTTAGCTTTAATATTTTTAATGTAATTATGCTAAAAATATTCTGATAAGGTTTTAAATAGAACTGTACCGAACGGAGTACTCTGTATATACTTGGTACTCAACCTACTCAGACAATTTGCAAAGAACTCGTAAGAATTTCATTTTTAAGCATATTTAAAGACATATGAATTTATAACTGATCTGTAAAAAAACAAAGTGCTATAAATGCAAAAAAAAATAATTAAATTTGTTATATAGCAAATTATAGTGCAAAAACACTAATCGATCTACATTTCAAAAGATAGGGCATTTTTTTTACTATTGTAAATTCGGCCTGCCAAAAAAAATGTGTCACTCCAAGCACTGCTAAAATAGCATTTTTCTATGCTGTACATTATGATAAAATGACTTGAAACTGTAAAGTCAATACAATTTTTTTAATCAAAAGATATAAGGTACTTTTAGAAAATATGAAACATTTTACATTATTCAAGGATTTGTTGTAGCAAGCAATAACCATTTTTGATAGACAGACTTCAGGTTATCAGAATGAAAAATGAAGGGTTAAAGAATCAGTTTTAATTTTGTATTGGTTAATCGAACTTTTTATGTATCAATTCGTTTTTTTACATTTTTAAAAATAATGCTACTGTTTTAAAATTTTTGAATTTACAAAAATTGTCTTTAAAAGGTGCAAAATAAATCAAATTTCAAAAATATAAGTTAATTTTTAAAAATACAAACGAGGAGACGATCCAGGCAATATTTTGGGCCTATCTAGGTTTCCCTTCACAAAAATCTATTTAAAAAAATGGACTCCTTCACAAAATTCTTTATAATAAAACAGAACCCTTCACAAAATTCCTTTTAATAAAACAAATCCATTCACAAAATTCTATTCCATAAAAATTTACTGTTAGCAAAAGGATTTTAAAAACTTTTTGTTAATAAATACATGGTTCGAATTTGAGTGACTGGATTTCGACTTTCAAATATTATTTTTCACAAAAATATAATAAATTTCACAAAAATAACCTTTTCTTTTCACAAAATGGGCCCCAAGATAAAAAATCTGCTTCGACCCCTGATATATATATACAAGGTGATCAGAAAATGAGTATACATTTGAAAAATTAGTAATTCACGGAATAATGTAGGTAGAGAGGTAAAAATTGACACACATGCTTAGAATGACATGGGGTTTTATTGTATCCACAAAAAAGTTCATAAAATGGCCGACAGATGGCGCTTCGTGTGATAAGAAAAGCAATAATTAGCATAACAAATTATGACAAAGCAAAGACCATGTTCTTCAGACCGAATGCTCAACATGTCCACCGTCATCCCGCAACAATAGCTGTAGCCGAGGGACAATGTTGTGCACAGCACTGTGCAGTTAGGGTGAGAAATTGGCGTTGGATGTTGTCTTCTAGCATGCCTATTGATGTCTCTCGATCGCGGCAGATTCCCCATTTTGATAGTAGAGCTTCACTAACATTGCCTTTTCTGGTAACGTCAATATGCTGCGATTGCTGGTGCATCTGATTCTCTCTCTCATTACAGCTCCTTTTATACACGATTCTCAGGCAGTGTCACTGACGATTTGCTGTTCAGTGCCATCTGGCGGTCTTTGGTTACAATAAAACCCCATGTCTTTCCAAGCATGTGTGTCAATTTTTACCTCTGTACCTACATTATTCCGTGAATTATTAATTTTTCAAATGTATACTCATTTTCTAATCACCCTGTATATACTCAAGATGCATGCTTCTTAATATATATATATAAGCACACACCTGTTACCTCTAAGCTCATTTCATGTTTGTATCAGTGAATCTTTATAACCAATTACTCGGTACTTGGTCGAAGTATTACTCAGTAACCACTAGTTTTAAAATGTAAACAAGGCTATTATCTAAAATCCACACAATTCAAAATTCTGCAAAGCCTTTGGTCCCAGTCTCTGCGGTTGTTTGAGAATGTACTGAATTTTAATATGATTTAAGCAAATGATTTTATAGCATTGTAACAAACATGTGATTGTATGAAAGTAAAATTAGTAATATAAGTATTAATATATAATTATTTATCATTACATAAATATTTGCAATCATGTCTTTTTTTACCAAATTTTTAAAACGGAATATAACTAGAGTAACCATGGAAATGCCCAATTAATTAATTGAGCTCTTGAATAATAAATTCCACTAAAATTCAAATTTATATGTATTAAAAAAACTGACATGTATGATATAAAAATTGTAATTTAAATACAAGTTTCAAATCTTTCAACATAAACATCTATTTTTGCAGGGCAATTTGTATTTTTTGAATGACCAACTCCAATAGCTCTTTTATCAGAGTGCTGGCATTTATAATCTTTTCTAAATACATTTTTCTTACCGGCATTTGGATATGTTTTCTTCACTCTCCCTGTAACACAACTTTGTTTCGAGAATTCATTTACCCATGTCTAATAAATTTGTAAAACAAAATAAAATGTAATGTAATACAATAAAATTTAAACGGGACAATAATGATAAATTATAATAAGAATGAAGATAAATTAAATAGTAATATGAAGATAAATTAAGAATATAACATCAACCCAGACAACCACATTCGTCATTCGGACGCTCTGCAATGATCCTACAGATCCTGTATTTGTCAAATCCTATAAAACTATTAGGTGAATATCCGGAAAACGGTGAAGAGTGGATCGTCAAATTGTATTGTCCCCAAAAACATCCTGAGGATCATGAAAATCGTATGCAATGCCCTTTACTCGAGGAAGCAACCTACCAACCTACTCACCAGAAATAAAGTTTATTTTGATTTGAATCTTGTAGTTCGTGCTATGGAATATTTGGAAATACTTTATGAATAAGAAGTTAAGGAATGTCGATATAAGGCAAGGATTTTCTTTGTAACTGTTCTGCTTATACGTTTATAGTATGTTGGAAAAGCGTATTAGAATGAAATTACAAAAAATTAAGCCTAGTCATTGCACGAGTGTCAATATCCTGCTTAAGAACTTCATAATTTAAAGGAAATACAAGCATTTTCAAGAGGATATTTTAAATTTTATAACATATCTGTATGAGAACTAGTGTTTTTTGCCATTGATTTGGCCACAAATATGGGATAGAGGGAAAATAAATCATCAATAATTGTCAGTCAATTGAAAGTCTTTGCTACAATGTAGTATTAAAGTTTAACCAGGCAGAGTTCAATGAGTTGTATTTTTAGTTCTAACATTAACAGTAAGCATATAAGATTTTTACAGATACGTCAATTTAAGCTGGCCTTTTTTTTTTCTTCATGTTTCAACCACTTGAAAATGAACCTGTAAAAGGTTGATTCTCCCTCCCCCCACTTTTATTTCACAATTAATTCACAGTATTAGAAATATTTATTTATCTCCATTTTTAATATTTTTCATGCTAAATATTTTATCAAGATTTATTAGACATGAATCGACAAATAAGTTTTCAACCAATATGCAATGTTTTAGTGAAGGTAACAATATATGACATTTTGAATGCGTTATATAGTTTACCAGCAATCAGAAATTATGAAATTACAATAGTCACTAATTATTTTCATAGATTATAGTGTAAATGTAACATGCTACTTTTTGAAAAGTGTAATGTAGCAAATAGCATGATACAAAAGATCCGTAGTTTGTAGCAAATAGTTCTACATGCATTAGAAAAAGAATCTTTAAGGAATTTCATGTGTTTTGAGATTGCTACAGAACTAAGGCCGAGCCCCAAAGTGACAAGTTTGACAAATTATCCATTATGTTGTAAAAAAGGCATTTTTGCTTTATGTTGATTGTTGCCACTATTTTGCCTTGCACCTGATAATCAATGTAAATTTGCTCAAACATTAATTCATAATTTATTCATATCAAATACTTTTTTCCTTCAGTTTCGCTTCATTAAATATTTTTGTAGCAATTGTTTATTACGATCATCATTCAAAGTACACAAAACTAGTTAACTTTTAAGGGCAAATCTTCATTCACTTGAAAAAATATACTAGCTAATGTTAAACAGCTTCTTTTTAAATTGTCCATTTGAATTCGAATATTAAAAAAAATGCATAGGATAGCTGAAATTGATCTCTAATATGGCTATCTTTCACTTTTAAAATTTTGGTTACAAATTTTATTAAATAAAGGTACTTTCACTTTCAGCGCCAGTTTTGCATGAGTGAAGAGTCCCCTCAATCATCTTAGTCACAATGTTAAATAAAAATTCTCATGTTTCATTATAGATGTTGAAAAGGTACAAAATATTACGAATTAAGCTTAGAAATTATACAAACAATATAATAAAATCACTTCTTTATGTTAAACTAAAGATGTAATTAATGTTTAAAGTGATAAAATCATTACACAAAAAGGCTTAAAATAGCTTTTAATATAAAGATGACATGTTTTGTACACTCAAAATGCAAGTGAAACATGAAAGCAGGTGATTAAAATGGTTAAACTGGGAATGTGAAAATTATTATCATTTATTGCTTTGCGAAACGAGAACATATGCGATGAATCAGCCTCTTTTTAATGAATTAACTAAAATTTGGAACATATTGATTTACAAATTAAAAAAGGCAATAAGTAAAATAACAATTTTCCCATTTACAGTTTTACCTGCTTTCATTATACATGTAGTCTCGTGTTTTTTTGTTTATCGTTTTAAAAACATTGCAAAAATGTTTATTTATCATTTTCGATCTTGAAGAAATCGCCATTTAAGTGTATGAAACATGTCATCTTTATACTAAAAGATATTTTAAGCCTTTTTGTGTAATGTTTTTATCAGTTTAAGCATTAATTGCATCTTTAGAAATTATATTCAAGCAAAAAATATTTTTAATTTTGATTTGTAATTTGGAAAAAACAGGCTTATCAAATGCAAATTTTACAATAATAAAATCAAAATTATTTGACTGACTTTGACAGGAAAATAGGCAAAAGTATTGTTTTCCATGCTTCACTATTTTATCGATCCCCCTTCCCCTTCTTATCAGATACAGATTTTGTAACACTCAACTATGAAGACATTTGGAACATTATTCAATAAGTATTTCTCCAATATACCAGTTAATTCCACAATTGCAGTATTTCTTTTTTTTTCAGAGATGTATAATTTTGATAATTTTTATTAGAAAACTTAATTTATATTATCTTTAAAGTATGTACTATTCTAAAGTATGTAACTAATAATTCTAAACTGTGATTGTTATTATTTTTACTCAATTAATTCATAATTTTTTTTGTGCTTTTTTAAAATCAATGATGAGGGAGGGGGGAAGGGGGCAAATATTATTTACTGGTGAGTAGAATTTTTTAATGTTAAATAAATATCTTCATAAGATGTTCATTATAGATGTTGCAAAGTTACAAAATATTAAGATTTAAACTTAGAAATTATGCAAATAATATAATAAAATCACTTGTTAAATCATAATTATAATCGTTATTATAAAATCATTACACAAAAAAGGCTTAAAATATCTTTTAATACAAATATTACATGTTTTGTACACTCAACTGGCGACTTCTTCAAGATTGAAAATGATAAATAAACAATTTTCGCAAAGTTTTTGAAAATGATAAACACAAAACACGAGACCACATGTATAATGAAATCAGGTGCTTAAAATGTTTAAACTGTGAATGTGAAAATTATTATTACTCATTGATTTTTAAAATGCTTTGCGAAACGAGAACGTATGTGATGAATCAGCCTTTTTAATTTCTTAAAAATTGACACAAGTTGATTTACAAATTTAAAAAGCAATAACTAAAATAATAATTTTCACGTTCGCAGTATAACTATTTTAAGCACCGGCTTGTATTAAATATGTATTCTCCTGTTTTATCATTTTCAAAAACTTTGTGAAAATTGTTTATTTATCAATTTCGATCTTGAAGAAGTCGCCGTTTCAGTGTACGAAATATGTCAACTTTATAAGTTTAAGCATTGATTGCATCTTTAGAAATTATATTCAAACAAAAAATATTTTAAATTTTAATTTAGAATTTGGCAAAAACAAGCTCATCAAATGCCACTTTTAAAATAATAAAATCAAAATTACTTGACCGACTTAGATAGGAAAATAGACAAAATATTGTTTTCATGTTTCACTATTTCATCGATTCTCCTTTCCCTTCTCATCAGATACAGATTTTGTAGACAATTGAAACATTATTCAATCAGCATTTCTCGAATATGCCAGATTATTAAACAATTGCAGTATTTCTTTTCTTTTTTTTCTAGACATGTATAATTTTCATTACAAAACTTAATTTATATTATCTTTCTAAAGTAATTCTAAACTATGTAACTAATAAATCTAAACTAGTATGGTTGTTATTATTTTTTCTCAATTAATTCATAAAAAGCTTTTGTGGTTCTTAAAAATCAATGATGGACGAGGAGGGGAGGGGGTAAATATTATTTATTAGCAACTAGAATTTTTCACTGATTACCAGATTTTATCAAATTTGTAAAGTTCTGGTTATAACTGTACATTGCGAGCTCATATTTGGAATTATTAACTGTATTTCTATTATAATTAAAATTATAAGTCCCAGTTTTCTTTATTGTAAATATTAGATTATTAATGTAAAAAATAAATATAATAAAATAATAAATATAAATATTCATTGAAATAGTGTGGAATTTATTTTTCCAATTTTTATTTTTTTTTTCTCTTTCTATGGTAAAACATTAATTTTCTTCAATATTTTAGGTAATATTTGTCTATTGATAATACATAAATTCTCCATACAAATGTAAAATGGCAAAAAACAAAAAGATATATTTATTTATAACCCAAATTCTCTACATCACTTTAAATATTGTAAAATTATGGGAAAATTTATGGATTTTTAATGGTTTTTCTTTTTTTTTATACACATTTGACAAATAATTGCCAGACGACTTTTATAATATAAATCTAAAGAGTGTAAATGAAAAAAAAGTACATAGATAATTTTAAATATTTGACAAATGTAGCAACAAAATTTCAATCTGACCAAATTATGTTTTTGATATGTATCCTGAAAAGTTAGCATAACTTATTTAACATTGAGATGAATCATACAAATATGTCCTTTTATCTTTTGCAAAAATGCTAAAATTGTAAAATCGTCTGAATTCCCATAGAAAAGTGCTATGACATGAAAGAAAATGTTCTATATTTTTCAAACTAATCAACCAAATTAAACAAAAAACTATACAGCTAATCCATAATTCTATACAAATATTTCTAACCCAATTTCAAACTTATTGCATGCTTTTTGAGGCCATTATTGCGAGACTTACATACATACATGCACCAAAAAAGTTTTTGTCTCTTCAGAATGAAGCCTCAACTGAAAGTTTGACAATTATCACAAAATAATGCTTAGTATCAAACATTTAAGATTTTGCTTTTTTTTAAAATTTTTGATAGCCTTCATGAGAACTTAGTTTTCTAGGATATAATTGTTTTTGAAAGAAAACTGCCATTTTACTGTCTGCCTAAGAGGCGAGTTCACTCAGGCGAAAACACCTGCTCGCCTATGTTAATCCTATGGGAGACATAATTTATGATATCTCATTCTCATTTCAATATTTTTAAATTATTGTTTTTTGCATTGGATAGCTGAGGTCAATTTCAATGCACTCTCGTATTTTTTTTAATCTTGATTAAAAGTTTTTTTTATTACGATACTTTTACTTTCAGAACCAGTTTCGAAAGTCAAAGAATCATCACTTAAAAAAACTGCAACAAAAATCGAAAAGTACAAAGGAGCATGCATAGAGATTGACCTCAGCTATCTAATGCAAGAAAAATCATTGAAAAATATTGAAATGCGAACGAGATATCATAAATTATTTCCTCCATAGGATTAACATTAGCAAGCAGGTGTTTTTGCTTGAGTGAAATAGCCTCTTAATGTCTAGAACATTATCTGAGAAGTACCCAGTAAAGTGTTTCGGCAAATGAGAATTACTACAATTCAAAGCAAGCTGGATAACACTGCAGGCAGTGAATTCATTATAAAGTTGTAAAATTCATTTTTGTTGGCCCATCATAACTTATATGTTTCGTATAGAATGATACAAAGTTTTATAAGCACTGATGAAATAAAAGACTAAAGTTAAAAAATAGAGTTTAAAATTATTTTAAGTCCTGCAGTAGCGTGGACGGTTAAGCTCGGTTTCTGTAAGATCACTGAAAGTGAAGCAGCATCGACCAAGGTCAGTGCTTAGGAAGGTGACAACCTCTCTCGACTGCCACTGTTGTGGGACCGTGTACGTTAATGGGAGCTGGTGCACGTAAAATCTGTTCATGGCTCCAATGTCCTCCAAATTTAGTATAAGCATTACTTCTGGGGGGGGGGGCAATCCAGGTGCAGGTCTCTCATCTGGAATTGGTTTAAAATTAGGAGACCAGATCTAGAAGTCCAACCTCTCTTGAGGCTCTGGCACCCCTTCTTTTAGAGAAGTGCCTTGGCTCTTTCTCTTATACGCCAACAACAACAAATTATTTTAAATATAAAAATATAGAAGCCATACTGGTTTAAATGAATTTATTTATGTTTGGCATTAACCAGCTACAGCAACCTGTGGTAATTATATACAAGAGACAGTTACAATAGTTTCGCTCAGTGAAATACAAAATTATTACAAGTGTTCTGAATAGCAGTTGCTCTGAAATGACGGGAATCATCACACAATTTTATATAAAAATAATATTGTTTTCTTTTTTAGATTAAAGTTTATGCATTTTTTAATTTTTTGATAGATTTCATGAGAAGTTCATTCCCTACTGTAGAATTGTCCTTGAGAAAAGATTGCTATTCCACTGTTTTTATTATATCTAGCACATTATCTGCGAAATATCCAGTGGCATGTTCTAGCAGATCAGAATCACTGTTATTCAAAGCCAGCTGAATGACACTGCATATAATGGTGAGAGACAGCGATTTCTTGATGAAGTTGCAGCACTCTCTTTTCAGGTCTATTATTTCATACTTATCTGCAATGTAATACAATCCAAGCATGTTACTGTGGTCAAGCGATTCAATTTTCCCACAGTACACATATGAAAGAAACAGTTCCATGGCATCTGGATCGCAGTCTGGCACATCGATGATGCCACTGTTTTTTTCTTTCATGTCATGATCCAGCATGGACTCAAAAACCCTTGATCGAGCCCTCAGAATATCTGTGTGGGCTCGAAGTTCTTTGTTGCCAACCTTCAGGATTACATCATGATTGCGTCCACCCAACAACACTTTTTTATAATCTTCACATAAAGATTTGGCATCTAAAAAAGAAAAAAAAAAGAGTTCTTAATTTCGCAAAAATAAAGGTTGCCTTTTAAAACGAATAGCTTGCTGTAAGTAAATAGCGATGAAGCTAGGCTATTCAGCTAAGAGGGGTTTTGAATCATTATTACTCATAAAAAGAACAAATATTTTGTTTTACATCTTAATTGTTTTTAATAAATACAAAATGTATTAAAACTGTGTTGGAGTTCTCAAGTAGATTCTTAAAAACTATGCACTGAAAGATCCTGGAACAATAACAGATTTAGTCTTCAAATGCATTCATTATGTAAATAAACAATTTAAAGATGTATAGTACATACACGTAATATCAAGATAGAGAATGCAGAAATTGTAGAACATTGTTTTTCTTTCTATTCATCTAATAAGCAATGAAAAGAATTTTGTTCTGTAAAATGATCATAAAGCACTGATAGCCTGATTTCTGATGCTACAGAGTAAAATTTAACAACATTCTTCTGCTACCTGCCAAAGACAATACATATTTAATGACCATGGACCGAAAAAATAATAAGTAATCTTAAGTAACTTTGAAAAATTAATAATTTTTTACAAGAAAAAGTGATAATGAAAAAACAAAGTATTTTATTTTGTTATATAAATAAATAAACAGGACTTTCTATCTTTGAACTATAAAAGGTATACAAATAGGAGAGTATTTTTATGTTGTTTTGAAAACTCAAGGAAGATTTTAGAGTTAGAAAACGGGAACATGGATTTTTTAAATATATGAAAAGAATATGTATAATACCTTCTTGTTTTTTTCTTCTGGCATTCATGCTCATCCAACCACTTCTGCAACACAACAACCTCCAAACAATCTGGGCACATTGTGGGTCTTTGCATGCATCTCTTCTGGTGGGAGGACAGGCTGACAACATCGAAAGCTTCTTTGCAATGACAACACTCTGAAGATGCAGTTGTACCTAACATAGACATGGTGTTTATAATCAATTCAAAACACACTAAAATACTGTGTGGCAAAAAAGGGACTGACACTTTTAAAAAACAGGTTTTGAATATTAAGTAAATCATGTACATTAAAGTTATTCTTGCACAAAATTAATGTGTTCAATTGATAATTTCTTAAGTAAGCTTCTTCGTTGAAATATCCAAGTGTCACCGAAATGTGGCGCCAGCCTGTCAATCTGTAAAAATGCTCAAAATAAAACATCGATAAAGTTTACTCAGTTTTTACTGTCCATTCTGCTTAGCTTTTAAAACACAAAAGAAAGAACAGTAAGTAACTAAAGTGCATATTGAAAAGTGTATTAAATTTATTTTGAGATTACAGTTAGATACAGTGCAATGCCATCTGCTAGTGGCATTTGGTACTTTAACAAGTATATAAGTACACTAAAGAAATTCCTGACTTCATCTATGAATCGCCTGCAAGAATCACGTTAGTAGCTGTCACCGTTTGCTTGCTATTCCATTTTTTAAAATGCTAGTCACTTTTAGGAGACCCTGTATAGAAGTAAAAGAACCTGCATAGACTCGCAATAAAATATTTAAAATCGAAAACGAATAAAATAGCTGTTTATATATTTGTTTGTACATGTTTAAAATCAATCCAGTGTATGCTCATCAAAAGGGAAATTTATATTAAATTAGTAAAATTACAGACATTACAATACACTTTCATAAAACATTAAAAACAAATTAAAATTGGACAATTTTAATTTGTTTTTAATGTTTTATGAAAGTGTATTGTAATGTCTGTAATTTTACTAATTGCCGAAACGTCAGTGAAGGCTTACTGTGGAGACCCGAAAAGTTTTTGGTTTCTGTCTGTTTGTCTGTCTGTCTGTCTGTCTGTCTGTTCCACGATAACTGCCGTAAAAATGATCCGATTAGTTTGATTTTTGGTAGGTATGTTGGTGAGATACCCGGAATTAGCTGTATAGTTTTTAGTTACATTTGGTTCATTCGTTCGGAAAATATAGAACATTTCTTTTTTGATCATAATGCTTTCCTATGGGAATTCAGACGAATTTGAAATTTTTCAGTCGTTGAAAATAAAATGTCGCATTTGATTAATGTATTTAAACGGTAAGTTATGAAGGCTAAAATTTATCAAGTCAGGTGTTAAATTATTTAAATTAATTTGAAATTTTGTTTATACATTCGTCAGATTTTTAAAATTAGGTGTATAATTTTTGGTGCAATTTTATACATATGTTCTAATAATATAATACATTTATTTTATCACTTTTTGAAAATATTAAAATGCATTCATTTTTATTTTCCTTTTCAATTTAACAGTAACCTAGCAACCATATTTCAAAGAATATCAAAATGGTAAAATTCAAGTAACTCAGACGATTTTGCTACAATATTTTATTCGCAAAATAAACTATTATTGGAGGATTTTAATATTTTATTGAAATAAATGAGAATTTATTTTGTACAAGTTACCTTTTAACTACTATAGAATGATAGCCGAAACATTTTTATATGAGATATTATTAATTTTCTGGAAGAGATGTAGATTTTTCGTGGTTGAAAATTAGTATTATTTTAAAAATAGAATGTAATATCTCGTACAACGAGATAGTTAATCTAAAGAAATTAGCGTAGTAAAACGCATCCATACAGCCTGAAATAGCACAATTACTGGAAACTGAGATCATAAAATGCTATCACAAAAAATACATTATAGCGCCAAATCAAGGTTGCTATTTAGTGAATTGGCAGTGGGCACGATTAT
This sequence comes from Maratus michaelseni, assembly GCA_963931845.1. NCBI lineage: Eukaryota > Metazoa > Arthropoda > Arachnida > Araneae > Salticidae > Maratus > Maratus michaelseni. The sequence continues at coordinate 308,544,640 of OZ007598.1, read as the reverse complement.
GAAGGATTACACAATAGGTTTAAAAGTTTCCAAATAAGCCTATTTTGGGGAGATTTTAGTATGCTATTGCCATCGAATTAGATCAGGATGTACTTAGGTCAAATAAATATTGTACAATGACCATCAAAACTGTTTTTCCGAAACAAAAATTGTAATAATACTAGATTTCTGAAATAGATAAGTGAAATATATAGTAGATTCAGTTTACATTTCCATAAGTTACTTTTGTACACGAGATATTATTCAACGTATCAATCAGATACGAGTGTTTCGTGATTGGTAAATATTGCTATTTAGGTATTAGGATAACATGAAATTATTTTCAAAATTTTTGCTTATCGTAATAAAACCACTGTGCAGAACGAAATGGAAGATATACTAGAATCATTCACACAAATAATAGGAAATCACGAATAAACATTTAATAAGATTACGGAGGGTTCAGTGGGGTTGACCCCCCCCCTCCCCCACCCCCCGAAGAAATGTATTTTTTTAATCTAAAAAATAGAATAAGAATTCATAAGAATGTCAGAATATTATTGCATAAACCGTGTTTAATTTAACGTTTAAGTTTTGAAACCTTCGAATTATTTTATATGCATATAAATATATATGTAGTAATTTAAATAATTTAATTTGCGGATTGTAAGATATTAAATATTATGAAAAGTGAGTTTAAAAAACATTGACTTTCAGAGCTGACGTTGAGGCTCCTGATCTGTAGATTTACTAGTTTAATATAAATATAAATATGTTCAGACGTAGTATTTTTGTTTACTTCAAAAGGGAAATTGTATAATACAACAAAGAAAAGTTTTAAAAAGTTCAAACTAATTGTAATTAATATAATGACAGTAATTTATCGACATTCTTAACACTTTGCCATCCACATGTCGCATAAAAATACTTCTATTCATAAAATTGAAATGACTGATTGACAGCAGAAATTAGAAACAAATTTATTCGAAAATAAGTAAAATCTTTTTTTCATGTACTCGATTAAAAGGGAATTTTTCATTCTAAAACTCTAGTGCCAATGTAGCATGAAGGATTAAAATTAAGTTACTTTACGACGACACAACTATGGTGTCGCCAGACGGCAAAGTGTCAAGAGCCCAGTGCTAATAAATTGAATACAGGTAGAAGCTAATGTCAAAACAAAAGTAGGCATTCTTTTCTTATTTCTCATTAGCATATATCAGTATTTTTAAAAGATTTATTTTGAATAGGATATCTGAGGACAGTTACAGTTTCTGAACCAGTTCAAAGAATAAAAGTTTCTTCAGAAAAAAAAGTGGAAGAAAAATATAAAAAGTGAAAACATATCCAATACGACATGAACCTCTGATAGCCTACGAAAAAAAATCATTTAAAAATACTGAAATGCGAATAAAAAATTTCTAAAGAATGCTGCCATTGCTTTAACATCAGTTTGTGAGTATCTTTGTGTCACTAGCATGCTATCTTAAGCAGTGTTAATAAAAAGGAACCTGATTTTGAGTTATTGTTCTAAAGAATTTTTTAAAGTACAATGTCAACTTACAACATAAAAATTATTTGCTGGAGATTTATGAAACTAACCATTTAAAAAATACACTAGCCAAAAAAATAATTTGGCAGTCCTGCAAAGATTTTTTATGCAGCTTATTAAAAACTTATCATTTATGAGGACGACTATCATCAGCAAACATGCTTCAATTCACCCCAACTGCATGTTTACATTTTATCATGATCTCAGGATTTGGAGAATAATTATGGCACTGAAGAAGAGACAGAGAGACAGAATTAGGGCACTTTTCAACTATTTTAGAATACGTGAATTCAGCTGAGAAGAAACCTCTGCTGTGTAAGCTGATATTGTAAACTATTATTCTAAGGATTTTCTTCAATTTTCTTCAAGAAAATTCTTCAATTTCTTCATATTAAACTGAACAGAAATTTGAAAAAATGTTGCATTTAGGCAATATATATATAATGTAAAGCTTTAAGGTCATTCTTAGAAATATGAATTATTTAAAATGCCCAGATTTCAGAGATTATATTTAAATGGAAATGCAGAACTAAGTGTTGAAATGGGTACTGAATTTTAACAGAACAGGATTTAGCAGAATGAGAACAACAGTCATTAAACATGGACAAACAAAAAAGAAAACAATCATGTGTTGTGTTACAAATAAGTAAAATTTCCAGTTTCGTTCCTTTTACAACTTTTAAAAGTTGGAAAATAGAACAACTTGACATATATTAATAAATCAGCCTAGATTATATAGTAATATTTTATATTTGTGTAAAATGAATGGTAAATGATGAAAGTTGCACTAAAATGGGCCAGCAATTGTATGAGAAAGAAAACTTATTCATAAAAATCTGTAGCAGTTGAATTATAAGTAAGAGCGTAGTTTTAAAATTTGTCTAAGAATATTTTATTACTAACAAGTTTTAAATATAAGAGCTTTACAAATATTTTAAACCTATAACCTAATACCATACTTTAAAAAAAAATACCATGACATGCTTGCCAAGATTTAAAAGAAGATTAAACACTTCTCAGGAAAGCAAAAAATAATAACTTGTTAACTCTTTAGATTTATATTATTATTTCTTAAAAATATATTTTTAACAAATTTATCTATATATCAAGTAGAAAAGGTATTATTTTAAATAAATTTCTTTTAAAATTTTCATACCAAATGTATTTAAAAAATGTTAAATTGGAAATTCTTTATGAAATTTGCCCTTTTCAAGTACATCAATCCTTGTTAAGAAAATATACTAGAACATCAATATGTATCTACACATAGGAACTAACTTTTTTAAAATCTTATAACTGTTAATGCAAGTCTCAATTCCAAAGGAATTGCTTTCTGACATATTTGTGAATTCATTTTTATTTGGAAATACATGAAAATGGGGGGTATAGTTACTCATAAGCTATTTAATCGAATGATGTTTTCCATTTTTTTGGTAAGGGCAGAAGATGTTTCACAAAAACTGTCAAAGTGAGTGGTTTGAATCAAATACCTGATGTGGCAGCATGAGAATGGAGAAAACTTTATCGTCATTTGACAAGAATGACTGATAACTTGACAAATAATTTTTTTCTCAAAAAATATAAAATGCCATAAAATTCAAAATCACTCCAATAGTCAGGCCGGCCAATTTTATGCCTTTTATATTTAAAAATGAGTTAGAAAATTTCACGTTGCTAAGCCGGGAATTTTAAAAACCATCTTAAATGAAAGAAATAAAAATTAAGAATTTCTCCATGAACAAGATTGAGTTTTTATTTTGTGTCATTTATGTTTTGATATACATTTGATATAAATAATTATTTATTTAAATTTAAAACAAAGATTAAAAAATACATACTAAGCCAATATTTCTTTATGTTGTCTCCATTTTCTTTTTAGTCACTGAAAAGCCAAAATTAAATCTATGAGTTGCAATACCTGAAATGATATGCTTGTTTTTGTGATGCACCGTGTCCAAAAATTTTTAGAGAGAGTTTTACAATAAAAACAGAAATAATATTAATTTTTAAATATTGAATATTTTTAAATCTTATTTTAGCTAAATTGTACATTTTATGATTTTTATAACAAAATTAAAAATTCAAGAGTTCATTCGTCCATAGTTTAATAATAATTTCTTTAGACAACTGATGCCAGTTCCATTGATTTCTCTTATATTGAAATGGGTTTCTAAATTCTTATGAAACTGTCACTGTGATACATACCGGGATTCTGCTTATGACACAACTACCAGTTTTTCCAAATAATAATCATTGCCTTGTTTAATCATGGAAAATTCCGCATTTAATAAAATGAATATTATTTTAGGAATAGTGGTAGTAAAGTGCTTACAAAAGTAAAAGATCACGTATGCAGACATGCATGTAATATTTTACACATCCATCATAAAAAGACTTACTGTCACTTCTGGCAGATGTCATGTTCTTCATGGTGCAAACAACAGTCAGCACATCATGAGGCACGAGTTCGGAACTTCTCCTCAAAAGTTCTGATCTTGGAATGAACCGATTAAAATCATGATAGTCAAATCCCTCTAAGACTTTTGTACAATGTTTTTCGAATTCCTTTTCTCCTTTCAGAGTCTTGATCGAAAGAGAGAATGCATGTCTGATGGCAGAATCAGAGAAATATTTCGAGAGACGCAGATCAACATGTCCAGATGAGTTATCTGCACTAGAACCATTCGGTGAGATCACCAAGTACCACTTTTCACCGCCGAAGGAGAAATCTGGACTGTAGTAGTATGCACCATCCTCCTTTGAAAGAGTGATGAAGCCATTAATCCTCCACTCAACGTCCACACCTTTGAATGAAGTAGATATTTCCCCTATCTCTGGCATGGCTGAGGATCGAGGAATAAGAGGATCTCTCAAAAAATTTTATTGCAAAAAGTCACCTGAAATGATAAAGACAGCATCTACAGATTGACTACATTTCATGTACAACTTATAACATGGCACTGATTGGTTGACATGAAATTCAATCACTGGAAATAGTCTCAACATGTGTCCCGAGAGGGGAACTTCAATGATGAGGTTTTCCACTCATCGATCGCAAAATCACAGATTAATCTGTGAGGGAATTGAAGCAGATTATGACTCATTACTTAATATAATGATTAAAATATGATTTTCACCACCAGAAAGTGGACACCGATGCCAAAGTACTGGATTTTCAAAATATTTTTTAACATTTTAAGTATTTTCAAAATCGCAATAAATTTGTACTTGAGCAAAAATAAAAAAAGAATAACAAAAAATAAATATTTTTGTTACTTGAACAAAATTTTAAAAATATATAAAAGTACTTACATTTTAAGAAAATGTATTTTTACAAATGCAGTATGACAACATCAAACATCTAGTTTCATATGGTGAAAACCGTATTTTTATAACAGTACTAAGTAATGAGTATAAGTTTCAATTTCCCCATACATTAATATAGGATTTCGGGATAAGAGAGTAACGTTGAAGCATCTCCTTAAGGCTGTTCAGAAATTGAAACAGCACTATTTTCTGAAGAAATATATATAAGGAATATTTCATTCACAAACACATATATTCTAATCTTATTCTTATTCAGTTACCACGGAATCAGACGTTTCTCATTTCATCTGTATAGGAAAATGGCAATTCACAAAAAGTTTGCATACTTGACATTTTAAGTCGAATTTCCACATACTAAGAAAAACGTCGAGACGACATTGCGATCAATAATAAATTTTAAATGTGACAAAAATTAATAGTAAGAGATCATCAACTAATTGAGACACGTTTCAAAAGGGAGGAGTTATGAACAAAAAGTGACAAAGTGTGAGAGAAGAGGAGGGAGGGGCGATGAATGAACACATCCTGACATCACATATAAAATATGAAAACAACTAGGTAAGCAGTGTTTGCGAGCGGAATAATAAAGTTCATTTCAGAAATATGTACTTTTATTCAGGTAGTATCAGGTACATATATTTTCTCTTACTTAGAAATACAACAGCTTGATGAAAAAGCACACAAAACCTCAAATATTAATTCATAATTACAATAGTTAACAGTATTTGAATCATCATCATCATTATTAATATTTGACTGTCGAATTTCATAGAATAGTATTAATCCATTCTATGACAGTAAGATCTAATAAAGCACTTTACTTATTTATGACCAATTTTTGTTTAAAAATATATATTCTGAATAATTTCAAAATATGTAAATTCTGTTTACTAAAATTAACATTAAATCCAACAAACAGAATACATTCAATACAAAAATTCAAGTTCTTTACAATTTATAAAATATTTATTAATAAATTTTGGAATATTATTTTCTATTAGTTGTAAATTCAATATATGCCAATAGATGGCGCTACCTGCTGTATCTACATGTTATATATAGATGTTCCAAACAGAATAAAGTTAGTCTTCCATGTTCCAGCAATCAGGTATGTTGTGATTTATTTGTTCTCATGCATTATATTGTTCCTACATTATTGAGTATGTTTAATAGGTTATGGGCCCAGGCTAGGGAATGAGAATGAATGCTAAATTAGTTAAGATATATTATTTAATTTAATTCTATGAAAATTTTTAGAATTAAAAAGTGTAATGTTAACCACATGGTTTGTTAGGCTTAACTAGTAAGTGACTGTAATGTGCCTTGAAATGAAGTTATTATTTTAACTCTTAATCTTGTATTTTATTTAAATGAATAGTTAGATAATTATTGAGAATAAATTAATTTTAATAGAAAATTCATTAGAATTGCTCTCAAAATTATTTTTTGTTTAGTTTACTTGGTTAGGGTTAAAATAAGAATAAACATGCCTGGAGAAGGTTCATTTAATCATAAACAGTTACTTGGTAGGGCTAATTATATGGATTGGAAATTTGCCATGAAGATGCACCTTATTAAAAAGGATTTGTGGGAATTTGTTGATGGTAGTAAGGAAGACCCAGCAAAAGATACCAAAGCCTTGTCTTATATTGTTGAGGGAGTCAGTGAAACAATTTATAATGACTTAAGGGATTTATCAAGTGGGAAAGAAGCTTGGAAAGTGTTAACTGAAACCTATGAGGATAAAGGTATAACAAGAAAAGTTTCAATTATAAAGGAATTAGTTAACACTCGTTACACAGATTGTAAAGATATGACTGATTATTTGCACAGGGCAATTTCAGCATATCAACAGTTAAAAACTACAGGTGTTAAACCTGATGAGGAATTAATTGCAGGGATAATTTTAGCAAATTTACCTGATCGATTTGAACCCCTCATAATGGCATTAAAGAATTGTGGTGAGGAAATTACAGTTGATAATGTTAGAAATCGTTTATTAGCTGAAGATGTAAAACCCCAAATAAATGATAGTGTGGAACATGCTTTTGTCAATGAAAGGTTTAAAACTAAAAAACCCTTTAAAGGAAAATGTTTCAAATGTAATTTTTATGGGCACAAAAGTTCAGATTGTCAAAAATCTTTTCATTCAAATGCTAAGAATAATGAAAATAAATTTAGTAAAAAGAATGGGTTTAAGCAAAAACAAACTAAGAAGGAAGAAGCTTATGTAGCACATGTATATGTTGCTAATTCTAATCCAGATCCTAATATTTGGTTTATGGATTCTTGTGCTTCTTATCACATGACTCCACATAAAGAATTAATTGATAATTACACAAAACCTAATGTTAAACAAATTAAAACAGGGAGTTCAGTGATAGAGGTTGAGGGTGAAGGCAATGTAATATTCCTTTTGTCTAGAAATGAAGAAAAAATGCATGTAACTTTTAGTAATGTGTTACATGTACCAAAGTTAACAGCAAATTTGCTTTCCATTAAGTATTTAAATAAAACTTTTGGAATGGTTAGTACATTTACGGGAGAAAGATGCTTTGTATACAAAAATAAACATTTAGTTGCTAGTGGAACGGGTATTAGTGACAATTTGTATTCACTTGATATATGTAATGAATGGGCATTAATTACTCCTCAAAATATTTCAAATGATTTATTACATAAAAGGGTAGGTCACTTAAGTGAAGGAGGAATGATGAGGTTAAAGGATATCGTTGAAGGTTTCACATTTAATGGAAATTTGTCAGATTGTACATCATGTATTAAGGGCAAAATGCATAGGCAGCCGTTTCCTAAGGGTAAAGCTAAACGTGCAAAGGAAATATTGGGTATTGTACATAGTGACTTGTGTGGGCCAATGACTGTTTCATCAATTGGTGGTTCTCGTTATTTTATTTCTTTCATTGATGATTTGTCACGAATGACTTTTGTTTATTTTCTAAAACATAAATCTGAAGTCTTTGAGAAGTTCAAAGCATTTCAAATATATGTTGAAAGGCAAACTGGCAAACCAATCAAAATATTACGCTCTGATAATGGAAAAGAATACGTAAATGATGAGATGATCAAATATTTAGAATCAAAAGGGATTCAGAATCAAAAATCCATTCCGTATACACCCGAGCAAATGGGGATAGCAGAACGAAATTATCGAACTCTTGTAGAACGGGCAAGATCAATGTTAGTTGATGCTCATCTTGATCGACAATACTGGGCAGAAGCTGTACAAACAGCAAATCACTGTAAGAATATTTCTCCTACAGTAGCAGTTGCAGGGATGACTCCTTATGAAAAATGGAGTGGAGACAAACCAAACTTAGATTACTTAAGGGTGTTTGGGTGTCGTGCATTTGTTCATATTCCAAAACAGAAACGTACAAAATGGGATGTAAAAGCAAAAGAAATGATGTTCATTGGGTATTGTCAGGATAGGAAAGGTTACCGCTTAATAGATCCTGTAACAAATGAAATAATGAATGCACGAGATGTACATTTTTTGGAAAATCAAATGTATCATCAAACTAGTAATAAATCTGAATTTTATGCTGACTCTTTATTCAGTGGGAGTAAAATTAGATGTTCAGATAATGAGGATGATGAATCAAGTAATAAAACAGATACAGTAATAAATGATAACTCTGAAAATGATTCTTTAGAAAATATCCCTACTATTACTGATCCTGTTAACGATAATGTAAATATAGACAATGCAGTTGATAACTCGCATCTGCCTGTATTGACTGGTCCATATAGAGAAACTAGGTTCCCACGCAGTTATGAGGATTTTGACATGAAAGGTATGCCAGATTTGCAAATGCCAAATTTAAATCGTATGTGTTTTGTAAAAGCTTTAGCTGCAATGGAAATTGATTATTGCTTTGAACCAAAAACAATTGATGAAGCATTAAATGGTGTCAATGCAAATCATTGGAAAGATTCTATATCTGAAACTATATCTGGTCACATTAAAAATAAAACATGGGAAATTGTAGATGAACCTAACAATAAAAATATTATAAATTGTAAATGGGTGTTTAAAGTTAAGCATAATTCTAAGGGTGAGATTGAAAGATACAAAACTAGATTAGTAGCTAAGGGTTTTTCACAAATTGAAGGAATAGACTATAATGAAACATTCTCACCAGTTGTTCGATATGTTACACTAAGAGTTTTATTAGCATATGCAGCTATATATGATTGGGAAATTGATCAAATGGATGCTGTTATGGCTTTTGTACAGGGAACACTAGATGAGGAAATTTACATGAAAATACCAGAGGGCTTTAATGAATATTACAAAGGAAATTTGGAAGGGAAGGTTCTTAAACTCAATAAAGCTTTAGATGGTTTAAAACAAAGTGGCAGACTCTGGTATCAGATGCTGGAAAATGGTTTAGTTGAAATGGGATTAAAGCAAAGCACTTTCGATAGTTGTGCATACATTAAAGTTAATCAAAATAAAGATTTAGTTATTGTAACTATTTATGTTGATGATTTTCTTATATTCAGTAATTCTATAAGCCTTAAAAATTGGGTTAAAGAACAACTGAAGAAAAGATTTGAAATGAAAGATTTAGGAGAGGCAAGTTACTGTTTAGGTATCAAAATTGAACGTGATAGAAAAAATGGGTCCATTAGCCTTAATCAGACTCAATATGTGGAAAATATGCTTCGCAAATACAATATGCATGATTCCCATCCTGTCACAACACCTCTAGAAGCTAATAAAAGTTTCTTAAAAGTAAATGTGAATAATGAACATATGGAAGACTTAAAAAGAATTCCATATCAAGCAGCCGTTGGAAGCCTGCTTTATGCAGCTCAGGCAACTCGACCAGACATTGGTTACAGTGTCAATTTACTTTGCAAGTTTTGTCAAAGTCCAAACAAGACACACTGGACTGCTGTAAAGCGCATTATGCGCTACCTTAGAGGTACATCTGGCACAAAATTAACTTGCTCCAGAAATCATAGTGATAAAATTATAGGTTATTGTGATGCAAATTATGGTGGTGATATTGCAGATCGAAGATCAACTACTGGATATGTATTCATGATAGGTGGTGGAGCTGTGTCATGGTGCAGTAAGAGACAACCTACAGTAGCAACAAGTACAACAGAAGCCGAATACATGGCTCTGTCTGCTGCATCTAAAGAAGCCATTTGGCTAAATAAAATTGTTATGGACCTTGGACTTAAACACATAAAAACGATTCCAATATACTGTGATAATAATGGTGCCATTAATCTTGCAAAAAATAACATGTACCATGCGAGGAGCAAGCATATTGATGTCCAACATCATTTTGTGCGTGAAACTGTCAAGAGTGGACAAATTATCGTGAAAAGTGTACCAACTGCAGATATGTTAGCAGACTTTTTAACCAAGACCGTCCAGCGTATGAAACATGAGATGTGTGCCCAAGCAATAGGCTTAAAATTTTAAGTTCCAAAAACTTTCTTTGAACTTTTTTTATAGACTTCAAATTTGAACAATAATTACATTTTTTGTTTGTTTTTGCCCATCTATTTAATCTTCTGCATAATTTAAAACTAAAGTGGGAGTGTTGAAGTATTAGTTGTAAATTCAATATATGCCAATAGATGGCGCTACCTGCTGTATCTACATGTTATATATAGATGTTCCAAACAGAATAAAGTTAGTCTTCCATGTTCCAGCAATCAGGTATGTTGTGATTTATTTGTTCTCATGCATTATATTGTTCCTACATTATTGAGTATGTTTAATATTTTCATCCTCATATATGCAAAACATAATATTAATTAGAATTTATGTCGAATAATTAGCCCATTGTCAGCACATTGAATTAGTATATATGTCCACAAAAACTACATAGAAATTATAGCAATTTGCTTACATAAATATCTTATGAGGTACTTTTCTTTTTAATCAAGACTAGTTGACTTGTCCAGGTCCACCAAAACATCATCCATAACACAAAAAACTAAAATTCTGTATAAATTCTGAATGAATTTTTTAAAAAGGGAACAAAATTTACTATATTGGGTATAAAATGAAGCCAGATTCCTTTTACTAATGTGGAAAAAAATGCTGAAAATTTCAAAAAATCCCTGAGTTCAAAATTTACTATATCATGCTAAAAGATTAAAACGTGATTCTTTTTACGAATTTCAAAAAATTTCTGCAGAATGCAAAAAATCTCTTAAAACTGCATTAAAAGTTTGTGAAAATTTAAAAAATCGCTGTGCCATTTTGATATAAACTTATTGAAAAGATAACTATATTTATTATTTGAGCTAAAGGATCAAAACCATATTCCTTTTATTAATGCATAAAAATCACCACAAAATAAAAATAACCTGCTAAAAATCACAGACAAAGAAATTAACTATAGCGATTCGCTAACTAAAACAATGTAAAAGGATTCTTTCAATATCAAAAAATATTTATAGAACGCAAAAGACCCTGAAAATGGCATTTAAAAATGCTAAAAATTAAAAAATAGCAAAGGAAGAACATTACTGTATTAGGCTAAATGTTTAAAACCGAATTTACCGTTTGAATATCAAAAAATATCGCGGAAATTTTTTTAAATGCTGCACGAATTTGAAATAAACTTTACTGAAAAGAGGACAACATTTACTATATTGTGCTAAAATATTAAAATCTGATTTTTTTACTAATATGATAAAATTGCTGTGACATGCAAAAAAATAAAAATGCCAAAAATTGCAAAAATGGCCTTAAAAATTCAAAAATAGCAGAAGACAAAATTCACTATAATGGGCTTAAACATTGTAACAGCAATTCTTTCACAAATTTCAAACAGTTGCCGCAAAATGCAAAAAAATCACATAAAAAATTTCATAAAATTAAAAAATCGCAGCGGATAATATTTAAGAGTTAGGTTTTTAGGTTAAGAGTTTGAAACTGAATTACTTGCACGAATGTCAAAAAATCACCGCAGAATGCATAAAAACGCTAAAATTTGCATAGAAAAATCACATTAAAAACCACTACAAATTTAAAAATTGCAGAGGACAAATTGTATTATATTTGGCTAAAAGCTTAAAACCGAATTCCTTTTATGAAACCAAACTTTTTTACGAATATGGAAAAGTCGCCGCAGAAAGCAAAATATCTCAAAAAGTTATCATGGAAAATTCAAATATCACTGCATTTATCGTTCAAAATAGTTCTCTTAAAAAGGTTTTATAGGATCAAAAGCTATGCATAGCCATTGAACCAACTTTTGCAGGGACATACTTGAGTAGATTGTGATGTGCCATGCGCAGTCATTTTTTAAATTATTCTAATTTTTTAAGTATTTTTTAAAAAAATTCATTAAAAATTTCTTTATTTTTTTTAAATATAAAGATAAGATCCAGTGACAGCATAAAAATTAAAAGTGTCTTTCAATCTTTATACGACACCCTGTATAACCCACCATAGAGTCAGGAGAAATAGGAAACCATTCTGGCAGATTACATTGCTGTGCATTTTTCTTCAGCTCTTGAAAAATTACGAAAAAGCAGGAGCGTAACTAGGACTTTTTTGTATTTAGAGCAACCATGATTTTTTGCACCTCCTTAACCCTCTTCGTGCAAACCCTTACCCAAAGAAAATTATGGTAAATTTCTTGTGCTATTTTCATTTGTTTTGATTAAAAATATACAATAATTGCTACTCAATATATTAATATTAAGATTTTAAAAATTATACGTATGTGACATTAAGTTAAATTCTATTAATCCCCAGTTAGCTACAGAGTAATATAATCTGACACACTATGTTTTCCAAACAACTATTCATAGCAATATCAGTTGGTAAATGTATGCAAAATATGTTAATAAGAATTTGACACTATTTGTAATGTAGCATTACAAATTATTACTATCGTTATTGAAACAAGATTTTCAAATATCTTACATAGACTATCATACCGCTTAAAATATACAAAATAATGTAATATAAAATGCACTATTTTATTCAGAAAGAATCTTAAAATTAATGAGTTAAAGACATTTTATATCATTAAAATAGTGTGTTCAGTCATTAAGATGACTGTTAAGTAGTTAATAATCAACCTGATCCAAAAAGGGCATGTTGATGGACAGATCGAATGCAAAAGTATACCAAGTCTTGAGAAAACAATGGTAACAGTCAACCGAATGTTCTAGGGTGGTAGGTACTAGGTCGACAAAAAGAAAAAAAATTTTGAGGATAGAATTTATTGGACTAATCAATTGAAACCAAATTTGTTTTACGGGTGACCAAAATTCACCAAAAAATGCAAAAATCCCTAAAAATTGCATAAAAATTTCATGAAGTATTCAAAAATTGCATAGGACAATATACTGTATTGACTAAAAGACTGAACACCAATTCCTTTTACAAATATAAAAAAATTGCTGCGGGAAAGGTAAAATTGCATAAACATTTCGTGAAAAATTCAAAAATTGCAGGACTTAATTTACTATGTTGGGAGAAGATTAAAACTGAATTCTTTATATGCATGTCAACAAATTAGGAAAAAAATCACATAGAAACAATTCAAAAGTTGCTGTATGAAATGCGAATAAACTTTATTGAAAAGAGGACAAAATTTATTATAAACTGTAAAATTGAAAATGAATTCCTTTTACTAATGTGGTAAGATCACATAAAAAACAAAAATTTAATTTTAAAAATCCAAATCTCGCTTCGAGGTGCATAATTTCCGACATACATGTACTTTCCTGTCAAATCTTGTAGATCTGTCACGAGTATTTTTTCATAACACAACACACATGAACTTCTATCTTTATTATTACAGGTTTACATTAACCGAAACTGCAGTTATCCATATCACCAAATATCCAGATTGATACTATAAAATAGAATATGGAATTTCAGGGGAAAAAATCTTATTTAAATAAAAAAAATTATATCCATGAGTAAAAATGCATTTTCTTTAAAATCTCTATTTATACCAAAGTTAAAATTTATATTTAAATAGAATATTCAAAGTCTATATTTGATTAATTCTAAGTCCATTTTTAGAGTTTAAGAGGGAGAGAGGGACTACAATAGTGACATACTCAAATAGCACATCTAAACATATGTATCTATTTTATTTTTTTTTTCTCACTGTGTGTAACAAAAGTGACTTTATTAAAAGCTAAATCAAATGTAAGTTAAACACATTAGACCTACATTTTATTTTAAGTTATTTTAGAGATAGTTTTATATTCTAGCATAATCCTTATTTCTGATGAGTGCTTCAATTATCCAGATCGCTATTATTTTAAATTTATAAACTAAATTATTATTTTTTTTTTTTGAAAATTTATACAAGGCAATCAAACCCAAGCTACCCAGGTTAAAGATGCCTGCTATACAGTGTAGATGAAATGTTTTTTTTTATTGAAAACCCTTATAGATATTTTATATTTAGTATATAGTTCTTTCCCTTTTATTTTGTGGTGGGTCTGCAGAATTTATTGCAATGCGAAAATTGTAAATCTAAATGCCTGCTATTTTTGGAGTCCATGTACATGGAACCTGGAATAATGTTGAAATAGAAAACCTTTTTCTTTTTTATTCTTGTTTTCCCTTAGATTCTTTGGATCTGTGGGACTAGAGGTAACACTGAAATTGTAAATTTCCTCCTTTTTAAGTGCATTTGTAATTATATAAATACTCAGCACCTACTGTCGTCATCTGGTCCATCCATCTGTCTGTTCGTAACAACGCAAAAACTACCCAACTGAATGGTTTGAAATTTAAGATGTATTATCTTTGCAGAATTTTGTTGAGACATTTCAAATTTTTTAAGAATCGAATCAAAACTTTAGGAGATATTAATAAAAACATATATGAAGAAATTTGATTTTTTATTTTAAAATTGGTGCTTTCTTGTTATAGGCGCTTCCAAGGTTGAATCGTCAAGCGACCGAGATACTTATTTTAGGACAGAAATTAATCTGCAGACGATAGAATTCATTTAACAAAATTAAAAATCATCATGATCTGAATATTTATATAACTAGCTATAGTACGAATGCACCTCATTTGTCATATATGATGTACAATTTCTAACTTGTTTTCTCATGACTGCAAGAAACCTGGAATTGTAAATTTTTTCATGAGTTCGCGGTACCTGAAATAATGATGAAATAGGGAAATTTATGGTATCATTCAACTTTGGATTTTGATATTCTGATTTTTTTGGTCTGCAGGACCGACATAAAGCTGAAATTATAAAATTAATAATGTGGATAAATGTAAATTTTTCAAGTCCTACAGACCCAAAATTGCAACATTCATGCTTTTTTCTTTTTAAGAGTCCACAAAAACCAAAATAGTAAAATTTCCAGGTTTTTTTCTTCTTCTTTCAATTTTTTGTCTGTAGTACCAAACAGAAAATATAAAACTTTTACTTTCTTCTAATTAATGCAAAAACAGTGAAATTTTTAGTTTTATTTCTCAGGTCTGCAGTATCCAACAGAGAGCCGAAATTGTACATTTTTGGCCTATTGTATTTTAAAAAATTCTGATTTTGATTGATTGCTACTACCTTTTAAAAACAATAATATTTCTCATATAATGACAAATTAAGTAAAGTGAATAATACTATTTCAAAACTTGTGGTAGCAATCAAGCAATCTAAATAATAAGAATCGGCCCAACAGGCAACACTAGTAATCACGGAGTCTGTAAAATTCTAGGAGTCAGAGTCTTACCAGTGATTACACAGACCTATTCGATATTTTGACTGGAAAAGCAGCTTTAAATAAAGTACTAGAATATTAGAGAAATATTAAAGAAATAAGCACTAAATTACCTGACAAATAGAATTCAGAATGTAACGAGTCTGTCGACAGGCTTGAGGAATCTATTCAAAATTCAAAATTAGGATTTTTTCGGCTGACATAGTCAAAAGAACTGTTAAAAGTGGGGATCAGGTTCAAGAAATAAAAATGCAACATGATATTTTTGGTTGAATGTTAGACTACGTGATTGACTTTGAAAAAAATTTATGTTATCCTACAATACTTATTCCAATGTCAATGTGCTGTTTAGATGGAAGTATATATCAGAGAAAGAAATGAGTACAAAATATTTTAAAAAAAACATGATAGTGACAATATGCAAAATAACTTTGATGTTGCCATAGTTGACTGTTTTCTTTTATTGCTTACACAATGCAAGCTATTCCTGCTACATTTGGTAGCATATCTATTATTAATTAAATTATGAACACCTTAATCACTACTTGAGCTCTATGAGCTGATATAATTTTTGATCAATATTTTACAACATTAATCAAAAATTATGAATGTGCACACAGGAATGAACAAAACACAAGTATTAACTTCAATATTACTGGTCGTGGTCAAACATGCGTGGTCTAGTCGTGGTCAAACATGCACAAGAGATTTGATTACAGAATTTAAAACCTAAAATTTAAACAGAATTTTGTTAAATTTTTACTTGAACATTGAGCTGCAATTGAAAAGGTGCCATTTATTAGTATACATTAATAAACTTAAATTATGATTACTGTTATTCATATGCAGTTGAAAATGAATCTATAGAAATGACAATTAACGAGGATACGTCTTGTGATAACCATGAGGAGACAGACACAAAAATAGTGTACCATGAGCGTAAACTTGAAGCAGATTTAACAATAAATGTTCTCGTCAAAGCTTGTGATACAGACATTTTAATAATCATGTTAGGAAACATAGATCAACATCAAAATCATAACCTAAACATTTTTATGGAGTATGGAGTACAATAAGTTTTTACGTAGTACGGAAATGGTAAAAGATATATAAATATAACAAAATTAAGGACATGCCTTTTTTAGCTCACAGGCTATCAAAGCCCGAGAGCTAATGTACCTACCATGTGCCCATGAGCTAATGTGCCTATGTATGTACATAACGTAATAACTCTTAATAGAAATATTGTTTTGGTTCAAATTTTGTTTATAGGTTCATTGTGATAAAGTGCTTCCCTGATTAGTCTTGGGGGTTGATTGGTTAAGTATAAAGGGGGGGATGGGGGCTAATCCCCCTTACTTTAGATAAATGGGTTTTCATGCAGATTTGATTCAAATTTTGTTTATAGGTTCATTGTGATAAGGTACTCCCCAGATTAATTTTGGGGGTTCATTAGTTAAGTATAAAGGCAAAAACGTTGGTTAATCCAACCACCTTAATTCAGATAAATGGGTTTTTCATGACGAATTATCAGATTTTATTCACATTTTGTTTATAGGTTCATTTTGATAAAGCACTTTCCTGATTAGTTTTGTGGGTTCATTGGTTAAGTATAAAGGGGGGGAACAGGGGGCTAACACCTCCCTTAATTTAGATAAATGGGTTTTCCAGGCCAAATTATCCGATTAGATTTAAATTTTGTTTATAGGTTCATTGTGATAAGGTGCTTCTCTGTTGTTCATTGTGATAAGGTGCTCAGTTGTTGGGCGATTTACACCAAAAACTAATGATCTCCCTCTTATATCAAGGTAAAAATGTATCCAAAATGTTATTAAATTCCGTGCATTAGTTCTTGAGATAGATCACACTCAAAGTTTTTGTCACATACAGACAGACATTTTCTAAACACAGTCAAATCGTGTTCAGAACCTTCTAAAACATATAAATCCGTCAAAAACCGGAAGTCGAAATTCTTCATAAATCCAATACTTTCTTCTTGTAAAGATAAGAATGAATGTAACGATAAAGTGAAGTAAAAAGCAAAAATTTTTACACAAAGACTTGAGATAACATAGACAGCTCTTTCCCATTCAGCGGAGCCTTGAAAAGTGAGGCAGGCATGTGTCATGTGTACTAGGGATCAGGGTTTCCAAAACAGGTGTTTTTTTTTGTTACTTTTGGTGTCGGAGAAATAGTTCATTTTAACAGTAATTGTCTCTAAATTTTTAAATTTATTTTTAGATTTTTTTAATCTTTCTTTTCATTTGAATATATTTACCATCTCAGTTTAATCAGAAGCTTGTTTAAAAATATAATTTAGTATTTTAGGATATATGGATTTCTAAAGAAGTTCAGATGGCTCTGTGACAAACAATTTGTTGTGTTCAAAATGAGAAGAATTTCTGCTAAAGACAAAAATCAAATTTAGAAAACTCAAAGACCATTTAAAATGAATAAAATGGAATATTTTATGGTTGTTTCGAATCTGAAGACAGTTCTAAAATCTAAACTAGCTACTTTCTGTTACATTTTTCAATACATTTTTATTCGCAAATATATCAAATTGGCAGGTGCGATTATTAAAAATCTATATAATCCAACTGTTTCTTCCTGTTTTTCTCAGTAAAGATAGAACATTTTTCAGAAAATGCTGTCGAAGTTGTCATTTTGAACCGAATTTCTAGACGCGACAGCACATGACAGAGGAAAAGCTACCGTCTATAGAAAACAATCTTTTATAACTCAAGTTGTAATTCATTTATCAGAAAATAAAAAATACTTTTCGATTACAAATCACTTCAATAATCAGGCCTACAAGTATCATGCTTTTATGTTTAAAAATGAATCCGAAAATGTGACAGAATGTTTCACGTTGTCTAGAAATAGGCAAATTTAATAATTCGTACAATATATAATTTTCTTCCAAAAATGAACTATTTAAAAACTTTAAGAAAAATATACTTATAAGTTATGTAAGAAATTTAATTTAAAATTTTACTTCTAGCTTATGAAATTCAAAAATTGCAAACAACAACTAAATTTCAATTCAATCTACGAATCCATGAAAAGAAATGTTCACAATGTGAAGAAAATACATAACAATATTTATGGAAACATTTTCCCTGTGTAAAGGAAATACGATTCACGTGGCGCAGTGAACAAACTCAGTGTAAAATCTATAATTCAAACAGTGGTTATTGTGTTAAAAAACACATGCCTAGTCATAAATAAATCAAGGAAGAATATTTATAATTTTTTTCTTCCTGGTCATACAAGGAGAATACATACTTTCTGTCCATGATACAAAGGACTTTCCTTAAAGAAAATCTAAATATATTTCTGAGAGTCCATACGGAAATAAAGCTTCCAGAACTTTTAACATGTCTTATTTTTTTTCAGACACTTGAGACATCTGAATTGCGGTGATTTGTGACCTCTGATTTTTCGTCAGATGAAATTTACCCAGATGAAATTTAACATAGAGTACGCCTGAATAATAGAATGAAAGAAATTAAAACCTTATACATTTTTTAATTACATTCAAATATTCAAAACATCCGCCATTGATGCTCCTGCATGAAGAATTATCTTTTTTGATGAATTTTTAAAAAATGACGCACTTAATCAGAAGTTTGTTGAATGCATAAGAATGCACCTCAGATTTAGCAAAACTGTAACAGAAATTTCTTTAAAAAAATTATTAATACTGTTAACACGACTTTATTTTTTGCTAACATTAACGTTCAATGGGAAACCGAAACTTCTTGTCTCCAGCAGCCATTACAGTGACGTCACACTTCGCTGGCGTATAGGCACTCATTTCTAAGCACTTTCTGTTCTAACACTTTCCAACATAGTTGAAAACTGTTTATGAATTCGGTTTGTCTGTCTGTCCATACTCGAACTCCCGTAAATAGACTTGGATTGCAGTGAAATTTTTTATGTTATCGATGTTTAATATAGAATGTTTCATATTGAAAATGAAGTGTGTAGCATTTATAATGCCTTTACAGGAATACTCAAAAGAATTTTGTTGCATTATGATCTACGGGGGGGGCGGGGAATTTGTATCGATGCATTTTATCGATGTTATGATATTTCAAACATAATGAGATTTATATGCAACACTGAGATGAACAACAACATGCACTCTTAGGAGCATAGAATAAGCAGCATTTACAGTTCGTTTACAGGGATGCACAAAAGAATTCCATTACATTATAATCTCTATGGAAAAATCATTTGCAGTGCAATATAATGATGTTATGATACCTGAAGCGTAATAAAATCACTGAAGTATGCTTCAACATGTTTTTTTAATATATTATGGAGTGGCACACCTGATTTTAGGGGCATGTAATTCTTGTAAAGCTGATATTTTATCATTGCACTGATTATAATCTATATTTTAAACAATTATAGTTGGGTAAGATTATTATATATGTCTGCTTTACAGCAGTAAAAGTATATCAAAATGGATGTGATGTGGATTAAAAAAGGATGTTCGCTAAAAAGAGGTGACCTCTATTTGGTAATGTCAGCTATGGAAGTTTTTCTGTAAATCCATAACAAACACTCACAAATAGCAGATACCTTCTTCAACCCACAACACATATATATTTGTGTACTTTTATCTCTGAAAAAAGGACACCCTCAAATGGCGATCAAGTTCCACTAATGGGAGGTTTTACTGTATTCAGACAAATGTATTTTTTTGTTTTTAATCATACCTTACCCTAAAAGTTCAAAATATTGACTATAATCAGCACAATTTCGAAAGAGATTTAAAATATCAACTTTACAAAAATTGAATATTAAATACGAGTAGTTCAGTTCTGCTCACTGTATAGCTCTTTTTCCTCCTAAAGGTTAAGAAAAGTGCATCAAGGCCGTACCGGGCTTTCAAAGAGGGGAAAACAATGGTGCTATTTTCGAACATCTTATCTTCTTCTTTTTCAAGTATGGTCCCTTAAGACAATTCTGTTTTGAGTGTTTTCTATTTGAAGAAAGAAGGTGCCTTTTTTATGATTGTCTTATGGAATACTGTCTTCCCGAGCAAGTGTATTTTAACAGGATATTTAATTAATGATAGTATTTTATCTGAAGTATAGGAAAAAAACAAATAGTGATTTTGTCGAATATTCCTATATTTTAGACTTTGAAGATGTTAAAATGTTTCATTTTAAGACAAGTTTACCCCTGGCCCGGACAGTACGTAAGTACTGCAGACTATGGCAGGGGTACAAGTAGATTGTCTACATGAATACTGAAATATTTCTGGGATAATGAGAGTCATCCTGGAAATTGGCGGCTTTCTACTTATTTGTTTGTATGATTAAAACATCTTTTAAAACAAATACCAATTATTAAGTTTCTGCTTATGTCATTGCTATTATTTAGAGATATAATTCACTGTTATCTTACCATGAATATGCACATTAAACACACATGCACATACTTATAGTACAGTGATAATTATATGTTGAATAAAAAATAGATCGTAGTTAATTTATACTTAAAATATAGTTCAAAATCTAGGTTGTATAGGTGAATTTTTAATTCTGTTAAGTATCAAGGGATGATGCACATTGCAGAAGAACAGAAAATAGAAAAGACTTCATACAGAGTAGAATTAAATTACTATTAAAAATTTTAGTGAAGTAAAAATTTGCTTCTTTTTAATTTAATTTTTAGATACAAAATATAATTATATTTGCTTTTTTCACACTCAAGAAATTTTCTAAGACTTAAAAAAGTTCTGAGACACATAGTAGCTCTACAAAGCTTATATAATTGTATCAAATGCACGAAATATAGCATCTTTTGCAAAGGAATTCTACTTTTTTCTAAGTTATATTGGGTAGGTGCAAGGTTACTAAATTAAAAAAAAAATCTCCCAAACTGAAGACCATCGCACACATGGATATGTATTTTTAAAGAACTACTGAAATTTCTTTTCAACACATTTCATGAACAATATACTTCATTTCAGATTAGCACTTAATTACACTTCTCTCCTAAAAAGATACATTGTACACCACCTTGGAAAAAGGTTCAGACTTCCATAAATAGTAAATGAAGTAAGATAAATATCTGTCAATATGAATTGCAAAGGAAAACTTGAAACTATTTATATATTTAATGCAAAGAAAAAAATGCCCCCAAAGTCTGAAATACAATTCATCATTTGGTATTAAGTACTAAAGAGGGACTAAGATTTATTGCAAAGTTCAAGCCAGGACAATTTCTGACACCAGCAGAGAGATAGTAAATTACACATATAATTGATTACAATGTCAAATACAGAAAAAGAAATATAGAAAATAAATGTATACGGACGAAAAAATATTTTATAAGTAGAACAATAGTGTTTTAATACCTTGGACGCCACCTTCACTGAGAAACAAAGGTATTCAAACAGATGATTTATAATTTTAATAACTGAGAATATAAGTTACATAAGAATTTAAAGAGTTCAAGGTTGTTGTGATTAACAATAAGTACATATATAAAAATGTCATATCTATGCGGGCAAAAAAAGTTTCTTTATTAAATATTCATTATAATACAAAGCTTATACATTTAAATCAAAAGTATAAAATACAGGGTCTTTTTCCAAGGAATTCTACTTCTTTCAAATTTATATTGGGTACAAATACAAAATTACTAACTTAAATAAAATTGAGCATGTTCTTCATTGTTTATCTTTCGTTCTTAAACTCCCATCCATTGACAGTGGATGGAAGGTTAAGAAAAGTACATATATCATTTCACTAAATCAATAGAAATCTGCAGAGTAGCTATTATTGCATTGCAATTAATTATTTTTTTATTTAAACAATAGCATAGCTGCTTGAATATAAATGTTGCCAGAACTTGAAAATAATGAATTTTAAATTTAACCACTCCTTTTTAGTAGTGATCATAACATAATAAAATTAGATTGAACGAGAAAATAAAACTTTTAAAACACTTTCAAAAGCAACTTTTACTTACATTTTAAAACCTCATCCAACTTATTAAAGTATGAAATAACATTCAATTTGTCAAATACTTAAGCAATTTATTCAATATTTAATATATATGTCATAGGCTATTGAGAAATCAGGCTCTTTGCTAACAGCAAAGCTAATTAGAGAATCATTGCCCTTTTTCCCCTCAGCCAGATGTTTTTCAGGCTTAGTACCAATAGCCTAGAGAGTGTTATGTTAGTTGGAATATCGTCATATATTTTTCAATCAGCCTAATATTTTTAAGGTTTACTGCAAAGAGCCCAGATAGTGTTAGGCTAACTGAAAAATGACAAATTGTTTGTCCAAATATCATATTGTACCAGACCTATGAACCAGAAAACTCCATTTGAAGTAACCTGACAAAGAAACATTCCATTGAACTGCAACCTGATCCTAACATGAGAAAATAATTTCTGGAGAAATTCTACCAGAACCGAACCTGAGAATTCCATTTAAAGTCAACCGGACCCAAACTTGATAAATTCGAAAAAACTGCAGCCGATGTGAATACAGCATATTTATTTCCGTCAAAATGCAACCGAACCTAAATCACAAAACAATTCTATCAAATCAAAATCCTATCTGAAAAAGACAAAAAAAAATACCATTGATAAGCAACTGACATGAGACTGACAAATTTCAACCTCAAACGAACACTAAATAAAAAGAAAATTAATTCATCTTTTAGTACAGTTATGAAAAGCAGTATACAATTATATCACTAATACCAATTTTATCTGTTATACTGAAAATTAGACACATCTATATTCTTTAATTTTCAAATATAATAAAGGCTCTGAATAGCAGACATCTCTGTATTGTTTTGGGTTGTCTCTAATTTTCTTTTTCTGGTTGGGGTGAAACTATTTTTTTTTTGTCAGTCGGTTCACTCTAGAATGTTTTTTGTAGGTCAGATTTATGTTTTTCCAGTCTATATGTCAGGATCTTCACAAAAATTAATGAAAATAAGAACAATGTTTCAGATGAATTAAATTTATGTATTAAGTTTTTATAACGTTTGCTATAATTAACGTTTAAATATTATTCTTATATGTATGTCAATAAATATTAAAAAATATATTTTCCAATTTTAATCGAATGATTACAAATATGTAAGAGTTAGAAATTTAAAAGTGTTCACTAAAAAGATATGTTCACTACTGTGGATCGTCCATTATGCATATATTATTATATATATATTTCACCTGAAACAATACTTGGGCTTTCATTTGAAAATTCAGGTCAACTCGACCCCGTCCTGCATGAGATAAAACCTAACCCGAATGCTAAATTATTAAAGTCAATACTACAAAATAGTGTAAAAAAGTAGAAGTTACTCCAACCCAAAACGAATATCCAACATGATACAGGACTCTAATCCAGACTTACTGCAATACGTCCAAAGTTGTGAATGATTATACATAATTTTAATATAAATAAATAAGAACATGAGTTTAAAATGCTTATAAACAAGGTAGAAGGAAACTCTCTTATTGGCATATTTCATTTACACGATTGTGAGTTTAAGGTTAGTGAATACTTCATTTTTATTTTAAGGGTAAATTTCTGAGAAACTTCCCATGCAGAAGAATCAATAAAATCTGCAGATAAGGTAGGTTTTTATTGATTTCCCAATATTACGCGGAAAAGAAGAAATGCTGAGTGAAAATAATTATATAACTATATAAGAAAAGTGTTATTTCAATGATATCTGCTGATGTAAAGATTTTTTATGTTTTCCCAGCATTACATAAACATGATGGGTCACTAAATAAAAAATATTATAAAACATATATGTAATTTCAGCAATAATGAAATATGCAGATGAGGCATTATTTTAATGTTTTCCCAGCATCATAAGATAATTATAAATACTAATTTTGTAAAATAAAAAAAAATTCCAGCATCATTCCCATTATCAGAAAAGATAGATTGCTAATGAAAATAGTTGCAACCCAACTTTTCTATGTAATGCTGGGAAAAAATTAAAAAACTACCATATCTGCAGGTTTTACTGATGCTTCTGCACAGGGCAGTTACGAAAAATAGTCACTAAAAATAAAAATGAACTAAGCTTAAACTCTCAGTTGCATAAATAAAATCTGTCAATAAGACAGTTTTCTTATACACTTTTTTATAAGAATTTGAAATCCGTAATCCTATTTTTGATACTAAATTATGCATAATATCAATACTTTCGACATACTGCAATAACCTGGATTAGAGACCTTCATCGCATCAGCTAAACAGATTTTATGCAAAACTGACATGTCCTGCAGCTTGGGTCCAGTGCTGTTGGTGCTATGTTGTCGGATCAGGTTGACTTTCAGTTTTTCAGGTTCAGGTGAGTTTTGTTTTAGATTTTGACACCTTCGGGTCAGACTGAATTTGATAAAAGTTTTCAGAACAAAGTAAAAAATATTTTTTATATGATTTATGCAGTGTAATACCTCTACAGAAGACATTCCCCAATAGCAGACATCTCAAAAGAGCAAACTGATTCAGTTCTAGAATAATGCAAGGGTAGAGCTGTATTTCACCAAAACCAAAAAATTCCTATTAAGTCAACCAGCATCCAACCAGAACACATCAAAATATTTCCCTTTAATATACAAACCGAGACAAATTCGATACACTTCAACCTGAACCCAAAATGAAATAAAACAAATATATCATTTAAATATTAAATAAAGAAAACCTTTTCTTTTAAATTTACAAAATTAGTAGCAATAAATTAATGCTTCAGGCAATCCACTTAATATTTGTTAAAAATTAAAAATATAATATTTAATAATTAATAAAATATCTACTAATATATATATAAAAAGTTTACAACGTTAGTTATAGCAAAAATTTTTAAAATCTCAAGACAATATACTCAATTTATCTGGAACATAGTTATGCCTATATTTATTAATGTATTTGAGAAAACCTAAAGAGTACCTGCAAGAAACATTCTAGAGTGAACCTGATGTGGAGAAAAAAGTTATTGTCACCCTGACCAGAGAAAAGTAAATTAGGAACAACCTGAACTGATACAGAGGTGTCCGCTACTCAAAGATTTTACTACATTTGAATATTAATGAAAATAGATATGTCCAATTTCAACATAAAATAAAATTTAATAAAACTGGTGTTTGTCATGCAATTGTAGACTACTTTTCAAAGTTGTATTAAAAGATGAATTAATTTATTTTCATTTAATTCTTGGGTTGAAGTATTTTGTGTTGTAGTTGAAATGTGTTGGTTCAGATTGGGTTGCACGTTGGGCAGAAATTATTTTGTTGCATTCAGATCGAGTTGCAGCTCAAGATAATTTTTCTTATCAGCTTCAGCGTTTTATATCGAATGGGATTTTCAGATCAGGTGAGGTTGCATGTCAATAGAAATTATTTTGTCATTTACAAATCAATTTACAGTTTGATTAAATTTTCCTATTGCTTTCGTCGGCATCAAATGGAATTTTCGTGTTGAACGTTGACAGAAATAATTCTGTGACTTTCAGATTGGTTTGCAGTTCGATGGAATTTTTTGTCAGGTTCGGTTGAGTTGACTTCAAATAGAATTTTCAAGGTCAGGTCAGATTGCATGTTTATGGAAATTATTTTATCATTTTTGGATCAAGTAACGGTTTTATTGAAGTTTTTTGTTAGGCTCGGGTTCACTTCAAATGGAATTTTAAAGTTTAGGTCAGTTGCATGTTTACTGAAATTATTTTGTCATGTTCAGATCCGTTATGGTTCAATGGAAATTTTATTTGTCCAGTTCGGATTAGACTTCAAATAGGATTTTCATATTCAGGTCAGATACAACACAACATTTAGACAAAAAGCTTGTTATTTACTAATTAACTTAAAACTACATAGACTCATTGCAATAAGCCTGAAACAATCTGGCTGATTGAGAAACAAATAGTCAATTGCTACTTTAATTGAATAGTTTATCGCTATCTAGGCTCTTTGTAATAAGCCTACAAAATGTTAGGCTGATTGAGAAATAAATGGATATATACATATTAGTCTAATACCATCTAGGATCTTTTCAGTAAGCCTGAGAAATATCAGGCTGATTGGAAAAAGGGAGATCATTCTCCAACTAGATTGGCTCTTTGCAAAAAGCTGGATTTCACAATTAGCCTATGACATATACATTGAAATTATTTAATATATCTATTTATATAATATGTCAGTGAGGTGAAAATTCCGGGTCTTACACATTCTTGAGAAAAGACAAACATATCGCGTCCATGTTAGGCGTAAGTATTCTGATGTCGTATGTATGCTGACTGTTTAACTTATGGAAATATGTACACAATGTGCTTTATATCATATCTATTCTTTATTATTTTCTCGAAAACCTTCAAAAACTATCGAATTATAATGTTTTAAATTCTAAATTAAACTACGGATAACCAGCTATTATAAACAGCCAGCGGATTAAAATATATAAACACACAAATACTGTTGCCATTCAAAACTACAAATTCCAAATCTAGAATGTGAACGACTCTTTTAACATTTCATTAAAAAACACTGATTAACGTGCGATTCTGCTCTTAAAATATTTTTAAAAGCATTGGTGATTCAAGCGCTCAAATACTTCATCTGGTGGAGAAAGGATATAACTTCTCGCTTCAGGAAAGTCCTGTGAAAGCCTATTGCATTGCATTACATGTATTTTTAGTTTGTTCATAATGGATTTTTTTATACAATTTCAAATTTCATGCAATATTTGTGTTCTGTGATTATATGACAAGGTGAAAATTATCCGAATTTGAATATCTAACACTATATATCTAACAACAATAAATAAGGATTTCAATGGCACTTTAGAATTATTTAAAGGTAAAAATTTCCTGTTTTTGACAGCTACGATTAGCACCCTTTTAGGACTTTTTAGTCCTTATATTAAAGCCTTTAAATATTTTTAAATGCATTTTTAGCTCTTTCATACCAGATTTACACTGACTCATGATTTTGCTAAAAATGGAGTTAATTGCTGATTCAAGCACTCGAATACGTCACCTGGTGAAGAAAAGATATAACTTCTCACTTCAGAAAAATCCTATGCAAGCCCATTGCATTACATGATTTATTTTTAATTTGTTCCTAATTATATATTTGCAGAAATTCAGATTTCATTTGACAGCAATGTTCTGTGTTTATACGACAAGGTATATTTATCCGAATTTGAATATCTAACACTTTCAAAAGCATTTTAGCATTAGTTAAAGGGACATTTTTCCTGGGAACAGATGTATTACATTCACGGACTGATTTCAGGTAATTTTTTGATTGGCACGCTTTTCAAAATTTCAACATCAATTGCATAATACAAGCATAATACCCAAGTTATCATGAGAGGGAAAAATTCCCAAATTTTATTGACTTTTTTCCTTTTATTGACAGATTTAAAAAAAGGGTGTGTGAGTGTAAAACATCATAGACTTTCCCGGTCCTGAGAGCAGCAATTAGCACGCCCTCTTTATGCTTTTTAAATTCCCTATTGTTAATTTTTTAATGAAATTTTCCAAAAGTCGTTCTTGCATGAACTGCATCAAGTTAAAAGAAATTTGATGGCGTCTTCTAGCAAATGTAAAATAAAATATTTGAAGATGTTATTTTTTCAAAATTAGCATTTATAAGCTACTCTAATGGAAAAAAAGAAAGAAAGAAAAGAGAAGGACAAATTTTATATGCAAATATTGGTGCATTTAAAAAAAATTGTGACAAATAAAATTTTACATTGAAAGCTGCAAATTATGAATTTATTATTAGCTGTCTTAAAAGCCTATGCCTAACATTTTTATTTCTTTGAGCAAATTATTTTTTATAAAATATGATTTGAAATTTTAACAAGATACGTTTATGATGTGTTTACTTTTTTCTGATTGAATTTTGCATTAAAGATCTTTTTTGTGAAAAAGAATTTTGAGAATGGTCCTTTTTTATTAAATTAAATTTTATGAAAAGGCCTTTTTTATTAAATAGAATTTTTTGAAGGAGTCCTAATTTTTGCCAAGATCGACCTGCGATATGTGCTGTGTTAATTATTATAGGTAGTTAAATTGCATTTTCCTGTTTTTATTGGTAATAGCTCTAAATATTAATAAATTAGGTATAATGAAATTTGCTACAGGTTTTTTTTTCTTATTTAACCTATGCATATTTTAAGTTGAATTTAATGTTTTCCTGTGAATTATTATGTGTTGTTTAAAAAAGGCAAAGCTATTGTGCTTTATTTTTAATCTATGTATATATTTTATGGCTACTTTATGAACACATAGCTGCCAAATTATGTAAAGGAAAATTCAGTTCATTAAGCTTCTTTAAAAGAAGTCGTTATTCAAAGTAATACTTTTTTTACATTTTAGAAATGAAAAACAGCATTAATAGAGAAAAATATTGATTTTTTTTTATTCCTAAAATTAACCATTCTAAAATTTTTACACAATCGACACTTTAGAAAAATTCATGTTTAAATTATGGTTAAAAGCGTAGGAAGTAACCATATTTTCTTCCACTGAAGCTTGACTTTTGCAAAACAGTTTTTGGGGGTGATTTTGATGACTTGCTAATGTTGTAATAACACAAACTGACAGTAAGACAATATTACAAAAATCTCCATGTTGGATCTCCAATTAAAGCATAGGTAATATTTCAATTGATACCATCTGTTTTAATGATATAATACGTCAATAATCTGGCTCAACGTTCTAAATATAAAATAACACTTTTTTGTCATTTTTGTGACAAGTACATAAATATAACAACAAATATTACAAAATGAAATATAGGACACACCATTACAAAGAAAAGCAACATAAATTAAAACTTTTTCATGGACCACTGTTTGATTTTATTGTTTATAGTGTTTTATAACAAATCATACTCATTTAAGATTAATTTATATCAAGGCCCTTATATATGAATAAAGCAGTACTGAAGTTAGTTGATAGCTGACATCATATTACGAGAGCAAAAATGAGTACTTAGCTTATTACCTTTTAGTGAAAATTTTTTATTGCATGTCTCAAAAACCAAAGGTTTCAGTATGAATTAAGAGATGGTGTTTAAAATTACTCTTTTGACAGAATTTCATTTTTTCATATCACACAAACAAATGGTTTATTAACACATGCCTTTTTAATTCACTATGTGAGATTTTCTTTTTGCATATTTCCCACACATGGTTTCTCACCAATATGAGATAAGAGATGACGTTTAAAATTACTCTTTCGAGATAATTTCTTTTTGCATGTCTCACACTCAAAAGGTTTCTCACTGGTATGAAAAAACAGATGTGTTTTCAAAGCACCTTTGTTAGAAAAATTCTTGGTGCATACCTCACATGCAAAATGTTCCTTACCATTATGACCTAACAAATGTCGTTTTAACACACTCCTTCGAGAAAATTTCTTGTTACATATCTCACAGGTAAAAGGTTTTTAATCAGTATTAATTAACATATGTTTGCATAAATTACTCTTTTAAGAGAATTTCTTGTTGCATATTTCACACTCAAAAAGTTTCTCACCAGCATGAATTAACAGATGTATTTTAAAAATTTTTCTTTCAAGAGAACTTCTTGTTGCATGTCTCACATGCAAAAGGTTTTTCACTAGTATGAACTAACAAATGGTCCCTTAAATGACTTTTTTGAGCGAATGTCTTGTTGCATATCTCACAT
This sequence comes from Maratus michaelseni, assembly GCA_963931845.1. Lineage (NCBI taxonomy): Eukaryota > Metazoa > Arthropoda > Arachnida > Araneae > Salticidae > Maratus > Maratus michaelseni. Next base: position 308,514,367 of record OZ007598.1, on the reverse strand, counting down.
GCAAATGGTTTCTCACCAGTATGAACTAACAAATGCTTGTTTAAATCATTCTTTCGAGCGAATTTCTTGTTGCATGTCTTACATGCAAAAGGTTTCACATCATTATGAACTAATAAATGTTTGTTTAAATCACCCTTTCGAGTGAATTTCTTGTTGCATGTCTCACATGCAAAAGGTTTATCACCATTATGAACTAACAAATGGTTGTTTAAATGACTCTTTTGAGAGAACTTTTCGTTGCATACCTCGCATGCAAATGGTTTCTCACCAGCATGAATTAACAGATGAGTTTTCAAATTACTCTTTTCAGAAAATTTCTTGTTGCACAGCTCACATACAAATGGTTTCTCACCAGCATGAATTAGCAGATGTTTTTTCAAATTACTTTTTTGAGAGAATTTCTTTTTGCATGTCTCACACTCAAAAGGTTTCTCACCGGTATGAATTAGCAGATGTTTTTTCAAATTACCCATGTTAGAAAATTTCTTGTTGCATACCTCACATGCAAAATGTTTCTTACCAGTATGACCTAACAAATGTTGGTTTAACACACTCTTTCGAGAGAATTTCTTGTTGCATGTCTCACATTCAAAAGATTTCTCACCTGTATGAAATAACAGATGTGTTTTTAAAGTACCCTTGTTAAAAAAATTCTTGTTGCATACCTCACAAGCAAAATGTTTCTTACCAGTATAACCTAACAAATGTTGGTTTAACACACTCTTTCGAGAAAATTTCTTGTTACATATCTCACAGGTAAAAGGTTTTTCACCAGTATGAATTAACAAATGTTTGCATAAATTACTCTTTTGAGAGAATTTCTTGTTGCACATCTCACACTCAAAAAGTTTCTCACCAACATGAATTAACAGGTGTATTTTCAAATTATTCTTTCGAGGGAATTTCTTGTTGCATATCTCACATATAAATGGTTTCTTGCCAGTATGAATTAACAAATGTCTGAGTAAATGACTCTTTTGAGAGAATTTCTTGTTGCATATATCGCAAACAAATACATTTCCCTGATGTGAGTCAGAAAATACTTCTCCAAAATGCTCTTGTAAAGAAATGTTTTGTTCCATATTTCAGATTTTAAATACTTTTGTCAGCTTTGTTTGATGTAATTGATATCCAAGGAAAATTGACTCTTTAACTACTTTAATAGATATATGCATCTGCAATAAAAAAAATTGTTAATCTATCATATTTTACAATTCATCAGAAACATATTTCACGGCAAAAGAGCTTCTGACAAGAAATTAAAGTTAATTACATAAACAGAATTTAAATAATTTTCTAACCTAGATTAAAATCTATTTCATTTACCACAGGCATGAAAACACAGCTACTACAGCCAAGTGCAATCAAATATAGTTAATTTAGTAGCTATCAATGAAACAAAAAGTAGTATTTGCGCAAATATAGTTACATGCTTACTTAAAGAAAGAGGTGGAGAGGATATTCATTTGCCATAAAATAACCAATATCGTTTTCAGAAAAATTATTTTCCACAATTGATGCTAGCATTCAAATTTGATATTTTGCTTTACTTTTATTATAAAATAGCACATTATTTTGAAAAAAAAAAAGTAAGAATCTTTCTAATTTATCGTCTGAACACAGATCATTAGAATTTTGGTTTACCCAAACTGAATTGAATATATGTTTATGAAGGAGGAGTTCGATATCACTGATCGAGCGCTGATGTTATCTCAAGAAGATTAAAAAGGATAAGATAAATTTTCTTACCTTTTCTGAAGGTGCATCTCATGATTTAATCTCCAATTGTGTATCCATTAAAGTGTAAGATAATCCACGTAAATTCAAGGGATCGGTAAATCGATCATATGGAACACTTCACTGAAAAACTAAGTATTTAATTAGGCTTTGACTTCAAATAATTAAACTTCTTTTAAAACACATTCTTGATTATTTAATTCACTAAATTAGAACAGATGGACATTACAATAACGTTAACATTTAACAATTAGGTTTAGATTATATTCATATGACATTTTAGAGCTTATTCGCTCTAGTTGTTTACGCGTTTACATTTTGGAGAGGACTGCTAAATTAAAGTCATAAAGAATGAGTTCATAGTTCATGATTGCATCATTGGAATTACTCATACGTCAGAAGAAAAAACACATATTGCAGGGTCTGAACGTAAGAGTGTAATCAGTATAACAATGTTTATAATTATTGTACAAATGTTTTTTAGTCTATTTCACATAATAACAGTTTATTAATTTAGTAGATCTCTTGAAACATTTATCTAGAGTTGAGTAGGGTCATAAATCTCACTAAGCAATTTATTATGAGTCGAAAGAAATGTTGATCACTTTGAAAGCTATTTTCTTTCAAGGTCGTTCCTTCTTTCCACTTTGCAAAAAGGAAATGAAAGTGGTTTTTCTGGTGATAAATTAGTCGGATGAGGTTAATATTTCTAATATTCCCCCTTAAGCTCTTCCGAGGAATTGATCATAAGAAGTTTCATTGAATTTCTATGTCCTTCCAGTGCAGGTTTGGGTATGGGCTTGGTTAACGCGTCTGCTATCATCTGATCTGTAGGACAATATTTTAATTCTATAATTCCTTCTTCTCTAAGCTGTTTTATGGCGTGAAATTTGACATCAATGTGTTTGGTACGCTTACCAAACTTTTCGTTGTGTATCATTTTTATGCAACTTTGATTGTCTTCATGCATTATTGGTTTTTCTTGAGTTAATCCTAAATCTTCCAGTAATTTAATTAACCATAAAGTTTCTTGACAAGCATTTGCTGCAGATATATATTCTGCTTCAGCAGATGATAAGGCAATACATGTTTGCCTTTTTGTGATCCACTGTATTGGATTGTCTCCCAACATGTAAATACTGCCTGAAGTTGATTTTCTCGTTGTTATATCTCCGGCCCAATCTGAGTCGGTATATATTTCCAATTTTGGTAACTTTTTTGTATTTAAAACCAAATTTAAATTTTTCGTACAGTGTAAATATTTGATAATTCTCTTTACTGCATTCCAGTCCTTGTTTCGCGGTGCTTCATTACGTCTACTAAGGATGTTGACTGGTGCTGATATGTCTGGTCTAGTAACTGTCGCGATGTAAAGAAGTGATCCTATCGCTTTTCGATATTCTGTGTTGTTTGGTAACAAATTTTCCTCATCTTCTATTTTATTAAAACCGGGTTCCATTGGTGTACTGTATGGTTTCGCATTTTCAAGGTTAAATTTCTTAGCTAATTCTTCAATTTTTGATTTTTGGTTTAGTGCGTAACCGTCCGGTATTTTTTCTATTTCGGTTCCTAAGTATCTCTTTATTTGTCCTAAATTTTTCAATTCATACTCTTCGTTTAATGTTTTCACGATTTCTTTTATTATTTCCGGTTTACTTGCAATAAGTATGTCATCTACATAGATTATTACGTATGTGAAATTTTCTTTTTCTTTTCTTATGAATAAGCATGTGTCGCCTGTGCTTTGCGTGAAATTAAGTGCTTTTAATGAAGTTTCTATTTTCATGTGCCAGGCTCTTGCTGCCTGTTTGAGACCGTATATGGTCTTGTTTAGTTTACAAACTTTATGATTAGAGTTTTTATCTATGTAATATGATAGTATCTCCAATGACGCAGAAAGCCCAAAACCAAACATGTCTGTCACTCTCTACATAAAGCTAGTATGTCATCAAAGGAAACACAAAAAGCTGCCATTTAATATCTCAGCAAATATAGGACATATCATTCTGATTTTTTAAAAACAATTTCATGTCTTCTGTCTAAGCCTATCCTGAAATTTCTGATGTGATAAGATATAAATTAGTGATCATTTAAGTACTTAGCAGAGTTAAATTAAAGGCAGTGAAATCGTAGCTGAAGTTACCCGACTTGTTAAAAATAAAATGAAGTTCAATTTATCAAAGTTCAATTTCTATTAAGCTAAAAGTAAACCTGAAAAAGGTGTGTGGTGATAAATAAGAACAAGTAAGTTTAAAAACAGATTATATTTATTAATGAAACATTAAATATATAAAAGTAACATACGTGGAAAGTAGCGATCTTGATCAAACGACGCCATCTTGTGGCGAAAGAGAGAATAGATCCTGCATGGCAGGGAAACAATAATAGGAGTTTGACCGACAGTAAATAAAGGAAAAGGATGAAACTAAACGGAATAAACTTTAAACAATATTTAAAAGGAATAGGGTGTTTTATTAGAAAGGTAAGTGGACTGTAATATATATATATATATATAGTTATTCTCCAAAGACAGACGAACAAAAACAGCAAATGTGAAAATTAACAGGAGATGCAGTCAGACAGTGGTAAGAAGAGTTTTATTATGTATCGTTATCAATTTCTACATTTCTTCATGCAGTATACTGTAAGATCTGGAGGTCCATTTTTAAGTAAAAAGAATGGTGTAATGGAGTCATACTTGTTTTCTTCAAATAGGCTGGGACGAGTTTTTAAAAATTAATATATTATATTATTCGGTTTTAGATGAAACGAATGAGCCTTTGCACAAACTTACAAAAACTCTTGTTTTTTTATAATCTGGTTTGAAAATTGAACTATTTTCCTACGCATTTCCTCATTGGGACTTAAAACGGCCTGTAGAGGCACTGATTGCAGCCGTCGCACAGTGGGGCGTTTTGACGATCTAGGTGGACAAAATTATTGCGTTGGAGTTTAGTTAGGTTTTGCTTATTTTTCGAATGTATCACTAATAAAACGTTCAAACAGTGATAAATATTTGGTTTATTTAATTATTTATATTATTATTATTATTATTATTATTTATTAAAATTGGTTTAAAAGTGCTTTAAAATTGACGTTAATATAACTTAATGATTAAGTAATAATTAAAATAATAATAATAAGGTTTAACTGGTCTACCAGGGTGGCTTTTATTTAAGATATTTTCGTTTTCTATTGTTTGAATAACGGAAACCGGTAGGTGAGAGGTTCCGTGAAACCAAGCGGAATTGTATTTATAAAAACGTTGTCTATTTCTTTCCGATTTAGACCATTTTTGTTGAATTTGAAAACAAAATGTCCGGACACGTGATTTCAGGCTCTTAAAAATGTCTTCAGTTAACTGAGGATTCCCCAGTTTTTCTAACAAAAATGAAAAGGCAGCTTCTAATTTGCTTTCCTTTGGGTTGGAAACCCATGTCAACAACAGATTGCTGAGAAATTTGTGTAGTCATGCTGAAAAAAAAAAACTTTAAAATAAAACATATTTCAAAAAATTAGCTTTTATGTTTTGTGTGACTCTGTAAAAAATATAATATATATGCTAACATAATTATTTTCAGTTGAAAAAATGCTGTTGTGTAAATCAATAACTTATATAAATTTTATTGAATTTGAAATAAAATTTTTGCTTATAGATGGTGATGTATCATAATTATTTGTGTGGCCCTTAAGATAAATATAATTGCTGCTCACTTTATTTTTACTTTATAAGATGATATTCTGCATCTCGATAATCTAAATTAATTTTGTTGAAATCGAATTAAAATTTGTGTTTATAACTAACAATCTTTCCACAATCTTTTGTGTGTCCCTGTAAAAAATGCATAATAGCTACGTTCCTCAAATTATAATATAATTAAATTAACAAGTAAAATACACATGTAAGCCAAGTTTCAGCTCAATCCGATAATTATAAGTGGATTAAAATTGGTTTTCAAGATTTAAACTAAACTTTTGTGTAGCCCTGTAGATACAGTATAACTTCTACTTTCCTCAAAGTACAGTAATATTGTATTGTCATTGAATCTACAGATGTATTAAAAGTTTTCGATTAATCGAATAATTGGAAATGGTTTAAAATTAACTTGCAAGATTTAAACTGAACTTTTGTGTAACCCTGTAGAAATAGTATAACTTCTACGCTCATCAAATTACAATATTGTATTATCATTAAAACTACACATGAATTCAAAGTTTCAGATCAATCGGATAATTAAAAGTGGTTTAAAATTGACTTGCAAAATTTTCACTAAATATAATACATACACTGAAAAGTAATATAAAGCTGGTTTATTGATAAAAACTTTACGATTCGCAATTTTTCGCAGGCATTTTCTTAAATTTTCAATACTTAAGGAATGACACTTTTATTTTAAAAAAATCTTATTGTTTAATAATGCTTAATAATGTATTAAAAGTCAAGATAAAGTTTGTCAACAACAACATGTATCATCGAAATACCCAATTTCAGAAAAAAAAAACATTTAAACTGGTTTAATGTCGCTTATTTTCAAACAACAGTTGGTTAAATCTTACCTTGACAAATCTATCTATCTATCTATCTATATTATAAAGGCCAAACGTGTCCGTGCGTAACGCATACGTCATTTTGCGAATGGCAACAGCTGACGATGAAATTTCGGTTTTGTGATTTTTGCTATTGCAATTTTTTTAATTTCTAAACATAGCACATTTTCAATTTTTACACCGTTATAGAGGAAAAAAAATTACTTTCAAATGCAATTTGTTTGAAAACTATATCTCAATTGCCTGATATATTATGGCTTATAAAATAATTTTTAAGCATGAATTTTGAAACGCCCAATAAACAAATGGAAGAATGCTGCCATTATAAATTTTTAAATAGTTACAGGTAGTAAAATTAATGAATTTTGAAATAAAAACGTCACAAGAATAGGGTGCCTTTATATGAGAGTAGCGTTATACCGGATACAAAATTTGATTAGTTCAGACGATTTTGGAGAAAAGGAAGCTTTGTAATTAGAGTTGCAAATAACCGGTTTATTCCTGGGTTTATTTCCAATAGACCCGGTTTATTCCCAAAACACTTGGTTTATTACCAAAAAACCCGGTTTATTCCCGAAAAACCCAGTTTATACCCAGGTTTAAACCGGGTTTTTTCTAGCCTTTGCAACTCTATTTGTAATTATTTAAAAATTTAAAAGAAAATTATTTGTTTACACCATAAACAAACATCGGATATTTTAACAGATAATATAAACAGAAGATATTGTTTTAGATATTGCATTTTTATGAATAAAATATAAAAACATTATTTCACAAATTTAATAAAAATGCATATAAAAAGTTAATATGAGCAGTAAGAAACAACGTTTTAATTCATATTTCATCAGTATTACAAATAATGTTAACGGTCACTGCGAAGTTGGAAAAAACGAATATACATGAAGTTCGTTAATATTGCGATCACTATATCGCATGCATAAGATGATGAATAATAAATTAACAAAGAACCATCACTGGATGCAGCGAACTCCCTGTATTAATAATACCAAAAAAATAAAAAATAAACAAAACCCTTGAAATTCGTTAATGTCGCGATCACTATATCGCATGTATGAACGCTTAGTAAAAAAAAAAAAACTGGATGGATACCGCATGTATGAGCGCTTCACGCACAAGAAAAGCAAAGAAACCAGTTAAAAAAAAATAACTAAATACAGCAACTTTGACAAATAAAAATATGAAAAATCTATTAGATTCAGGGAAAAAATGGTTTTCGCCTGCGTTCTGTAACCCGAGAAGCCCTGGTTCGATACCCTAGTACTAATAAAAGAAAGTTTCGCTCTGTGTGTGTGTGTGTCTGTTGGCGATGGCCAGGAAAATCTAGCCCACCTAGAAGGCTGAAAATTTAGATTTAGGAAGTCCAAACCCTCTCCTGGTGCACCATTACGTTGTAATTTTAATATTGTGAAAATTAAAGAAGTTATCAATTAAAAACTGATCAAAGATCCCAAATAAAAAAGTCATTATTCTGAAGCGAGCTGACGCATGTGCACAAACCAATTTCCGTATCTTCCGGAACAGAAGAAAGAAAGCAAAAGACATTCCGTTTTTTTTAAAGTATTTCTAAATTCGCCATGAACAAACGGCTAAAAATACGGAAAAACCGTCTACATATTCTAAAAGAACATACGTTTACGTCTCAAACGATCTGGTTAGTTTGAAAAAGTTTTACATTTAACCCTTTCAAAAAAATTAATCAAAAAGCATCGAATTCATGTTTTTTTATTTTCTCCAGTTTTTCGAGCCTTGCATCTACCGGAATACAAAAGATCCGAAAAAAACTAAGGTCACCAAATTAAAGAACTGTTTTTGTCCTTTTTAAAACCACCTTTGGTTTTAAAAAATGCAAAAATTAACCCTTCCAAAAAGTATATTTTCTGTATGCTGTTTTGCGATTTTTGCAATTTTTAAAAATTCGCATAGGCGATTCAGAGACAGGTACGGAAAACTAAAAATACCAGACAGTATCTACATTTATTCCTTTTTCAACATCTGTATTTGTTTTTGAAAAATACGAATATTAACCCTTCAAAAAAAAATTCGTGCGCAGGACTCTCTTTTGCGAATTCCGATTTTCTGCTATATATTAAATCTGGCATCGGCTTTCTAAAATAACCAAACAAAAAGCAAACACACCTAAAGATATCTACGTTCTATCGGGTTTAGGCAGAAATCTTTAGTTTAAAAAATAAATCACGTTAACCCTTTCGAAAACTTTTTTAACCGTTAGTCTTTTTCGCTTTTTTAACTATTTCTCCTATCTTTAAAAATCCGAATTACCGTTTATAAACAAGATACGAAAAACTAAAAATACCATGCCTAATCTATATCCCTTTGTTTTTTAAAATCTGGTATCCGTTTTGAAAAAAAAATAATTTTAACCCTCCGAAAAATAATCCTTTCCAAAACTCACTCACGCGAATTTCCTTTTTTTGGTCCAGATTTAAAAATCGGCATCGACTCGGGAAATGCAAGTACGGACAAACAGTAGACTCCAGATCATAGACACGTTCAATTTCTTCAAAATGCACTGTTGGGTTTTAAAAAATATCTACATTAACCCTTTAGAAAACGATCGATTACGTAATCCACTTTCGCGATTTTCGCTATTTTGGCAATGTTTACCCGTAGTTAAATTTCAATTCTACTAGGAAATTTTGTTGGATCAAGTGTTCTGAAAAGGCCTCTTCCAGAACAGACTGCGCCCCCTGGCGGTGGAAAGTGGAACTATAGGAGTATATCTGGTTCTATGGACCCGATTACGACGGGGTTTGGTTTAAGTTTCGTATAGAACAGGTTATTAATATTTTTGGCCCGTGCAACGCCGGGCGGGTTAGCTAGTATGTAATATATTTTCAGTAAACGCGTGCTTTCAGATTAAACAGAATAGTTAGGGCGTGCTTTCGAACTTAGGGAAATAAATGCAACCGTTGAAACACCCTCAAACCAATTGCGCAAATGTCTTCTTTACGGTCGTAATTAATCGAAACCACGAATTTTTTCGACAAAAGTCGTACGGATCTCTACAAAAGAGACATTCAGCTACCAGAATATGCGGTCTTGTTAAATTCCGAGAATATCGGAAAAATGAATTTTGTCCACCTAGATCATCAAAACGCCCCACTGTGCGTCGGTACAGGAAAATTGTCTCTTTAACTAACGCTAGAGTGCCATTGAAACCATTATTTATTGTAAACACGTTTGAAAGAGTTAGATATTCAAATCTGGATAATCTTTAACTTGTCATATAAACACAGAACACAAATATCACATGAAATCTGAAATTGTGCAAAAAAAATAATCATTATGAACAAATTAAAAATACATGTAATGCAATGGGCTTGCAAGGAATTTTCCTAAAGCGAAAAGTTATATCTTTTCTCCCCCAGATGGCGTATTCAAGCACTTGAATTCCCAATAGCATTACATAGGAATGCTTCACCCCTTTTACCTATGCCAAGATAAGGTAAATAGCTCTGTCGTTTACTGTTAAATCATTTGCATATGGCTGAATAACTATTTAGATTCTTTTATTTAAATACTAAATCAGTTTTTTATGTAATTTTTAATATATAATATATATATGTATTAAATTAAATTGTTGTTTATACATTTTTTTGTTATAATAAAGTGTTTTGTATTTCAAAATTTTTCTTTGGTCAAGAAAATATTTAGATTCCTTTTTTAAAATAATGAAATATTTTATAATTATATGTATGGTACTTAATTGTTTTTTATAATTAATTTGTCATTTTTTAAAGGAAAAAAATCAGATTTTTTGGTCAGTGAATTTGCGCATTATGCAATGGCAATTAAAACTGATTAACCTATCACTTGGGAGGGTGTATCCATGTACCCTTAAAATTTCATGTTTATCATTGAAAAACAAATAGAAATACTTCATGAATACATTTTTAATTTCACTCCCTTTATGTATGATCAAAGACTAAAGTTTGTAAGTTTCTATCAGGTAAAATAAATAATTAATGTTTGTATGGTCAGGGGTGAGGAATTACATCAATTTACCACTCATGAAAACAGATGTTTATAAATATTTTTATTAATTTATTATATGTCATGTTTACTCTCAAATGTTCATATTTTATTTTATTAAATGTTTACATTTTATTTAAAAGGTAAAATCAAGCATAAATTTTTTTTTTAATTATGAATTTATCAGTCTGTTTAATAGTACAGTAGAAGATATTTATCACGCAATTCTATATAATGCACAATTTCTCAGGCATAAACAATAAATTTTGCAATTAAGAAGCACCTGCATTGTAACAAAATTCTACTATCTAGAGGACTAAATTTGATACATTAGTTTCCTCATAGTATCGAAAACTAAGTTGAATTTATGCAAATGGATAGTATGATGCAAAGTAATCATTTACATAAATTTTACATATGATTTTGAATAACATGGCACAAAGGATAAACCAATTTTTTGAAATAAGTACATTTCAATGCATCAATAAGCTCAGTGAAAGGATATATTTAACAGTGTATTGAAAATTTAAAAGTATATTTTAGACGTGTAAATATAATTTAGAAGACAAACCAAAAATAATTTAAATAGAATTTTAAAACAAACCTAGTAAAGTCCCTCGAATTTTGATATGAATTCTTTTAAAACTGATATTTTGTATTTTTGAGAGACATGAATGAAAAAGTATCAGCAAATAAATTTTATATGTATTTTCATGCTGAAAATAATATTTGCACCCATGAACACAAAATATATATTAATTAACAGCATACGTCATTCAAAATTTGATATACCGTATTTACCCGCGTATAAGTCGAGAAATTTTGGACAAAGAAAGACTTTAAAGTTGGGGAGGGGGGGTCGACTTATGCGAGGGTCCTTAATTATTTTATTTTTTTACCAGAGGTCAAAAATGCTCTTCTGAAAGGCAATTGTTGTCTTTTCGCATTCCATAACACAATGACGTCGTTTACTGTCGATTTCCATACCAGGAAAGAGAAAGAGGAATTAATTGCTTTTCCTTATCAGCACTTAGTTAAAGGTTTGACAGGGGGAAGCAGATATTATGAAATTTCAAAAATACGTCATCGATCAAAGAAAAATGAATTCTTTTGAACTTTGCCATATAGGAAATATGGACAAAACACCCATGTGTTTCGACCTACCAGAAAATAAAACAGTGAACTGCAAGGGAGAAAAAACATTTTGGAAAAAACGACTGGGCACGAAAAAACCCGTTTTACGGTCGTTCTTTCCTGTTTGGCCGACGGTAGTAAGCTTCATCCGTTCATTATTTTTAAAAGAAAAACTTTGTCGAAAAACGTTACATTTCCATCTGGTGTGCTGATTCGAGCTCATGTAAAGGGGTGGATGGATGCTGACAGAACAGTCGTGTAGGGTAAAAGACCGGGAGCTGTTTTTAAAAACCTTCCCTTTTAGTTTACGAATCGTTTCATGGCCACTTTTTTGAAGACGTGAATAAAGTGACGAAATAACTGAAAACGACTGTAGTTGTAATCCCGGAGGGTTGACATCCGTCCTTCAATCCCCAGACGTTTGCCTCAATAAGCCCGTCAAAGCAAATGTTAGAAAATATCCGGTCGTCCAACATTTACAAAGGGTGGTAATATTAGAAAGCCCGACATTGCATTAATTGCCCAGTGGGTTAAAGATGCGTGGAATCAAATTCCTTCCGAAATGATTATAAAATTGTTCAAGAAATGCTGCATAAGCAACGAACTAGATGGCACAGAAGATGATGCCATTTTCGAAAGTGATACCGACGAGGAAGAATGTAGCGATACAGAGATTGAAAACGTGTATCATGATGAGCCGATGACGACGAAGGATTTTTGTGAATTGTTTGGCGAGTCCGATACTGAATCGGACTTTGAATCAGTTTAACTTTGTATATTACTTTAGTATATTATTATCTTCATTATTGTATATTTAGTACTTTTTTTTCAGATGATTTCGAATAAATGTACAAAACAAAATTAAAGTTACTTTATTATTGTATATTTAGTAGTTTCTTTTTTTTTCAGGTGATTTTGAATAATGTATTTATTAAAAAATTCAAATTTCTTGATCGGAAAAACTGGGGGGGTCGACTTATACGCGGGATTTAAAAAAAATCAAATTTCTTGTTCAGGAAAGTGGGGGATCGACTTATACGCGGGATCTATGTATACGCGGGTAAATACGGTAATTATTTTTAAGATTCATATTTAAAATTCTTAGAGCCATAAGGTAAAGCACTGCGTGACAAACTTTTAACTCGTTTTGTTTTTTATACTAATATGAATTACACTATACTTTTCAATCCTTGTTAGAGATTTTAAACAAATCTATAACAAAGAAATATGTATTTCTTAACTTTAAAGAGGAAAAGATACACCTAATCTTCTATCATATGTATTTTATGATACAGAATCATGAAACAGAAATGTTACATATTTATTTGAATAGATGAACCACACAGTGGTTGTAAAGACACTTTTGCTTTAAATTTTTCAATAATTTGATGTACAAAAATTTCTTAAATAATATAAGAAAAAATAACATGAATTTTCCTCTGTACTTTTCACTTCTTTTGGCGCTAGTTGTAAATATATATGAAGAAACAGACAAATATGAATAAGGAGAGAAATAAAATTTTCATACAAAAAATTTCCAAATCAATTTTAGGAAAAACTTTCAATTGTTTTTTAGTAAAATTATAAATTTCAAAGAATGTTACTCCTTAAATATTTGCATCATTTAAAAATATTTAAAAATATGAATAAAACATCAGTCAATTGGTTTGAAATACCTTCACATGAAAAGGCTCATTTTCAAATGCAATATAACAAAAATATTTTTTTCTATTTGAGATCATTCATTAATTATATCACAAAATTTTGTAGCAATTTAATCCTATTTTCCCCTATGTCACAAATTACACTTCCCTGTCTTCCCTAAATGCAGAGTTGCTAAGTCTCCAGATTTTTGAACACCAGTAATTTTTTTAGAGAAAATGTTGTTCTTTTAAATCGCAAAATGCTCCGATTAACTAAAACAACATTTTCTGTACTAAATTACTGGTGTCCAAAAAGCCGGAGACTTGGCGGGTCTGCGTAAATGATATGTCCCTGACTGTGGGGGAATTCAGAGGATTATTTATTATTACAAAAAAGTAATAAATAGAGAAGAAAATATTTGATAATTTATAAAGAGTTTCAAGATTTTAAAACTTTGTGAGCTAAAAGTGAGCAAATGCTTTTTTTTAAGTTGTGGGGGATAGGTTTGATTAGATGACTATTTATTGTTACTACAAAGTAGAGTGCTGAACAGGCGTCCTTCTAGCCAACACAAACACAAGAAACAAAAATTCCATCACTCTGAAACCCAACACACATGAATGTGCACTTGAAATACTGAGACCCAAAGCCTAAGTGTAAGAAAATTAATCTATGATTTAATAAAACTATCGAAAAGCAGCTGACAACTGTATCTTCAATGTGAATTTTATCTTTTTTTGTACAAAAAAGAACATACATATATGTTTATATTCTTTAATATTTAAATAGTTTTTTATAATTGAAAAATATTGAGGGTGGTTGGTTGTATATGGCTTAATGGCTCAAGTTCCTTTTACGGACAAAGTAAATATTAAAAGAAAACATTAGACTGTCCTCAGAAAGTTATGCTGAAAACTAAATGTAATTAAATTATGAAAACAAAGTTTAAAAAGAAATGTTATATGGAGGGGATTTCCCATCCAGATATTTTCATACAAATGTAGAGAACTAAAATTGTCAATTTTAAAACAAGAAACCATAAATTTGTGGCATTACGACATCAAGCAACCATAATTCAAAATAAAAGTCTGCCTGCTTTAAAAAAAGCAAAGAGTACATTATGAGCTGTTTTCCCAATGAGGTACGTCAAAGAAAGGGCTCATGAATTAAAGTAAATTTTATACATTTGTCTTCAGCTTGCAGCCAGTTAAAAGGTGATTAGTGAGAAGCTCAAAATGACAGTGAGGATACATGTATGAATTCTCCCAAAGTACAAAATGTTTGTGAGTGATTCATATATGTCCAATTTGCACATGAGTTAAGAGAACATCAGTTTTACATAGATGTCTTAGAGACCAGGTCATGATTGTCAGATTAATAGGATTTAGTTTGTTATTATATTCTACATACCAATTTTCCTGCCACTTATTCAGAATAAAATGTTTCATTAGGTTTTTAACATCTTCAAATGGAATGTCATGATGTAAAGGAGTAAGAGCAGGTTTTACCATCTCAACTCTTTTCCCCATTTTATGATGTCCCATCATGCAGTAAAATATTAAACTACTCCTTGTCACTTGATTATAAAGATTCAAAATTTTTCAGATAGAAATATGCTTTTAAATGATTTTAGTGTATCAAAAGAACTATTTGAGTCCGTATCAATGATAAAGGATGTGCACAGATGATAAGACCGATTTCAAGAACTTGATATTGAGATCATTCTGTAATATATATTTTAGACTATATTTATATTTATATTTATTTATTTATTTTTTTTTTTTTTTTTTTGAAAATGACTCAGAAGAGTCGAAACATGTAAAACAACTAATAAAAGTTATTTTAATTTATATTATAGTTGTTAATTTTACACCTTTAGCATTTAAAAGTAATATACTATTACAAGGTGTTATATTTTATTATATTGTTATATATTTTAGAGTTGTAAGTAGAATTATAAAGATATGAATGTTTACAAAATGAGTACTACATTCTTAGAGTTAAATGCTTGTTTAATATTATTTATTTGGATTAAAAGTTCACTGGACTCTGCGCTTTTTGATTGTTTTCGGTTCATCAATCAAATCTTGAATAGGTTTATGAATTAGAAGGGATACGTCTGGTGAAAACCCCCTTTATTAAAAATTACAAGTATCTTAGATACAACAACAAAAACAAACAAAATAATTACATACAAAAAAAATCTGCGGGAAAATAATGGATCCCCCCTCCCCCTAATCTAAACTAATATTTTAAAGAAGTAATGCTTATTTGTTTATTTTTTTTCTAGGGAGTAAGCTCTGGAACTACTGAATCGATTTCGAAAGTGATGGTAGCTAATTGATGATGACAATTCCTGTTCCAATATAGGCTATATTTTATGTTGGTACCACTGCCCCCAGTAGGATGCAGCAGTGAAAAAGATTCAAAAATTGCCATTTTTGAGATACTGAAGGGGCTAAAAAATTGAAATTTGACATGGTAGTTACTTATAAGATGTAAATGTTCCCTAAGAACAGTTTCTAACAAATTCAAATCTTAAAAGGGTGAATGAGCTTAAAACGTTCTAAATTCCAATTTCTGTGGAATCTCTGGAACTACTGAATCTAATTCAAATGTAATTGTGGCAAATCTATGGTGAAAGTTCCTGCTCTAACATAGGCTACATCTTATGTCGGTGTTAAAATCCCAAGAGGGGGCTGGAAATTAAAGTGGGAACTAACATTATTCAATCATGTGATTTTAAAGAAATCACAAGTGATAGAACTCTGTCAAAAAGTAGAAAAATAACCAAATACTTCTGCTAAATGAGCCCTGCAAAATATATTGCAACGGAACTATGGATAGAACTCTGTCAAAAAGTAGAAAAATAACCAAATACTTCTGCTAAATGAGCCCTGCAAAATATATTGCAATGGAACTGACATCCTATGCTAAATGTCCTGGTTAGAAAATTAAACCACTTAGTAATTAATGCATGGGAATTAAGACGCTGGAGACAAATAAAAAAAAATAAACTATAAACGATTAAACGTACATTGAGGCAAACTTAAAAATTTTAAGCAACGAGTGAAATATCTTATTACAAAAACTTAAAACATTGATATCTTTGTGGTATATTATGTGTGCATTCGCTGCATGTCTCTAATTTCAAGTCTAAAATGTGGTATCCAATTTATTGGCACAAGTTCATGAGCAGGTACAGGATTTTACATTTTGATAGTAAATAAAAAATATTTTGCATTCTATGTTATGTATATTTTATTAGATAAAATTTCATAAACATTTATAATTTTTATTGTTAACAATTTTAAAATGGAATTAAACTGAAACAAGATTTCCAACACATTTATCTTTTCATATGCAATATATATAAGCACATTTGAGACAGTAATTGCTATGTCCTTTAAAATAAATTGTACTTTAATTTATACTGATTTTATTTTTAGAAGCATACAATATTATTTAATGAAATATATGTAGTTTTACTTACACAGGGATCAAAATGTCCCTTTCCAAAATTCTAAGTATACAATGAATACCATAATTCTAGTGCTAATGTGATATTTTATAGACAGAGGTCAAGTTTCCACTTATCAAATGCTTACCTATTGGAAAATTGCTTTTCCTCAAAAGAAGAATAGCATCAAATGTAAATTCAGCAGAAAAAAACTTGCAATCGACATGTCACCAATTCTATTTCTATTCTTCTGTAAATAAAAATAAAATTATTTTTTTAAAATTAGCATTCCTGTTATACAACAAAACATATAACAAAAAATATACTCTGTATTCATACTATTAATAAAGCATGATAAAAAAAATAGAGGATTCTGATACTTGGTACCTTGTAAAAAACACAGCAACTCACTCAATGGCAGGGACTGAAATTCAGGGGGAGAAGGCAGCCATTCATGTCAATTTTTTCAAAATTACCGAAGTGACTTCCCAGATGGAAGCCTCTTAAAAAGATAATTTAAAAATTTTTGAAAAACTTACTTTTTTGGAGTGATAGACATTGCAGTTATCCTATGAAGATCACAAAAACTGGATGAAACCCATTTATCACATGCACATATTTAGTTAAAATCTTCAAAATTGTTGACATAAACTCTTTTAATAACACTTTGATATGTGCTAATATTTATAGCTAATTTAAACAACATGTTAAAATAAACAGAGAGTTAAAGATAATTTTCTCATTTTTCAAACATATTTAGTCCATACCATTTACAAATGTTGCTATTTGTGAGTGCAGCAAGGAAAACTGCCCTACTAGAAAAAAATAATTTCAATCCCTAAATAGGTACTTTAAGAATGAACATAATCTAAGATTAGCCTCATGGATAGTATTTTCTTTTCTTCAAAGTCTTTTCACCATAAGCAATTAAAATAACATTATAGTATACACTTTTAAACCTCCTAGTTTTAAGAACAGAGGTTTTACAGATTTTTAAATACATCTTAAATGCCCCAAAAATTTTTTAAAAGATTTAAAAAAATAATAAATAATATTTTTTACAGTAAAGTTTTTCCTTAAATATAAAAAAGTGGTTAAATATAAATAAAGAAAAGTCTGATAAATTCAATGAAGGTTTAAAATAATTTAAAGACATACTTTTAAATTCCTGCAAGGCCTACATTCGCAGAAGTTTGGCCACGCAAGCATATATTATTTAGAAATCCCTGATGTAAATCAACTTAACTTAAGCTGCCCTCATTACAAAATTAACTTTAAAATACACAAGCATAGAATGTAAATACTGTTAAGTTGTTACTATTAAATAATGTTTCTGAAAATGGATTAAGATTCAATGTATGTTTCATACGTCAATTCAACATTTAGTTTTACAATAAATAGTCTATCTAGAAATACTATTTATATTTATTTCTGTTATAACATTAGGAAATAAAAGTAAAATTAGTTAAAAAAAACACGTTTTTGTGTTGCTCGAAGCCCAGATGGAAATGAAAAAAGACAAGAATATAGACGCAGATAGAAGGATCTTCCAGTGAATTTGGACAATTGCAGGTGGTTTTGCTAGTCCTAATCCTTAGACTTATTATTAATATAAAAGTGTGCATGTTCGGCTAAGAACAGCATTAAAACGGATTATTTAATGACTTTGAATCTTTGCATGCACGTAAATTACCACACAAAAAAGGTTTTAGGCATGGATGCAAATTGTGAGAGGTGGTCAAGACTAATATTTTGGACACACATATGCATGCTCTGACAAAAGTACTATGTAAATTAAATTTTAAATGCAATAAATTTAATTAAAAGTGTATTAAAATTACCTTCATATGCACATAAGGAATTGATACTCATGTAAATTGTACTCAAAAAGTTAAATTAGAAAGTACGAGATAGTAAGAGTTAAAATTCAATAAATCTTTACAATTTATTTTGAACACACATGCACAAAGATGATAACAGTTGAATTCACACTACATGTATTTTAAGATAGAAATATGTAAATCAAATTATGAAATTGTAAATAGATAAATTATGTATAAAAAAATGTTCCAACTAATCGTTAGAAAATTCTGTTTCAGCAATAAATACTTAAACACTTATAAAATTGCAAAAAGATAAAGAAAAATACACAATCAAGATCATGCATAGCTCTAGTTTATTAATAACTTTGACTTCACAGTTTTCATGAACTATTATAACAGATAAATTGTTATTTTTCAAAAACTAGTTATAGTTGTCCACTTTCATTTTTTTCAAGGCAAGTTTCCAGTAGTATCTTGTGCTGCAAGTAATTTTCTTGCATGTAAAACAAAAACACAAAATGTACTTTTCTCCTCTTTTGAAGGAATGGATTTTACTAGGTCTCACATTGCAATTAGTAGAACTAGGACATGATTGCTTTGTATAGCAACTGGAAATATATTTTTACATATGTAAAATATTTAGTTATTTTCCACCAAAATAGAATATTATTTACTTGCTTATTATGTTTATGTAGAATGCTTAAATTCCATGTTTTGCAGATAGACCTAAAATTAGATCCACAACATAATAGAATATATCTTTCCAACTAGTCGGTCAGATTGGGTGCAGCAGAGTTCTTGTTTACACACTATAAAAAGTTATTTCCATAAATTTGTTAGACAAATAGCTACAATTTCAACATAACTTCGGGTTCTGCAGACCTAAGATATGTAATTGAAATGTGTATATATATATATATATATATATACAGGGTGTATCTGAAATGCTTCAACAAACTTAGAGGGATGATAGTACACAAGAAGACGAACAAAAAATGCATTGGAAAATATGGGGTCGCAAATGACGTTTAACCCTTTCAGGGGCAGTGGTATGTTTATGAAACCACTTAATTTTAATTCCAAAACGCCACAATGGCACCAGAATTTTGCTAAAATCTTTTCCATTTAATATGTATGTGAAATTTAGCCTTTTCCTTATTTACAAACAATTTTTTTTGTAAATTCCGGTGCCAGTATATTTTCAGATGCATTTTCTCGATTTTCATCCTTTAAGAGTAACGAGTAGTCACTTTTGGCAGCGAAAATGTCCAATAGATGGCTCTGATTGCAACAGGTCGTCAGAAGATTTGGCGGTATAGAATTTTTAAACTCAAAAAAAGATCGAAAAAAAAGCGCTTTCGCGCCAAAATATTACAATCCTGAAATTCTTTGAGGGTGGAGTTTACGAGCCAGAACTCTCCAATAATATCGAATGTAGGTAGATGTAGTGAATGAATTTATGATATATCTGTTGTGCTAGATTAAAGCAGAGGTTTTGCTTCAGGTCTGGTTTTTGCATGAACAAAACAATGTGTTGCGTTTGAGTAGGATAAAATGGATTGAGCCTGACGATGTACACAGCAACACACAAATACACAAAGGAGAGGATGTAGAGTAAACTTATAAATGTTAAATTGTTTTTTCATATTTTTATTAGTGACAGAGAGCTATTTCTTTTAGGCAACTGTCAAAGCTTTGTTACAAAAAAAAAAAAAAAAAAAAAAAAAAAGAAAGAACATATAACCTCATTATTTTAAATTTGCAATTACAGGCAGGAAAGAAGAAAGTAGTTGAATTTTTTTTTAATTAATATTTATTTTATTTTTTTTAATAATTATATGTCTCAAATTTTGTTTTTTAAATATAAATATGCCTCATCCCCAAACTTTGTTTATTCACATGGGAACAAATTATATCGTTTTGAATATATATTTTTTAATATGTGTGATTTTATTTGAAACATGTTTTTCTAAAGTAAAAGATTTGACATTTTGTAAGCCTAATAGTTCTGAATAGTTCTTTTCTCCCGATAAATGATTTACATATTAAGTTATTAGCTATTATTGTCTCAGAACGACAGTTTTTTTTTCGTTTTCTGCGCTGTTGTGTTCAAAAATTCGGTTCAAAACACAAACTTTGACTACAATCTTTGAAAAACTCTTTGGCTTTTACTGAAAAAAGAAAAAAAACATTTCAATTACATAGTTTCTGAATAAGAGTGATTCTGATAAAAATCTCCCCCCCCCTCTTAATAACGCAAAACTATCTGATTAATTTATAAATGTGAAAGCATGATACTCACTGGCATGATTGTTGAAGTGATTTGCAATTGAATAGTTCTTTCCATTTCCCGATAAATGATTTACATCTTAAGTTATTAGTAATTATTGTCTCAAGACGACAGTTTTTTTTCATTTTCTGCACTGTTGCGTTCGAAAATTCGGTTCAAAACACAAACTTTGACTACATTCTTTGAAACACTCTTCGTCTCTTACTGAAAAACGAAAAAACAAATCAATTACATAGTTTCTGAATAAGAGTGATTCTGATAAATGTACCCCCCCCCCCCCCTTCTTAATAGTGCGAAAATTTCTGATTCATTTTTAAACATGAAAGCATGATATTCACAGGCATGATTTTTGAAGTAATTTGCAGTTGAATAGTTTTTTTCTCCCGATAAATGATTTACATATTAAGTTATTAGCTATTATTGTCTCAGAACGACAGTTTTCTTTTTTTTTTTCGTTTTCTGCGCTGTTGTGTTCGAAAATTCGGTTCAAAACACAAACTTTGACTACAATCTTTCAAAAACTCTTTGGCTTTTACTGAAAAACGAAAAAACAAATCAATTACATAGTTTCTGAATAAGAGTGATTCTGATAAAAGTACCCCCACCCCCCTTCTTAATAACACGAAAATTTCTTATTCATTTTTAAACATGAAAGCATGATATTCACCGGCATGATTTTTAAAGTAATTTGCAGTTGAATAGTTCTTTTCTCCCGATAAATGATTTACATATTAAGTTATTAGCTATTATTATCTCAGAACGACAGTTTTTGTTTTCGTTTTCTGCGCTGTTGTGTTCGAAAATTGTGTTCAAAACACCAAGTTTGACTACATTCTTTGAAAAACTCTTCTGCTTTTACTGAAAAACGAAAAAACAGTTCAATTACATAGTTTCTGAATAAGAGTGATTCTGATAAAAGTACCCCCCCCCCTCTTAATAACGGGAAAATTTCTGATTCATTTTTAAACATTAAAGCATGATATTCACAGGCATGATTTTTGAATTAATTTGCAGTTGAATAGTTTTTTTCTCCCGATAAATCATTTACATCTTAAATGATTAGCTATTATTGTCTCAGGACGCCAGTTTTCTTTTTCTTCTTTTTTTTCGTTTTCTGCACTGTTGCGTTCGAAAATTCGGTTCAAAACACAAACTTTGACTACATCCTTTGATACACTCTTCGGCTTTTACTGAAAAACGGAAAAACAAATCAATTACATAGTTTCTGAATAAGAGTGATTCTGATAAATGTACCCCCCCCCCCCTTCTTAATAACGCGAAAATTTCTGATTCATTTTTAAACATGAAAGCATGATATTCACAGGCATGATTTTTAAAGTAATTTGCAGTTGAATAGTTCTTTTCTCCCGATAAATGATTTACATATTAAGTTATTAGCTATTATTGTGTCAGAACGACAGTTTTCTTTTTCGTTTTCTGCGCTGTTGTGTTCGAAAATTCGGTTCAAAACACCAACTTTGACTACATTCTTTGAAAAACTCTTCTGCTTTTACTGAAAAAAGAAATAACAGTTCAATTACATAGTTTCTGAATAAGAGTGATTCTGATAAAAATCCACCCCCCCCCCCCCCCCATAGTAAATAAACATGTGTCAATTCCATGGCAATCAGAGTACATTTACGCAAGTTAGAGCATGAACAGATGGAAAGACAAACCAAATTTATAAACATTTTTCAACTATGTAGGAAAGTGTAAAAAATGGAAAATGTAACAGAAAATTTTAAAGAGTGTTAGCAAAATGTGTAATACTAACATACTTTATTAAGAAAACTAGTGCATTTGATTTTTTTAATGAGAAAATAATTAATGAAATATTATATTCTTAATAGTTTCAACATTGTTAAAAAGTATTTATAAGTTCGGTTAATCTTTCTGTCAAAACAGCGCTAATACTTTTTTTTTTCCACAATGAAAGTTAACTTGAAATAATATTTTTTTTCAGAATTTAGATTTTTTGACAACGGGAGTTCAAACTTCCATAAAAAAAGGGGGGGGGTGAAATTTGAGAAAAATAATCATCTACCGAAAAATAAAATGCATTAGAAATTTGAAAAAATAAAAATTTGCTTTTTTTTCGTTTTATTTTCTAGGGGAAGCTAACGCCACAGAAAAGAATCTTTCCGGCAAAATGGATGTTTGAAGTCTAGCAGTAGTTTTCGAAATGTTGGTAATTTTTCAACTAAAAGCTTAGCTTGGTCACAAACAGGTTTGTTTGTGAATGGCTGAAAGCGAAGGACTTCCTTCCCCGAGGTCAAATGCGGTTGGGGTCAAGTATAGAAGTACTAGAGTGGGGGTGAGTGGTGTCCTGTGTTGGGGTAGCCCGAAAAGTGATATCTTATCTTTATCTTTAGGAATGCGCTCTAAGAAAGAAGCGTGTGTTTTACACATCTTCGTGAATTTTGAGGAGAATAATTTTTTAGAAAATAATTTCTTATTTTAAAACTTTTTGTGACTAAAAAAGGATTCTACCCAGATTGAGCTAAAATCTCCCGTGGTGTAAATCTCTCCATCATTATCAATCAAGTACTTAATATATCCCTAAGGAACTAATTTCCTTCTATTTATTTTAGTTTTAAAAAACCAAACCGCCATTTTGATGCTTAGAATCTTTACTACTTGAAACCGGTGATCATTGAAACTGACCCCCCGTACTCATAACCGATTAGTGAATGCAAACAGGAAATGAACAGCCATTAAATAGATCTTTTCTCTTTTTTTTTTTTTTTTTTTTTTAATTTTTGTTCTTCCTGTAAAAAGGACTTCGAATTTCTCTAACTATTTATATAAAGAATAAAAAAAAGGCTGAAACTGGTTTGTTTTGTTTTTGAAGTAAAATGCAGTTAAGAATTTTTAACATAAATATAGTCAATTACATAAAATAAAATAACGTTTTATTTATTACAAATATTTTTCCCTCTTAACAAAGCTAAATTTTCTGATTTGTTCACTGTTTTCGTTTTTATAAGTAAAAGCATGAAATTTGCGGACATAACTAATGCAAGTGATTTGGAATCAAATAGCTATTTTCTGTTACCAATAAATTTATTCCATCTTGAGTTATAATCGATCAAAAATCGACTTTCATGCTATTTTGTGAAAGGAAATTTGTCTTTATATAAAAAAGAAAAAACGGTATTAGCATATCATAACTGGGCTTTAAAACTTGGGGGAGGGGGGGGGAGTCTCGAGACATTTTTGTAAAAAATTATAGCCCTCTCCTTAAATAAAAATTTGTCAAAGTCCTAGGCTTTCGAGGAATTTTTAAAATGGTGGGGAAGTGGTTGAGATAAATATGTTCAAAGCCTTCATTCAAGCCATTCAGTCAGGATGGCAACAAATGATGGAAGTTTGTAAAAAATAAAAAACTCTAGCTAGTGTGCTGATTGGAAATGTCTGAGAAATTTTGCTGTGATTCATTTTAGGATACACAGTATAATTTTAGCTTAAGAATTAAAAAATTTATATTGTCCTTTAATTTCAAAAAATTTGAACTGTACCTCTTTACACCATTTCAAGGGAAGAAAAACTGGAACGAAAACTCGTACATCGGTTATAGATTATGAAACATTTTCCAACATTATTTGAATACTGTTAAGAAATTTCCTTCTTTCATACAATTCAATGATACATCTAAATAAACAATTTAAAACACAGAACGCAGTTAAAAATCCATTTTTAAGAATTGTTACCCATAGCAGATAATGTATGAGAATCATTTTGTGCAACCCAGTATATAATCTATAGAGCTTTAAACATACTACATAATGAAACTAAAATTTCAATGAGCTGGAAAAAGTTTAAAACAACTAAAAAAGTTTTTTCTAGGGAAATGCTACTTATACTACATGGTGACACTACATTCATGTATCAGTATCCTTTAGAGCAACAATGTATATGAATAATGCAGCAAAATTTGGTTGAGCTAAACAACGTGCAAACCAGTTAAAAGTGCATTTTCAGGAAACCCTTCTATAGATGTTAATATGATTTTTTTATTATTATTTTTTTTTTGTTGGGGGGGGGGGGGGGAGGCGCTGATGGAGTCTATATCTCATACGCTTTATACACATCACGTAGTATACTAACATTAAATTCAGCTTGAAAACTCAAAACTAAAAATGCACTTACAGCACTCACCATCCATAGGTGGCAATATATCTAAATTTCTTTTACACAGCCATATGAATTTATTTCTATTCTACAAGAATCTCTTAGAATAATAAAATATATTTTAGCTGGAAATGCCTAACACAGTTAAAAACACGCTTTAGGAATTCACTCCCATAAACAGGTCCTTATTACCGCACAGGCCATGTAGACCACGGCCTTGGGCCCATTGGAGACGGATGCTCCAAAATGAGTAAAATTATTTAGGAAAAAATTCTCCTACAAGAAATTTTATTTCAATTTTCGATATCTCAGAAACAGATATACGTCTAAATAGATACAAATGCCTTGCCTGTACTTTTCTGTTCTCTACAAACAGTTTAAATAGAAATGCTCTTGACAAATATTTTTATGGGGAACTTTTTTAAAGAAATATTTAAAGTATTATAGTATCAAGCAGCAAAAGAAAATTTATATTAACCTGAGTTTCATGGCCATTTTCATAAAATGCAGAAAAATTGCAGAATATACACTCCAAAAAAACATTTCTTAGCTACTATTTTGGTTAGAGGGGGACCCTGAAAATCTGCTAGGCCTTGGGCAATGGACAATCTTAATCGGGCTCTGCCCATAAAGTGAAATGCTTATGATTTCTTTCGTAAAGCTCTGTATATGATCTACAGAATTCCTATATTTATCACGTAATGCGTTAAAATTTAGTTACATTTAAAAACACGTACTACAACTGAAAACGCACTTCCAGCAATTAGTGTTCATAGATTTATAAACGAACTACATATATGCTACTTACTTCATACTCTATAGAAAGTATACTGTAGCCCACCTCAGGGACACATACCAATTCCATCATATTTGCTGTTTCATAAGATCACTAAAATGTACTGCAAATGATTTTTTCCCCACTGACCATAATGTAAACGAAAACTTTTGTCTATCCCTGTAAACGAGCTATAACTATCTACTTCATTTTGAATATCAATAGGGAATATATAGCCTCGATAACGTATATCTAAATCGTGGAAATTCAAGTATATTTACGAAAGTTAGAGCGGGGACAAACTGTCAAAAAGACGGAGGGACAAAGAGGAGGCACAAATACTTTTAAGCTATGTTGGAAAATGTTAAAAACTATATGGATTATATTTCTTTTTAAAACTTTATATTATTAAACATTAGCTATTGGTTCTTGAAACACAATATTATGAGTTTTATCAACAAGATAAGTTAATTTTTCATAAAACAGCTTAATTTGGTTTCCAAAAACATAATAGTAAAAAAATTATAGTAATAATAATAAATTATTTTTTTTACAAATTTTCCATAAAATTTCTAAATAATTTAAAATTAATTATTATTATAAGGCGGTTCTCAAGAAAATATTTTCCCCGCTCAACAAGGAGAAACTTCTGACATACCTAATGTCTTATTTTACATACTTGCATAATGATATTTGCAAGTATGATTATTAATAAGGTTTGTAATCAAACAGTTTTTTTAATTTTACGATAAATGAATTACATCTTGAGTCTTAGGACGGTAGATTTATTTTTCATTCCTGCGCTGTCACGTGCCGATATTCGGTTCAAAATGACAACTTTGACAGCATTTTCTGAAAAATCTTCTTCTTTTATCGAAAAATGAAAAAAATACAGTTCGATTACATAGTTTTTTAATAAGAGCACTTGCCAATTTGATATGTTTGCGAATAAAAATAAATTTAAAAATGCTTCCGAAAGAATCTCGTTTGGATTTGAGAACAGCCTTAATAAAAACCATTCTCCTAAAAGTACATATATATGTATTCATTTTCATTTATATCAAATATTACTTAGAATTATAGATAAGTTTTCCGTAAATTGAACAACATTTCTTGATATTTGCCCTTAATATTGCTGTGTTTCATATTCCTTGTGTTTCATATAGATACCCATTTATTAAAAAAATAATAATAATAAAAAGTTAACATATTTGAGAAATATGGAAGGGGTTGGGGGGAAAATAATCCATAAGGAACACTTTACTCATTGTTGATATTTTATAACTATATAAAATTAGTAACATTTAGTTGATAATTGGATCATATTTAAATCCTACTCATACAGGTTAAGATGAATCCAGATAATTTATGAATACAAAAAAATATAAATAAAACACTGATTTTAATTTGTTTATTTTAATGTTACACATTTTCAAGGTTGTCCCCCCCTTTAAAGACCCAATAAAAATATTATTAATACTTTTGAAATATTAAATACAAATTTTTATACAATTTGTAGTATCTTGATGAAAGAATGAAGAAAAAATTGTCATGTTTCAGGTACATTTGTCTCGATTTCTCTAATATTATCGGATTCTATATAAATAATAAAACTTCATCTGAAATTAATTTAAAGTAAATAATTGCAGTTCGTTCTGTAGAAAATTTAAATTATTTATAATTTAAGCATCATTAGTAAGAGCTATGTCTTATGTTAAAAAAAAATAAACTGCTCTACTCAATGACTATCTTTATCACGAATCTTTTAATTTACAATAATAAATAAATATTCAATGCAGTTTCATTAATATGATTTATTTTCCCACAGCTATTCAAAACATTTTTCTTGAAATCCTTAGTGTCTGCAATATCTCATTTTTCTGGTGTTATTTTCCGATTAAATCAAAAATTTCAAAAGAAAACTTTTTATATAGATTTTCTGGAATGATTTGACATTTGATTTTACTTTTAATATTGTTGTTTTCTATATATTAACTCTCGTTCTGCATTTGTCTGTCACACATCTCCAGTATTCTGTATTTTGATACTTTCTATTAAATCGGAATAGGTAATTTTCGTAATTTAGAAGCAAAGCTCCATGCTCACTTTTAATATAACTAATTTCGGCCATTCTTGAACTAGAAACACGTACTTCACTTGAGGGTTCCAGTACAATAACTAACTGGATGGCATGCTTTGTACTGTACAGAGGACATTTCAACGATTTTTATCAGTTCGCGAGCATTAAGTATAATTAATGACAAAAAAAAAAGCTCCTTCTTTGATCAGTTAAATGGTTTCAGAAATGCCATATGCACCTGTTAACCATTTGTGATTATAGCGAAAACATGTTTACAGAAAAATTCTAAATACTCTGAGAGGAGAAAAATAATAAATAATATGTAAATTCTGATGCTTTTAAAATGGCTATACAGTATATGCCGTTTATAGAAATAGCTGTTAAAAACAAACACTTATACTTAAAAAAAAATCCATGACGGCTCGGCCTGCAGGCACAGGTAGATTTCGAAGACGCAGACCGTGGGGCGCCTGTTTGTTGGGAATTGCGGAAGAAATGACCTTTTTGCCATGATGCGGTAGTTGGAACCGCCCACTTCGAAACCTAACTTTTTTGCAGGCGGAGCCGACAGGGATTTATTTATTTATTTTCTATAAAAAAACTTGTCAGTATAAAAGTTTTAGATAATATTAAGAGGATTTATACTAAATTTAAGCGGATTTGATATCTTGTAAATTGACGAAGTTATGAATTTTTTTCTTCTAAAAACCCCTCCCCCCCCTTGGGACCATTTTTGATTATATGAAAAATCCGTCATATATAAATTTTCGGCCCTTTTCCTAGAAGTAATAATAACTTTAAACGAATTCGATACGTATCATAATTAAGAAAGTATGGTTTTTGCTGTTTTCACAAAAAGCCCCCATTTCCCTCCCCCCCCCTCCTGGTTTGATTTTGCCCATTCACGAACTTAACCGTGATTTTATGTCCCTTAATTTTATGTATCCGTTTGGAAGAGATTTGTGCAGAATTATTGACGTTATCGTGTCCATAAAAAGGTGACATAGATAGATAGATAAAGTTTTGAACTGGGGGGGGGGGGGGGTTCTGGCAGTCATGATCGGCGTAGATCTGCAAAAATTTTTCAAAAATTCCAACTTAGAGGAGAATGTAATAGGTAGTATTTCTTACGAAATCTACCTAAAAGGCAGAATACAATGAAAATCTTCATGCTATTTTTGCTTTTAACTAAAATATTAAAAAAAAAAAAAGTTCCTTTTCACAGAAACAGTTATTAATAAACAATAAATCTATTGTATATATGAATAAATATATTTCGTAAAAGAATGAACATTAAGATCAGACAACTGCAAAATGTTGTAACTGAAGAACTAGAAAAAAAATTCATGCTTCACGCACAGATGAAACTATTTCCAAAACTTCCAGAATATTTAAACGCAATTTCATCTTTTGATACGATGAAAGAAGAAAACTCATAATAGAGTTGAAAAAGCAATTTTAAGTTTTACCACCCATATGCGGTTTTGTATTCAAATTTATTTGTGCAACCCTTATATTTTTATACAGGACCACAATGCTAGAATTTAATTCCGAGAAAATGCATAACACTGTTTAAAATTAAATTTCAGAAATTTCCGTCCATCGACCGTAATACATTCGTGTTGTTTTCTGTAGCCCTGTGTATGATCTATAAATATTTATATATACGAGACAATATGCTAAAATTTATTTCAGCTATAAGACGTATAGCATAGCTAAAAACGTACTTCCGACAATCACCATCCATAGACAGTAATAAGTCCAATTTATTTAGAGCAAGCATAATATATATATGAGTTTATTTAGATTTTACAAACATTTCTTAGAATAATCTAATACAGTTTAGCAGAAAAGTAAATAACACAGTTCAAAATACCATTTGAGCAATGCACGTCCACAAACGGCAATATCTACAGTTTTTTTTGTACAGCCTATATGCTGTAAACTGCAGATTTTTTTTTTTTTTTTTTTTTTTTTTTTTTTTTTTTTTTTTTAAACTACGTAATATACTATAATTTAGTTAAGCTTAAAAAAGCATCACACAGCTGAAAACCTATTTGCAGCAATCACCGCTCTTGGATAGTACTGTAATCGAATTATTTTCTGTCCTTTTAAATTACCGATAAATCTTATACAGACCATGTTCTTTAAGCATGTTGTAGTACGCAAATCAAATTTATTATGTTTGAAGTAGTGTAATATCATTAAGTTATACTGCAAACATTCCATAATGTTACGGAATTTGTTTGCGTGTCCCTGTTTACGATCTGTAAATGCTACAAGCTGCATTTTCAATTGAGAATGTCCCATATTAGACCTCAATATCATATACCAATTACACGAAAATACAAATAATGTATATTTACGAATATTAGAGAACAGACGGATAATAGACAGAGATTAACTGAAATGAATGTAAAAAATGCCCTTTGCAATCGTTTTTTTTCCCCCTTTAAAAATTGTTTGTTTGGAACAATTTCCAGATTCAGTTTTTCTTTCTTTCTTTTTCTTTTCTTTTCTTTCCCTTTTTTTTTTTCCTTGTATTTGCTTGAACTTGAAGGTAGTTTAAATAACTTTTTTTCTCTATTCCTGCTGCTATATCTTAAAAAAAGAAAAAGAAAAAAATTATAATTTTTTTTTTAATAAATTCACTAGATCGCACTTTCTGCCATGCTTTAAAAAGCTGTGAGTTTTCTATAATCGGGTTCGGTGCTCATGGCAAAGTAACGTATTGTAAAGGATTTCTTTTTTTTGGAAAAATCATGAATTGAAGTCATGAAAACTACTTTATCGAAAATGTAGCTAACTGCAACTACAACTACTTTATTTAAAAAGTAGTGACTACAAACTACTTTTCAAAAGTAGTCACTACTTCGTTACTTTCAGATTTTGCCAAAATATTCAATACTCGAAATTAAAGACACGGATTAAATAATACAGTGACTCCTCGTTATATCGCGTCTGCCCAGTACAATTAAATAAGTGCGATATAAACGGGTCAATTACAGTTTTAAGAAATATAACATGCAAAAAAAAAAATTGTATTTGTCTCCAAAATGTTAGCTTATACACCTATTATAAATTTCTAAGCGAAATTTTGAGAGATGCATAATACAATCAATACTTCAATACAGTTACTTAAAAAAATCCGGAGTGGTTCCACTCGACTTTTCGAATATTTTACAGAATACTGTGAGTTCAAATAAATAGTAATATAACAATAAATAAATAAAAAAATTCCTAATTTTACAAAGGTGAGAGCTTTGGGAACCAGAAAAAGCGAGAAAATTTTAATATACACGCAATCATCCACACATTCATATGAAATTTTGTGGGAAAATTTCACCTATGTTTTGCTAAAGTATCTTATTTTTTAAAAGGAACGTAACGCTTTTTTTGCTGAAAAAGTACAATTTCCGGAAATAATAACAGATTGGGAGCCATAAATAACTGATAAGAAACTGCTTCTCTTTTATCAGTTAATGGTTTTAGAAATGTCAATCGGACATCGTTAAATGTAATTAACGGTCACTAAATCGTTTTTGAGGGAGAATCTTTTTTTTTTTTTATATAAATAGCTCAAAAATGGCGTAATTTTGGAGATCAGTTTTTTGGGATCAATGTTTAGCGTTCACTCTACTTGTCAACCTTGTCACATTGATTATCTACCGTTGGTTAGTAGTGGTCACAGCGGGAGATTTTAGCTGAATCAGGATTCTACCCTAAAAAAGGGGGTTTGATCTTTTCCTTTTATAGCTAGAATCAAAATAATTATTGGCAACGTATACAAATAATAAATTAGATGATTCCTTTTCTCGAAATGCGTATCAAAAAACACAATCCTACTGCTAGCAGATTAAAATAAATGTACATTTGACATACGCACTCAAAGTCATTCATTACAAATTTCCGTATTTTTTTTCTGTTTTCCTGCTAACTTATTTTCGGACAGCTGGGGCCCCTGAAACCAATATGGTACCAAGTGGGGACCATTGGAATCTTTTCAATTATAAAATCGAAAAATTCCTTTCAGTGGCATTTTAAAAATTACGTATGTAAAAAAAAAAAAAAAAAAAAAATTCTAGTGAAAAGAGAGGAAAACAAGTTGGAAATTGTACGTCAAACGTTACAAACGAGGTGCGTTCGTACGCACGTTTTAGAATTAAATTCATGATATCCCGTGCGTAGAACGGGTTAAACAGCTAGTTAAGTATATATTTTATGACACTGTTCATACAAATATCTTAACTAGTTATATAAATATTCAGATATATATGTATCAGCTAGTTATATAAATATTCAGATCTTGATGATTTTTAATTCTGTGAAATGAATTATATCGTCTGCAGATTAATTTCTGTAATAAAATAAGTATCTCGGTCGCTTGACGATTTAACATCCATCGGAAGCTCCTATAACAAAAAAGCACCGATTTAAAAAAAAAAATCAAATTTCTTAATAGATATTTTTATTAATATCTCCTAAAGTTTTGATTCGATTTTAATAAAATTTGAAATGTCTCGACAAAATTCTGCGAAGATAATATATTTTAAATTGCAAACCATTTGGTTGAGTAGTTTTTGCGTTGTTATATGCGGACAGACAGACAGACGGACGGACAGACAGACGGACAGACAGACAGACAGACGGACGGACAGACAGACAGACAGACAGACGGACAGACGGACGGACCAAACGACGACTATAGGTGCTACGTATTTATATAATTACGAACGCACCTAAAAAGCACCGATTTAAAAAAAAAATTCAAATTTCTTAATAAATATTTTTATTAATATCTCCTAAAGTTTTGATTCGATTTTCATAAAATTTAAAATGTCTCGCCAAAATTATGCAAAGATAATATATTTTAAATTGCAAACCATTTGTTTGGGTAGTTTTTGCGTTGTTATATGCGGACAGACGGACAGACAGACGGACGGACCAAACGACGACTATAGGTGCTACGTATTTATATAATTACGAACGCACCTAAAAAAAAGATTTTATTATGAGGAACTATTGCCCTTTAAACGAATATAAGAAAAACATTTTCGCATTCTTTTGAAATTATACATACATCGTATTATATAATTATACATACACTAATTGTTTTAGTGAAATTTATTACTGTATTATACGAGTAATTTGAGTACTCTCAAAAGTACTCCAATATCATGGGTTTTCAAATAAGAAATGTGTCAGAAAGTAGCTCTTTTGGATTTCAGAACAGGCATGGAAAGGCATGAAAATGGAAGGTGTTCTTACTCAGAAAATATGCAATCGAAACACTATTTCCATTTTTACTTACCCATCATACGTAGTATAGGGTAAGTCTTGTATTTGTTTTGAAAATCGAAAAAAAAATTTTTTTTGACGGATTTACACGTTTCAGACACTGGAGATTCGGATAAACATTTTTAGAAAAAAATATTGCCTTCCGTCTGTCTGTGTGTCTGTAAATGCTCTATCTCCCGAATAAATTGAGATAGAGACTTGAAATTTTGTATGTACTTAGTATGTAATAATGGGAAGAAGCTTATTGAATTTCAGTAACCTCGATTATCTGGAACTATTTTTTTCGGACTCTCAAAATATTCGTTCTGATAAAATGTCTGTAAAAATTTTCGATAATGAATTGCCGAGATATTTGTAATCCTACAACTTTTAAACACTCTTCGATATTTTAAGACTCTGTATTTCATCCAAATTTCAATTCAAAGATATATTTAAATTGGAAATGAGATGCTTAGTCTGGCGCAATAAACTGTTAGTTAATATGATTAACATTTTGGAGTTATAAGAATGTTTCTTTTATGCAAATTAGTGATAGAAGATTTAAAGTTTATGAAGTCATCAAGCCATGATTTTGTTCGAATTGCAATGCATTTTATAAGTTGTGTACACATGTTTTATTTTCATATTTTTTATTATGCATATGCATGATGGGTAAGTATTACGGTGGCCCCAAACGAACTAGTTTGGTAAAGTCAGGATATCTTTCAAAAAATATTGTCAAAATATGCGTTCTGAATTAAATTCCCGATACTGCAGCACGAGAAAAGGGAAAAAGTGTTGTCGCGTGACACGAATAGCTTATAACTCGATAAGTAATTTATCTATCAAAAAATGGAAAACTTATTTTGATTTCAAATCGCTTGAATAGCCTGCTAATTTTATACTTTTGCATTTAAAAATGTATTAAAAACTTTCGTGTTAACCCCCCCCCCCCCCCATCCTCACCGCCAAGCAGATTCTGGCACCACCTCTGCTGTATAAATCTCAAAATTGATATTTTCTACTTACAAAATTTTTAAGGTTGTAAGTTTTCTTAAAAATAAAATAGTGTGGTAAACTAATCTAACTTCCATGGAACAAATAAACTAATTTGTCAAAAAAAAAAAGTTATTGACAGATTTTTTTTTTTTTTCACATCTCCAGAGTGACTGAGATTGAAGCAAAACTTTTAATTTATACAAAAATTCCGAAAATCCTTTTTTTCGATCTTTTGGCCCATAAATAAATCAACTAGTATGGCAGATTTAAATTTTGGATATCTGGAACTAATTTTTAAATTAAAATTTTTGTTATCTGAAACACATATTAAAACCTTAAATCTTTAATGGAAATCAACCACATTGAAATAAAATAAAATTATTACTTTTTATTTTAAAAGATATCATAGACTTTTCTCTCTGTTGTGTAAATAAAATCCGCTAATGAAGTTTTTTTTTAATTTTTTCAACCAGGGTCATAACCTTACTTCACAAAAAAAATTTTTGAGCTAACCTCCCCCCCCCCCTCCCACACACACACTATAAACATAAACAAATACTTAAAAATAGAGGATAAATCGAACTGTCATAACACCTTTCATTAAAAAGGTTACATTTTTTAAATTGTAATCTCAAATACTACTTATTATTAACAGACCCTATTTTCAAATAATATATATAAAAAAAAAATTAAAAAAAAATCCCAATTCAAATTTGCAAACTTCAAATGAGAATAGAATAATGAATTATATCCATATTTTTTTACAACAAGGCTTCCACAATTCCAATCATATGGTTCCAATTTACAAACATTCTATACAGAAATAGTACAGGAAAACATCAATCTTCCAGTGTCAGCAAAGGAGGCTCCGCCCTTGGAAAAGGTTGCCAAAGAAATTAGTCAGAAAAACTTAGCCAAAATATCGCCAATGTGTAATCTAATTGATATCATGATAAAACATTAATAAATTTACGAAGATTCTTAAATATAAATGCTGTTCATTAAGGATATTAAAGCTTGGTACCAAACTGAATTTTTGCGACCCGATTAATTTTTTTTTGAGCTGTTTACCAGCATTTAAAATTACAAAAGTATGTGAAACGTGTTTGATGTAATATTAATTTCTATTTTGAATGGCAGATGGCAGCACCAGCAAACGCTAATTTCAATAATTCACAAATGTAAGCTGGGTTAATTTTACTTGATCAAATGAATAAAATTGAAGATTATTAATATTTATTCAGTATTTAACAAAATAACACATGTTAGATAAAAATTTAGAGTTTAAAGTTCACTAAATGCTAGTTGTAGTATATATGTATTAATCTTTTAATTATGGAAATGTGTATAGAAGATTCATTGTCAAATGCCAGTCGGTACCCGTCCCCCTTAAGCTGTTCAGGGTCAAAGTACTTTTAGTACTAAAATGTTGAAATAAATGACTGGCACCGGAATTTACAAAAAAGTTTGTTTGTAAATAAGAAAAAGGCTATATTTCACATACATATTAAATTGAAAAGATTTTAGCAAAATTCTGGTGCCATTGTGGCGTTTTGGAATTAAAATTAAGTGGTTTCATAAACATACCACTGGCCCTGACAGGGTTAAACTTCATTTGCGACCCCATGTTCCATTGCATTTTTTGTTCGTCTTCATGAGTATTATCATCCCTCTATGTTTGTTGAAGCATTTCAGATACACCCTGTATATAATATATATATATAAACCAAATAGTTCAAATATTGAAAAAAAAAAAAAAAAAAAAAACAGAATTTTTTACTATATCGGTCTCCTGCTGACATAGAAAAGAAAATGAAACAATTTTACAATTTCGGAGTTATTTTGGGTTTTTGAGTCACAAAAATTATGAAGGAAAGGAAGAAAAAAAATAGATGAACATTTTATTATTTCTGCAATAATTATCTGAAAAAAATCTGGGTTGAGCATGGAAACAGATACCCTATAATTTTGACAGAAAAAATAGATTTTCAATTCTGGTTTCCTATACAAATTATGGTACTTTTCAGTTAGCCGGGCACAGATGATAAATTGGAAAATACAGTTTCAATCAATATCATTGTCATTACATATGGTACTGCAATTTGATTAAGCATAGTCATCAATGGAAGAGTTACAAAGATCCAATGTTATTTGTATTGATATGTTCCTGTTTATGTATTTTATCATGATATTTTTATAGCTATTGTAACTTTTCAAACAAATTTTACTTTTTCATTTTGTATAATAAAATTTATAAAGTTTATAAAAAATTTCATATCATATTTTTATGGCAACTACTAAGGTTTTTATGAACAACTTTTTAAAACTATTTACTATAACTGTGCAAATGAAAATTATTTTTAATTGCAGACATTGTTCTAGGTAGAATTTATTTTATGATATAACAATAGATATTTCTGATAATTTGATGACAATTTTTTTGCCAAAAACTTAATTTATCCACTTTATAGATATTTAGAGAGTTATAACTCTTATTAGGAACTTATTTTGCCCCCCTTTCCAATTGAAATAAAAACAAGAAAGGAAAATCATGCATCAATCATAGATTATGAAACACTTCCCAACATTTGCAGAATACTATAAGAGAAATTTACCATTTAATGTGCGAAAGAAGATATATAAGTAAACATCTTAGAACACATTTGAAAACTAGATTTCAGCAATTAGTTCATGGTCAGAAATGTAGTCAAATTCTTTTGTATATCCCTGTATATGATCTATAGATCTGTATATACACTACATAAAATTGCTAAAATTTATCTTAGTCACACATATCACAATCAAAAATTCAAATTTAACAATTTCCATCATATTAAGTTTTTCTATAATTTTATTACCTATAAATCAATCAATTTAGTACTTACATATTAATAATATACCAGCATTTAACCCCCAAAGAATGCATGTCATTCATGTATTCATATACTTCATGTATGTATTCATATGCTTTATACGTAATAATATACAAGGTGCCCATCATGACTGTCCAAATTCTATGCAGCTATTCTTCAGTTTGATTACATAAAAAATACTGAAAGAACTATACCTGTATAACCTATAGTTTTCAAGAAAAATGCAAATGACATCATATCCAGTGGAAGGAAATATGAAGATATAGTATGTGGTATATTCACAAACAAGAATACATTATCACCATGCAAAGATTAATGATAGTTAGTAGATGCAGCCTATTAGATACAATTCAAACGACAGTTTCACATCATTCCACAGTGTGTGCATGTATGCCTCCATATGTGAGGTAGATGGTTTTAAATCTTCATCTCCAAACATATGCAAACACTGATGTTTAAGTTTCCAATAAAGTTCTTTTTCTTGTGCCAGATATGATGTCATACTTTTCTTTTGCATTTTTCTTCAAAACTAAGGATTGTCGAAGCATAATTCTTTGGGCATTTTTTATGTACTCCAAGTAAGGAATCTAGCTATACAGAATTTGATGGGACACCCTGAATATGATATTACAGAAAATCCATACGTGTCTGCCACCAATTGACATACTTTAGCAAAAGCAACTTTGTACTTATTACAGTCCAGGAAAGCATTGAGGATTTTGTTTACACGAGAGATTAAATAGTATACATATAACAAAACTTCGTGTCAGTTGGTGCATCAGTGAGGGTGTTACTATAGCAACATCTCACAATGCTTGCAAGCAACACAATTGTAGAGAATTAAAGAGCTCTAATGTTCAAATAGGATTCAACAATGGACAATAAAATAAGGAGTGAAGAAACTCTAAAAAGAGAAAATGAAAATGAACTAAACAAATAAATAAAAAAATACCTATACATTTTATTATATGTATTCTATTGCCCCAATGTCAAATGCAAATGAAATGGTGTTCAGTTGCTTGGACTGCTATTCTCAGAGGATTTTTTAAATGACCAACACAATACTTCCCTGCATTCGATAATTGTAAAAAAGAATTCGGTCATTGAAATAAAAAAAGGTAAAACAGGCTCTTAAAATTTTGAAAATAACCAAGTCGTTGGAAGAACGTAAATATAGGTTAAGTGCTCCAATAGTAGGTCATATTTAGATAAAATACTTTATAAATAGTTTATTTTTGGTTCCAAATGAAATATTATCATTTCACAATGCTCAGCATCCTTTTACAAATCATCAGCTGACAGCAAAGAATTAAGGATAAAAGAAAATTGAGTATTTTTTAGCAGTAGCAATCAGCTGTTTTCTTTCTGATATAAGTGACAGGCTACTGGCACTTTATTGTACTTTCAAAAATAGAAAATCATTTATCAAAAGAATAGTTGAAAAACTAAACAAATCAAGTCTGCAAGAATACATTTATAACAACAAGAATGTTTCTATTGATGTTTTCACACTATTGTATTTTTAAAACTAGAAAAGAATTTGTAAAAAGAATAGTTGAAAAACTAAAGTATCAAGTCTGATAATAAATTTAAAATAATAGAATGTTTATATAGTACTTTTTATATGCACTATTCATAACATATATACACTGTTTACATATTATATCATTAAATATATTGTTTATAGCATATATTTTATAGTATAATAAGTCACATATTTATTAGTACAATGTTGTTATAGGAAACCACACATAATCAGAAAAAAATAGGATGTCTTGATCCAAGGCAATGTGATCAGAAAATCTACCTTTTTCTGTAGTGAAATGCAACTATTTTATTGAAAATGTAGTTAATATCAATTACTACAAATTTATAGAAAATTTATAGAAAATAACTATATGTCGTAAAAAGAAGCAATTATAAACTACTTTTAAAAATTAACCATTATTTTACTATTTTCAGATTTTATCAATGGATTTACAGTACAGGATTTTTACAAAGGATCTTTACAAAGCATTATAACAGGGTATCTTCAATTTAATCAAAGTATTTTAAAAATGGATAATACACTTGAAAATGAGGACATTGATTAAGGGACACAGTGGCCTATTTTTATATCGTCTTTGCCGGGATAATATCAAATTAATATAATAAAACTGA
The DNA here is from genome assembly GCA_963931845.1 of Maratus michaelseni. Classification (NCBI taxonomy): domain Eukaryota; kingdom Metazoa; phylum Arthropoda; class Arachnida; order Araneae; family Salticidae; genus Maratus; species Maratus michaelseni. The sequence goes on along the minus strand of OZ007598.1, from coordinate 308,475,422 downwards.
GGATATTAAAATAATTCGGAAATATAATATAAAAAAATGTTTTGTGTTTGTCTTCAAAATGTCAGTTTATACACATACATATCACAATTTTATTCCAAAATTATAATACATATACAAAATACAATAATCGAATAATTTTGAAACTGATAACTGCTTGTTACATGGCAAAGTTTACAAGTTAAAAGTTAATTACTATTGGCTTGTTCAATAACTTTATAATGCTCATTATATTCTGACTAGGGCAATTTAATATATTTTTTCTTGGCATAATATCAAAAAATATATCAATAAATAAAGCAATCCATAAAAAAGAACCCTAACATTAAAACGTGAGAGATCAAATTAATGAGTAAATAAAAAAGTGTCAATGGAAAATTTTATATCTTATGATGAATTGCTAAACAATGAATATTTGTCACGAACATTCCCAAATGGTTGTTCAGAACACATTTTGCATGAAAGAAGAAAATTATTATAATGCGATATGAAGAATGACATATTTCGTTTATTCTGAAGTAGCCTTGAAAGTAGCAGTCATTACAAACTACTGATTTTTTGTATCAATATATCATGCCACGCACTACATACTGTATTTTTTTTTTAATGTAGTGTGTGTTACACTGCAAAGTACTAGAGAAAGTAACAGCTACTGTGATTTCTCCTCTGACTGATCCAAGGAACTCAAAATGAAAAAAGTGAGTGTTGTATTTAAAAATGAAAATTGGTGTTTTTTAATACACATTTGCCCTTAAAATAAATTAGCATTAATAATTAGTTACCATTTCAAACTGATTGGTGCTATTGTCCTGCAAGGGTTGGGTTATACTTGACACCAACCTAAAAATTCCATTTCAACCCGAAACATGACAGAAAATTTGCATGACAAAAAAAATCTCATTCAGCTGAAAACAAAAAAGATTTTCGAACTTAAAAGTCCCAAATTTAATAATTTTTTCAATACAATGAAAAAAACTACTACATTTTTACCTGTAATATCAAATTTAAATTTCAGGTTACAAAATAAATATTTATATACACATTCAGATATTAAATGTGTGTTTTATTATATGAAAAAATATTCAGGATATTCCTTTGAAAAATCAGATCAACTGAACCTACATACAAGTAACAAAATCCAATATGAAACTGATATAATTAGAGTCAACTAGAATCACAACAAAAAAAATACAGCAACCTGAGGAAAAGGTTTGGGTAAACCCAGGTTACCTGATTCAGGACTCTAATTGGTACATAAAATTATATATATAGTCACTTTCATCAAAATTAGTAGAGTGTGATTGATCACTTTTATTTTCTAACTATCTACATGCTACATTCAAGTACAGTGGTTTGCCAAATTATTAGGGACAGTCATATTTTTTGCTAGTTATATACTTTGGGTGCACTTGACTGCGGCTCTAACTGGTTTAAGTGTTGCAGGAATGTATTTTACCGTTGTCAATATCTCTATAATTCAACTTTTAAGTACTTTTGGTATGTTAAAAGGATTGTTTGCTTTCTATGAGTATTTTAATAATGGGAGAGATGCTGCATCTTTTACACACGCAATAGTGGAAGACGCTTTTCTTTAATTTAAACAAAATTCTTTGTTTTTTTTGGAAAAGTTAAGAATTATATGTGAGTATTATCTTTCTTTTATTGATTAAATATTTGTTTTTTACGAAATTATTTACGATTTTAATTATTTTTTTTATTTTTATTGATTTCAGTATGGGTCGAGGGGTTGATTTATCCCCTGGGAAAAAATCTGAGGTAAAAACCCTTCTTCTGCATATGAGTCATTCCCAAAGGAAGATAGCAGAACTTGCTGGAGTTTCAAAGTCAGTAGTCAAGAGGATAAAAATAAATCTGGACAAAAACCAGCCACTTTCGCCCAAACGAAAAGGTAAAAGTGGAAGAAAACGCATAACAACTCCACGTACCGATAGAAAAATCCGGGATATCTGTTTAGGAAACAGAAAGAAAAGTGTGGGACTCCTTACTCAGATCGTTCAAGAATCTGGAATACCAGTTTCTAAGAAACTGTGCAGCGAAGATTAGGGGAGGAAAGGTTGACAGTTCATTGTCCAGCCAAGAAACACCGGTTGACAGAAGCGATGAAGAAGATGCACCTTACCTGGGCTCGTGAACACCGCCAAAAGACAGTTGATGACTGGAGTAAGGTCAGTTGTTAAGATAATTATTAATTATATCATTTAAAATAATTTATTTCTATATTATTAACATATTTAATTCTTTTTCAGGTGTGTTTCTCAGATGAATCAACCTTTGAGATTTTAGCCGATAAAAGCAGCTTTGTCAGGCGACGCCCAGGCGAAAAATACCGCCCTGATTGCATCGTAGAGAGTGTTAAACACCCTGATAAAATAATAGTGTGGTCTGTCATAAGCGCTAAAGGGGCCTCTACATTGGCTAAGGACGCCTCTACATTGTCCAGGGAACCATGAGACAAGACCAGTACAGGCAAGTTCTGGAAACTCGGCTGTTGCCGCAAATTGAAGAATGGTTGTCAGGTGGTGAAGAGTTCATGTTTATGCATGATTCAGTGCCTTATCATAAAGCTAGAAGCGTTACAAAGTTTTTGGCAGACCACAATATCCCAGTTTTACCTTGGCCTGGCAATTCTCCTGACATGAAACCATAGAAAACTTATGGAAGATCACCAAGGTGGAAATCGCCAAAGATATGATTACAACCAAAGTACAACTCATCGAAAAACTAATAAATGTATGGCATCACAACCCTAAAATAAAAGAATGACAGAAATTGCATAGAAAGTATGCCGAGACGCATCGAAACACTCCTCGAAGCCAAAGGAAATGTCACCAAATATTAATATTCTTTACTTAACATTAGTAAATTGACTGTATTATATTTTTGTTGGGATTTTTTTTCATATAATATTGTGTAACTACTTAAACTATAACAATAAAGCTTTTTAAACTTAAACACAGTGTTTATTTTCAAATTATATCCTAATATTGTACAAAACACCTATACTTCATGACTGTTCCTAATAATTTGGCAACCCACTGTAACTTAACAATAACACTTGAGTATACAATACTAACAATAATAAGAGATAATAATAATAATAATAAGTGAGTAAATAATGAGTTACTTAATTTGTAATCTTAGTACTGTCTAAAATTAAAATATTTTGAAACACTGGTTAATTTGCTCCGCTGATAAATCTAAGCTTTATTGAACACTTTTGACAATGATGGTAATACATTGGAACATCTTTATAACAACTATCAAGAAATCAGATACTACTTCCCTAGTATCCCATCGACCACTTTTCATAACAAAAAACTATCGCCAAACAGTAACGCTAAATAAATAGGAGAATGTTGCCATTGGAATATCAGAATAAATAAATAAATAAAATATAAGAATTTAAGGACATAATTGTTATTTTAATGAATGAAATAACTAATAAATCAGTAAAATATAATGAAAACTACATGCAAATATCGAATTAAAAACCACTTGATGACATAACAAACACGTATAATGCTTCTGACATCAAGTAAAAGGGACTGCTTTGTGGTGTTTAATCTTGCAGTTTGGCGAAAGTTTTTTGTTATGACAAGTGGTCGATGGAATAATAGAGAAGAACCAAAAATAAACATCAAAGTATGATCATGGCACAGTTGGCTTCTACCAATAAAGGGAATTTTTTTAATACCACAGTTTTTAAATTATCATCTTTGCTTTATTTAATTGCAGAATTTTGCAATTAAAAAGGGATCATTCCACGTCAAATCAACCAAAAATTTTCAATATTCAACCAGACCATTTCAGATTTTAATAAAACCAACTGGAATCATTCTCCCTGATGATACAAATGAGAATATACTTTTAGAATTTTTTATCTCAGTAAATTTTCATACAATTATTTTTTTTAATTTCGAAAAATTATCATTTTTTGGCTTGTATAAATGTTTTCAATTTTGAATTTCTCAAGTTCTATCAGGCTTAGAGAGTTATTTGACCCCTCATTTTAAAGAGAATTTCATAAGGTTTAATATGCAAGCTGACTATGCTTGGTTTTAAAAAAGGTTAATTTAATTTAATTTAAAAATTTAAATTTTTTAAAAAGTGTTTTTTTAAATATTTGAAAAAAAATATATGTTTTTTGTTATATTATAATCTTTAAATTCTGAAAGTTTTAGAGTGGGATTTCAATGGGCTCAGCAGTTATAAAAAAATTTTTCAAAATAAATAAAACAACATTATTTTTAGCACAATCAGAAAGTTGGCGAGGTGCCAACTTTAAATACCAGCCCCAACTGATGCTTAACATTAGTTTTTTCAACATAACTGCTGATCCCATTGAGATCCCACTCTAAAACTTTCAGAATTTAAAGTTTATAATATTACAAAAAATATTTTTTTTTTTCAAAAATTTAAAAAATCACTATTTAATTTTTTTTAATTTAAAATTTTTAAATTAAATTAAATTAACTTTTTTTAAATCAAGTATAGTCAACTTGCATATCAAATTAAACCATATGAAATTCTCTTTAAAATGAAAAGTCAAACAACTCTCTACACCTGATAGAATTTGAGAAATTAAAAAAAAAAATTATACAAGCCAAAAATGAGGATTTTTCGAAAATTAAAAAAATTAATTGAATAAAAATTTACTAACATAAAAAAATAATAAAAGTATATTCTCATTTATATCATCAAGGAGAATGATTCCTGTACGTTTCATCAAAATCTAAAATGGTCAGGTCACTGAGTCACTGGTTGATTTGACACGGTGACCCAAAGCTCTCTCTCAAAGCTGGTAGACAGGAGGTGCTGGGTTCAAACCCCTGTCGCATTTGTCGATCTAACCGTTCAGAGTTTTCCGTGGTTTTCTTCGAACCTAGCCATAAATACAGGTTAGGATCCCTTATAAAGACCTCAACGGAGGACACTCTCCCCTAGGACCTATATTCCTCAAGTAGATAATCAGTCATCATAAATCAACAAAACCCTACAAGATAAGCTCGCCAATACCCAACCAGACCTCGTGGTCTCTGAATTTGCTAATTTGCTTTGTTAAAAAAATATATATATAGATATATGTATATGGCTGCAAAAGTAGAAACTCAATAGCCATTTAAAGGTAAATGAAAACGCACTAAAGGTGCTTTTAATTTATTAAAATATCATTTCGCACTTTTTATCTGCCCACCCCTCCCTCAAAATTTAAAATGGGAAAAAAAAAACTATAAACAGGCCAAGTTTGGTCAGTTTTTATGTTTTTATATGCAATAGTTTTTGCAAGATAAGCCAAGAGAGTGAAAAAGAAAATAGATTCAATACTGGCTACCAGCAGCAGCGGTAACGGTAGTAACTATTATTTAGAATAGACAGAAACTTCATTTATGACTGAATGATAATTGAATTTGGCTGAGTAAGAATGTGTAGATTGAAATTTTATTTGTTGAAAAATTAAAAAGGAAAAAAATAATCAACTTTTATTTTTTAAATTAAAAACCAGAGTACAAAAATAAAAAGGAAAAAAATCTGTATAAAGTGAAATTTTAGGTTAAATTTGCCATTTCCGTTTACTCAATCGAAAAATAAATTACTGAATATTTAAGAGTAAAAAAAGTTATTTTTTAAGTTTTTGGTTTTAAAGTTAAAAAAAAAAATTATTTTGCTATAAAACTCATTCATAAAGATTTACACACAATAATGAAAATACATTTTAACCGGCTTTAAATAAACATTAATTTTTTTCAATAATAAAACCAACACATATATTAAAAAAACAGGGGTCAATTCAGGTAAATTTGGGGCCTATTGAGTGCTCCTTCATAAAAATTCATTTTATAGAATGTAACCCTTCACAAAATGCCTCATAATAAAGTGGTCTCCTTCAGAAAATTCCATTCCATAAAAATATACTCTTCACCAATTACTTTCATTTTCTTAGGTTTTAAAATGCGTAATTTGCAAACAAAACAAATTCATTGGAAAAGAAAACTTTTGTAGAAGGACGTCAAGGATTTTAATTTGTCATTAAATAAACGTTAATTTTTTGCAGCAATAATGCCAATACATATATTAAATAATCACTCATTATGACTAGCATGTATGTTTAGTATAGTTAAATTTTTCTAAACGAAATCTTGATTAACTTTTAGTTAAATTTTGCCAAAAAATAAAGCTGTTTACAACTGATAATTTTTACGAATTATTTTTATCAAATTTTCAGTCTACAAATTAGAAACGAAAAAAAAATCTACATGAAATGAAATCTTAGATTAGATTTGCCATTTCTGTTTACTTGATCAAAACATAAATTAGTGGATATTTAAGGGGAAAAAAGTCATTTTCTATATTTTTGGTTTTAAAGTTTGAAAGAAATTCATTTGCTGTAAAACACATTAAAAAAAATTTTAACACACAATAATAAAAATAAATTTTAAGTACATTTTAATCTGGCATTAAACAAACGTTAATTTTTGTAGCCATAAAAAAGTATATTAAGTAATCACTTATAACTAGCATGTATATTTAGTATACTTACTCGCAGATTTTTTGTCCAAATTAAATCTTTTCTAGGAATAGCATGAAGCCAAGCTGCTTTTAAGTTTTCATCTTTTGGGAATGCGGAAATAGATACTTTATTTTCTGTAACATAACTCCCTTTTCAATTAGGTATACGGTGTTTATAAATCATTTTCTTACAAAACGAAAAAAATTTTTTTTATAATGAAATCGTATTAATAAAATGTATTTAACAGTCGATTTAGTATGTTTAATTTATGTTGAAATTGTGAGCTAAAATTATCTAAAACTTAAATACATTACGTAAATATAAAAATATTTTAATTACTTTTTTAATTACTTTTAAATGACAAAATGCATTTTGTAAATTAAATACCTCTTCATACACAATACTTTAAAAATCAAACTTTACATATATCTCTATAATAAAACTGTAAGTCATGTGACTGTCTATATCTATGGACTGTCCTCAACAGTTCCGGGATGCCGCATCGCTTTTTCATATGCCAAGCGGCCATTTTTATTCAAAATTATTTTTTCGAATAAACTGCATAAAAGTTACATTTTAAGAAAGATCGTTCAAAATAAATTAATATTTGAGAGATGACTTGCGTTCAATTATGTATATATTCTGCAATAACTTCAGTCGAAAGATTCGCAGTTCAAATTCTCTATTCATAAAAGTAAACAAAAAAAAGATTGATTCGTCGTGAACATTTAAAATATTAAATCATGGAGGTAATCATTCGCAAAGCAAGTTTCTTCGCGAATGAATTTTTGGACCGCTGCCTCGCGTCAAAAAAATAATTCGCACCAGTGAGACAATCAAAGTTTACCATAATTATGTGCTATACAACTCAACTTTCGGACCTTTTCTTGACGTAAATTGAACTCATGTAATAATATTTAATGAATCGTGGAATAAGACAGCTATATAGAAATAAAAAGCTGCTCACCGGGCCCTCGGGTCGAATCAACAACAACAACAACAACATTTACGGCCGTATTCACCAACGCGGGTTAACTCCCGAGTTAGTGTTAAATGCTGGGTTATCTCAAAATCGGTATTCACCAAGCTAAATTCGAGAGTTAACACTGGTTTTAACCCCATGTTTTTAATCCCCCGAAATCGGAGAATTAACTCTCGGATTGCCGGTGAACGTGGGTTAACGCATGCGTAGTAACTTATAAACAAACAAAATGGATGCCGCTGCTGGTTAAAATCTTATCATCTCATCGTATGAAAAATTTAAAATGAGAAATAAAAATACACTTTGAGTGTTTGTCCATGGCTATGCTATGGACACAAAATCTACTTTGATTAGTATAAATTCGACTGTAATTTCAAGATCGAATAATGCCAAACTTTGATTTATTTTCATTAATAAACATGCAAATCGACAGATGTTTACAAGTCGAGAATGAAACTGAATTTTTATCAGATATTAGAATTTCATTTCATAATGCTTGGATTACAATTGCATTTTCTGCTTTCAAGACCATTTTTTTTTTTGGGAGGGGGGGGTTAAATAGTCTGAATAAATGATTTTCACATTATAGAAAGATAGATATATTTGTATTTTTTATTACTTGTTGTTTTACTTGTTTATTTTCTAATAAACACACATTAGAATAGTTCTTCAAGTAAGTACCCTGTCAATTGTTTTAATCGTTACTTTTTTATAGTAATTCCTTTAAATTTTTATTTGAGAAAATTAATTTTACAGTAATAGCTTTTTTTTAAAAGTCAGTATACATTATGCATACTTATATTTAACTTAAGCAAGCTGTTGCTAAGACTGAAATATTGCCAAGAATATCTCAGACTGAGATATATGTTGTAAGAGCAAAATTTATAATTTGATGAGACAATACACTTGAAATAATCAAAATTGTTTCGTAATATGTTCAAAGAAATTACAGTTTTGAAATAGGCAATTTCAAAATTGTTCTCTATGTTTGAATAAATTTAGTTTAGTGCTAGTCAACTTTCTTGGCCATTATATTGCAGTCAATAGATATAAATGTGGATAGATTTTAGATGTGCATTTAATATAGTATAATAATAAACCAAAATAACAAAAACTTATTTAGCAAATAATATATATTTAGAAGTATTTATTCTCTCTATATATAATTTAAATACTCATAGTAATTCAGATTTAATTGTTTTCACGTAATTTTGTTGATTCTTTGATGTTGATAAAATTTTTTGATTGAAAAAAAAAACAGCAGATTGTTTTTATAATTAGAAATCTTCCTAGAACTAGCACCTGGAGTGGTTGCATCTATGAGGAAAAATAAAATGCTCGCCTTGGAATATCATCGCTACAATACAGGAATTTCTACTTTTTGTAAAATGAAAGGGGGGGGGTTAAAAATAGAATGATGAAAAAACCTTGCATTTTAAAAGTTAGCTTTCATTTACGATTTCACATACCTAATAGTTCTGCATTGTACAGATAATATCATAGGCTATCTATAATTGAAAATATGAGTAATGTTCTTTTCAATGTTTGTGAAGTAGATTTATCAAATAGAAAACAAATCATGACTGTATATTCTTAAACAAAATTGCTGCATCCAGTGTTTTTTTTTTCTTTTTTTTTATGGCAGCGAAGCGCATGCATTATTTTGAATTATAATGATATACATGCATTATATTGAATTGTAATGATTTGGGCAGCACTGAGTTTCAAGTATTTTTGAGATTGTTATGCAATAAACTTGCTGTATTCAGTTATTTTTTATTTATTTTATTTTTATGTTTATTCTCATAGCAGCGAATCGCTCATACATACATTATAGTGATAGTGGCATTTCCAAATTTCATGTATTTTAGTATATTGCAACTTCGCAATTACTTATTTATTTCTGTTTACATTATATTATTTACACACCTCTTATTAAATTTTTCATACAAGTTATTTATAATGATTAGCAGCGTCAGATCGCATACTACATCGATAACAAATTTTGTTTTAAAAAACATATTCTTTATTTTAAAAATCTTTATAGGTTTTTTTTGCAATTTAGAGCTGTAATACAGTTAAACCTCGATATCCTTAATGTTAGAGGAAGAGAAACAAATTTAAGTTATCAAGATTTAACAGGACAACAACAGTTGTAAAACCCTATGGAGAATGATTAAAGTTGATGTACATTTACCTTAGGAACTACTGAAACGATTCTAATAATTTTTTGACATTATAATTATAAATATTTTGATCATGTTTTTCTTGCAAATAAATTATTTTTTACTAATGTTAATTTTAAAAAAATCTAGAAATGGTTTTGTTTGCAAAATTGCATATCTATTGCCCTTTTTTATTTTTATTTCTTGCCAAGCGATCAATTTATAGTTTTGCTACTGCCAAAACTACTATAAAAAGTTATTGAAATCGCTTCAGTAATTCCTGTAGAAAGGGGTACTTCAATATCAGCTGTTATTAATAGAATTTCACTAGTGTTGTTGCCTCCTTACTTAAATAAATTTTAGAGTATTGATGCATAAAAAATTGTACTTGAAATACACTAATAAAACTATGAAGTAGAATCAATGCTTAATTTTTAATATGTTAAATTAAAACCAAAGTCATAGCATGCCATGATATGAGCAATGCCTTAATATCAGACACTTTATCAGCACCATCAGTTATCCCTAATAATGCACTGGTGTTAAATTAAAAAAATTAATTCATTTTTTTTTCTCCATGTGCCAAGCATACTTGCAGTGGAATTGCAAATAATAAAAATTTTATTTTTAAATAATTAAAATGTAAATTTAGTAAAATAAAAAAAACAATGACATTAAACATCTCTGAGGAAATAGTTTTCTTTATAACAGAAAATTATCATGTGACAGACTTCTATATAATTAAAATTAAAAAATCTTTCTACATAAATGGTCTTCAAACTTACGAGTGAGAACAGCCAAATTCAAAAAGGAATGAAATTTTTTGTTTTGCTTCCCCTTGTTGATGAGAAGAAAAGTGAAATGAAAATTTGAAGGAAGGATTTAGATGACTGAGAATCAATTGTATATTTTTACTAATCTATTATTTATCATTACAATTTTTTTTTTGTTAAGTTAAACCGTTTTAGAGATTTTAAACTTTTTGTGTTCAGGAGAAAAAGTCAAAGCAGAAATTTGGGGGGGGGGTCTCAGTCATAGGGGTCATGACGCCTTTCAGAATGAAGAAAATTTCTAAGGAATAATGTGTTTTTAAAATGCAGATATACATTAACAGTTCTTTCATTTTTCAACAACGGAGCATTTTTTAAAACCCTCACAAAGTCAGTTTCATAAGGAAATGCATGATATTTGAAATATTACTCTTTAAAAACTTACTCAAATCCAAAGTAGCTACTTTCTGACACATTCACAAAGTTATTTTTAATTTCAGATGCAGGATATTTGGAGGTGCTCTTATTCACAAAGTATGTAATTGAATAGCATTTTCAGTTTTTTGAAAAATGCAAAGATCTTGCAGAAAATGCTGTCAAATTTGGTGTTTTAAACCCAATTTCTCGCCACAACAGCCTGAGAAGAGTCGTCATAGGACAATCTCTTAAAACTCAAGATGCAATCTATTTATTAAAAAAGAAAAAATGCTATTAAATTTCAAATCACTGAAATTGTTATGCCTACCAGTTGCATACTTTTATATTTAAAAATGAGTCAGAAAAATTTTGCATTTGTTTGGCAGGAAAAATATTTTTTAGCATCACCTTACTTACCAATGAATAAAACAACATTTTTGATTTTCCTATTGGGTCGTTCCACAAAAAATTTTACTTTTTGAGTGTAAATGCTTCAATAATTTTTTTATATCGATACACATAATTCCTATTTCATTACTTTTAAGATTTATATATAGGATGTCATATAGTCTTCTCATTACTTTGATACTTAATTTCTTTTCTAAAGTTTAAGGGGATAATTCCCTTAATAAAATTGTAATGAAGGATACAAATACATAATGTTTTGTTTATAATGCCATGCTTAGGGTAGAATAGGAAACTCGAAGTAAATATCTAAGAGCTTTATCAAAAATGTTGTTTTATTCATTGGTACGTAAGGTGACTCTCTAGAAAGCTTCATGCATATAAATTATAAAATTATTTTCAATAAATAAATTATGCTTGCTTTTTAAATCAGATATGGAGATACACAAAGTTCATGACTATTTCTAGTTCAGTGAGAATATTTCAAAATTAATGGCAAACATTAATGTACATATTCATAGCTAATACCAGAAATTTTAAAAGAATGTCTCCAGCCTCAGAATATTTTTATTAGGTGACAAATGCTACTATATGTTGGAAATTAGTGCATAGAATTTTGTTGTAATGGAAGATACAAGAAAAACTTGTAACAATTCAAACATAATTTAGAAAAATTTAATTTATGTATAAAATATTTAGGGGAAAAATACATTATTAAATGAATAATATATTTATTACATTTACAAAATAAAGGATGATGCTAATAAAAAAAGAATAACTGTAACATGTAATGGAGATATACAAGTATCTATCTATTCCTTGAGCAAAGCTGAAAATTCTGTTAAAATGAAATGTTGGCATTTCTCGAGAAAATCTTTATGCATGAAAATTCAATTAATGTGATCAGTTAAAATGATTCTAACAAAATTTCATTACAGCCTAGGGTGGTTCTAAGTTTTGGCACAAACTAGAGCCAGTTTTGTATTAAGGGGCAACTCGCAATGATAGTTATAAATTATTCTTTTTCTTTTCATGTGTAAAAGATTATAAAGGGGTGCTAATGAAAGAAAAATTAGGGTGCCATACACCCTAGAGTCAGCTCTGATTACATACAGCGAAAAAATTTTGTGGTCCCAACCAATGTAACAGGATTTGTCTGTATAATAGAATGTGAGCATTGACATCAGAAAAAACATTCTGGTACTTTTATGTTAGCCGAGTGGAAATCTCGCCAATAGCATTTTTTTTCCTTCTTGCCAATAGCAGCTTCTATTTTTTGTACAATGCTTCGATGTTTTCATAATTTTTTTTTTAATTTATGATATTATTTCTTTTAACTTTTTTTTTTTTTTTTTTTTTTAATGAAATGTGTTAAAGACATGTATCTTAAATGTATGTGCCTTTAATGTATAAATTTGAAATAAAATGAGTGAAAGGTTTATATTTTAAATGCAGTATAAATGATGGCGATTTATCACCCGTGCTCAGCTAACATAAAATTACCAATATTTTTTACTATAAATTACCAGTGATAAATAGATCAGGAAAAAAAGCTACAATTTCACATGAATTAATACTTATGCCTTTCTGCTTAAGCAAAAGCATTATAATGATCAAAATTTATTTACAACAAATTTTTGCTTTTTTCACATGACATGAATATCACTAGAACAAAATTTACAGAAGATGCTAGACTTGAAACTTGATGGACCTGTGGGTTCGCAGCCTAGGCTTGGTGAATTGCTTTTTTAACTGCACAAAAACACCATTCTCAATTAATCACCAGACTGAAAATTCAGAGAAACGCTTGTTGTCGCAGACACACCGGGATTTTTCACTGTTTTATTTTGGTGCTCCATATTTTTATTTAACATTATTTTATTATTATTTTTATTCATCACACACATTTAATTTTATTTATCAGTTATTTTTATAATATTTTATTTATTTACATGCACATTTATTTTTATTATAAAACTACAGGTTGCTACATGAAGCAAAAATTGCTAAGTTTTTTTGTTTCATGTTTTTTTTTTTTTTTTTTTTTTTTTTTTTGTTTGGTATGGTAACATCAAGCAAAAAATTGACATTTTTGTATCAAACGAAACCTTGGTGCATCTGTGACCGATATGAAATAGGTTAAACTAAAAAATGTTTGTTATAATCCCATGCAAGACAAATTTTAAATATATCAACATAAAAGAACTACAGAAGACTAACAATGAAGAAATATTAATCGTATATATATATATTTTTATTATTATTGTCGGGTATTTTAAATAATTAGGAACTAAAATAAAATTATCAAGGGGAGTTGTCCCGCTGAACACCCCGTTTAAGATAATTTTAAAATAGAGTGATACCTCGGCTAATGAACATAATTCATTCTAGAATTGCATTTGTAAGCCAAAATGTTCATTTACCAAAACTGATATTTCATTCCATTAAAATGTAGTGCCACATTATGTTACAGCATGTATATATATATATAAATTATAAGCCAAATCAATGTTCCTTAGCCAAGTCAGAAGAACAAAGTGATCATTAGCCGAGGTATCACTGCACATGAACATAAAAAAAGAATGAATTAAAAGAAATGTTACATAAGGAACAGAGCACATCCCCCCCCCCTCAAAAAAAAAATAGTTTACTTTTCTCTTAATGTTAAATTATTTTAAGTCTCTTGAGAATAATAATTTTTTTCAAAATCATGAGAGATACAAAAATTTAATGAAATTTCTATATTCACATACAAATATTTACCATTACACAAACATACTATATGATTAAACAATTTAAATTTATTAAAACTGAAATAAAATGGAAAGATAATGTTTTTGATTACCTCAATTGACTTGATGCAAAATGTTCATTCATCATTGATCACTGGTATGTCTTTAACGATAACTGTGAGTAGTGAAGTACCTATCATGTCGATAGCAGACACCAGGACAATGCTCGCACTACCATTGTTGTCATCCTTGTTCATCAGCAATGTTTGAAAGAGTATTGCCTGCGTATATAATGCAAATTAACACATATACAGCAAGCAATACTCGTTCAACCAATAAAAGTCCAGTTAAAAAACTGTTTCTGTAAAAAGAAAATATTCAATAAGTTTTAATTACGTAAATTTAAAATAGAAGCATTTTATAAATGTTTAAAAACAAACAATGGTTGAATCCTCAAACAATAAATAAATATACTTAAAATATCACCATGAGATCTCAAAATGATGATAATTTAAAGGTCTCTAAAGCAGTTTTCATTAAATTAAAATTCCATAAAAGATATTTACATTTTGGAAAACTCAAAAAATGTTAAAATATTAATGTGCATGAATGAAAAATACTTTCCTTGTAAGTCATAAAAATAGTTTTGAAATCGTACCTAAAAATTTTTACAAATGAAGAAATAATAGTGGCTTTATTTTATTTTTTTTATCAGTTAGTATTTAGAGGTGCATTGCACTATTACTATCACAAATCTTGAAGATAATCAGGTTAATTGTAACCAAGCTCACACAATAATAATAGCCTTTTTGTTAAGGGGTGGGGGGGGGGGGGAGAACATAGTATCAATTTACAAAATTATTGCTGGAAAATTGCCTAAATTTTGTTAGTATTCCTATTTTCTTGGTTGAAAAAGTGTAGAAACCTAAATTGCTTCATTAATATTTATCAGAACATAACCATCTCTAAAATGCAGCAGAATACTTTCTTATCTGAGTAAAGTACACATTCTTCAAGAAATTGTTTGACTTGTATTATCAATAAACAAACTGATTCAAAGTTATTGTTTACTTATATTAAGATAGATAAGCATTCATACAGTCAATCACTATTTTTTTGGTTTATTAAATAATTATACAAGAATATGATTTATCAATGATCAATTCATTTGTATAAAGATTTTTTTTCCTTAACGTGAATAATCACAACTATTATATTCAATAAAATTTAGGATCTTATTTAAAAAAAAAAAAAAATCTGCCAGAATTACATTTATCAACTTGTGATACTTAAAATTACTGTCTCATGTAAATATGCAGGTATTATAAATTTTTAAACACCTATTACATATAGCCTGACAAAATTAAAAATAGAAAATCTCAACGGAAATAATATACATTGATACTGTAATATTTTTGGATTTTATTATGGTGTGAATAACCAAACTATGTTTAAAAATAACAAGAACATAAAAGAAATCGTGAAAACATCGGTAATAACTCTAACCTGGGGACAATGTAATCATAATACAGCCTATGATGACATTATTATAAAGCAAATAAAAATGTTTACTTACTTGGAACATATTTCTGCATTACATCGACGAGAAAATCAAAATCAACACATAACTCTTGTTTACATTCTTATTCTTGATACTACTTGTACTTGCCCTCTTTTCAACCAATCAGAACGCTTCTTACAAATTCGTTGGGTTAACACTCGGATCGGCTAATCCGAGGTTGGAGAATACGAAATATTTTTAACCCAGAGTTAAGCGATTTTAACACTGAACCGAGAGTTCCGTGATCCGCGGTTTTAACCAGTTTTGGTGAATACGGGCGTTAATGAATCAGATTTTTAGCATTTTTAAAATCGCTAATACAGCTTTTATTTATCGCGTGTACAAATTAGAAATGATACTTTGATTTTGAAATCAAATGTTTTGATTTATGATATTATTTCTTATTTATTTATTTATTTTCTCTTTTAAATGAAAAGTGTGAAGTATTTTAAATTTATGTAATATAAGCATTTTAGATTAAAGTTAAGTATTTTAAATGAAATGAGTGACAGGTTTATAATTTAAAATTAAATTAATTGTAGTATGAATGACGGTGATGGGAACGATATTTGGCGAATTATCATCTGCTCCCGGCTAACAAAAATACTCATAATTAAAAAAAAGAATAAAAATAAATAAATGATAGTTTGTTGTAAATAAATATTGATATACATATCAAAAATAATTTATAGAATTAAAATAAAAAATAAAAGTAAATAAACAACAATTTCCATAACAAAGTTTTCGCCAAATTGGCGGGGGAGGGGGGGGGGGGGAATCGCGCCAACGTGCGTATGGGACATTTGTGCCCAAAAAATATGCGAAATGCTACCATGATCGCAAAAGTTCATGATTTGTCTATTAGAATCTTCCGATTTGGCGAAGGATTAAGGGAAAATTAAATTATGAATAAATGTAACGTGTTGCAATGTTTAACATACATTTAAGGGAGACCAAACTGGTCGCCAGTGGCGGCTATTTTAATAATAATTAAATATTATTCTAATTGCTTAAATATATTCCTGACAAAAGAGTTAAATCAAATATATAACTACAACATACAAATTTGAATAATTTTAAATACATTAAACATACGGAGATCTACTTTAATTATATTTTAAATAAATAATCATTGCAAAATTTTCACCATGCATTTTATAGGTTATTTTACATATTTAGTTACCATAAATGAAGTATGAAATTAGGTATGCATAGTTATAACATAATCTTATTATCAAAATATAGCAAGCATAAATGTATTATTTTTCAATAATAACTACAACACTAACTAATATTAACGTTGTAGATTGAAAAAAACTTATGAAAAATGTAATTCTGTTGTCTTCACAAATGTTTGAAAAATAACAAGAATATTCTTACACTTGCAATCAATATATCATACACGTGCCAAATTTTAAAGAAAAATTTAACCAAATTAAATTATTATGTAATAAAAACATAAAAGAAATGTTATGAGTTGTAATGACAAACACTTAATTTAAAAATGAATTAAATTAAAATTAATATATAATATGTGCAATGTTATAATTTCCTTTGGATAATCAAATTCTGCATTATTTTGTATTAAATAAGCATAGCAAGTGTAATAAATTTCTGAATACAAAATAATAAGTAAGCAATCTCTTATTTTCTCATTCTACTTTTACAAATAAATACATAAAAAATTAGAGCTAAAGTAGAATGAAAGAGTGGTAACCAGTGGTCAATAGCTATTCAGAAAGAATGCATGAGCGAAAAAGTACTAATTGGTGGGAAAATGTTAATCACAACCAGTGGTGTAGTCCTGGAAAAAAAAGTGGGGGGACGCTTATAAACGAGAACATAATGGTCATTGATATACGGGGGAAAAGTGATTTTCAGTGAATCTAAAAAAGGTAACTGAAAAAATTTAAAGTTAATTTAGTTTAAATTTTTGTAAGTGTAAATCGTGTAGCTTGCAACAGGTTTAAACAAATTAAAACTTTGAAGATTTTTTTTTCTGGTTTAGAATGTGGAATGCTTTAGAATGCTTCAGTACATTTTCTCTCAACAAGAATTTTGATTAAAAAGTTTGATATGTTATTCTGAGATTTTTAGTTTTGAAAATTGTTGAGAACAACATTACGCTAGTTGTCCACTAACATTACCGAAAATTACTGCACTTTGTAAATCTCTTAATTTTTGAAGCAGATATTGATAGTAAATAGTACTTGTTGTTGAACCAGACGGCGTATATAAAAAGCACTTTCCAAATCGATTATTTTACTAGTTGATAAAATAAAATGAAATTAAGTAATCTCTTTTATTTATTAAATAAATAAACCAAAGAAAAAAGTGTTTTAAACAATATCAATCTATTCGTGTTTTTTACATTTTAATAATATATACATTATCTTTCTCTTTTAAAGAATTTTCCATAAACACTCATTTTCATATGTGTCCTCAGCTTTATTTACTTTCCTAGATTTTGAATCTGTGGCCACTCGGTGGTTTTCCGTTTTCAAAACTTTGATAAAAGGATGAGGTTGCCAATTAGAAAGGGTTGGTCCGTTAATGTGTATCATTAAAAGGTTAGATATGTTACTAATTAAATTTCGAGAACGTTTATCAGATGCAATGATATTCATCTGACTAAAGGAACGTTCGCATTCGACTGTGGTAGCGTTTCGATGCAAAACTTTAAAGGAAAAAGTTCAGGAGGTATAATCTCCGGATTATCAATATATTCCCTCATTGCATTAATAGTTTCATTAGTGTCCATATTAAAACTGGAGCATAAACGCTTTATTGTTTGCTCCCCAAAACGTTATGTCTGGATCTGTTGGCCATGTGCTTTTATTGAGGATCATTAAATCTTTCAATAAAGTCTCCTCTTTTTTTTTTCATTCAGAAGACGTTCCTTTGCAGAAACTGTCCAGGATTAATGACTGAAAGTTTTGGATTACTTATCAGTTCAATGTTTTAAAACACCCCTTCTTTCTCTGCTTTTTAAGATCTTTCAAAATGATCTCTTTATGATGTTTTAAACGATTCTAAAACCCGTATTGTTCGTTTTATTAACATATTTACCTTCAAAAGAGTTGAATTTCGTGCTTGCAGTTGTACAAACAGATTTGGAAGTTCTTGAAGTGCATCGTGCATAAAGCCTAAATTCTCCACATCCTGACACCAGAGTCCTGTGCAGATCGGGTTGTACCCGACCCGAATCCTGACTCTAATCCGAAAGACTTCAACAAAACCCGAAATATTCAGACCCCAGTCCGAAGTGAAAGAAAATGAATGTATATTTTAATACATTTATGGAAAAGTAGTCTACAAGTGTATCGCTTATCTTAAAAATTTAACACATATACACCCATTAATATTCAAATATATAGTTTCTTTCATTTGGAAAATATTCAAAACCTCCTTTTGAAAAATTGGTTCATCTCGAACCCGACCCGAAAGAGGCTAAGCACAACTCGAAACGCATAAAGTTTACCCGACCCGCAACGAAAAAAAATTTCATCAACCAAACCCAAACCGAAATGCGTTTCGGGTAGCTGATGCTGTTCTGTAATTTCCAGTCAACCCGACAACCACCAAAAAGATTTCATTAACCGTTTCACCAACCCGACAAGAAAGAAAATTAATCGAAATTTTGAATGTGATTAGAGAAAAGTAGTCTACAAGGATATCTCTAATAACAATTTTATCTTTTATGTAGAAAAATAAGTTTTTTCATCTGAAAATATTCAGTATTTCTTATAAAAATTGAGTAACACGAACCCGACTCAAAATAGTCAAAACCCAACTCGAACCCGAAGCAATTAACCCTTTGATTTTACGCCAGGATTGGCGACTAATTTTATATTCAATCGTCCCAAAATTTGCAAAAAATTTCTTTCTGGTGGATTTCTCTTTAAAATATCCTAATACAAGTGTATGACAATTCCAAAAAGTTTTGACTAAATTCGTAATTATTTTTTGCTCAACATTTTGAGGAATTTTGCGATATTCTTCCGCAATAGTTATACGAAATTCGCCATTTTTTGCGCAGTCTTTTAGAATTTTTTTCTGCGACAAATTGACAAAAATCGCTATTTGTTTTCGCGATCTTTGGGAAAATTCGCAGAACTTTTTCACGATCGTTTGAGAAAATTAACGATTTTTTCTGCGACTAATTTGCCAAATTAGTTATTTTTTTCAAGTCCAATTCGTAAAATTTGCGCTTTTTTCCGCAGTCAGTTAAAAAATTGATTTTTCGTAAGAAACAAAATAAAAACAAGTGGTTAAGTGTGACCGAAGATCGCTCAAAGGGTTTCGTTTAATATTCCTTTCAAAACACTTTATCCTTCCTTTAATAAAGCCAAATAAATTTCATTTAGCAACCAAAAAAAAAAAAAAATAAATAAAAAAAGTCATGTTTTTTATAAAGTAAAAATTTACCGGTTTATTCTCGTTTTTTCGAATATCTAAACCAGCCCGATAGCGGGCGAAGCCCGCTATTATATTCTGTCATAATAATATCTGTCATGTGGACTAAATGCGATATTTAAAAAAAAAATTAATTTCAAAATTAAACATGCTGTACACCTTCAAAATGTTAAAAGATACGAATATTTCCATAATCGGGTTTTTATCATGATTCAATAATTTCCTCAAACTCATACATCTACTATTCTCTATTACTCATATTGATACGTGCTTTGTATTATTCTGAAGTATTTGAAAAATCCGTTAAACTTCCGATATGAAGTCAGATTTTCTTTTTAATTCTCTAATGACGTGATATTAATCTGTTTTGTGTACATACACGTACTCATACTCCTTGTATTATTGAGAAATCTTTCCGTTTTATTATCACTATGACGTCAATCAATTTTATTTCATATTAATCTTTTTGTGAAACTTTTTATTTCATTTTCATTTTTCACGTGGAAATCGTCTGATAGAAAATTAATTATTGTAGAAAGAATTGCATCGTGGATTTTTAATTTTTGGCATCTGCTATAACGAAAAATGTTTAAATTTAATAGGAAAAGGCTGTTAGAATTTTGGTTTTTTATCTCTATTTATTAAAAGAATACGAATTTTTCAAATTTTAATATTTTGAGCTCTTTATAGCTAGTATTCATGTATATACCTAAAGTTTCAACTCTGTAAGTTACATAGTTTTTGAGAATGGCTCTGTGACAGACAGACAACGAAGCGGGAGTAATAGGGTTTCGTGAGATGAACGAAACCCTAAAAATCGCGGACTTTCACGAAAATAAAAAAATATTCATAGAAGAGAGAGAATCACACGCATGTGGAGCGACGTTAAGAGAGCAAAATCCCACGCAGCTTTTTTTTTTATTATTGTGGGTGCTTATTCTTATTTTGGACGTAAATTGCGCAGTCCTACACTCTATTTCAAACCCTGTCCCTCAAAGAAAATCCCCCCCCCCCACTCCCCCAAGAAACTCTTGAAATGGCGCCCCTGCAGCAAAACCTACAAGGAAGGAGTTGAAAGGAAATGGAAAACAAGTGGGTAAGTGTGATCGAAGATCGCTCAAAGGGTTTCGTTTAATATTCCTTTCAAAACACTTTATCCTTTCTTTAATAAATTCAAACAAATTTCATTTAGCAATAACAACAGAAAAAGGTCATGTTTTTTATAAAGTAAAAATAACCGGTCTATTTTTTCCTTTTTTCGAATATCTAAACCAGCCGGATAGCGGTCCAAGCCCGCTATTATATTCTGTCATAATAATATCCGTCATACGGACTAAATGCAATATTTAAAAAAATAATTTCAAAATTAAACAAATTGTACACTTTCAAAATGTTAAAATATGCGAATATTTCCATAATCGGATTTTTATCGCGATTCAATATGTTTCTCAAACTCATATATTTACTATTCTCTACTAGCAGACTACGCCCGCTGCGCTGATCGATTTCTCCAAAAGAGCCCTGAATCAAACGAAATATATCGGTGAATTTAACCTTGTATTTAAAAGTAATTTGTACCTTTACCTGGAATATTCTAAAATAACGTAAAAACGGATACTTATTTCACTAAGTTGTGTTTTTTTTTAATAGGGTTTACTATTACATTTACAATTTATTACTTACTGTTTTCCATTGATTATGTTTTATAGCTACATTTTTTAATAACGTGAATTAACCTATATTATTCACAACTGAAAAGAAATGGCGCATCTAGTATTTGTCGAAAAATTAAATAAAAATCATGCACTCGTGACATCATAATTCACTTTTATATTTTAACAGAATAATACAGTTACTATAATTTGTGACTCGTGCTGACACATTGCTGTTATTATTATTTTTTTACGCGTGAAGTTTTTGCTATGGTACTCTCTATTGTAAAATTTGGTAATTTTTGAAATTCAATATTTGAAAAATGGCATAATCAGTGGATTTAAAATTTATATCAAGAAAAATACAATTTCTTTACCTTTCTAACGCAGTTTGTCTAACAATTTTCTGACAAATACCTTTCGAGCAATTAATTTTTTCAGTAACTTCAAAGGTTTCATTTTCCGAGATTAATCTTTGGCAACGATTATCGAAAATCCCAGTCGTCAGCAACACGCACCTTTTTATTAAAGAGGATTATTTATATTGATACTCGCTTTGTATTATACTCAAACATTTGAAAAATTAGTTAAACTTCCTATATGACGTCAGATTTTCTTTTTAATTCTCTAATGACGTGATATTAATCTGCTTTGTCCACTTACACATACTCATACTCCTTGTATTATTGAGAAATCTTAGACATTTTCCATTTTATTACGACTATGACGTCAATCAATTTTATTTACTTTTTTTTTTCAATTGGTGAAACTTTATTTCATTTTAATTTTTCACGTGAAAATCGTCTGATAGAAAATTAATTATTGTAGAAAGAATTTCATTGCGGATTTTAAATCTTTGGCATCTGCTATAACGAAAAATGTTTCAATTTAATAGGAAAAGGTTGTTAGAATTTTGGTTTTTTATCTCTATTTATTAAAATAATACGAATTTTTCAAATTTTAATATTTTGAGCTCTTTACAGCTGCTATTCAGATTTATACAGTAAGTTTCAACTCTGTAAGTTACATACTTTTTGAGAATGGCTCTGTGACGAACAGACAATGGAGCGGGGGTAATAGGGTTTCGTGAGATGAACGAAACCCTAAAAAGCTCCATTTTAGACAGATCACCGTCTTAGCAAGTATAATTGTATGGTGTTTTTTTCGTTGAAACATGATTTTTTTATTCGTTTGAGAAAGAATTCTTTTACAGACAGGTTTCGCATAGACAAGTTTTACTTTAATACATCTATAATATTGAAATATGCAGTGCACTATAGACGGGAAATTTTAATAGTTTTAAAGGATACAGGAAAAACGGTACCTGTCTATAACTGGAAACTTTCATAGTCAATATTTTAAAATTTCACCTGCTAAGACAAAAACCTGTCTAAAACGAAAATTTTCAAATGTTTCTTGCGATTCTGTATTAGAAGTTTTTCAGTCTTTGTATCCATAATTCCGTAAACTTTTCTCGTTCGGAGACAGAGAACCCCGAACACCATCCTTGGCTATGACACCACCCTAAAAAAATTTGTCCCCCCCCCTTTCAAGAAAGTTCTGAAATGGCGCCCCTGCCATTGCTAGCGCCCATGTTTCTTTTCAATTCCTTTCTACAAAACAGATACTTTTATAATAGAAGCATATTGAGCGAAAATATCTAACCTTATTACAAAAAATTCTTTACATAACATAGCATACAATTAAAGGATTTGACAAATGTTATTGGTCAAAACTTAATAATTAAAAAGATACAAATCTCTTGGATCGGATATTTTATCACTAATTGAAGTTGATAATTTAGTATCTGTTTTTGTATGACTACGTTTGGAGGAAAAACGTAAAACTTCCTAGGCTTGGCTGCCTGTATCTTTTCATTGTTATTTTATCAATGTTCAAAAATGGATAATTTTGAAATTTCGAAACTTATACTTATGGCCAGAATTTAAAAAAAAAGAGATATTGCAGAGAGACACTTGTTTGAACTCAAACTAATCCAATGCTTCTGGTTTTTTCCTAACTACCAATAGTTATTCCTACTCCTCAAATCAGGAAATAATTGTCAATGTGTATTATAAATGAAGTTGTTAGGTGGAAAAGGGGGAGATAATGGTTTATAAGATTCTCTCTCTCTTTCACACCATTAGGACTGGTCGGTCTACATTGATGTCACCTCTTGTTGATTTATTCTAGATTCGATTACAGACTCCCTACGGTCCATGTCGACCCTACGAACCAACGGTAGATGACAGCTATGGCAATTACCATCACCCTGAATGTGTTTAAAAATGGACTTTTTTTAATGACTAATGAAAACTTGCTGTTAATTGTGTTTAAGAAAAGCATGCCCAGACTTTCAGAATAGTAAACTGGACATCTGGATATTATTCAATCTGAGACGGGCGGTGTATAAAGACCTATTTTGGAGAGCTAGGGTGGTCCTTCAGTTAGGAAGGGGGAGAGGGTAATAGTTTTCCATTAAAGAATTCCAAGTAAAAGGAATGTATATATCTGAAGAAACTAATGTTAGCACTGTATCTCACGGCTGGTGATTAAGATGACCTGTAACAAAACAACCTTTTTCCCCCCAATTCCCTTGAATTTGTACTTTAATGCAAAAGGATTTAAAAAAAAAAAAACTAAAATAGTTTAAAAAATTCATTCCTTACTTCTTAAAATTTTTAATTTATTAATGTGTTTCTTCTTTTAAACTTTTAATAAATCAGAAAGGCCTGCGTCCGCTCGCGTCTTTAGCGTCCCCTTTAAAAAAAAAGTAAGGGGACGCTTACAATAAAATAAAAAAGTGGGGGGGACGCCGTCCCCCTGCGTCCCCCCTCGACAACACCACTGATCACAACAAGAGCTTCTTCAGTACATGTAGAATATTTTTTTTTAACTCATACGCACCAAATAAAGAAATTGTTTGGGATTGAAAGGATGGTGGACACAACTTTTTTAAATTTAAATTACTGAATGCTAATAATCCCCGCTAAGTTTAATAATACTGCCTTTTTATTTTTTGCGGTTTTCAGCTATCACTGGCTACTCTTATCTTTGCTATGTATATGTGTATGAATTAATGGGTACAACTCATTTCTTTTTCATATACAATATTATATTCATATACATACATGTATGCAACTTCAGGTTTATGCAATTAACAGCAATTTTTCTAAGTAGAAATGCAAAAAGAGTTGTAAATGATATTTTATATAAAAAATATCCGTTACTACAGTACTTTAAATTTGTATTTATAATAGGTGAGGAAAAACTTGATTTGCGAAATTCTAGGAATTAAAATCTAGAAATTTTTCAAACAAAGTTTACTTTTTAAACTACTTTCTTTTTATAATGCTCGATATATTCTCAATACAGCCTTTCTTTACATTATTTACTAGTGCTACCGATGCGATACGTATTTCAGTTATACGTTTAACCGAAATACGTATAATACGTATCCCTTAAATAATACGTTTAAACGTATCCGAATACGTATAAGCGTATATCGGTTAAACGTATAATTCAAGTATACGTTTAATTTAAGTAAACGTATATTTCAAGTATCGTATTTACTTTTAATGCCAATGGATCTCATCAGTGTTACGTCACTGAACGGAGAACAAATTGGAAATCTGTGGCGTGACTTTAGCAATCTGTATAATATGTTTCATACATAGAATCTTGTTATTTTTCCCTATAAACGATTATCGTAAATATATAACGAAAATAAAAAGACTTTTTGAGCAAATAAGGAGAATATACACGTTTCAGATTTATTGTTAATCCTTATTAAGTATATTGTTTCTGTTTTAATTTTTCTTAAATATTTATTTTTGTGTGCGTATATTCAAATTGCGCCCGGGAGGTCAAATATTGTTCTTTCCACGGTGTTAATGTTTTCTACTCTGTGTTAATGTGTAACGCAATTTCATTTTTTTAACCATAACACTCCTGGTATTTTTTATACAAAGTGTATGCATTAAAAGATATTACGTTTTAAGAATTGTTGTTAGTCTTGACAAATTTCATTTTTTGTGTTAGTACCTATAAATTTCGATTACTTATAGACTGACAAATAATCGTCACTGCAGATTTCATAACGTAATCACACAAGCTTAAAATGACTTGTCTTCTCTTTTCTTTTTTGCTGTAAAACGTATTTTCAAAATATGAGGGAATCGGGCCAAGAAAATGCCAAGCCACATATTTGGTGAAATAAATCTAACACTGCCATCTGTTGCTTAATATTGTAAATTATAATATCCAGTGCACAATTTGTTTCTAATGGCACTTGGTGGCAGCATATATGACAGGTTTCGTTTTGGTCCCATATGTTTATGCCCCCAGTGAAGATACCTAATTTACAAAAAACATAAAATAGTAATATTATTAAAGTAATGCCATAGTGTTACTCAGACTATCTCAAATGTTAGTAAGACATTGGCGAAAAAACTTTAGGCTATATATCTTGATTTGAGTATTGGATTAAATTTTCAAATTGAAATATCTCAGAAGTTCAAAAATGTGGCTTGGCACTCTGTTGCCCGCCCCCTCATATTTTTAATATAGAAGAAAGTATGCTTAAATAAAATAAAAGTATGTTTAGTTAGTTATTTGTTACGGCCGATTATCTGCACTAAGGATATAGGCCGGTGGGGGGAGTGCCCTCCGTGGGGGGTCTTTAAAATAAAAATAAGATTACGAAACTTCCCAGAAGTTGAATTGACCAATGTCAGTATAAAATATGAAGTCAATGAAGGTTTGTGTTCTGCAATACTAATGTTTCGGGCGAAATGTCCACGCCATAAATCAAAATAAGCTATGTGCGTGTGTTATAGATATGCGAAATATAAATCAATTCATAGTAAATCATTTAATAATTAATAGTTTCGATTTGACGAGAGGGGTGGACAAAATTTAAAGTGAAAAAAAATATTCCAATTTTTTTTTTGTACAAGTACCGACTGCACGGGGCACAGTAGGTGTTTCTCAAAGTTTCTGATCCGCAGACCAGCAGGCGAAAGGCACATTTTTAAGCAATGAACGAAAACTGTTTAAACGCTTATACGTTTAACCGCTGGTGTAAGATCCGTATATACGATGTACCGTATATGCTGTTTCGTATAATACGTATAACCGTTTAAGCCGTATCATACGTATCCAAAATCTGTACCTCGTATAATACGTATTACACGTATAAACGTTTAATAGGGAGCAATTTTATTTACCGTTAAGTATTTAAAGATCATATCAGTTGTCACTGATGGCAGCGTAACTTCCAATTTTTATATGGAGAAACATTGAATGCATTGAGGATTTATTATTATGGAGGTAGCAGCCAAGAGCAAGGTTTGAACAAACGCTCCCCTTAGAGAACCAGTACTCCCCTTTCCGGCGTTAGACCACTCGGCCATCTTCATGTCTCTCAGCTACAGTTCAAAAATGATTTCTCATTACATGCGACAGAAAAGCGCTCTAAAGTGCTCATTTTGCATGCTCAGAGCTGCTGAAATCTGTTTTACAATATTTACATTATCTTTCAAATATATATAGATGAATAATCTATTATCTAAATCAGCGGTTCCCAACCTGGAGTAAGTGGCGGCCTGTTGGGGGTACGTGAAAATAATATCGGTAATGTCGAAAATCCCAAAAATGATTCAACTGAAAACACATAAATGAAATTGATAATTTTGGATTTTAAAGTTAACCTCATGTGTAACTTCAATATATTATTCTCAAAATGTGAAAAAGGCCCACTAGGTCTAGTAATTCGTTGATCATTCATTGTCACGTGCTCTGGTCAATCCTAATCAAATTACGTGATTACTTATATATTTATCTCCAATCTTCGAGAAAACTAGGATTTTTTGATCATTTTACACCATTCTCTTCCCAACTCTTTTCTTACTGTTCCTTTTTTAATACTAACTACAGAACGCTTGTCCAGTAGCTAACAACATTTTGTAAATGTTGAAAATGTAGATATTTTGTTTTAATTTCGTTTTTAAAACGTTTTATCCACGTTGTGTACTTCTAGAAAAATTATTTCAAGCTTTTGGTTTCATTTTAATGCGTGTTCAACAGCAGGTCCTAATTTTTGTTTTCGAGTTATGTCAGTGTATATTAATAGGAAAGCTCCTTTCCTTCTAACAACTGAGATTAAAATTTAATCTGATGATTCGAGAACCGCAAGAACTTCCAGGCAATCTGATTATTTAAAAGTGCAAGAGGATTTCAGTGCAACTATTTGCCTGTTATGGTAAGTCTTAAACTTTAAATAAAATTCAAAACATCAATGCTCCATTAATGGAAAGAAAATATAATAATGAATACTTCAAATATGGATTTCCATTCACAGGAGATGAAGACTTTTCCGAACTATGTATTGTATTCCACAACGTATTGTTTCTGGAGAAATATTGTCTTACTTTGAGCCAAAACATCCAGTGTATAAACAAAACAATATAACTTTCATTTAGAGACTATCAAGCGGCCCTAATGTGTTTTCTACAAGCAAATACAAAGACAATGCGGTTGAAGCATCATATCGCACATAATAAGTTATCATACTGCTAACAGCGGTAAAAATTGTACAATCGCTGAAAATTTGAAATATCTTTGTATCAGATGCTGTTCAATGTATGTTTGGTGAAGACTCTGCGGAAAATAAATAAATTATTAAAAATAAATAAATAAATAAAAATAAATAAATAAATAAAAATATTTCTTTCTGAAACAGTACAGTTTTTGGACGAATTAATGATATAAGTAGATTAATTTTGGCACAATTATTCAAACTGGTAAAGAAATCGTATGATTTCTTTACCAGTTTGAAAAATTGTGTCAAAATTAACCTAGTGCAATCACGTTTCCAGTGTTTACTGGAAGTCCCATTATCTGCAATTTATTCTGTTGAGCTGATTTAGATATCAGACCAGATGCTATGATCAATAAGATTAACTGGGTGAATTACTTCCCCCATATTCATTCGGGATAGCTTAGTTGGTAGATTATTGGCAGCTTGAATCAAGAGATCCCTGGTTCGAATCCTAGCCCAGACTTTTTCCCCAAGTTGGGAAAATTACATCTCATAGGAATTAATGATATGTCTGACGATTTTGAATCTATAATAATTCAAAGAATAAAAAAAGTTTTCAATACAGGTGGATAACAGTACAAATATGAGGGGGTTAGAATGACAGTGGAGTAAGACAAAAATTTGAAAAATCTAGATCACTATTTTTTCGTATATTAATTTCTGTTCAGGGCGACAGTCAAATAAGTCATAGTTCATTTAGGGAGTTAGTAGATGGCAAAACAAGTTGGACTACTCAGTGCAATGGCAATAGGACAAGTTTCACAAAATCCATCATTTCTCAAATTACTAAATATCGACTTACCCCACTGTCATTCTAACCTCCTCATATCTCCAATCTATCAATTTTGCTTGCTATTGCTAGATATTTGAATGATGACGTGTTTGAAGAAAATCTGTTTCTGTACTACAATGCCATTCAGTTATTTCTGTAAAAAAGAATTTGATTGGTCAATTGCTGTGGTTTTTGCGCATATAAAGGAAAATCCATGTCTGGATGTTATACAGACCTACACGGTCTCATCAAAGAAGTTACAACTCCATGTAGCTTGGAACCATTGCTGTATGCACAAACATTACCTACCAACCAAACCCTTGCTAGAGTCATTGATGGACATGCTCTATCAATCTGTTAAAGTTGTTAATTTTATCAAGGCCAATTCAACAAACTCCATGCTATTCAAATCTGTGTGTGAAGAGATGGACAGCCCCCATACTACATTGCTTTTGCACGCAGAAGTGAGGTTGCTTTCATGGGGAAATGTACTTGCAAAATTGTTTGAATTGAGGAATCCAAGTTTCCGCTTTTTTAAGAACATCCTTTTGACTCCAACTTTCACGAAAGTGAATCGTTACAAAAGCTTGCATACTTATCTCATATTTTTTTCACATATAAATAAAATTAATTTATGATTATAGTACAGTTACATAACCATGTTTAAGTTTGCTGAAAATCGAATCTAGATATTTGGTAGAAATTTGTTATTTGATAATCTTATATAAAAAAATCCTATCAGGAGTTTTTGTTTCATTTTGTAGCCGAGTCGTTATTGAGACATTGTATCTGAAAACGAGCTAAAACGTTCAAAAAAGGAAAATGTAGTATAATGGTTATGGTTCACTTAAAAGGACTTAAAATGTCGTTCATACAATATTTTTTGAAGCAAAGTAGTGAAAATAACTACATTTCAAACCCATTTAATGATTTGTTCTTTCAACAAGCCGGAAATTTATCAGTTTCTAAAAAAGAAAAACGGATTGAATTTTCGACTGATTCTTCTTTACAATCTGATTCCAAAAAATGAAATATCATTGACATTTGGATAAGAGTAACCAAGAACTCAGTTACAAAGCATTGAAATCTTGTTACCTTTCACAAATACATCGCTTGTAGAAAGAACACTGACGTTTTATGCATATATATGTCGTGTTTCCAAGTTCAAATCCGGGAAAAAGGCAGTCGTGCTCGTGATAAATAGGGTTAGCGATGTGATTGGTTTCCCTTTTAGCTCGCATCAGGCGGCCGTGTGGTATCATCAACAACACAAGAAATGTCAGTCCCTAATTTTGTCGAAGAACCTTTTATTTCCAGTTTAAGACATCTCTTCAGGGAAAATGCTCATTAGCCAACGCTAAACGAAAAAAAATACAACGTTCCATTATTTTCTAGAATCCGTCCCGATTCTTTTAGCAAACACCAGCGTCGAAAAAAAATCCTCTCCGAATCAGGATGATCGTGTTTTTAAACTAGCTTGCGTAATAATACAGAATACGTCACGTGACCCACTTCTATCGAATCAAAAGGTCTCTTTTGGAACTTTATCAATATTTCCGGTGGATTTATTTTGTTGTAAAATGCAAAACTTTCTACGCCCTTCCAGAATATTCCATAATCTCGTACCAGATGCCTGTCATATCAACAAACGAGCTTATCTGTTTTTGAGGCTGTAGCTAAACTTCGAATTTAATACGTAATAAAAATAATAAGAAGAAAAGAAAATGAATCTTTATAAAAGGAAAAAAAAAAGAATTAAAGTTTTTCGGAAATATTTTAATAGACATTTGATATTTAATAATAGGATAACTTTATGAAATAAGGTTTTTTGAGCGGAATATTTTAAGAGATACGATATTTTAGCATTTAAATAAAGAAGTCATAGCAATTTGACCACACGGGAATAATACTAATGAATTTTAATAATGGATTAAAATAAAGATGTTCTATTTAAAGAATAAATTAAAAAAGCTATCGCCATTTTTAGAATAACTACATTCGAATAAATATTATTAAGTGGATTAGGAATAATTGGCTTTACATATGGATAGTAAAAGGCTATTTTAAGAATGAGAATTATTTTAATAAGCTGGGTTATATACCGAATATTATTGAATGGACAAATTTTATAGAATAATTGCGGAAAAAATTTAAATTTTGTAATATTATCCCCCCTCCCTAAAGATTTTGGATGAAGTTAATAGTAACTATAAATTCAGACAATATAAATTTAATACTTTAGAAATTTGAATTTTGACTAGTATAAATTTAGAGACTGCCAGCAAGGAGATGGGGAATTTCTGAAGAACTGGAAGACAAAAACAAAAACAAAATAAAATAATAGTAATCAATTAAATTTAATAGATAAATAAAAATAAAGCTACGAGCATTTCCCCTGTAAAATAATACAAGAAATGGTTACAATCTCACTTACCATTTGTAAGTGCACAAGAAAAATACAATAACAATAAATAATAAATATTAATAAACAAGAAAAACAGGATAATAATAGTAACAGAATTTTGCTTTTACCAAGTTCACAAGCTTTAGAATAAGTAGTCACTAGCAAATTGTTAAAACAAAGTTTAAAAAAAAAAATTCTACTTAATTCAAATTTGAGTTCATTAGATCCAACTGTTTTATTTCAGTCTCTTTCTTGGATCGTGATAAGTCCTCATTTTTTTTTTTTTTTTTAAATGGTTACTGCAGTCCCTTTCTTAAAAATACAGTTTTTATGTAAAGGCTGAAAATAAAGACATTACTCCATCAAAATTTTAAAACTGTAGTCATTCTTACCAATACTTTATAATGACCTTATAATGCTAGCACTTGTCACAACATCTTCTCTTAAGTATCACATTAATTTTCTCACATAATAAACAAGTCAAATTATCTCTTGGTCGTTTATTGTACTTGGAATATGTTATCTTTGTTATATTCCTGTGGGATTTGTTATATTTCTGTTGGGATCCCACCATCTTTAACTAATATTTGTCAAACATTTTTTCACTAATAAATAATATAACTCTTCAATAATATAAATAAATGCTATAATAAAATTCAATTCATAAACATAACAATAATAACTTTCAATATAACTAATACTTCACAACATATGTAGTAATTCATAATATAATTCAATAGTAGAAATAATAATATTATAATAACATTTGTATAATTTAAGAAAATATCACAGTTTGTTTATTTATTGTTAGGAAAAATATTGGTTGAGGATAAAATAATTACATAGCAAATAAATAAATTTCTTATTTTTTTTTAATTATATAAGAAAGTATTTTTGCCAGTCGAAAGTATACAAAAAAAAATATATAATAATTTCAAAATCCATATAAATTTAAATCTAAATATTTAGAAATTGAACTCTCAACCATTAGTTCCTTACAATAATTTTTTCCTCTGATACCTTTTTACAAAATTATACTGTTAAGTTATAAGTATTCATATCCTAAATGCAGAGAGTTTTTTTTTTTTTTTTGGCAAACTTAGAATAAATAAAGACAATAAATAACAAATAAAAGATGTTAATTTTAGCTGAGAAATGGAATACAAAGGCAATTAGTTTAGATACTTAATTTTCTATTGTCACACCAAAACAATCACTGTAAAATCACATCATCACTATCCAATCATTTATATAATTATAGAAATATTAAATTTTTGAAACAATTGGTTTAAGAAAAAGTAAATAAGTAAAAATAGTTTATTTTGATATAGAATTAAAACATTTAATTTTATTTTTCAACATCAATTTGACAATTCCTAAAATCAAAATACACATCTTATGCCTGCAGAAGGTGTCTACTCAACCTCAAAAACTCTCAAAAACAAGTAAATATTTTAGTTGATCAGGCTAAAATATAACCACAATGTTGAAATAAAAGCTGTGACATTTATTTTAAATTTTAAAATATTAAACTTTCAAAAATGGGTAATATCTCTGTTGTACACCAAAGACATACCTGATAATGTTGAAACTAGAGTAATAAGAGATATTTAAAGAATTAGAATTTATTCTATTGTTTTTACTTTAGTTTGATTTTGTGATGGTGATTGTGATGTCTGTGGTGATTTTGATTGTTGTTTGGGTTGCTCATGAAATAGTCTGAAGTTATCTGGTGAAAAATAGGTTGCGAATTGTTCCATGTCTCCAAATTAAGACCCTATATACCCTTCTGACAGAAACATAACTGAATTCAAACCTTTCCTATTGAATTTTTAAGAATTATAAGAATTTGTGAATCCAAATTAAGCATTAACCAGAACATTTATTCAATAAAATACATAAAAATCTCCTAAATTTTATTTATTATTTTTGCTAAATTTAAATTTAATATGTTGCATTAACTACCTTAGAATAAATTTTTTTATCATAGTAATAATAATAATAACAATTGTATCATCAGCAAAAAGAACAAGAAGAGCAACATCATCAACAAAATTTTATTACATACCCTATGAATTTTTTGAATGCAACTTACCTACATTTTCCAATTTCTCTTCTAAATATTTTTATTATTTGTCATCAAGGAAAACATGACTTTATCTTCATATTGATCGTCATCACGTATTAATTCTATCATCACATCATAATTATTCTGAGTATTCAATTCTAGTAAATTTATTACTGCTGAGGACTTGGTAAATAATGAACTTATTTTTACCTAAGCTATGGACAAATGAGGTGTAAAAAAAATTCCTCATTGGTGAGCTTAAGATTATTAAAATTCAAATTACCTAATAGCGCAATTCAGCTAGGTTAACATAGTGCTAAATGTCTACATGTTCCAGTAATCTAATTTCTACCTGACCTAGCATTTTAATTAAACACTTTATTAATATTATAACACCATCAAAAATTTTCAAAGTTTCTATATTAAATATTTTAGCAAGTTGGTAAATGCATCATAAATCCTACATTAAATGAAAATAAACAATAACATACTAAATTTAATTTTATATATTCACAGTTTAAATAAACAATAAAATACTAACACTCTATTTACATATTTACATCATAAATAATCTTTCAGTGGCTCATTAATTTACTACAATTCAAACCACCAGTCACTTATTATTCAACATACAGATTTTTTTTTTTCTCATAATAGCTGTTTTGTAACTTAGGTTTGGCATGGTGCCAGGAATGTTCCCTTAGGATAAAAGCTGTCTTTTTATAAAATACAGATCAGATCTCAGTAACATATTTAAAATAATAGATTTTTTTTTTTTTTTTTAAGAATATCTGTTCTTAAAACAGGAAAATATAAATTATACCGCTGCCTATATATTACAATGACGTATCACACGAAATCATCAAATAAATTAATTAACCTTAACAACACTTAAATATTTGCAACAGAAATAAATTTTAAAAACAAAAATTTAATCAGTATAACATAGTATATAAAACCTTTAAATTTCAAAGTAGACTATTAAATAAATAAAACATTTTAAATATAACATAAACTAATAAATACCAACATATAAAGATACCAATAAATAAAAATACCAACTTACAGTTACTCTTGAGCATATTTCACAGGAAAGTTTCACACATCTAAAAATCTTTAATTTCTTGATAACACAAAAGTTCTGCTTTTTCGCAATCCTTTAAAACCAACACCATGAAGACGCTTATGAAGATGAATAGTATATTCTCTAGCAACAACTTCACTTAGGCCAACTTTTCCTCTTCTTTTCTCTTTTAGGCTTGACCATTTTTAATTTATTATAAAACTACAAAATAACAAAACACCAGACGTAAACGTGCTGTAATGGCGTAGACGTCCTCGTAACATATTCTTCTAATCGGCAAATTTCACGTTTAACTACACAAACTTTCTGTTGATCACCAGCATCCTGTTCGACTTATTATATTAATGTCGTGTTTCCAAGTTCAAATCCGGGAAAAAGGCAGTCGTGCTCGTGATAAATAGGATTAGCGATGTGATTGGTTTCCCTTTTAGCTCGCATCAGGCGGCCGTGTGGTATCATCAACAACACAAGAAATGTCAGTCCCTAATTTTGTCGAAGAACCTTTTATTTCCAGTTTAAGACATCTCTTCAGGGAAAATGCTCATTAGCCAACGCTAAACGAAAAAAAAATACAACGTTCCATTATTTTCTAGAATCCGTCCCGATTCTTTTAGCAAACACCAGCGTCGAAAAAAAATCCTCTCCGAATCAGGATGATCGTGTTTTTAAACTAGCTTGCGTAATAATACAGAATACGTCACGTGACCCACTTCTATCGAATCAAAAGGTCTCTTTTGGAACTTTATCAATATTTCCGGTGGATTTATTTTGTTGTAAAATGCAAAAACTTTCTACGCCCTTCCAGAATATTCCATAATCTCGTACCAGATGCCTGTCATATCAACAAACGAGCTTATCTGTTTTTGAGGCTGTAGCTAAACTTCGAATTTAATACGTAATAAAAATAATAAGAAGAAAAGAAAATGAATCTTTATAAAAGGAAAAAAAAAAACAATTAAAGTTTTTCGGAAATATTTTAATAGACATTTGATATTTAATAATAGGATAACTTTATGAAATAAGGTTTTTTGAGCGGAATATTTTAAGAGATACGATATTTTAGCATTTAAATAAAGAAGTTATAGCAATTTGACCACACGGGAATAATACTAATGAATTTTAATAATGGATTAAAATAAAGATGTTCTATTTAAAGAATAAATTAAAAAAGCTATCGCCATTTTTAGAATAACTACATTCGAATAAATATTATTAAGTGGATTAGGAATAATTGGCTTTACATATGGATAGTAAAAGGCTATTTTAAGAATGAGAATTATTTTAATAAGCTGGGTTATATACCGAATATTATTGAATGGACAAATTTTATAGAATAATTGCGGAAAAAATTTAAATTTTGTAATATATATATATAAAGAACAAGTATCGCAACAGGTTTGACGCTGCTCCTGACTTGAGATCATATTTTCGTGAACTCAGCTCCATGTATCGAGATCATGGATCGCACGCCATTGAAAATATTTAAAACCATGTTGGACTACTTGTATATCATAATGCAAAATTTTTATAATCTTTTTTCGTAGGTTAGTTTAAAAAAAATAATAATGTCATATTGATTCCTTTTAATGTAAGCTAATATTGTAAAAAGTAAAATGAACTTTAAAATGCAAGATAAAAAAAAAATAAAAGATTAGAAATGCAGTGTAATTTGAGTCAATTTATTATTTAGCTATGATTAGAAGATAACCAATTTTAAAAAACACGCATGATTGCGTTAAGTGCGTGAGTGCGGACGTGTTTGTAACAAAAAGGGGGTGGGCTTAAATTAAAAGACTAAACAAGGGGTGCATGAAAGAAATAAAGGTTGTGATCCGATGACCTAAATTATGAACTCTTGAAATTTCAAGTTTACTTCTCGGTCTTCCTCAGCCACACAGTTTCAAATCTTCATTAAAAGAAAGAAAATTGCCCAATTTGCTACTTTGTTATTGGTTATATGAATCTCCCCTCTTGCCCCCAATATTTCTGCTCCATCTCTTTGCTTCTCCTTAGAAAAGGAGATTACTTCTGGACAAAGCACAAAATTTCCTTTTTTTGCAGTTTTGTTGTTCTTACCACTTTGAGAATTGTTTGACTTTCATTTTCTTTTACGATTTCAAAAACACTTTTGAAAATTATAGATTTTCTCCTGAAAAATTGCTACATTTTTATTTCGAGAGTCATCCAGCAAGTATGCCGGCCCTGCACAATATCGAAATGCCTGCCTCTACAAGGGATATCATATAAAAGTTCTAAAATGTAGGGTTCTTCAATTGTTTAAATCAATTAGTGATAGAATTCTGATATAATATACAAGAAAAAAAATGCTAGTTTCCGTTTTTATAA
This sequence comes from Maratus michaelseni, assembly GCA_963931845.1. Lineage (NCBI taxonomy): Eukaryota > Metazoa > Arthropoda > Arachnida > Araneae > Salticidae > Maratus > Maratus michaelseni. Next base: position 308,438,521 of record OZ007598.1, on the reverse strand, counting down.
TAGGTCATTAATGGGAATATCTGTTTCTTTGTTAGCAAACAATTCAATTTTGCGTTTTAATTTTCGCAAAACACAATGGCTCAAAATCCCTAATTGTTTACACTTTGCTCATGATTTGTTTTGCAAAAATCCAGATTTAAAGTCTTCAATGCTAAAGCTTGTAAAAAGAGATTGACAATCTAAAAGCTTAATATAATCTGGCATTAGACTTTCCTAAAATTTCTGACACTATATTAAGTTGTATTAAAATTTTATACCATAGTACTTAAACTGTAAAGAAATTTTGTTGTTTTCTTATCCAGTGATTATACTATATATCCAGTATTATACTGTTCGACTTTCTCTCGATGTGTCTAAAGAAATTCCAGCTAATGCCTAGTGGTTCATATATACTGAGTAAATCATATACAGTGAAACCTCCTACAACGGTCACTCCGAACTACGGTAACCTCCGAATACCGATCATTTTTAGTGGTACCGAATCTCTTTCATAGAAATAATATTACACTAAACATCCAAACAACGAATTCCGAACAACCCTATAACAGTTTTTTAATGTTATGTTTCAACTACAACGGAAACTGCAAAGGATGTAGAGGAAGATTTGCTTATTTAGTTAATAGTAATAGAGGATGCTTAGTTAAATAATATTTTAAATAGAGCCGGAATAATCATGAAAGGCATACATGAATGTAGATAATGATTTGGCAGTTTTTTCTACTTTTAATACTATAGAACAACTGACAGAAAGCAAGGTCAATGAGAATAAAAGTGATGACGAAAATGAAGTGGAAGATAATATGGAATTATCACAAATTTGCAGCATAAAATCATATTCTGATGTTCTTTCTAGCTTCAGAGAAATTAAAAATTTTGCACTCAATCAAAAAGATAACGAATTGTACAACAAATCTGTGGAAATAATTTTGCATTTAGAGAAAGAGACATGCTTTAAAAAACAAAACAATTACGAATAAGTGATTTCATGAGTGTAAAAGAATAGTATATGTATTTTTTAACTGTAAAAATAAAATAATTTTAGTCAGTTATTTTGATTTTAATGTAATGTAATTTTAAGCTTTTAAAATGTGGAACCTCTGAATAACGGCAACCTCCGAAGTACAGTCACTTTATCATGCTCCCAGTGGTGGCCGCTTTTCAGAGGTTTTACTCTATCAGAGTATTTAACCCAACTTTCTAATCGAGTCCTCATACTAGTATGTTTCAAAGTTAAAGAAGCTATGTAAATTCTGAGTATCCATTTCAATAAAGTAAAGAACATGTGAATTTAACAACAAAAATCACATAAATCACTGAATTGTTTAGCAGCATCATTTATAACTAAATTTAATGGATAACATCAATAGGGCACAGAAAGAAATCTTTACTATTTTCATTTAAAATGCATTTTGCACAACTCAGTGGGGTCTTTTTTATTATTTCTCTGTTGCAATAACATTGACCATAAATATTTTCTATTTTGAGGTCTAATTTTTCCATTTCATTAAAAATATGCTCTATTAATCTGGTTACCAGTAGCGTATTTTGACTTATAATTTCGAGGGGGGGCTAAGACGAAATCGCAAAAGACTGGGAAATTTTGGTTTTAAACAGGTGCTTGTCATAACATGTACCGCATTCTTTATATAATCAACTCTGCTAAGACGGTCCAGAAAAAATCAGTATTAGACAGATTTTCGTCTTAACAAGTATAATTATACTACATTTCTTTCATCAGAACCATAAAACGTTTCCCTTTAAGTCACGGTTTCGTTATAGATGGAAGTTTTAGTGTAATTGCATTTTAATGTTTAATCGAGAACATGACTTTTTCTTGCCAGGTCGGTTTCAAACGAAATTTACCCCATTAAATTTCTGATAATTGTGTTGGTCAGAAAGTTTGTTAAAAATGCAAAATTATGTTTAATAAACTTATATTTTAAATATTTAAGAAAAATCAAAATACCTTGAACCAACATACATTTAGTGTTGTTGACATCCATGTCTGTCTCACTGGGGAATTTTTTGGACTCCAAATCCACATCCACTCTTGTCACGACAGCTGACGGCTGTTTATGTTATTCATGAAGAAAGATCAATTACACATTTGAAAATCAGCATGTGTAAAATGGTTAAGTAAAAAATGTCACTGTCTGTTGGACTTTTATAACGTTTAGAAGAAAAGTTTTCTTTAACATGCTATAAGACAATCGTTTTTATAACAATTTAAATATATAATTTAAAAATATGCAGTTTTTACCATTAAATGCTAAGACGAAATCGCAAAAGACTGGGAAAATACACATGTAATAATTTAATTATTTTTAAGTTTTCTTTTTTTTACAAATATTCATATGTAAATAAAATTTTTCAACTAAATATACAGCATTTGGGAACGTTATAAGAAAATGGTTTTAAATATATCATTTTAATTATGACATAAATTTCACCATTACAGAGCTATTACATGCTTTTCGCATATAATAGCTTAATTATTTTAAAGCTTTCTTTCTTTTTAAAAATTCCCACTTATATATATATTTGATTTGAAATGCTTTTGTTAATGTGTGTTATTTGAGCTTTTTGAAATCTGAAAACAGTTGGTAAAAAAGGCTATTTCAAACTATAAATTAAATCTCTATTCAGATATTGAAACTTTGAATAAAAATAGGAAAACAACTTGAAATATTTTTAAAATGATAAGCCATTGCATACCATAATCTAATCAAGTATGGGTGTCAAAAGATTGTTAAATTGCTATGCGTACTTTTTAATCCTATAAAATTTTTTTAACACAGCTACTTTGACCAATTCCAACATTAAATAGCACTTGCAATAATTCTTCGATTTAAAAACTGTCTGCTTCTGCATGTTTGTAATACATTTCTCTCTAAATTTACTAGTTTTCATGTTTTTATATGCAATATTTATTATGAACTGAGAAAGTGAAACAGTCACAAATAATTTTATTATGGCAGGGGCAGCAGCAGCATTACTTTTTATTAGAATAGAGAGAAACATGCTAATACCCAATGTTTTGCTCTATGTCTGCAAAACCATCTTCAGGGGTTTTTTTTTACCTTCTGTTCAGAGCTTAGTGTGGCTATAAGAAGAAATCAGTAGTTGAATGAACGAACACAGAAAAGTACAAACACTAAAAACACTTTTGCATGAGTTAGGGTGGCGCCATCTGCTAGCATAACATAACATCAATATTTAAGTCTGAAAGATAAAACTAAATTTAATTTTACAAATGCATTTCTCTTAAACTGTTAATACAAACGTTAGAAACTTGAAATGAGACATTATCATTGCAAACTTCATCTTTCCTTAAACTAATCTCTATTGTACATTGGGCACATTTTAAATGTATTTTTAAATTTAAATTTTGATTTTATACCTTTGTATACAGATGAGGAAATATATGTGTTTACAGAGTAAGGCCAAGCTTTTATTGTACCAAAATGTCTTTTTAATAAATCTCATGAACAATATATTTCATTTTAGAATAAGATAGGCACTTAATTACACTTCCTTCTAAAAAGATGCGATGCACACCTTAAAAACAGGTTCAGACTTTTTTCAATAGTAAATAAAGCAAAATAAATATCTATCAATATGAATACAAAGAAAAACTTAAAATTATTTTTTTAATACAAGGATTAAAAAAAAAAAAAATTCCCTCATATCTTTGAAATACCATTCATCTTTTGGTATTAAGTACCGAAGAAGGACCTAACATTTATTGCACAGTTAAAGCCAGGACAAGATTTGGCTCCAGCAGAGAGATTGCCAATTACACAGATTGATTACAATGTCAAATATATAAAATGAAATATGCAAAATAAATGCAGCTATACAAAAGAAAATAAAAAAACTATTATTTTATAAGCAGAACAACAGGGTTTTAATACCATTAAATACAGAGAAATGAAGGAATTCAAACGGATGACAAAAAAATTTAATAATTAAGAATACAAGTTACCCAAAGTGTTGGCATAAGAATTTATAGAATTCATGGTGGTTGTAATAAACAATGAGTATGTATATACAAATGTCATATCTATGAGGTAAAGAAAGGGGTTTTTTCCCTTAAACATTAATTATATTACAAAGCTTATACATTTGCATCTCAAGTATGAAATACAAGATCTTTTTTCAAAGAATTCTACTTCTTTATAATCCATATTGTGTACAAGTACCAGGTTACTAACTTTAAAAAGGAAAATTGAATATGTTGTTCAATATTTATCTTTCTTTCTTAAACTTCCATTCATGACCAATGGAAGGAAGATTAAAAAAGATACATATCTCATATCAGTAATTCAATACAAATCTGCAGACTAGTTATTATTGCATTGCATATAATTTTTTGAATATTTAAACATTAGCATAATTGCTCGAATATAAATGTTGCCACAACATAAAAATAAGGAACTTTAAATTTAACCACACATTTTAGTATTGATCATATCATAATAAAATCAGCCTGACAAGAAAAAAAACTTAAAACACTTACAAAAGAAACTTTTACTTACATTTTAAAACCTCATCCGAGTTATTACTGTATGAAATAACAATCAATGTGTCAAACGCATACGCAATTTCTTCAATATTCACAAATTCAATATATATGTCGTAGATTAATTGAGAAATCAGGATCTTTGTAAAAAGCCGGGCTAATTGGAGAATCATCTTTTCGAATCAGCCTCATACTTTTAAAGAGCCTATAGAGCATTAGGCTAATTGAAAAATGACCAATTATTTGTCCAAATATTGTGTTGTACCCGACCTGAACTTGGAAACTCCATTTGAAGTCAATCTAAAAAAGAAAGGTTCCATCGAACTGCAACCTGATCCAAGCAAGACAAAATAATTTCTGTTGACAGGTAACCTAGCTGAAACCTGAAAATTCCATTTGAAGTCAACCTGAAAATGACTGAAATGGATTTTTCAATTTTGGTTCGGATACAACCGCACATGCACAGTATTCTACTCTTGAATCAGTTCATTATTCGGATGTTACTATTATACAGCTACAAAAGCTTACAAATATGTATGTGCTAGGAATTGAAAAAGTGTTCACTAAAAAATGATGTTTGCTATTGCTGAGTGTCCATTATGTATGTTTTATTTGACTAGGGGTATTCAAAATGTAAGTTATACAAGAAAGATGTAGGCAAAAAACACTTTATTGAAAAGTGCACAGTAGTATAATATGACACACATACACCACACAATCTCCAGTTTCTACAGACATATGTCTGAATGTTTCACTAATCATTATAATACCCTTATGATAGAAAATTGCTCCTTGGTCCTGGAGCCAGCATAAAACACCTGTCTGAACCTTGTCAAAGTTAGAAAATTGTCTTCCACCCAAATGTTCTTTGAGTTTTCCAAACACATAAAAGTCACCGGATCAGGACTCTACAGTGGATGCTACCAGACCTCCCATCCAAAACTGTGAAGCAAATCCTATGTTGTGCATGCCTTGTGAGGTTTTGAATTGTCATGTAAGAGCACAATACTTTTGCTTAACTTTCCATGTCTCCATTCTCGTTAAATGTTTTGCTCACAAAAACATACTGTTCTGCATACTTCAACATCAGAATAAGTTTCCAGATGATGCACTATTTTTGTCTCATACTAGGCAGCAACAATCACCATTATCTAAATGAAATTGCTATCATTGGTATAGTTGTGAAGTCAATTATCGTCTGTGCAAGCTTCGCTGTTATTTTGCAATGTTACTGTCTATGTGGGAACAAGTGTAACTTAATTTTTGAAAGTCCATCACTTACAATTTTACCTGAAAAAATACTTAAGCTTTCTTTTAAAAATTTGAGACAACTTGACCACATTTGGCAAGCATCAAAACCTAACTCGAAACTGAACTGAACTCAAGAAACTATGAAAGTGAATACTACAAAGTAGTGCAAAAAAAGGAGAAGTCAACCGAACTGAAACAATAAAATGTAGTTCCGACCCGAGCCATGGTTCGGGTCAGATTTGGGAGAAATCACGTTACCTAACATAATACAGGACTCTAATCCAGGCTGCATCCAAGGTAGTGAATAATTATGCATAATCTTAATATAAATAGATAAGAGCAGGAACTTAAAATGCTTATAAAAAATGTATTAGAAACTGTTTTGTTGATATATTTCATTTATGTGATTGAGAATCCAAAGGTTAGTGAGAACTTCATTTTTATTTTAAGGGTATATTTTTCAAAAACTACTCATGCAGAATTTCAATAAAATCTGTAGATGAGGCAGGTTTTTACTGACTTATCAGCATTATGTATAAAAGAAGAAATTCTGAATAAAAATAAATATAACTATATAAGTAAAAGTGCTATTTCAATATCTGCAGATAAAAATATTTTTAATTCTTTCCTAGCATTATGTAAAAATGGGTCGCTAAAAGAAAATTATTATAAAACATACATGTAAATTTCAGCAACAATAAAATCTGCAGATGAGGCAGTATTTTAATGTTTACCCAGCATCATGAAATAATAATAAATATTAAGTAAATTAAAAAAATAATTTTCCAACATCATTCCCATCATCAGAGACAACAGATTGCTAATGAAAATAATTAAAAAACATATATAAAAAATTGCTCTATCGATGAAATCTGCACATGAGTTACATATGTTTTATAATTATTTTTATTCAGCAACCCATCTTCTCCACACAAGTCTGGGAAAACTTTAAAAATCTTCTCGTATGAATATTTCATAATTAAAAAAATTTTGTTATAATTATTTTCATTAGAAACCTATTTTTCTACATAATGTTGAGAAAACAAAAAAACTACCTTATCTGCAGATTGTATTGATGCTTCTGCATGGAGCAGTTGTGAAAAACATATTCTTTAAATAAAAATGAAGTTTTTAATAGCCTTAAACATTGAGTCGCATAAATGAAATCTGTCAATAAGACAGTTTTCTTATATATATTTTATAAGCATTATAATCAGATTAATTTTTCTTGCTTGGATCAGGCTGCGGTTTACTGGAATTTGTCTTTATCAGGTTCAGGTTGACTTCAAATGGAATTTTTAAGGTTCGGGTAAGATAAAACTCGAAATTTTCGACAAACAACTGGTCATTTTTCTAATTAGCCTTAAACTAAATAGACTCATTGCAATAAGCCTGAAAAAATCTGACTGAATGAGAAACAAGTGGTCAATTACTAGTTTAATTGATTAGTTTAACACTATCTATGCTCTCATCAATAAGCCTACAAAAATATCAGACTAATTAGGAATTAAATCGCCATATATCAATTAGCCAAACACTCTGATGATCTTTGCAATAAGCCTTAGCAATATCAGGCTGATTAGAAAAAGGCAGAGGATTCTTCAATTAGCACGCCTCTTTACAGAGCCAGATTTCTCAATTAGCTTATGACATACACATTGTAAATTTAATATATACATAAGAAAATAAAATACAAAATATATGAAATACCATTATAAAGGTTAAAAATGAGAATTTTTTTCATTGACCACCATAAGCTGTTTATAAAGTTTGGCAAGAAATCACACTATTTTTTATGATTGTGTGATGATTAATGTAATAATTAATGTGTCAAGGCCTTTATAAAAAAAAGTACCGAAGTTAGTTGATAGCAAAGCTTATATTATGAGAGCATAAATGTGTACTTAGTTTATTACCTTTTTGTGAAAAATTTTTATTGCATGTCTCACAAACAAAACGTTTCTCATCAGTATGAATTAAGAGATGACGTTTCAAATTACTCTTTTAAGAGAAATTCTTTTCCATATCTCACAAACAAGTGGTTTATTAAAAGTATGAATTAACAGATGCCTGTAGAATATAGTCTTTTGTAAGAATTTCTTGATGCATATCTCATACACATAGTTTCTCTCCAGTATGAATTAACAGTCGAATGTTCAAATGATTCATGTCATAAAATTTCATGTTGCGTACCTCACACAAAAGGTTTTTCATCACTATGAACTAACATATGTTTATTTAAAGATGTCTTTAGAGAGAATTTCTGTTTGCATATCTCACACACAAATGGTTTCTCACCAGTATGAATTAACAAATGTCCGTTTAACTTACTCTTTTGAGAGAATTTCTTATTGCATATCTCACATACAAATGGTTTCTCACCAGTATGAAATAACAGATGATTATTTAAAGATGTCTTTCGAGAAAATTTCTTATTGCATATCTCGCATACAAATGGTTTCTCACCAGTATGAACTAAAAGATGGTTATTTAAATACATCTTTTGAGAGAATTTCTTGTTGCATATCTCACATACAAATGTTTTCTCACCAGTATGAACTAACAAATGTCTGTTTAACTTACTCTTTTGAGAGAATTTTTTATTGCATATCTCACATACAAATGGTTTCTCACCAGTATGACAAAACAGATGTGTTTTCAAATTACTCTTTTGAGAGAAATTTTTATTGCATATCCCACATACAAATGGTTTCTCACATGCAAAGGGCTTCTCACCTGTATGGACTAACAAATGTGTGCTTAATGCACTCTTTCGACGGAAGTTTTTGTTGCATATCTCACATTGAAATGGTTTTTCACCAGTATGAATTAACAGATGTGTTTTCAAATTACTCTTGTATGAAAATTTTTTTTTGCATATCTTACATACAAAGGGTTTCTCACCAGTATGAACTATCAAATGTTTGTTGAAACTATTCCTTAGAGAGAATTTCTTGTTGCATATCTCACAAACAAAAGATTTTCTTTGATGTGAGTCAGAACGTGCTTCTCCAGAATGTTCTTGTAAAGCAACGTTTTGTTCCATATTTTACACTTTAAATTCTTTTGTCTGCTTTGAGTGATATAATGGATATCCAAGTGAACTCTTCTGTTGAAGTGCTCTTATAGATATATGCATCTGCAATAAATAAACTTGTTAATTTGTCATATTTTACAATTCATTAAAAACATATTTCAGACAAAAAGAGCTTCTGAAGAGATATTAAAATGAATGCATAAAATTGAAATTAACTCGTTTTCTAACCTAGCATTAAAAACCATATTCATTTCCTAAAACTATGAAAACATATCTGCTATTACAAATGCAACAAAAAAATTATTGCTGCTGCAGCCCTGTGTTGCCAGATTGGAGACTTTTTTAATTCAGATTGTTTGACTGTCACTGCTTTTTTGAAATAGAAATATTTGGCCTATTTAAACGTAGATTAAAAATTATGAAAAATAAAGCGAATTATACTATTTTAAAATAAGTGGTGACAGTCAAATAATCTGAATTAAAAAATCCCCAATCTGGCTACACTGCAGCAGCCTCTGATGAAAGAAATGTGCAGAAACATTGTAGCCAAAATAGATGTATGCTTACTTAAAAAAAGGTGGGGTGGGGTGATATTCATTTGTTATAAAATGTAGAACATTTTTTTCAAGAATAATCCATTTTTCTACAATTTATGCTACCATTCAAATTTGACAATTTTTGTACTTTTATTATAAAATCAAACATTATTTCAAAAAATTAAGAAGTTTTTTAATTTGTTATCTGACATAGATCATTAGAATGCAGTTTGGTTTACCCAAACTAAAGTCAATATATATTTGTACTTCAGCATTACTATGAGAATTTTTAACTTCAAACAAGAAAATTTTTATTGCATGTCATTTAGCCACAATTTAACTCCATTTTGTAAAAATAAATAAACTAAAGTAGAAAATCTGTCAACAGAAAGTGTTTTACCGGAAAAGATGCATTTGATAAGATATATCTATAACTTTTGTGTGCATAACAGATCTGTTCTTCATAAGAAATTTATGTAAAATAAAATAGCAAAATTGCCGTAAAGTGTCTCATTTTATAACCACTTTTGGGTTAAATATAGCAACAAAAAAGGTAAGATAGAAATGCAGCATTCTAAGTTGCTATTTTCAACATTTTAAATTTGTTATTAACTTAGAAAAATGATCTAAAAACTTTATTTTCCATTTTAATCACGATTCGATTAAAGCATGACACAATGGTTCTGGAGTGTCCATACTTTAAGAGACAAAAATTTATTCTGCATTTTTTAAAAATGACCATATTTTTAATCAGTTTTTGGTCCTGCAACGATTATACATAATATTTTAGACTTTTAGAGAAGGATAAGATTAAAAACAAAAGATACAGATATTTATATAAATATGAATTTTATATATTCTTATATGCATATCAAACTTTATCAAATAGAAAAATGTTATTTAACTGAAAACAAGCAATAAAAAACAAATTGAACGATCATCAGAAAATAGGGTTTTATTCTTTTGGTAATTTCTATGTTATGATAGTTTTTTAGTTAAAGTAAATATATTCTACCCGAATTATGCTACTATTAGTTAAATTTTAGAGCGTCACAATAGAACCCTTGCGATCCGTGTTCAGTAGATCCCGTCCGAACTATCGTCGCACCATACACAAGTTTTGCAACAACCCGATCCGTGTTCGCTTAACCGTTGCACCTCGAGTCACCCCCCCGGACGCAAAAGCTCCGGGCACGAGGGTTTGGTCTGCGCGAATGTCTTTTCACCACCTGGTCGTCCCGAGGTCCCTTGCAAGCGTCGGTCGCCTGAGCCCACGTCGGTAGTACCGATAACGGTTCTAGGTCGAGCTGGATGCACGGGTCTTCGAGGGACAACGAGCCTGATCCTCTTGCAGCCGAGAGCCAGCCCTAAAGAGAGGGAGACCAAGTAGAATCGGCATCTCCGGCTAGACAGACATCGCTTCTCCACTGTCCCACCACAATGAGGTACGGATTCGTCGGTTACTGCTGCCCTCGTGTCGACGAAACATCTCCATGTGTCGAGAGTCCGGTCTTCTTCCCTACCAAAAGAGCCGATTCGAAACAACCCGACCGAGATTCCGCGCAACGCTCGGCTTCCGGTCATCTTCCCGACTGAACGGTCAGATTCTGAACCACCGAGAGAGAGCTCGGGGCAGTGGAATAAATAGTAAATGAAAAATAGGTAGGGATGGAAAAGTTGAGTTCAGTTAAGCAGATATCAGCTAATAAAGCATTTTAGAATGTCCTGGATATTTTGAACCGTGTAAAATGGTTCTGCTCTTTTGAAAAGCTTTCTGTTCTACCATGCATTTTTGTTCCCCCTCCCCCTCAATTTAAATTTTGGTTATGGTGTTTTGTATCATTTGTGATGTTACATTCATTATCATTTTAAGGATTCGAAAAATAAACTAATGTATGACAAATTCATGAACTTGATACAAGACCTGTCGAATTTTGATTATGTGCCACAAACCACTAATAATGGTATATAAAAAGAAGCAGATGATAGACAATCCCAGAGGTTCTAGTGACCATTCAGCCCCATCTTCTATCTTAATTAAAACTGAGAATGGAATAACTCATATAAATTTCAGTTTTGATGTTTCTAATGCTAAATCAGGATGTAGTGGAGGCTTGAAAATTAAAGTGAGAAACAACATTATTCTAACAACTGTTGTGAAGAAATCGTAAGTCATGGAACTGTGTGGAAAGTAAAAAATTTACCAAATGCTTCTGCTAAATGAGCACTACAAAGTATCTTGCAATAAAACTCTTAACTGACATCCTATATTAAATGTCCTGATTGAAAAATTAAACCACTTAGAATAGTGCCTGGGAACAAAGACACTGGAGATGAACGAAAAAATAAAATAAAAATTATAAAGTAACTATTTTCATGCCAAAACTTAAGGGGACAGTTTACCCCAAAACTGATCAAAAAATCGATTTTTGTTTTAAAATATTAAATGGAAGTCTGTCTAATTCTGAATATTTTGACACTTCATTTTCACCCATACGTATCGCGTGATATCGTAAATTTTGTTAAGACGCCCAGCACAATTCCCCACACAAATGAAAACTTTAAACGGCTTTTTCTCCAACGTTCATATTTCCTTCATTTTCATGTTTTTAAAATGCAAAGGCTTTTTTTGTATTTGAGATAGAGATTTAAAAATTTTTGTACATGTTCTTTATTATACATGTGACAAATGTGCGTATGAAATTAGCCTTCAGATTATTATGGGTTAGATACCATCGTTTTACACTCTATATATCAGTAAAAAAAATTCAATGTATTATTAGATGTATCTAAAAATCCATGCGCACAATTGTGTAATACACATTGGAATATCCAATAAAAAAATTGGGCAAAAATATTAATATTTAAAAAAGTAGAAATGATTTTTAAAAGTTCACATTTTTTAAACTTTTAAATTAAATATGCATTTATTTTTTTTATTTTCTTAAAAGGTACTTTTATTTGAGCATTGAAATGCACTGGGTTCAGAATTTGAAACATATTTTTTTAAAATAAAGAAAATTGTTGAAAAGGTAAACTGTCCCTTCAAACTTCAAACAATCCAAAAAATATCTTATTAGAAAAACTGAAAGCATGGATATATTTGTGGTGTGTTAGGGACACATTAGCTGCATGTTCTTAATTTTAAGTCTAAAAATGGCAACTTTTATATCCATAAAAAGATTCGTCTAAAATATTGAACAATAATTTTTCCGTTTTTCAATCTTGTGTATATTTAGAGAGTTATTCGAGCCTTTACAGACATTGCAATGATAACGATTCTCACTGCATATTATTCGATTACAACGTTAAATACAAAAGTTACGTATTTTTTCCCATAGAATCCGAATCTGCAATAAAAAAGGAGGGTTATGATTTAAGATTTCAAAGTTGCCCCCTTTTCGCCTCAGGGGGGGGGCAAGGTTGGGGAGGCAAGTTTTTGATATCCCTAAATAGATTTTTCAAAACTGTTGAACATGCAGTTTTTCGTTTTCAATCCGATGCTTATTTCTAGAGTTATTCCACAATTTCCAGACTTTTCAATGGAAACGATTCTCACTGCACTGTACTCGATTACAGCACTATCTACGATTTTCTGAAGAAGATGTTCAGTACAAAAGTTACGTATTTTTTTCAGTAGAATCCGAATCTGTAATAAAAAAGTGGAGTTATTCTTTAAGATTTCAAAGTTGCCCCCCCTTTCTCTCAGGTGGGCAGAATTGGGGGGGGGGGCAACTTTGATATCCCCAAATAGATTTTTCAAAAATATTGAACATTTTTCCGTTTTTCAATCTGATGTATATTTCTCATTTCTCTAGTTATTTGACAGTTTCCAGAATTTTTGGACACCCTGTATATATATATATATGTGTGTGTGTGTGTATACAGGGGTCAGAAGTAGCGCATTACAAGTAGCAAAACTACAGTAGTCGCAACTTATAACATTAGTTAGTAGTGTAGTGTGATCCATTTTGAACAATGAATGTACTGTAGTGAGTAGCGCAATATGAAAAATCAATAGTTTGTAGCGAGAACCAACGCTACTTTTATCGCTACTTTAAGAAACAAAAAATGTGACATTCTGCAAAACACGAGGTTAAAACTGGCTTCTTTTGGGCAAAATTTGTTCTGCTCAACAATTTGCGAATCTCAGCTGCAGTGTATAGTAACACATTTCATGAAGTCATAGATTTTTCACCATTGACACTTTGAAGCTAATATCATGTACTAATCGACCAAAGGAATTATTTTTCTTGCTAGCAACACTTACCTATTTACTCGTTATTAGATCTTCTTGATTTAACGCCAAGTTTCTTATTAATCATAATTGCTTTATTTACAGATTTATTTTTTTTTACATTTAGAGTTGTCTCTGTGTAATTATCTAGATCATAATATCTCTCTCAATTTTGCTACGAAATTTCTAATGTACGTATAAACTAACATTTTGGAGAAGAAAGACAAAATATTTCTTGTATTTTATGTTTTTTAAATTTTTAATGCCCTCAGTTAAGTCGCATTCATTTAATTGTATCTCGGCAGATGGAATATAACGAGGAGTCACTTTATTGCTATTTAATCCAGGTCTTCAATTTCTAGTATGTAAATTGAACCCTTTGAAAAAAGCTGGAAGTAGCAAAGTAGTGACTACTTTTGAAAAGTAGTTTGTAGTCTCTACTTTTTAAAACAAGTAGTTGTAGTTGATTTTCGATAAAGTAGTTGCAGTTCGCTACAATAAAAAAGTAGTTTTTCTGACCCTTGTGTATATATATATATTGAAAGGATAAAAGTAAATCTTTGTTACATTCAAAAATAAAAGTAAAAATCTAAAAGTTAAAATCCCCAAAACATTTTTTCTAACACGCAAAAAACCAATACTTAAAACTAATTTACCAGTCATAGAGATCTTTAGCCATATATTTTAATCAGCTCTCATCAACATGACAGTTATTATATGAACCAATAATGTAATCAAAGTAGATATTTCCTATCAGAATTGCATCATAATATTTTCTAACATAAACAAACTGAGTTTTTCTTGTAATGCATGATTATTTAGGAAACAAATTATAAACAATACATTACTATTACAGTTTAAAATTACTTTTAGATCATAAATGTTAATAAATTTTCCCCAAAATGACAGTTATTGCATTCAGATCAAGAAATCTAAGTAAATAATTATGTTTAGAATATAAATTCAAATTATTGTCAAAATAAAAAAATAGGGAGTATATTTTAGGTTGTAAATCCAAATTAACTTTTGTCTGTTTGACAGTTATTAGGTTCATAAATAACCAGCAAAATTAAAATTAGAAATGACTGTTGTTGATGCAATGGACAAGACCTATTGCATCTTAAGACCACATGAATCAAGCCTTCTACCCAATTAAAAGTAAGTTCACGCATATATATGATTAGTTCACCCTCTGCTGGAGAATATGAGAAATGCCAAACATAAACAGAGAGCAGGGTTTTTTCAAGTGCTTTTTGAACCTTTTCTCTCTACTCTCTCCAAGCCTCTCCTTCCTTTCAAACTACTACCACTATTTAAAGCCACTCGGCCATCTTGAAAATATCTAAATTAACTGGCTAGGCTCAATGCCCTAAATCATGAGTCTTTAACATCCACAGACTCCCAAACTCCTGGGTCTTACTTGAAAAAGGAAATAAAGTCAGATTCCAGTAAAAAACTTTGTTGTTATTAAGCCACGACTACACCAAGGAACAAAAACCTGAAGGAGTCAGGCTTTGGAATATATTTCATGAAAACAAAAAATAGATGCCAGGGATGATTCATTACCTATATATATATATATATATACACCGTAAAATCTGATTGTAAGCCCACCCTTTTTCAAAGCCAAAAAGGGTTAAATGTGGAAGGTGGGCTAATAATCGAGATTAAAAAAAATCATTTAAAAACTTGTTTTTATCATTAATTTAGAAATACAAAGGGGTGAGAATCTTCTGTATTTCAGCAGATTTTCACTCAAAAGTAAATAAATCTAAATCCCCCCTAAACTCCTGCCCCCCCTCCTTCCTCCTAAAAATTTTAAAATCTTTAAAAGTCTTTTTTTAACATTTTCTTTATTTGTAATTCTATTGTAACAATAAGTAATCAATCATCTAAATCCCCCTCAAAATTACTGCTTCCCCCTTTGCCCCTGTCCCCTTCTGGTACCAAAATCCAATAGTTTAACCTTTGTAATGCTTTAATTTTAAATTTCTTTTCAGACTTATTTATTACTCTATATTACGAATAAATAAACCTAATTTACCACCTAAATTAACCCTCCTCCTAAAATCTCTGCCTTTCTCCCTCTGCCCTCCAACCTCATGTCATGAAGACACTTCCCCTGCAAATGCATCTCATTAAAATTTAAACCTTATTTTTTCTGCTTTATTTGTGATTTTTTTGTAACAATATTTAAATAACGATCTAAATTATTCCCTTCCTCTCCTCCCAAAAAAGGTCCTCTTTATTTTCTTTGCCCCCCCTCCCCCACTTCAAATACATACTTTAAAGTCTTAAATTTCCGCCTATCTATTTATAACATTTTTGCAACAATAATTTAACAATTATCTAATTTGCTCCTCCCCCCACCCAAAAATAGTCTGCTTCTCCTTTCCCCTCTCCAGCACACAAACTTTAAAATCGTTATAATTATTTTTTTAAAGATTTTTATGCTGTATTGTTACTTTGTAGCAACAATAAATAAATGATCATGTAACTTTCCCCTTAAATTTCCATTCCTCATCCCCAGAAAAGAGGTAAATTTTTAGACATGGAGGGGGGGGGGGGGACGAAGGCATAGGGAAAATTTTAGTCTTTTTTGCAGTCTGACTGTTCTCACAGCTGATATTTTGTTAAGGGGAGGAGAGTTATTTTAAATAACCTATTTATTTCAAAACATAAAATATACACACGATTCAGGGAAGAACAGCCAAAAATGCAAAAAAGATGAAATTTTTACTTTCCCCTTACATATTTAGAAATCTATCCCCTCCCTTGGGAGAAAAGGACAGAGCAAAAATTGCAAAGGGGATGATTGTTTCAGATGAGTGATATTTATATGAGATGATACAGATGAGATTAGTTGCCTTACTATAAAATAAGAAATAGAACAGCGTTTAAACAAATATATATTAAAGATTTTAAAGTATCTGCTGAGTGGGGGGACCATGGAGGAAATAGAACTTTTGGGAGAAAGGAGGATAATTTAGAGGATTGATTATTCATTAATTGTTATTAAAAATGATCAAATACAGCAATTAAAAAAAATAGTTTTAAAGATTTTAAATATTGTGTGTGTGTGTGTGTGGTGTGGGGAGACATTTTTGGAGTAGAGTGAAAACTTAGCTGAGAAATTATCTATTTATTTTTACTAGAGAGCAACAAATCGAAAAAAAAGATTTTGCAAATAAGAATTTTACAAATTTTAAACTCATACTTTGTATTCTTGTAGATGTGGGGGATAATATGAATTTCAAAGGAAGGGGTTTGAAATTTAAATAATTTGTTATTTATTTATTGTTAACAGAGAGCAACAAATAGCGCAGAAGATTTTTTTAATAAATAGTTTTAAAATATCTTTTATAGGGGGTGGCAAAAAGAGGAGAGCAGACATTTCGAGAGATAATTGAAATGGTTGATTATTTATTTACTGTTGCTAGACAGCAACAAATAGAGCATGTATAAGGTACTTGTATCCAATATGGACAGTGCTCTCAATATGGACACTCCTAATATCTTTAAAAGTAACAATTTTGATCGAGAGATGGCACTACATGTCCGTAAAGAAAAGCAGTTGAAAAGATAATTAAGCCTGGAAAATGCAAAAAAGCGCGCTGTTCGCCATTTGGAAGGAAACTTGTTGTTTCGTGGTGTGCTGATCGTAATTACAGGTAAGTTTAAATTCTTATTAGATTTGGTAAAATTAAATATTGAAAAGTGGAGTGTTTTAGAAAGCTGGTAAAACATATTTTCGATTGCTATTGCATATAATGCCTAAAAATGTTTTCTTTGTTTATTTATTACAAGATTTCGTAAAACTACGTCCGATTCCCGATATGGACACCTTATGTCCACATTGGAAGTACAGCAAGTGAATCTGCAGACAGATGCAATAAAGCTAAGCAAAACCAACTATATTATTTCAGAATATTTTGTAGTAATTGAGGTGCTTTGCATGGGTCTTCGAAGAGCCACAACCGAAAATGACCCCCCCTCTTTCAAAAGTGCATGTTCTGAAGATATTTACTGTCCTCCCCCCCCCCCGGCAATACTTTAAGATATATTTTTTTACCCCTCTCCTCTAAAATCCCTTGGAAGAGTGGCTCTTCCATACAGCCTGTGTAGTAGGTCAATAAGGAGCCACTTGTCCCTAATATGGACATGCATGTCATATTAGGGACAGGTGGTTCCTTATATGGACACTTGTAAACATTTTTTGTTTTTACCATTTAAATTAAACCAGAATAATTACACGGTCTCTAAATTTAATAATGATAGTCAACACTCCAGGGATAGTGGTCATATATTTTTGGAGTCCTATGACATGTACACGGGTGTGAATAAAATAAATTTTCCTTAGGGTGTCCATATTGGGTACAGGTACCTTATTATTTAAAGAGTTTTAAAGATTCTAAACTTTGTATCCTGAGACAAGACAGAAGGAAGGAGAAGAGTACATTTTAGACGGAGAGGAATAGAGGGGGGTGGGGGGTAATTTAGATAATTGATTATTTACTTACTGTTACTAGAGATCAACAAATAGGACAGTTTTTTTTAAAATAGAATTTAAAGATTTTTTTGTTGGATGGGCAAAACGGGGAAGGAGTGGTAGAGAGATAATTTAAATATTTGATTTTTATTTATTGTTACTAGAGATCAACAAATATAGCATATTTTTTTATAAAGAGTTTTCAAGATTTTGAACTTTGTATGCTGAAGGGGGAGGGAGTAACATAAATTCTGGGTGGAGGGGGAGACTGTAGTTTAGATTTTTTACTTATTGTTATAATATTGGGTTGAGGAAAAAGTAATTTCGTTTTTTCTCAATGGATGGCTTTAAAGTCGCATATCTCTAGTAATGCTTATTCAATCAAGCCATACTATAAACCGTTTGAATGTTAATAGTCCATAGAACATTCTAGATATAAAGGTAGCGTTATCTCTTTACTAAGTCAAAAGTTATTGCGCTTTGAAAATGAAGATTCCAGAAAGTCATTTTCGTCATATTTTGCTTTTCTATTTCCGAAAAGGAAAAAATGCAGCGCATGCTCATCGAAAATTGTGTGGAGTTTATAGTGATGAGTGCTTAAGTCAACGCCAGTGTCAGAATTCGTTTGCCCATTTTCGTTCCGGAAATTTCGATGTTGAAAATGAACCTCGCCCTGGCTGGCCAATCGTTGAAAAAGGTCGATGAAATTCTTAACAATATCGAGGTAGACCGACATTTTTGATCTTGCGACATCGCTATGGAACTATATATCGATCAAAAAACAATTTTGAACCATTTACATATGATTGGATACCAAAAGAAGCTCGATACTTGGGTTCCGCATGAATTAACAGCGAAAAATTTAATGGACCGAGTTTCCATTTGTGAATCGTTGCAGAAACGAAACTAAATCGAGCCACTTTTTAAACGAATGATTACGGGCGATGAAGAGTGGATCACGTACAACAATAATGTGTGAAAAAGATCGTGGTCGAAGCCCGTAAAAGCTTCACAAACGGTGGCAAAGCCCGGATTGACGCCAAGGAGGGTGATGCTGGGTGTTTGGTGGGATTGGAAAGGCATTGTCCATCATGAGATGCTCGAACCTGGCCTAACCATTAATTCGACTTTCTATTGTTAACAATTAATGCGATTGAACCAGGCAATTAAAAAAACGGCCAGAATTGATCAATAAGAAAGGCGTTGTCTTCCACCACCACAACGCCAGACCACACACATTTTAGTGACTCGGCAAAAATTGAGAGAGCTTGGCTGGGAAGTTTTGATGCATCCACCCTATAGCACGGACATTGCTCTGTCCGACTACCATTTGTTTCAATCTCTGCAGAACTCTCTTAACGGTGTAAAACTGGATTCAAAAGAGGTTTGTGAAAACTACTTGGTTCAATCTTTCACCCAGAAATCTCAGAAGTTCTTCAGTGACAAAATTATGGTTTTACCAAAAAAGTGGCAAAAGGTCATCGATAAAAACGGCACATATATCATTGATTAGTGTTTGAAATTTATATGAATAAATTCTCCTTTAAAAACACGAAAAAAAAAATGAAATTACTTTTTCCTCAACCCAATATTAGCAAGCAGAAAGAAAGCCAGAATAATTTAAGTCTCAAGATTTTGAACTTTTTGTGTTGGGTAGCGCAAAGAAGGGAAGCAGTCATTTCATGTGGGGGTGGGGGGTTCAATAACATTATATAAAAGCAAAAGTGGAAATCTGACAAAAATGTCAAAAGATTGAAAATTCTCATCCTTGGATTTTTAAAATCAATTTTTGTACAAAAAAATTTGTTTGTGGGATGGAGAAGAGAGAAAAAAATTAAAATTGCTTAAAAGTGTTAAGGGGGCTGGTTTACTTTCGGGATTTTACAGTATATACAGGGTAATGTCCAAAAACTCTGGAAACAGTCAAATAGCTCGAGAAATATACATCGGATTGAAAACGAAAAAATGCATGTTCAATATTTTTTAAAAATCTATTTAGGGATATCAAATTTGCCCCGCAACTCTGCCCCCTCAGGGTAAAAAGGGGGCAACTTTGAAATCTTAAATAATAACATCCCTTTTTTATTGCAGATTTGGATTCTATGGAATAAAATACTCAACTTTCATACTGAACACTTTCTATGGAAAATCGTAGATGGCACTGTAATCGAGTACAATGCAGTCAAAATTGTTTCCATTGAAAAGTCTGGAAACGGTCGAATAACTCTAGAAATATACATCAGACTCAAAAATGGAAAACTGTATGTTCAATAGTTTTGAAAAATCTATTAAGAGATATCAAAGTTTCACCCCAACTCTTTCCCTAGAGGGAAAGGGGGGGAAGCTTTGTAATCATAAATGATAACCCCCCTTTTTTATAGCAGATTAGGATTCTATGAGAAAAAATATATAACTTTTGTATTTAACATTTTCTTTGAAACATCATAGATGGTGCTGTAATTGAGTAAAATGCAGTGAGAATCGTTACCATTGCAATGTCTGGAACTGCTCGAATAATTCAAGAAATATGTATCGAAATGAAAAACAGAAAAATATGTGTTCAATATTTTAGAAAAATGGAAACTTTTATATACCTAAATAGATTGTTCTAAAATATTGAACATGTGTATTTTTCTGTTTTTGAATCCAATGTATATTTATCGAGTTATTCAACCATTTCCAGACATTGCAATGCAATGGAAACAATTCTCACTGCATTTTACTTGACTACAGTGTCATCTACAATGTTTTGAAGAAAATGTTAAATAGAAAAGTTATGTATTTTTTCCCCATAGAATCCGAATCTCCAATTAAAAAAAAAGGGGGGGGGGTTATCATTTAAAATTTCAAAGTGGCCCCTTTTGTGCCTTTTCAAACATCCTGTATATACAGTATAGGATCAGTTGTCCACAATACTTTGGACCTATGGTATTCTGGATAAGGGGTTTTCCTAAATTCAGAGCAATTTATTATAAGTATAAGAAATGTACACAATGACTACTTTCACAACTAGTAATAAACATGAATAATATATGTAAATGCATACTTACAATTTTGTTAATTTCATAACTTATTTACATAGAATAAAAAAAACATTCTGAATTACAATTCAAATTATAAAAATATTACGTTAACAATTAAGAATTAGTTTTCGGACTTGGGAGCAGAGTCCTTTGATGTGGATTTTTGGAATATTTATAATAAAGTTGCTTACTTATAGCATGTCTCTTGAACTAATTGTTCTTGTAACCTGTACATTGACATGATCTGCTGTTCATGGTGAAGTAACTTCATTGCTGCATTTCACAAATCAGTTGTTCAGTGAAAAAAAATCAGTTATTCATCTGTTTTTAATGCTTTTCATCATAATATTTTTTGCACCATAATTTTTTATATTTATTTATTGAATTTGTAAATTAATGAATGCAAGCAATACCATTTTTTAGTTTTATCTTTGTGTTGACTCAAGAACAAAAAGGCTGCTGGGTGGGAATTCTTAAAACAGAGCACACTTTTTTTAAAAAAGAACACACTGTTCTCAAAAAGTACACTCTCTCCCAATGCACCAAAAACATCCTTTGAGCTCGATTGTTTAAAGTCGCTTTTTATCAGTAGTTTTTCACAACTGATCGACAAATTTCATGATTTTTTTCTTGCAACTGATTAACGAATTTTAATTGCAATATCTGATAGTTCCCCTTGATTTACAGACAAATTTTGTGATTCTTTCCCAAGACCGATCAAAGAATTTCGTGATAATTTTTCTGAGGACGATTGAAGAATTTCACAATTTTTTCTAACAATAAACTGGTGAATTCGAAATTATTTTTCCAGTGATCAATTGTCTAATTTTGGGATATTTTGTTATTATCACTTCGTAGTTTTTTTTTTATGTTCTTGAAGTGAAACAAATTAAACTTTGGATATCGTTTTGCATTCTGGTTTTTGGAGCTTTCTGGATACGGGGATGCCGGATAACGGATCCCACACTGTATATGTATTATATATTACTAGCACTCGGTTAACTAAAAAGTACCAAAATAATTCCCCCCCCACCCCCCCCACACATATATAAGGACACAGTGGACCACTTTTTCAGTCGACATTTTTTTTCTGTTTAATAGACAAACCGATCTGCATGAAAATATTTTTGAATATTCCTTAAACCTTTATACATTCATCATAATTTTCTCATAACATAGTTTTCAAAAAAAAATTTTTTTTAATTCTTTGTATGCACCTATAAAATGGACCAGTGTGCCCCACTTCTGGGGCACAGTGGACCGCTATTAGGTATTATCTGAAATACAATATAAATCTATTTTTCATTAATCTAATTTTTTTCCCCTTTACCAGCAAATAACATAGTTATATAAATTTACAAATGACATTTTGAAACAAAAAAAAAATATTATTATTATTATTATATTTTGAATAAAATTGACCCTGGAATATTCCTGAAATACTTTTGGGTCTGGGAGCAATATTATGAAATAATTGACATCAACAATAGATTCATCTACAGTTTCAGGAAAAATAAACTGATTTCCATTCAATTTGCGTCTCATGAATCTTACATGAATAGAATCATCACCAATTAGACTACAGTTACATTTATCAAAGGCAGTAAATACTAAACAAAATATTTCTTACTATGTTAAATAAATTGTTATTTTTCTTTGTTTACTTTATTTTACAGTTAAATAACTACTTTTAAACAATATTTCTTTACAGTAAATAAGCAATTATTAAATATATTGAGCATTCTGCATTACAGGAGCAGAGTGGATTGTGGACCACTGCGCCTCAGAAGTGGGTGGTCCGCTCCGCCCCATGTTGAAGTTCAATAAATAATCATATTAATATTGTTTATAGCTTTCTTTTAAACATATTAACTTTAAAGTTAAATAAAAACAAGTATCTTAGCTTTGCAAAAAAAGCTGTTTTATTGGATTTATCTACAACCCTTAATTACTAAAAAAATTAAAATATGATGATGAAAAATTTTACTTTTAGAAGCTCAAAACAACCAATCGTGATAAAATAGTTTAATCTGAGCTAAACATATTTTCTGAAGGCTATAAATAATCAGTGCAGTGCTGTTGTCTATTAGGATAAAAGAGAAGCTTTAAAAAATTTTAAATAAGTAAAATATTATGGGTGGTCCACTTTTCCCATACGTCCAGGGTGTAACGGTCTCCCCTAATGTTTTAAATGGTAAAAGCATTCACAAATTTAGGTTTTATTATTTATGTGTTTAAAAACTTTCATAGTTTGATGTAGTTCAAGTAATATTTTAAATACCTTGATGCTAATAATAAAACAAATTTTATATCTAAATTATAATAGCCTAAGCATATCCACAAAAATGTAATTCATATACAATTTATATAAAATAAGAGCTCATTAGTCATTACTACAGTCAAATATACTTTTTTAACTTATTTTTAAATTTAAAAAATTTACCTTTGAAGAAATTGCATTTTATCCTTTGAATGTTACATATATGAAATTGATTTTCTGCAAGTCAGGATGGTAAATTATTTCAAATAAAACAAATTTGTTGATCTCTAGAGACACAGACTCCTCACAATAACATTTGATAAAATGTTATTTCAGGAAATATCCCACTGTGAGCTATGAGAGGGAGTGAATATTATTTATTTTGAATGTAAATAAGAAAGGACGGGTGGATAGTACAAGTGAATTACATTCTTTATATTTCAATTGAAATAATAATAGGGAGTTTGTGTCTCTAGAGATCAACAAATTTGTAAGAATGAGTCTTTGTTCTGAAATTAGTCTCCAGTCTTAAATTAGAAATTAAATTAAAATCAAGAGGCATGATTAAAGTAGAATTATAAAATATGATATCATGATCAACTGTCAAAAATTAACAAAATCTTTGACAATTCATCCAGCATATATAATATACAAAAAAAGAAAGCTCTACAACTTCCTCAAGATACATTAAAAGCATACACAGAAATTGATAACAATAAGTATTCTGCCGAAGCATTCGGTCAACTAAACTAGTCTTCAATATTCGACAAAAGGTGTGAATACTTGCCCCATCCATAATCAACATTATGCTGGTGTAATGAAAAATTAAATTTTTGTACTGTTATATATGTGTAATTACTCTACATGTTGTACTCAAGAATATCAGGTACTTTTATGTTAGCTCGGATTTGTGATATGTATATATAAGTATATATATATATAGGGGAGACCGGTGCACAGTGGACCACTTTTTCAGTTAACATTTTTTTTCTCTTTAACAGACTGACCGATCTGTATGAAAATATTTTTGAATATTCCTTAAACCTTCTTACATCCATCATAATTTTCTCACAACATACTTTTCAATACATTTTTCAAAAAAAAAAAAAAAAAAAAAACTATATACACTTGTAAAGTGGACCAGTGTATCCCGGAAGCGGGGTACAATTTTTCCACCCACTGGGGTACAGTGGACCACTATTAGGTATTATCTAAACTATAATATAAATCTATTTTTCATTAATCTAATTCTTTTTTGTTGCCCCTTCACCCGCAAAATAACATAGTAATATAAATTTTGAAACAAAAACAAAAAATGTATTATATTTTGAAAATAATAACAGATTAATACAGGAACAATTGCAATTTAGCTCACATTAAAATTTGCAAATGAAATTCCAAAGTACTTGTGAGTAAGATTGAGCCTGGAATTTTCAAGAAATAATTTTGGGTCTGAGTAATTTTGGGTCATGTCATTATGAAATCATTGACATCAACAGCAGATTCATCTACAGTTTCGGGAGAAATAAACTGATTTCCATTCAATTTGCGTCTCATGAATCTTACTTGAATAGAATCATCCACAATTAGACTACAGTTATATTTATCAAAGGCAGTAAATACAAAACAAAATATTTCATACTATGTTAAATAAATTGTTATTTTTATTTGTTTATTTTACAGTTAAATCTACTTTAAAACAATCTTTCTTCAAAGAAAATAAACAATTATTAAATATTTTGAACATTCTGCATTACAGGAGCGGAGTAGATTGTGGACCACTGTACCCAGGAGTGGGTGGTCCACTGTACCCCATGTTAAAGTTCAATAGATAATCATATTAATATTGTTTATAGCTTTCTTTTAAACATATTAACTTTAAAGTTAAATAAAAACAAGTAGGGGAGACCGGTACACAGTGGTCCACTTTTCAATTAACATTTTTTTTTCTGTTTAACAGACTGACCGATCTGTATAAAAATATTTTTGAATATTCCTTAAACCTTCTTACATCCATCATAATTTTCTCACAACATAGTTTTCAATACATTTTTCAAAAAAAAAAAAAAAAAAAAAAAAAAAAAACTATATACACTTGTAAAGTGGACAAGTGTACCCTGGAAGCAGGGTACAGTGGACCACTATTAGGTATTATCTAAAATATAATATAAATCTATTTTTCATTAATCTAATTCTTTTTTGTTGTCCCTTCACCCGCAAAATAACGTAGTAATATAAATTTTGAAACAAAAACAAAAAATGTATTATATTTTGAAAATAATAACAGATTAATACAGGAACAATTGCAATTTAGCTCACATTAAAATTTGTAAATGAAATTCCAAAGTACTTATGAGTAAGATTGAGCCTGGAATTTTCAAGAAATAATTTTGGGTCTGAGAGAAACATTATGAAAACATTGACATCAACAGCAGATTCATCTACAGTTTCGGGAGAAATAAACTGATTTCCATTCAATTTGCGTCTCATGAATCTTACTTGAATAGAATCATCAACAATTAGACTACAGTTATATTTATCAAAGGCAGTAAATGCAAAACAAAATATTTCTTACTATGTTAAATAAATTATTTTTATTTGTTTACTTTATTTTACAGTTAAATCTACTTTAAAACAATCTTTCTTTATAGAAAATAAGCAATTATTAAATATTTTGAACATTCTGCATTACAGCAGCAGAGTGGATTGTGGACCACTGTGCCCCAGGAGTGGGTGGTCCACTGTACCCCATGTTGAAGTTCAATAAATAATCATATTAATATTGTTTATAGCTTTCTTTTAAACATATTAACTTTAAAGTAAAATAAAAATAAGTATCTTAGCTTTGCAAAATAGCTGTTTTATCTTATTTATCTACAACCTTTAATTACTAAAAAAAGAAAAATATGAGGATGAAAAAAGTTACTTTTAGGAGCTCAAAACAACTAATCAGGATAAAATGGTTCATTCTGATCTAAACATGTTATCTGAAGGCTATAAATAATCAATCCAGTGCTGTTGTCCATTGGATAGAAAAGAAGCTTCATTTTTTTTTTTTAATAAATAAAATATTAGGGGGTGGTCCACTGTGTACCGGTCTCCCTATATATCAGGGGTCGATGCAGGGTTTTTTTCTTGGGGCCCATTTTGTGAAAAGTAAAGGTTATTTTTGTGAAATTTATTATATTTTTGTGAAAAATAACATTTTGTAATGAAAGTTGAAATCCAGTTAAACAAATTCGAACCAGGCATTTATAAACAAAAACTTTTTTAAATCCTTTTGCTGAAGTTTTCCTCTCTGGTGAACTTGTTTCTTTACAAATTACACATTTTAAAACATCGCAAAATAATAAATAGTAAGTTTTAATGGAAAAGAACTTTGTGAAGAGGCCCATTTTATCAAATTGATATTTTGTGAAAGGGTCTATTTTATCAAATTGATTTTTGTGAAGGGAGCCTGTTCTATTAAATAGATTTTTGTGAAGGGGCCCTAATTAGGCCCCAAATTTTCCCTGGATCGACCCCTGTATATATATATATATATATATATATATAGGGGTTGGAAGTAGCGCGCTACAAGTAGTGAAACTACAGTAGTCGCTACATTTTACAGTAGTTTGTAGTGTAGTGCACTACTTTTTGAACAATGTAGTGTAGTGAGTAGCACGATACAAAAAATCAGTAGTTTGTAGCGAGAACCGACACTACTTTTAACGCTACTTAAGGGGGAAAAAATGTAATATTCTGCAACTCATGTGACCGAAACTTGATTCTTTTGTGAAAAAATTATTCTGCTGAACAATTTGCGAATCCCCGCCACAGTATATAACAATGCAACGCATGAAGTCATAGATTTTTACCGTTGACATTTCTAAAATAAAACAATGACAGCTGTTAAAATCAAGTACTAACCCACAAAAGGAATTAATTTTCTTGCTGCAACATTTGTCTATTTACTCGTTATTAGTTGTCTATCATCTATTTACTTGTTTTCCTGTTTTAATGCTACGTTTCTTATTATTCGGAATTTCTTTATTTACAGATTTCTTTGTTGTTTGCATTTAGAGTTGTTTCTCTATAATTTTCTAGATTGTAATATATCTCTTAATTATGCAATGAAATTTGTAGTGACCACTAACATCTTGGAGACAGATACAAAACAATTTCTTGTATGTTATCGTTATCTATCTTAATTTTTTAATCTCCTCGGTTATGTTCCATTTATTTAATTATATTCTGAAAGATGCGACATGACAAGGGTCACTTTATTATTTAATCCGTTTCTTCAATTTCTAATAGAAATTGAACCCTTTGACAAAATCAGAAGGTAGCGAAGTAGTGACTACTTTCGAAAAGTAGTTTGTAGTCGCTACCTTTTTAAATAAGTAGTTGTAGTTGTAGTTCGCTACAATATAAATGTAGTTTTTCCAACCCCTGTATATATATGTGTGTGTGTGTGTGTGTCTATATATATGAATATATCTATCACTGGCCCCTGGCTAACATAAGAGTACCAAAAATAGTTATACTTTTCATAATAATGTATGTACATGTCACTTGGATTACAACTCCTATCTCCTACCTAAGTTAGCATCCGCATATACTTTTGTAATAATATGCAAATGCCATCTTTTTAGCTTTCATGCTAACATTTGTATTTAGTATGAAGCCGTGTTCATGAAACGGAAAAGTATCAGACTATGTATTGTACAAATATAAAGAAAGACTTGAAGAGAGAAAGACTGTATTACTTACTTACATTAAATGTTTTTGATAGTATGGAATTGGAATAGGAAGTGCTGCACTGCACTTGCATTACACATCACAAGAAAGCTGAAGTCACTCAGTTTACTTTGGTTCAGAAAAGCTTTTATACCATCACGAAAATATGACATAATTTTAATGACAAATTTTGCAAAATTTACAGGTTCATATTTTTAGCACGTGATTAAATATTTATAAAATTTGATGTTTTCTTTTTACATACGTTGACTAACACATCAATATGCCAAGTTCACCCAAACGTAAGATGGTGAAGGTAAATAAGTGTGCTGTTTTCATATACAGTGACCCATGACTAAATAGATAGCTTGGTCAATTTACCACAGTACTTAATTTCAGTAAATCATTACAAAAACAAGGTAATATAATGTTTTAAAATTTATCCTTGAAAGACTTTTTGATACAATTATCCTAAACTGTAATAATCTACTTTTAAGCATAACGATACAAAATACGCTAAAAGAACGATTCAATTAGATTGACTCTTAATGAAATGAATGAATCGTGAAGATGCGAAATCATAAATTTGTAAAAAATTTGTAGCAGAACTGAAAATAACATAGAGATAAGAATCTGTATGAATTTATGAGTTCTGTGATTTTATATCGAGTTAAAATGTATTCATTAAATATAATGAATAGTTTGTCCTTTGGAATATGGCATCACAGGGTGTTGGCGTCTGTTTGCTTGCAAAATGCTTTAGGTAAAATTCCACAGATTTCCTTGAAATTTTCTCTTAAACGTAAGTTTATTTATCATTAATTTCTACCTAAAATGAAATAGTAACATTTTAGGACTACTTGGTAAGATTTTATTCTATTGTAAGCTGCATCACATTTCAGGTATTATAATTTATCATCAGATAATTAGAGGATTCTATAAACAGGGGCGTAGCTTGAAATTTTTATTGGGGGGGGAGGACCTGACTTTGGCGCCCTTTTATAATTTTCATTTTCCACTTCCCCATCCCACCCCAACCCTCCCTCGCCACATAGTCAACAGCCGCGCTAGAGGTCTGTAGGTGCCAAAATTTCTAGGCCCAAGCACGGCCTGGCCAGGCATAAAAGCAAAAAGTTCGGCCCAACCCGTTCAAAAATTATTTTGGCCCAGCCCGGTATAAAAGCAAAAAGTTTGGACCGGCTTGGCTCGACTAAATATCTACAAAGCATGCCGATATTTCTGAAGCAACATTAACCTAAAATTAAAATTACACTTACTTATTCAAAAAGCACACTTACTTATGCATAGATTTTTTTTTCAGATTATGTTCAAAATGCGTGGAATGTAAAATATCAACAATATTTATGATCCACTTAGACAATAATGTATATAAACACTGATTAAAATATTGAATTAGGCTATTACATTCAAATGAAGATTCAGTAAGAGAAGAAAAATCCGTTATAGGCAGGCCCAATTCTTAGCAGGTACATCGTCTGTGGTATGTATTAATATTCTTTTTGCATGGATCAAGACACTTTTCCGTGTAAGAAAGGTTTTTTGTCATAGACTGTTTCTATTTCACAGGTTTTACTGTACTTTAATTTTTTTTTTTTTTTTTTTTTGCTTAGAATAGTATGTATTGTTTTTTAAAACGAATTTTAATTGTAAAATAATGGACATTTAAAAATATATTTATTTTTCGCAAAAATTGTTGTGCCAGGCCGAATTTTCTGATTTTTACACTGGTCTGCAAATTTCGGTCATTGCAGACCTTTAGAAAGAATAACGTCCAAGTCCAGCTTGGCCCAGAAAAAAAACAAGTCTGGATCGTCCCGGCCCAAGTCTGCAGAAAAAAGTTAAGCCTGGGTCGTGCAGATCTCTAACTCACGCGTCTCGAAATCCTGTTTAAAATATAAGTATGATTTTTACTGAAAAATTACAATACTATTTTATTCTTAAAGACTTAGAGATTCTTAGAGAATTTTCAATTGATTTGTCTGGGACGAGAAGAAGTAATTGTACTGCATGAGCCGATCACAACATCAACACAGAAATATGTCAAGCGTAGAAATCGGCATTGGACACTTGCATCATACTTGAGCCTGGGCTTAATTGTTTCAGCAGACTCGGGCAGGCTGGTATCAGGCTTACATTATTTTCTATGTACTCAGACCGGGTGGAAACTGGGCTTAATTGTTCCCAGGACGCGTCGAGTTGTTTCGTAATAATAGTAATAGCGATAATGAACTTCTATTACCAAAATCTTTGGAAGTATACTTTAATAAATTACAGAGAAACATTTTTTTTATTATACAGCAACAAAAGTTAGGATGTTTTTAACCGTCTTTTTCATTTATTCTAAACTACATTAATTTTTTAATGTCTTCATTTGAATGTAATAATCTAAGAGTCTAAGTGATCATTAATATTACTATTCTGTATGCTATGGCATGTGGCATGTATAAAGTATTCTAAAATATACTGTAAAATTTTCCCATATATATGCATGCAGTATTCATTAAAAGAATCTTAATCGTATAATAAAAATTGGATTTTTTTGTAGAAATTGAGTTGGTCAGGTCGAATCGGGCCTGAGTTCATTGATTTTTCAACGTTTCGAGCATGTTTTCACTGAATTTTCAACGGGCCGGTCCGATTCCGTGCCAAACTTTTAGCTTTTAGACCGGACTGGGCTTTGCCAAGATAGCTTTCCTTCGGGCCGGGCCTGTAAATTTTGGCCCGTGCAGAATTCTACCAAGAGATCACAATCTGCACAGTCTGATTTCCGCACCCGGCCAAATAAAGTCAAATGTTCAAATAGGCCGGGCTAATAATAAAAAAAGTAAACTGGCTAGGCGGTCTGATAAAAAAAAATTAAGAGGGACTACTGGCACCGATATACCAAATTTAAAAAGATTGGACTAAGCCGATGAAATATGAACAATTTTCAATAGACCTGGCTATGCCAGAATACGTTATAAATATGTTGCACAATTCGATACTAGTTTGACAACATCAATACAGAAATTTAATATGCCTAACGTAGAGATTTTCATCGGACAGTTACATTGTGTCTGAGCCGGCACCTAATTTTTCTTGTCAACTCTGGCCGTGTTCAGGCGTACGTTTTTTCTATATACGCGGTCCGGGCTGGACCTGAATTTAATTATTCCTAAGACGTGTCAGACAGACAATTTTTTATTCAAAACTAAAATTGATAATGAATTTTTGGTAACAAAATCTTTGGAAATAAACTTTAATGAATTCCGAAGAAATATTATTTAATCTAACTTTGTAATTAGAAAGCTTCGAAATTTATGATGTTTTTAAACATTTTTTATCTTTACTCAAAAGGACATTTTTTTAACCAGTCTTTATTTGAATGTAAAAGTTTAAGTATTTATTAATGTTGACATTCTGCATTCTATGGATTGCCCACATGTAGTCTGAAATAGACTTTAAAAATTTCACAAAAAAGTATATGCACTATTCTTTAAAATAACCTTAATTATATGCTATGAAAAATCGGATCTTCTTTTGTAGACATTGAACCGTTCCGGACCGGGCCGAACTTTCGGTTTTTAAAACGGATTGGGCAGGACAGCTTTTGTTTTTACCCGGGCGGGTCCGACCTTAGAAATTTCAGCCTGTGGATCCTCTAGGCCACCTCTCTGAGCCGTTCTGTAACCTCTCTCCAGTCACTTCCATTTCTTTACACTTTCTTTAGATTACCAAAAGTGACCAAAAACTACTGAGATAAGGAAAGAATTGTACTTCTAAGGATCAAATTACATTACTGCAATTACATGACGGCAATTCTTGACATTCAGAATAATGTTCTTGTATAATTACTTGCAACTACTATTTAAACACTTTCTTTATGGGTGCCTGACGGCGCCCTTAAACAATCTTTGGCCCCTTACATGAAAGTATTGGAGAACCGTCCTAACCCCCACCAGTCAGTTCCACTTCTTCACACTTTTTTTCTACAACAAAGGGTTGCCAACAACTACTAAGATAAGAAGGGAATATTTGTACGTCTAAGGATCGAATTAACCGTCCCGCAATTGATTACAATTCCTATTTTCAGAATTTTCCCTTTTGCAAGTATACCTTTTTTTGGCGGGGTGAGAAGGGGGGGGAGAGAGGATAGAAGTAGTAACAAATATAAAATTAATCCCCTTATTCAAATTTTGTATGTTAAAAGTAACTTATACTTTCTAATTTAAGATTTAAAATAAAGTGTTTGTATAATCACTTATTAATACTACTAATATACCATTTCTTTATGGACATCTGAAGGCACCCTTAAACCTTCTGTGGCGCCCTACTACTTGAACTTATTGGGGGGGGGAGGCTCCCCCCTCTCCCCCCCCTAAAGCTACGTCCCTGTCTATAAACCATCCTCTATTTCTGATAAGCAGTGATACAAAACTTGACATTTGCTTGTCCCCCCCCCCCCCCCCACTCTTAAATTGGAGATTTTTTTTTCCTTTTTTATGATGATGAGAACTGTAAGGTTGTGACATGCATTATTTGATTTCTTTCTAGGTTAGATCCTATTTGATTCACCACTTGGCGAAATCTCGCCTAATCGTCGATAGTCAGCCAGATATATCTCTTTTATTATTTGAAAGGCTGAGCATCATATTTATAGTGATGGCGTTTGCTAAGTATTTTGTGTTTGTTACATTATCAGGTGATTCTTAATTCGATATTTATCTGTATTTTTAATGATTTATTATTTATTTTTTTAATCGAAATAACAATTAATCATTAAGCGGTAATGTCATGATATTAAAAGAGAAAAAATGACATCACATTCTGTTTATTTAAAACATGTTATTTTTCTCTACTTTTGCTGAGGTAAGTGGTGTTAAGAAAAATCCAAGATTATTTTTTTCAGTATTCAATAATGTTGTGTACATTTTATGGTTGAAAGTTGCTAATTGTTGACATTTTAGTGATTGTTGTATTTCTGAATTTTTTGTATCGTTTTGGGATTCCAATTAAAGCAAGGTCAC
The DNA here is from genome assembly GCA_963931845.1 of Maratus michaelseni. NCBI lineage: Eukaryota > Metazoa > Arthropoda > Arachnida > Araneae > Salticidae > Maratus > Maratus michaelseni. Next base: position 308,405,417 of record OZ007598.1, on the reverse strand, counting down.
TGGATCCAGCGATGATTTTATTGTGTTTTCAGTTTTCATATAGTATACGAAGCTCTGACGCATGCTGTACACTGCTGACAGCATTAGCAAATTTCATGTATTTTTATGGATTCCACTATAGCAATGTTGCTGCATCCAGTGATATATTTTTTATTGTTTTCATGTGCACTAAGCATTCATATATGTAGTATAGTGATTGCGGCATTAGAAAATTTAGTGTATTTTCGGGGATTCCAATACAATTATTTTGCTGTATTCAGTGATGGGGTTTTCTTTTGTTTTCATGTTTGCGTATTTAATGTATTTTTCAACTTTGCAATGATCGTTATCACTTTTTGTAGTAATATGGATAATATGTTTGAAAAAATGTTTATTTTTACTACTCATGTTATCTTTTTTATTTGTATATTATTAAAATTATTAAATTTGTGAAATGAAATATTTATATTTTATTCCAAAATGCAATATCCAAAAGAACTCCTTAGTTTATAGTTTAATTAATATTTACATATTATCTGAGCCTGGTTTGAGCCAATTGTGCCATGCAGGAAGCCAATATTACTAATTACAGTAACCCTTATTATTTTTTATTGTAATTGTATTATTAAAAAAATATTAGACTATTTAATACACCTACTATTTTGAAAAGTCATATAAATAATGCTTTGAAATATCCAATTTTGACGTAAATTGAAAACTATTGAGGAAAAGGAAAAAATGAAAGCTGATTTCACATTGATTTGGCACCCTCTGTTGTGACTTAATATAGGATAATGTTTGAAATTTAGTATTCATTCTGTATTTACACAACATTATATTAAAAAAAAAAGACATCTGCCGTAATATCTGGAAGGAATGCTGCAGCAGCATACATGCCATACCACAAAGAATTACATAAGAGAAATAAAGAAATGGTCGTAAACGTCACAGGTGAAATTTCTGCATATAGGCTGTAATCACGAATGACGTACAAACAGAGTAATAAGCTGAATTTAGAAATCATAAAAACATAAAAATGAAATTAATAATTTGAAAAATACAAAAATCAAAATTATTAATAGGATTTAAAAAACATAAATATGAAAAAACCTGCTACAATTACAAAAACTCTGCAGCCTATATTACGGCATATGGCTACGGATATATTATAAATGGTATAAGAACAGGAAAACATTAATTAAACTGAATTTAGAAATCACAAGCTCCTGAATTTGAAATTATTAATTTGATATAAATAGTATAAATATGATATCCAAAATTATTAATACACTATAAATAATATTTTTAATTAAAAAAAATCTGCTAAAATTGCAGAATATGGACTCTAATTGCGCATGATATACCAACATTACATTACCATTTTAAACAAAATTTAGAAAACAAAAATATAAACATGAAATTATTAATTTGTTATAAATAATAAATACGGAATTTAAAATAAAAAGTAAAAGTATATAAAATAGTAAAAGGCCAATTTTATTTTTACATTACGGATTATAACATTAATTTTACTGGAATCCAGGAAAATCTGATTCATCACTCTGACTTAAAAAGGTTTAATATGCCTCATTGATGCTGTTATCCAAATCTACGTCATTGTTTATTTATTTATTATAATTTATAGTTTATTTTTTTATTATAGTTTATAGATTTTTGTTTTTTATTTATTAATGTTCATTTACTATATTTTATTTATTTATTTATTTTATATTATTTACCATTTTTAACAATGTTTTGTATTTAATAATGTTAAATTACTGTTTTGAACATGATGGCAAAGATAAACAAGATTAGAAATTAGAAACCATTTTAAGCAATTTATCTCATGGCCTGGATAATATGTTAGTACCTAAAAGACTATTAATTTTGTTACATTTCAGGTTAACAAAAATTCTAATTGTGGCTTTGGCTGAACAAATTTTTTTTTCTTGATGTTTCGAGTTGACTTCGAATGAAATTTTCATGTTTAAGCCGAGTATAACCCAACCTATTCAGAGTTCTAATGCCAATCAACTGGAAATTCTACTAATTAATGCTATGCATAAAATATAATTTTGAGGCCACCTACTTGTTAAATATAACACCAATTTTAATTTTTAAAATAGCATCACTCACTTTTGACACTTTGAGCTCCTTCGATCAATCATATTGAAGCATCTTGTTAATTTTCGTGGTTTGTAGTATACACTACATTTCAAAAATTGTTATGTAGAGAATGGCACGATAGAAAACAATCTATTTGTAGTGAACAAGTTGCCACTTTCAGTGTTATTTCAGGATAAAAAAGTAATATTCTATTTTTCAAATCACATGATTATAACTTTCTTCTTTTATGCAAAATGTGATCTGCACAATGATTTGTGAATGTCAATGCAAAATATCACCTTCAGCATTTTGCATTGCATTCATTATATGATATTATAGATTTTTTTCCATTGACACTTACTGGTAAAATCAAGCACTGACCCACCAAAGAAAATATTTTGTTATTCGTTATATATATATCTATATATCAATGTTAAATTTCCAGCAGGACTAAAACTGTGCATAAATTTAATAAGACTGACAAAGGATGTGAATTAATTTATTAGATCTTCATGTTTTGATATCAGGTTGTCTTTTTAATTGCTTTTTTTATAGATTTATTATTTTTCAATGTAAATAACCCATGAGCCACCTCGGCCTCAGTTATATTGTATTTGATGATTTTCTGACAAACACAATATAACAAGGAACCACTGTGTTACTTAATCTGTTTCCTAACTTTTGATTGTAGATTAAATCCTTTGATAAAATTTGAAAATAGCAAAGTAGTGACTCCATTTGTAAATAGTCTGTAGTCACTATTTTTTTAAAAAAAGCTGTTGTAGTTAACTAGATTTGCAATATAAAGTACTTGTAGTTCATTAAAAAAAAATTAGTTTTTCTTACCACTTGTTTGGAGCGAGGCATCTTGTATTTTAGTCAGATTAAAGTGGATTGTGACCTTAGTTTTCTATATAAACATTGTTTGTCTTTTACATTTATTACCACCCCTAAATATTTGTTATAATAAATTCATGACTTACTGTATAAAATAAAATATTTTATTCTTATAAATTTATTTTGTCTGAATGGATATTTTCATTTTCCAACTATTCTTTTTACAAATGCTTTTCTAGTTTTCAAAATTCAATAAGGTAAAAACAGCAGTAGTCAGTCACTTAAGTTTTAGTAGTCAACTAATTTTACTAGAAAAAAATGGCTGATTACTACTTCAAAAATACTCCATTTTCTTCTACCCACTCTTGGCTGATGATTGGTAAAACGATTCTGAATGTTGCAAAATGATATTATTTCATTGTTGCCTACTATTATTGCACTTACCCTATATTTATGTCCTTCCATCAGCATGGTTACTTACAAAGTCTAAAAAGCCTTTTTTACAGTTTTTTTTAACTTCAATGACTGAATTTTTTTGACAGATATAGAACTCAATGAACACTTGTGCTGACCATCTGAAAAGGTTATGAGAAAAGCAGTTCAGGTAGCTGAATAACATTTCAGTTGCAATTGACATTGGGCATAAAATAAAATTCAGGTAGATTTTCTTTTTTATTTATTCTGTACTCTTTTTCCATTCTCTCCAGTCACATTTTGTCTTATGCTATTGCAAGCCAACTACTGCTTTCTGTGAGTATTGTATGATGTTGCTATGGCAACACCTCCACTTGTGTGCCAACTAATTTTCTGTTTTGTTATATGTATTTTCTAATCTATCATGCATACAAACATCATCAATGCTAACAATGGTTGCCCTAATGCGGCATTGATTCCGTGAATGGTGATGGGTGATTCTGGAAAAATTGAGTATTGATAAAACTTGACATTGTATAAAACAGCATCGATTGTAATAAGAATCGATTCCCAAATTCTAGTATCGGATGTTCTAGAATTGATATTCACACAGATAAGCTTAAAAAAAGAAATTCCAAAACTTAGCGATCAAATGGCAAAAAATTTAATTGTGAATTGTGATAACAGGGATAGATCAATATTTCTGCCTCTGATTTCGTAGTAATATATTTATTACTTTCATTTTACTATTTTAGTGACAGAGCTGCTGTGAATTTTTATAAAGGGCCTTCTCTTTTCAGGTTAATTTGTTATATTTTTAATTTAGAGCCTAATTATTTATGTTACTACTTTATTAAGTTCTATTTTTCAAGTTTGTCTGCTCTCCCCAAATCATAACTTTCTAAATCGTTCTAATTTGAACCAGTTCTTTTTTAATATTCTTTCTAAGTCATTTGGTTATGAATTAAACATTGAAACTACTTTTGCAACACTTGGTGACCACTAGTTATGAACAATAATCAAAATTTTCGGCTTTTCGCAGCTTAAACATCCATTCTTGCTTTCGAGCCATGTTATACAAGGTTCTCGTTAGTTAAGATTTATCTCTCAAGTTTGCCAATATTGTTACTGTATCAAGTGTACTAAATTGTTATTTTAATTTTCTACTGTCAAAGGACTATTAAAGAAAATACTATCCAAGAGGCTAATCTGGGAGGATGTTAATTGTTAAAGTACCTTTTCAGGGCTTGAAATTTGAGCTTTTTTCTAATAGTCTTCGTACAAACACTTGTAAATGGTGTGGAGCAAAGCTGTTTGAGAGAAATAGAAAATTATCTTTAACTCTGTTGAACATAGCCATAAATATTAACATATAGCAAAGGTCATTGAAAGAATATATAAAAAAAATTAACTAATTAATTATTAGTTTATGAAAATTGGGTTTCATCCAGTTTTTATGGTCTTTATAGTATAATTGCATTCCTTTTCCAACCTGTTTGTCACTCCAAAAATGTTATTTTTCAAAAATTGGTAAAATATCTTGGTCAAGAGGCTTCCATCTACAAAATTCACTTGGATAATTTTGAAATTTAATATTCAATGCCGACTTCTCACCCTGAATTTCAGTCCGTGCTATCGAGACTAAATAATAACTATTTTCCTATACAAGTGAGTTAGTGGCTTTTCTACAGAATATCATGTATCAGAATTCTCTTGTTGTTTAAATTTTTTTGTGCTTTATCAATAATACAAAGTACTGTTTTGTTATATGTTTGATCGTATAGTATGAATGCTAAATTTAATATATTTTTCTTTTTGCTTATAGATGTACAGAAAAAGAATTGTTGACATGTCAGTTGTTAGTCTTTCTCTGCTGATTTGATGATATTCTGTTTTAGAGGTAACTAGATTTTTAGTAGGTGAGCATCTGATAAGCAAGAATTTGACATCTTATCTATGAAATGTCATATTAACACTAAAATTATGCATTATCACTACATAGTATAAAACAAAGTCGCTTTTTCTGTCCCTATATCCCTATGTACGCTTAAATCTTTAAAACTACGCAACGGATTTTGATGCGGTTTTTTTAAATAGATAGAGTGATTCAAGAGGAAGGTTTATATGTATAATAACATCCATTAAATAGTGGAGAAATACTGTTATTTTTGAGGTTTTTAATGTGATGTCATAAATAATTTCATTTTTTCCGCTTATACATTGCAAACGCAGGCTGAACCCTACAAGATTTATCAAAATAATGTACTAATTATTGTACACATTAAAAAGGTCTACAAAAAACACAAAGAGATGAAGGTTTTCAAGGTTAACCCGAAGCAAAGCGAGGGAGGGCCGCTAGTTTATATATATAAATATTTTTAAAAGGTCATTTTGATCCCTTTGAAAATAACACTACATTTTTCATTAAGAATTATTGGAAGCTTATAAAAGTATAATATCAGTATAAGTTAAAATATAATTTATTTTAATCTTCTGACTGCCAAGCAAAAAGGCAAAATTGTAATGTTGTTTCCTCTGTATTTTCTTAAATTCTAAAAAAAAAGTTGATTTTTTAAACATGAAGTAAAAAATTTAATTATTTATATGAATATAGTCCTTGAGAGTATTAATCATTACTCAGTTTTTTAAAACCACATTATATTTGTAGAACCAGTAAACCCATGTGAGGATTTCACACTGCAGTCTAATATTTTTTAGCAATATGTAATATTTCTTAGATGCAGGTTTAAACTTCTAAAAAGAAAATTAAGGATAAAATTATCTTCAAACAACATTATCCAAGACAGAATATCATCTCATTTATTCCATTAAAGTTACAGTAAAAACTGAGCAAAGATACTAAAAGGCACGTGCAGGAAAAAAAATACTGTCGTATTTTATCCATGGCATATATAAATATGTTATTATATTTATTTTATTATATATGCCATGATTTTAACTGCATTAGGGGATGAAGCCATCCACTTTGAGAAAAAAAAAGGGAAAAATAAAAATAAATTTAATATATTGAAAATACAGTTTCGTCATTAAATGTATTATAACAAAGCATACATTTTAGGCTACTTGTGAGACACCATTGCTTCAACAGATCTATTGTTTGTTCTTTTTTTGATCATTTCAATTAGAATTTTGCTTTTTAATCATAAATATAGAACAAACTTGTGCAGAGATGTCTCTATTTATATTTCTTGTACTGCTTATTTTTTAAAATCATTTTGGAGTACAGTGTAGTGCAGTATTTTATTTTTTGGATAACACTAATTTTAAAAAAAACTTTTATTTCATTTATGAAAATAATGGTGATTTAATTTTTAATTAACTGCATTTTTTAATCAAATAACATGTTTTAATGAAATATGAATGTACTATGTCAGAAGCATGTTCAAAATTATTTCATATGGTATCTCATTTATCACTGTGCATTTTGTATTTGATTAGAAAAAAGGATGTTGACAACAGAAATAATATATAAGATTATATTAATTTAAATAATGTTTCTATTGCAGTGAAACCTACGGCTTAGAGAAGAGATATAGCAGTTCACAGCAGTGAGAAGGTTAAATGACATAGTAATTATTGTCTGAAATGTGCTTATACACTGCTCAAAACAATTAAAGGATATTGCAGTTTTAGGTGGATTTTGTATCTGGGAAACTTTTTATCTGATTGATACATGGTCGACAGACATAGTAGGTTATATGAGAATAAATTACACATGTTTGGCAGAAAAAAATGCATTTTATTGCGCATTTGTGTACAAAAGGAAAAAAACACAATTTGTGCATATGAGAAAAAAAGAATAAGAAAAGGTGTTTTCTTCAAAGAAAATCATTTTCAGTAGGGGTATGGTTTACACGGGCGGCCAGCAACGTTGAACACCTTTGAGGCATGGACTCGATGAGGCTATTAATGACGAGTTGAGGTATTCTGCCCCACTCTTCCAGAAGAGCTCTTTCCAGTTCTTGGAGAGTTTGTGGGGGTAGTTGGCGGCCAGAAACTCGTCTTCCTAGAGCGTCCCAAACGTGCTCGATTGGATTCATGTCTGGAAAACACGCTGGCCATTCCATTCGAACGATTCCTTCCTCGAAAAGGAAATCCTCCACCAGGTTTGCACGATGTGGCCTGCAGTTATCGTCCATTAAAATGAAATTATCTCCGATTGCTGCAGCGTAAGGGACTACAATAGGTCTGAGGATCTCATCCCTATATCGGCGACCAGTCAGAGCTCCATCTCGAATGATGTAGAGGTCAGTGCGCCCGTCAATGGAGATGCCACTTTACACCAACACTCCTCCACCGCCAAATCTGACACTTTTATGCACGAACGCAGGATTATTCCTACTGCCACGGTCCCTCCAGATGAAAATACGCCTATTATCCGGATGCACAGAAAAACGGGACTCGTCAGAAAACAGAATATTGCTCCATTCATTTCTCCTCCAGTTGACATGCTCGGTTGCCCACTCCCTGCGGTCGCGACGATGCCTTGATGTTAATCTAACACATACCATCGGCCGGAGAGCATACATACCTACAGCATGGAGTCGGTTTCGGACAGTCTGAGTTGAAATCGTGGTGCCTGTAGCCGAGCGAAGGTGTTGTTGGAGAAGAGTAACGTTCATGTTTCGGTGTCTCCGAGCTGTTAACGCTAAATACCGATCTTCATTGGGCGTTGTTGCCCGTCTACGACCTTGCCCTGGTCTCCGGCCTGCACATCCACTCTCCAAAAAACGGTTCCAGATCCTGGAAATGACACTTTGTGACACTCCAATGGCTTGCGCTACTTCGGCTTGAGTTTGGCCCCCTTCTAACCTACCACCAATTCTCCAAGCTTCTGAATCTGTCAAATGACTTTGCTGAGACATCGTACTCATCGAAACAAAGCAATCACTGAATGCCGATCATCCTTGTCTTCATTCTCTTTTATCCAGTTGAAAGTCAAATTTCATTCGCTGCCGCTGAAGCGACGTTTTTGACGTCGAACTCAAAATTTGCATACTCCACAGTTTGAAAACCAGAAAAATTTGCATTTGTGATTCTCTTCTTCTATTTTCGGCAAAAAAAAATTCGGTTATATCTTTATTTTATATAAAACTTCAAATATCCTTTAATTGTTTTGAGCAGTGTATATAGAAATAATTAGCTAATTGTGCTGGAAAATCTTGTTTAAACTTTGTTAAATTTTAGAAGTAAGAATGATGAAAATTATGAGTGTTTATGTGAATTTCTATTATAAAACAACATTGTACAGCAAATTAATAAAATATTTTAGTATTTCAATCATTCATTTTGTTTTTAAAAAAAATAATGTAAGATTCGTAGTATACTTACAAAAATTATTTTTGAACATTAGCAATTGTCATGCTAAAAACATTGTTTATTATAAAAATATAAAAAAATGTGTCTACTTATGCTCTTGTAAAAAGTAAATTGGCCCCGCATTTTAGATTTGAAATTAGGAACATGCTGCTAATGTACCCCTAACATACCATAAAGATATCAATGCTGTGAATTTTTCTAAGATATTTTATGAGTTTTTTAAAGTTTTATCTCAACATAACTGCAGTCAATTATAACTTATGATTTCTTTTTTTCATTTATCTCCAGCATAAATGGTTTCCCTGCACATAATGAAAACTATCTGCGAATTGGACTTTCGTGAATCATCCACAAACATATTTACTTTTAGAGAATACACCCATGTGTCCTCACTGCTACTTCAAATTTTTCACTAATTATCTTTTAACTGACTGTCCAGGCTGGAGGCATGCGTTGAATTTACTTTAATTCATCAGTACCTACTTTGACAAATCTCATTGACAATAAAACTGTTTGCTTTTTTTAAAACACAGGCAGTAGTTTTTTTCACCCACATAACATTCCTTTTTAAGCTTTGTTTTTATTTTTTAATTAAATTTATTTTTTAATTACATTTATTTTTTAGCATAACTTTCTGAGGATGGTCTAACATTTACTTTTAATCTTTACTTTGATGCGGCATGTCCCTAAAAAGAATTTGTGCCGTTAAATCTTAAAACCAACCCTGACCAATCAACCTGAATATTTTTCAATTGGCAAAATGTATATACTATATGAATATAAATGAGTATATATTATAATGAGTATATGTTATTTTCTATTAAAAAAAGATAAAATTAACAATGAAGATATAATTGTCAGATACTTTTTCTTAGTGTCATTAAAATATAAATTAATTTTCTTTCACTTTGGCTCCAGGTTTCAATATTTCAGGTACATATTGAAGTGTACCAGGTTTCAGGGTGATGAAAATTTTGTTTGTTGTATTTGTGTGAGTACAACCAGAGATGTACGCAACTGAACTATGTAGTAACAATAAATAATCATCTTATCAAACCTCCTCGTCTCCCCCTCAAAAAAATTCCTTTGCTCCATTTTCATCTCAAAAAGTTTTAAAATCTTGAAAACTCTTGAACATTTTATTAAATATTTTTTTAGGTATTTATAATTATTATTTTTTGTAATTGTAAATATTCCTCTATATTCCTTCCCCAGTAAGAGATAGCTGATCGGTTAGGGAAAGGTAGTGACTTAGATTCATTCATGGGAGGCAAAGAAGTGACAATTTGTGAGATAGGAGAAAATCAGAGAGAAAAAATGTACAAAATTTGCATGATATAATTAAAAGATGATCCCAAAACAGAAAACTATTTTTGTTACATTACATGCTGAAAATGAGCCTTCTCATGTGATATGTGAGATAATACAAAGAAATGACTGATGTTTTATTCCTGTTTTAAGAGATTTTTTTAAATGACACGAATATTTAAGGAGTAAACTTCCTTGAAATGTATCATTTTACTAAAAAAGCAATTGAAAGTTTTCCTAAAATTAATTACATATTTCTATATGAAAATTTTATTTCTCTCCGTATTTATATTTATGTCTATTGCTTCATATATATTTACAACTAACAACAAAAAATAAAAGAAGTAAATGGAAGAAAATAATTTTTTTTCTTATGTTGTATAAGAAATGTTTGTTCATCCATTATTTGAATATTTTAAGGCAAAACTGTCTTTACAGCCGCTATGTGGTTCCCCTGTTCAAATAAATATATAAAATTACTGTTTCTTGATTCTGAATCACAAGTAACATATGATTGTGGAATAGGGGTATTTTCTCTTTATAGTTAAGAAATGTTCAAATATTTCTTTGTTATAGGTTTGTTTAATATCTGCAATAAGAAATACACTGTTGGAAAGTGTAATTGTGGTTCAATAACATGCAAAAACAAAATTTATTGTTTGTAGTTAAAAAAACCTTATCGTAATGCTGAAGTGCAAACATATATTCAATTGAGTTTGAGTGAACAAAAAACATAATTTGTGTCAGGCAATAAATAAAAAGATTCCTTTTTTTCAAAATAATGTTCTATCTTATAATAAAAGTAAAAAAAAGAGTCAAATTTGATTGCTGGTATACATTGTGGAAAATGATTTTTCTGAAAAGAAAATTTGTAATTTCATGGCAAATGAATATCTTCTCCCCTTCTGGCGTTAAGTAAACATGCACCTATTTTTGTGCAAAAACTACTTTTTGTTTCATTGAAGGTTAGCAAATTAACTATGATTGCACTTGTCAGTAGTAGCTATGTTTTCATGGCTGTGGTAAATGAATATAGGTTTTAATCTAGGTTAGAAAATTATTTAAAGTCTGTTTCATTCATTAATTTTAATTTCTCGTCAGAAGCTCTTTTCCTGTGAAATATGTTTTTGATGAATTGTAAAATATGATAGATTAACAATTGTATTTATTGCAGATTCATATATCTATAAAAGTAGTTAAAAAGAAAAGGTTCTTTGCATATCCATTACATCACACAAAGCGGACAACAGTATTTAAAGTGTGAAATATGGAACAAAACATTTCTTTACAAGAACATTTTGGTGAAGCAGCTTCTGACTCACAACAAGGAAAATCATTTGTTTGTAAGATATGCAAAAAAAATTATCTCAAAAGAGCTATTTAAACAAACATTTGTTAGTTCATACAGGTGAGAAAATTTTTGCATGTGACATATGTAACAAGAAATTTTCTGATAAGAGTAGTTTAAAAACTCATCTGCTAAGTCATACAGGTGAGAAACCTTTTGAGTGTGAGATATGTAATAAGAAATTCTCTCAAAAGAGTAATTTGAAAACACATATTTTATTTCATACTGGTGAGAAACCATTTGTATGTAAGATATGCAACAAGAAATGCTCTGAAATGGGTGATTTAAGAAAACATTTTTTAGTTCATACTGGTGAGAAACCTTTTGAATGTGAGGTATGCAACAAGAAATTCTCTCGAAAGAGTTATTTAAATGAACATTTGATAGTTCATACTGGTGAGAAATCTTTTGTGTGTGAGACATGCAACAAGAAATTTTCTCGAAATTCTGATTTAACCAAACATTTATTAGTTCATACTGGTGAGGAACCTTTTACATGTGAGATATGCAATAAGAAATTTCTTGTCAAGAGTAGTTTGAAAAGTCATCTGCTATATCATACTGGTGAGAAACCTTTTGAGTGTGACGTATGCAACAAGAAATTCTCTCACAGGAGTAATCTAAGTGGACATTTGTTAATTCATACTGGTGAAAAACCATTTGTATGTGAGATATGCAGCAAGAAATTCTCTCAAAAGTGTCATTTAAGCAGACATTTGTTAGTTCATACTGGTGAAAAAAATTTTGCATGTGAGATATGCAACAAGAAATTTTCTCAAAATTCTGATTTAACCAAACATTTATTAGTTCATACTGGTGAGAAACCTTTTGTATGTGAGATTTGTAACAAGAAATTCTCTAGAAAGAGTAATTTAAGTGAACATTTGTTAGTTCATACTGGTGAGATAGCTTTTGTATGTGAGATATGCAACAAGAAATTTTCTCGATATTCTGATTTAAAAAAACATTTATTAGTTCATACTGGTGAGAAACCTTTTGTATGTGAGATATGCAACAAGAAATTTCTTGTCAAGAGTAATTTGAAAACTCATCTGCTATATCATACTGGTGAGAAACCTTTTGAGTGTGAGCTATGCAACAAGAAATTCTTTCAAAAGATTCATCTAAGTGATCATTTGTTAGTTCATACTGGTGAAAAACCGTTTGTATGTGAGATATGCAGCAAGAAATTCTCTCAAAAGTGTCATTTAAGCACACATTTCTTAGTTCATACTGGTGAGAAAAATTTTGCATGTGAGATATGCAACAAGAAATTTTCTCGAAATTATGATTTAACCAAACATTTATTAGTTCATACTGGTGAGAAACCTTTTGTATGTGAGATATGCAACAAAAAATTCTCTAGAAAGAGTAATTTAAGTGAACATTTGTTAGTTCATACGGGTGAGAAAGCTTTTGTATGTGAGATATGTAACAAGAAATTTTCTCGAAATTCTGATTTAAACAAACATTTATTAGTTCATACTGGTGAGAAACCTTTTGTATGTGAGATATGCAACAAGAAATTCTCTGTAAAGTGTAATTTAAGCAAACACTTATTAGTTCATACTGGTTATGAAAATTTTGCATGAGAGATATGTAACAAGAAATTTTCTCGAAAGAGTAATTTAAGTGAACATTTGTTAGTTCATACTGGTGAGAAACCTTTCACATGTGAGACATGCTACAAGAAATTCTCTCAAAAGGGTAGATTAAACAGACATTTATTAGTTCATAAAACCATTTGTATATGAGATATGCAACAAGAAATTCTCACAAAAGAGTGTATTAAAAGGCATCTTTTAAATCATACTGTTAATAAACCATTTGTTTGTGTGATATGCAAAAATATTCCTCTCTGAAAAGTAATTTTAAGTATCATCTCTTAAATCATATTGGAACCTTTTGTTTTTGATACATGTAATAAAAAATTTTCACAAAAGTGTAATAAATTAAGTATTCTATTATGCTCTCATAATATGACGTTCAATGTCAACTAATATCAGTACTTCTTTGTTTATATAAGGACCTTGATAATATATAATAAATTAATCTTATGAGAGTGTGATTTCTATTAAAACATTATAAACAACAAAATGGAACAGAGGTTAATGAAAAAATATTTATATTTTTATCGTTGTAATGATATGTCATATATTCCATTTTGTAATATTTGATGTTTTATTTATATATATATATTATATTAAATACTTTCAAAGTATATGTTGTAGGCTAATTGAGAAATCTGGCTTTTTGCAAAGAGTCAGGATAGTTGGAGAATTCTCTCCCTTTTTCCAATAAGTCTCATATTTCTCAGGCTTATCGCAAATATCCTAGATATATTGTATATATCCATTTATTACTCAATCAGCCTGAAATTTTTGTAGGCTTATTGCACAGAGCCTTGATAGCGTTAGGCCATTGAATTAAATCAGCAAATAACCACTTGTTTCAGGCTTATTGCAATGAGTCTATGCAGATTTAGGCTAATTAGTAAATGACTGACTCTTTGTCCAAATATTGTGTTGTATCTGACCTGAACATGAAAATTGCATTTGAAGTCTAAAGCGAACCGAACAAAGAAAAGTTCAGTTGAACCGTAGTAAATATGAACATGACAAAATAATTTCTATCGACTTGTAACCAGCACGAACCTGAAAATTGCATTTGACCATCTGACCACCCTAGCCTAATAAAAAAGTTCCAGGAAGCCACAAACTGATCCAAACATGACAAAATAATTTCCCTCAACATGCAATCTGACCTGAATCTGAAAATTCTCTATCAAGTCAACCAAACCAAACCTGACAAAAAATTCCATCAAACTGCAAAACAATCTGAAAGCGACAGAATTATTTCTGTTGATGTGTATCATAATCTGAATCTGAAAAATCCATTTGATGCCAACAAAATCGATAAAAAAATTTAATCGTACTGCAAACTGATTTGAACATGACAAAATAAGTTCCATTGACATACAACATGACATGAACCATAAAATTCCATTTGATGTGAAACGCTGAACATGACAAAAATAATTCTGTTGAGTTGCACTCAATCTGAATGCTACAGAATAATTTCTGTTGACATGCAACCTAATCTGAACCACCATAATTCAACCTCGACACAAAATGCTCCAACCTGAACACTAAATGAACAGAAATTGATTAATCTTTTAATACTATTTTGAAAAGTAGTCTACAATTACATGACAAACACCAAATTTATATTTTATGTTGAAAATGGACTTTGATATTCAAATATAGCAAATCTTTCAGTAGCGGACATCTTTGTATCGGTTCAGGTTGTTACTAATTTACGTTTATTTGGTCAGGGGGATTGTAATTTTTTTCTCCACATCAGGTTCTTTCTGAATGTTTCTTACAGGTCAGATTTAAGTTTTTGCAAGTCAAGTTCTTGGAATTTTCACAAACAAATTAATAAAAACAGGCAGAACGATGTTTCAGATAAATTGAGTTTATTTTCTTCAGATTTGAAACCTTTTTCGTATATATTAAAAGATAATTTTTTAATTATTAAAAATCATATTTTTTAATTTTCAATAAATATTAAGTGGATTGCCTGAATCATTAATCTACTGCTACTAATTTTGTAAAAAGATAATAGAAAAGTTTTTTTACCTAATATTTAAACAAACTTAGTTTTATTTCAATTCAGGTTCCGGGTCAGGTTGAAATGTATAGAATTTGTTTTAGGATTGCGTATTGAAGAAAAATATTTTGATGTCTTCGGTTTGATGCCATTGACTTAATAGGAATTTTTTTGGTTTTGATTGAAATACAACGCCACCCACACATTATTCTAGAGATGAATCAGTTTGCTCTTTAGATCTGTTTACTATTCGGGAGTAAAAACAAATTAGGGAATTGAAAAGTATTTTCTAAATAGAGATATCCACTATTGGGGATGTATTACATTGCATAAATCACATAAAAATTATTTTGAACTTCCTTTTGAAAAAAATTAAACTCAATCTGACCTGCAGGAGTCGAAACCTTAAATAAAACTCACTTGAACTTGAAAAAATTAAAATCAAACATATCTGAAAACACAGCACCAACAGCATTGGACCAGAGCCGCAAGTCAGGTCAGTTTCCAGTAAAATCTGTTTATCTGATGTGACGAAGGACTGTTATCTAGGTTATTTCAGTATGCCCAAAGTATTGAAATTATGCATAACTTTGTATTAAAAATTGGAGTCCGAATTTCAAATGTTTATAAAAAGCATAGAAGAAAACTGTTTTATTGACAGATTTTATTTGCACATGGGAGAGTTTAAGGTTAGTTCATTTTCATTTTTAGGTCCTATTTTTTGCAAAACCTCTGTATAGAAGAATCAATAAAATCTCCAGATAAGGTAGTATTTTAATCTTTTCTCAGAATACATAGAAAAGATGGTTTGCTAATACAAATAATTATAAAAGACATGCAATAAATTTTTTGTTTTAATGAAATCTTCACTTAAGAAGAATTTTAATGTTTTCCCAGCCTTATGTAGAGAAGATGGGTTGTTGAATAAAAATAATTATAAAGCATATATAACTCATATGCAATTTTTATTGGTAATAAAAAAAATTTATTCATGTTTTTTAGATATTTTTATTAGAAATCCATGTTTTCTGACAGTGGGAATGATGCTGGATTTTTTAATTCCAATTTTACAAAATTAGTATTTATAATTATCTCAAGATGTTGACAAAACATTAAAATACTGCCTTATCTGCAGATTTCATTATTGCTGAAATTTACATGTATGTTTTATAATAATTTTCATTTAGCAACCCATTATGTTTACGTGATGCTGGGAAAAAGCATGATAAAAATTATCATCAGATACCATTGAAATAGCATTTTTCTTACATAGTTATATAATTATTTTCACGCAGCATTTCTTCTTTCTTATGTAATACTAGGAAATCAGTAAAAGCCTACCTTATCTGCAGATTTTATTAATTCTTCGGCACAGGGAATTTCTCAAAAATATACCCTTAAAATAAAACTGAAGGATATTCATTAATCTTAGACTCTCAATAACATAAATGCAATATACCAATAAGACAGTTTTCTTATACCTTTTTTATAAGCATTTTAAATTGATGTTCCTATTTATATTAAAATTATGCATAATCATTAACTACCTTGGACGTATTGCAGTAAATCTGGATTAGAATCCTGTATCATGTTAGATATTCGTTTGGGGTCATGTTGACTTTTACTTTTTAGCACTATTTTGTGGTATTGAGTTTAATAGATTAGAATTCGGGTTAGGTTTTGACTTGTGGGATGGGGTTGAGTTGACGTGAATTTTCAAATAAAAGCTTAAGTATGTTTTTCTGAGGTGAAAAATGTATAGAAAATATAACATGCATAATGGACAATGCGCAGTGGTGAACATATATTTTTAGCAAACACTTTTCAATATCTAACTCGTACGTATTTGTAAGCTTTTACCTGTGAATAATAAAAACCTTTAAATAGCGAACTGATTCAAGAGTAGAATCATGTATATGTGGGGTTGTATCTGACCTGAAATCGAAAAATCCATTTTGAAGTAAACATGCAACCTAATGTGAATACGTCAAAATAATTTTGTCTGCCCGCAACACTGCCGAAACACAAAACACTTACATTCAAACACAAAATAAAATTAAAATAATAATAGTTTGTTTAAAAAGTATTAAAGAAAACCTTTTCATTAAATATTTACTAAATTGTAGCATTAGATTAATGCTACAGGGGATCCACTTAATCATTTGATGAAAATTGGAAAATATATTTTTTAATAATTAAAATGTATTGATTAATATATAAGAATAATTTTAAAACATTAATTATAGCAGACGTATTAAAAACTTAATGCATAAATTTAATTTTTCTGAAACATTGTTCTGCTTATTTTCCTTAATTTGTTTGTGAAAATCCCAATGTCCAAAATTAAAAACAGAAATTGGACCCGCAAGAAACATTCTAGAGCAAACCTCACTAACAGAAATAAAATTAGTTTCAGCCCAACCAGAAAAATGAAAATTAGGGATAAACCAAACCAATGCAGAGACATTTGGTATTTAGAGCCTTTATTATATTTGAATATTATAGAATAGAGATATGTCTATTTTTCAATAAAACAGATAAAATTGGTATTAGCGATATAATTATAGACTACTTTTCATAAGAGTATTAAAAAATGATTTAATTTCTTTTTATTTAGTGTTCGGTTGAGGTTAAAATTTCTCAGGTTCAGGTCAGTTGCTTGTCAATGGAATTTTATATGTCTTGTTTGGATAGGATTATGGTTCGCTAGAATTTTTTTTTGTTTGGGTTGGGTTATGTGTTGACAGAAATTAATTTGCCATGTTCAGATCACTTGCAGTTTGATAAAACTTTTTTGTCAGGTTTGAGTCAGGTTGACTTCAGATGGATTTCTCAGGTTCAGGTCTGGTAGCATTTCTGCAGAAATTATTTTGTCATATTAGGATCTGGTGCAGTTCGATGGAATGTTTCTTTGTCGGGTTACTTTAAATAGAGTTTCAGGTTTAGATGTGGTACAACACGATATTTGGACAAATAATTTGTAAATTTTCATTTATCCTAACGCTATCTAGGCTCTTTGTAGTAAGCCGTAAAAATATCAGGTTGATTGCGAAATATATGAACATATTCCAACTAGCCTAACACTCTCTAGGCTATTTGTAATAAGCCTGAAAAACATCAGGCTAAGTGGAAAAAGGACAATGAATCACTAATTAGCCTTGCTATTTTTAAGAGCCTGATTTCTCAATAGCCTACGACATATATATTAAATTTTTAAATATTGAAAAAATTGCTTATGCATTTGACACATTGATTGTTATTTCATACAGTAATAAGTTGGATGAGGTTTTAAAATGTAAGTAAAAGTTGGTTTTGAAAGTGTTTTAAAAGTTTTCTTTTCTCGTTCAAGCTAATTTTATTATAATATGATCACTACTAAAATGTGTGATTAAATTTAAAGTTCCTTATTTTCAAGTTGTGGCAGCATTTATATTCAAGCATTTATGCTCAGGTTTAAATAAAAAAAATATATATGCAGTACAATAATAGCTACTCTGCAGATTTGTATTGAGTTAGTGAAATGATATTTGTACCTTTCTTAACCTTCCATCCAATGACAATGGATGGGAGTTTAAGAAGGAAATATAAACACTGAACAACATGCTCAATTTTTGTTTTTTATGTTAGTAATCTTGTATTTGCACTCAATGTAAATTAGAAAGAAGTAGAATTCCTTGGAAAAAGACCCTGTATTTAGTACTTATGATGTAAATGTTTAAGCTTTGTATCATAATTAATATTTAATAAAAAAACTTTTTTGTTCTCATAGATATGACATTTTTATGTATGTACTCATTGTTAATCACAACTGCCTTGAATTCTTTAAACACTTGTTTCAGCACTTTTTATGTCACTTATATTCTTAGTTATAAAAATTATGTCATTTGTTTGAATACCTTTTTTTCTCTACATTTAAAGGTATTAAAACTCTATTGTTCAACATATAAATATTTTTTTTCATCCCTAGACGTCTATTTTACATATTTTGTTTTATATATTTGACATTGTAATCAATACTATGTCTAATTGGCAATCTCTCTGCTGGGATCAATGTTTGTCCTGGATTTTACTGTGCAATAAACGTTAATCCTTTGGTGCTTAATACCAAATGATGAATGGTATTTCAGACTTTGAGGCATTTTTTTCTTTTACATTAAAAATATAAATACTTTCAAGTTTTATTTTGCAATTCTTATTGATAGATGTTTATTTAACTTTATTTACTATTGATGGAAGTCTGGAGCTTTTTTCAAAGTGGTGTACAATGTATTTTTTTAAGAGGAAGTGTAATTAAGTGCTGATCTGAAATGAAGTGTATTGTCCATGAAATGTGTTGAAGAGTAATTTCAGTAGTTCTTTAAAACTACACATCTATGTGTGCAAGATCTTCAGTCTTGGAGATTTTTTTTTAATTTAGTAACTTTGCACCTACCCAATATAACTTAGAAAGAAGTAGATTTCCTTCGAAAAAGATCCTATATTTTGTGCATTTGATGCAATTATGTAAGCGTTGTATAGCTGCTATCTGTCTTTTTTAAGTCTTGGAGAATTTCTTGATTGTGAAAAATCAAATATAATTAAATTTTGTATCAGAAAATTAAATTCAGAAGTGGTAAATCTTTACTTTACTAAAATTTTTAATAATATTGCTTTAACCTTTTTATTGCACCTTTAACCTTTTGATTACAAGATTATTACACTATACATTCCAGCAACTTTTATTTTTCTTATTCCATATGTACCACTCTTTGAAAAAAATCTCTCCCATTTACTTATATTACGATATTTTCAAGAGATATCTGCCACAGAATACTTGAAATTTGGTAAATTGTAGAACGATTTAATTTAAAAATAGTCACCAGTCCTGATTCGTAATCAAAAGGTTAAATGATATAACTATCTTACAGGTATTTATATAAACGAGGGGCTTTATATATAAGGTATTTATATAAACTGTACTTATATAGTTTTATTTCTTACTTTTATTTTTTTCAATTTTTATAGCAGTATGAAATACATTTTACTTGTATGTATAGTGTAACCGAAGCTGGTCAAACCCTTGACTACATCCAGGTACAGTGCATGTATATAGTTGAAAGTAGGAAAATTTCATACAATGTTTGAACATCAATACCATTATTTCCGTTTTAGTTCAACTATTCAAAATAATAAACAAACGAGTGTAAGATTTCTGCACACTGTCAGTTCAGTTTTTGTAAGTTTTATACTTTGAAAAATATATGAATGTTGATTGATATTTTTTTAAATAAAAACATTTTAGTGAAATTACATAATTAAATAGAAACAAATTAACAAAATCAGTCCTTTGCAATTACATTTTCATTTGCCTGTGACAATATAACAAACATAAAATCATACCTCCATTTAATCATTAAATTTAAGACATCAATTAAATTGTGAATATATTCATTACTTTGTTTAATTTTAATGCCTACATAAAATAGAAATATAAAATAAATGTTTATTCAAGGTTGGATTGGCCAACAGATGTGTAATTGAGTCGTCCTTTTATTATTTTACTTTTAAATTTTAAGACCAATTTTAAATAAATAAAGTTTTAACAATATCTTGTTTAACTCTCTGACAACCAAGAGCAAAATTTTCTTGTACCCTCAAAAGACAACAAACGGCCCAAATACCAGCGATAAATCCCTTCCCCCATTTCATTCTTTTTAGCCGAAGTCAGTGGGTGGGATTTCTTTACAGAAGTCCACCGCCTTTCTTGAGAGGGAAATTGAGAAAGGTATTCTTTCCCGTGCAGGGGAAAATCACCATCCGTCACTGTTATCAAAATATATAGTAGTTAATTGAGGATACAAGTTTTAAAAAGAACCTAAAAATAACATAAGAAAAAAAATTAAATGTTTTAATGTGACCCTTCTATACACACACACACACAAAAAAAAATCAAAACATGTCTAAAGCTTTGATACGTATGTATGCAATATTTTTTTTTCTTTCTTTTATCAAAATATATAGTTTTGTTTATCACAAATAATGGGAACTTGCTAAATGATAATTAGATGCGTTGAATTTACACTGCATGAGATCTGTCGACTTTGAAAAAGAAAAAAAAATGTAATAGAGAAAAAAAATGAAAGAAAAAAGCAAAGAAATCTTATTTATCTCTATATTTAGAGTAGATATATTAATTTTAAGCATATTAAAAATATTAATTTTAAACATGAATCATATCACAATTAATGTTGAAAAAAGTTTACGAAATTTACATGTTGATCTTTTTTTTATTTGATACATTTATAGTAATTACTTTCTCGTTTTTGCTATGAAAATTCACATTTTTATTGATGCCAGTTTCATTGATGAAAACATTTATATTTTGGAAATTTAATTCAAAATTTTGAATCTGGTCGAATAAGGTCTTTAAAAAAATTATATGGTCAAATTTATAAAAAAGTATTTAAATTTTGTCCAGCTTTGTTTTAAAATGGATGTAAATTTTGTTCGAAAAAGTACTTTTAACGGCGTGTAAACATCATTATATTCATATTAAAAATATGTTTATTTTTATTTTCATTGAGAAAATGACATCAACAAAGATATAATAATCCTTATTACCATCTCACCATTAAAAATACAATAAAATTGTTTCCTCAATTTTAATTCTTTAAAATATTATCTTTAATAAAAATTTGGAACTCATTATTAATGTTGAAAATAATTTTTTTTTTTTTTTTTTTTTTTTTTTTAGAAATATTTTATTAAAGCTTTTTTCTTGCAAGTGATAGATATTTCTTTCGAATAGCAAATCGTCATATTCTCCACGTATATTCATTGAATTTCCAAAGAGTGCATGTATATAAAATACATACATACAATCATATCCTAATAATATTATAAATCTGATTGTGTGCAAATGTTAGGCTGAAGCCAGCGTCAAAATGAAGCATTTAATTATCCTGTATCTTTGCATATAAGTTGATTATAACCCTCAAATGAACATAGAATGGTTTTTGTTTATTTTATTTCAATATTTTTCTTAATAATTCAATATTTTCATAGAGAATAAATGGACATTTTTTTGTATATTTTAAAATGGTTGGTTTGGCTCAAAGGGCCCGGTTTTGCAGCTTTTTTTAAAATGGTTAAATTTATTTTACCGTTGCTAATACTTTATCGTTGCCAATATAAAATAAAACCCCTGAGTAATAATTTTTAATCAACAATTTATTTTCAAGTGAAAAATTTCCACATGAAAAATGAAAAGGAAATGAATTATTTAAGAATTAAACAGAATATGAAATGATGTCATATTAAAAACAAAATGTGCGTTTTCAAATCTTTGATAATAATACAAAGTGCATAAATACGAGTAAGTATGGAAAACAAGCGAATATGATGTCATATATAGAAAAATAAAACAGATTTGTTTTGATGTTGAAATAAAATGATCTTGGGTTATCAAATTATTTGTGATTAAATTCTTTTTTTTTTTTCTTTTTCTTTTTGACATGAAAGGAATTATTTTAAATGTACGTAATATATGTATTTTAAATGTATGTGTTGTAAATTTAAGTTCAGTGTTTTAAATGAAATGAGTGAAAGTTTTATATTTTTAATGAGTTCAATACGAATGATGGGATAGGTTGGCGATTTATCGTCTGCACACGGCTAACATAAAGATACCATATTTTTAATTTAAATTTTAAAAAGTAAAAAAAAAAAATTAAAAAAAATATTGGATGGCATATGTCAATGATATGCATCGCAAAATTATCCGTATCGAAAATCAGAAAATCTTAATAAAAATAACTATAATTTTTAAAAGAAAGTTGCTTTTCTCATAAAAGCTAAAGATTTAATATGATTGTGTCGAAGTAACAGCATTTTTCCTCTATCATTTTCCCACAATCGAAACACATTTGTAAATCGTCGTTTCGAACCGGAATTTAATTTTACATTTCTTTTAGTTTTAAAATAGGAAAAACTTTGTTGTCGTTTTTAAATATAGCTTTTTTTAAAGTTGTTTCATAATAGATTTTTGTAAAGTCTTGTAGGATATGAAAAATTGCATAGATTTTAAAGCAATGTTTAAGTAAAATTACAATATTTTTTAAACTTAAAAAACAACAATGTTATCGAAAAGAAAATCGATTTTACCAACGAATTCGCGTGATGCAAAAGCAAAGAAGAAATCAAAAAGTAATGAATCTTCTTCCAGCCGAATTGTGTAAACTTGAACAAGCCGATCGTGCCAATTCATAACATTATAAACGTGAAAGCGCGTTCTATATAGTAGAATTTTTTTACATATAGGTAGAAAATTTCCGAGTATAACAAGGTTAGGGGTCTGTAATTAAGTCCATAGTCAATTTGCTTTTTTTTTTTTTTTTTTTTTTTTATCAAGTGAAATTTGGCGCAAAATTAAATACATTGTTGTAACCAGATTTGTTTTTTGCGTGGTAAACACTTAATGGTATTTTAGACGATCATTTCCCCGCTCACCTTTGATGTCAACTATGACTGTAAAGCATATTAAAAACTATTAGCCGATAATTTTCTAATTTTCTTATTGCTTCATGATGGTTCATACTTTAAACCTGAAACGGTCATGCCATTGTCGTTCAATTTTTATTCCTAATCCTAACCCTAATCGTAACCTATCCTAATCCTGATAATAACTTTAAAGAATTTTCCTTGACACGAATATGTAAATTAAATCAATATCCATAAATGGAATGAATGGAAAATAGAATAAATTGAAATGGAAAAATAAAATAACAAGAAAGTACATTTATTCGACACCTAACCCTAGAGAAAGCGTAAAAAATTTCAAGCGCATGAAATAAGTTAAAATAATCCTATATATACTAACAAAAATATGTAAGTTTATATAATCAGATTTGTGTCGTCGGTATTTATTTGCTAATAGTGTTCTTGACGCGATAGAGAAAATATCGAGGTTAAATTGGGCAGAATTTAAAGTACTTTCTAGCAACCTTTATTTACATTTTAGAATCGCATCAGATTGTTATATCTGTGAAATATCTATGAAATATCTATCAATGTATAAAATCCACAAGCAGTTTGTTCACTATTTACACCACTTAGCGTGAAACACTTAATTTAATATATACATAAACAAGATAATGTAGTAAGAAACATATAATATATGTCTAATATACAATATAATAATGCCCATTTAGCAATGCACACATATACAAATTGTACACCAAATACCATCTAAAATGCACTGTTGTATAGAAGAATTCTGCCAGTGTTGTTTTTCGTTTTACGAAAAGGAATTCCTCGATTTTCACGATTTTACTGGGTCCTCCTTTTTTCATTAGTTGTAGTTTCATTTTCGCGATTGTATATATTATTTGGCATGAAATTTCACTTTTTTAAGACTGGGTTATGTCAAGGCCCCTATAGTAAAGAAATACCGTATGGTCTCCTATAAAATGTGATAAAGCTTTGGTTAATTATATATGTTGTTAATTATCAAGTGAAATGTTTTGCTAAATTAATGCATTTATTCTTTTTTAATGTTACGTGAACGAAGTCACGGGTAACAGCTAGTTTTAGTATATAGAATAAAACCTGAGATGGTGTGTCAAATTTCAAGAAAAAATTATTTTAGACAGGTTTTCTTCTTAAAATGCACTCCATAACCGTATTGTGTTCTTTTTGAAAATACCATATAAGTTTTCCTTTTAAGGCAGGAATACGTTGTATATGTGTTTTTGTTACACATATAATTACGTTTTCAAAGCTTTATTTTATAACGTTTTGTGTGAAAAAGTGAATGGTTGATATTTGTTTTGTCCCTTCAATCACAGAATAGTTTTAAAATTTTCGTATTTTGCAAATGTACATTGCAAGGATAATTTTGAACTGCGTAGCAAAATACTTTGTAACGATAAAAAAAAACACTTTTCTAAATTTAATCTTTTTAACACAATAAAAATATTACAACTTCAGTATATTTCTTTTCTCATATAAACGTTTAAATTTGTCTAGAGGATTTTAATTATGCAGGAGGAAATTACCATGTGTAAATATATTATTTATTGTACATATTATATTAATTATATATTCTATATTATATTAAATATATTATAAATTATATTAAGTATCAATGTTATTAAATATATTTATTGTATTAACATCCTCCGTTTTGACTATTTGGCTACTTCATAAAAGTACTGAATGTAGTTTTAATTTTATTTTAACGGATTTTTTTAATATTTTAAGAATTTTCAATCTTTGGAATGTATTATTCATCGGTTCAGACAAATATTTTTTTAATAGATTACTTAACCACTATAGTATTTTATGTATTATGAAAAATGTCAGAATATGGTATCATATTGTGGCGGTTAATTCTGCATTGCATTTTAATGGCGTTATAGGATTAAAAACTGAAATAATTTTGTTTTGTCACTTAGTTATATTCTATTATAAGATAAATGTAGATCCTAAATAATTTAAAGACAAGATTTCTCAACATTGGGCAATTTAAGTGCATTACTAAAAAACTATATATATATTCTAAATTTCTCAAAATCACTGTGTTAGAGATTGTTCTAATTAAAAGAAGTTTTACATTTTCTTGAAGGAAGCTCTTTATAAAGTCGTAAGCCAGAAAACAATATATAATATCTTTATAATCATTAAATGTGCATTACATCCTATACGAAATTGTTCCAATAGAATAAAACAATTATTTTTTATGAGATTTTTTTTATTTTTATTTTTTTATGCGTAATATTTTAAAATAGCACCTTCTTTTTCCTTCCAAATTATCAAAAATTATATTTTCTTTTGAAAATTAATTTCAGTAAAATTTAATTAATTTATAGCTCACTTAATGCATATTTGAAAACACTGACAATCTTCACGTAAGCAGCTCCCACATAAAAATTTCAACTATCAATTTACAGATTCATAAAACATATATATATATATGATAGATTTAGTAATTTTGTACGTTCAGTTATGACATGTTAACACAGCACACACATTAAGACGTTTGAAACATGTATTTGACTTTAGCAGAAAATTAACAGATTAAATTATTCTTCTTCCGTAAAAATCTTTGTTAACGAACAGTGCAAGAATATTGTAGTCCAGCAATAGGTATTTAGAAATGACTTCCTGTCTTGCACACTGCGTGTGGTCAAATCGGCAGACATAAAACAAGGTCGTTGATAAAAGAAGAAAGTGAAAATAAACAAGACGCCCTGAGCATTTCTCCGTACAAAGTTAGGGAGATCAAGTACGTTTTCTTATCGAAATGTGCGGGAAAATATTACACCTCTTGGGTTTTATTTGAAGCAGGATTCGTGAAAAGAAAAACATGAACATTTGTGCTTGATCTCTTAAAATATCTCATAAATGAATAATTACAATATTTATAAACTTAAGAGAATACGAATTCATAAAATATCGTATTTCTCAATTTGTTATGTTAAAGAATATTTTAATAGTAACAATCAAAGAAAGAAGTCCACTCCAACTTCTTACAATTATGAAAAAGATAGTATATAATAAATGTTTCTAATTATTAATAATTCAATTTTTAATAATAATAAATTATTATTAATTATTTTATTATTATGTATTAAAAGAACTGTAATGATTACAATGACTATTTAAAATACAAATTATAATGTAATACCCAAAACTCATAAACTGACATTTTATGCATTTTATGAACTTTTATGAATGTTATTATGCAGATAACTGACTGTTACAAATTAGAGATGAGTTTGGGCCCTTTTTTTTCGGAACCCGAGCCCGAAAAAATACTGTGACAATAGAGACGGATACCTATGAAAGTATGAAGTAGAAAATTGTTGCTAACATTTTAAAATTGTTTCAAGTATAATTTTCTCATTTAGAAGTCTCTCCTTACATTAAAATATGTATTTACCCAAAATATTCCCTCACTAAAACGTTTCGTGAATTTCATGACTAAGAAAAAACTGTTTAAAATAGCAAATTTGCTATTTATATCCAACCGCTAGCAGAAATCTGCAAATGTCGCAATTATTTTCTTTAAAAAATAATTTTTGTTTCACAAGTAATAGCATAAATGCATGTGTTCATTTTCTGGTGATTCTGGTCAGAGTCAGAGCAATTCCAGTTAGTGCCCCCGCACTAGGCCCCATGAGTTAGAATAGGCACTAACACTTATCACTACTCATGTACCGATGATCTGTAGATAAATTAACGAGGGATTTTGGTACAGGAATATAATAGTGTGGTGTCCTGGGAAAAAATCAAACAAATGTTATTAATGCTAATGTAACAATTTTAAAGTTATGCATGAACATGCGTAATAAAGATTAATCTAGAGATATTTAGCTACCCAATTTCCCATGCGCGCCATTCAATTCTAGAGGAACCAGGTGTTTCTTTTTCCTAAAATTTAATAAAGCATAGTGCATATAATTTGACACTCATTGAAAACGTATCCTTATATATATATATGGGTCATTCTAAGAAAATAGAAATTTTGGTTTTAAAAAGAATATTATATTCTATTATTTTAATTTCTGATTTTTAGCTTAAATTATG
Organism: Maratus michaelseni; assembly: GCA_963931845.1. NCBI lineage: Eukaryota > Metazoa > Arthropoda > Arachnida > Araneae > Salticidae > Maratus > Maratus michaelseni. Next base: position 308,377,906 of record OZ007598.1, on the reverse strand, counting down.
TTATATATTATAATTATGGAATTTTCTTATAAGGAATAGAAATGATTTTTTTTTAATTCTAAAATTGACATTACTATGTCCCTGAAATATTAGTTCCAAAACGCCTTCATAACGACCATGATAATGGCATTTTCAAAGTCATGCCTATTTTAGAATGTCAATTTTATATTAAAAAAATTAATTTTTAATGGAAAAATCTACTTACACATACAAAGAATGCCCCTTAAATTAAAACTTACATCATTAATTAATTTATATAGAATTATAGACAAGAAAAAAAAGAACAGGTATTTATTACATTAATACACACAAAGTTCTTAATCTAATAAATACATTACATTAATTTTAGAAAGGCCGATTAATTAAGAAATCTGTGTATTTTTGAATAATTTATAACGACATTAAACATTTAGCTGATAAAAATTTTCAACCGAAAAATTCCCTGTTATCTAGGGATAATGGGCACGAAAGAATGACAGTTTTCCTGCAAGTAGAGAGGCGGATAAAACTGTCAGCGGAAATTGATTGAAAGCCTTCCCACCCTTCACATGAAAGGGGGTAGGAAGCTATTTCGAATATCGGGCCGCCGGCTTGGTCCCCTGAATGCAAAGCCGTTTGGGCCGTCTTCGTTGCCAGAGAGTTAAACTCAAATTTCTTAAGGGGAAAAAATCAAAATTATATTTAGGTGAAAACCTGATTAATATACATCATATAAAACAAGATTTTTAAATAATAATAACTTTAAATAATCTAAATGAAATCAAAATAAATCACCCAGATAGCTTGAAATTTTCTTTCTGTACACCAATAAAAATGTTGCTTCAATTTATATATAAAATGCATTTACATTGTTAGATACAAAAGTTAAAATTTAAAAAAAAGGAGGTAATACAGAACTGATAAATAATTTTGATATTTTGCTAAATTTAAATATATATATATATACAGTAAAATCCCGTTACAACGAATTCCATTACAACGAAAAATCCCGTTATAACGAAATGCAAGCGAGTCCCGTTTTGAAATGTATTCAAATAATGTTAACATAATCTCAGTATAACGAAATATTCAATTTTTTATAATCTCGTTAGAACGAAATAATATGACACGGCAAATACTTTCAGTTGTACATTTTTATCGCTTGACAATTTTTGTTTTCGATGCCTAGTCTTAGGGACAATCAAGCTTATCTCTAAAGCAATCGCTTTTCTCCGAGCTTTGTTGTAAAATCGGTGTGCATAGGCATTTCACTGCAGAAGGAATGTTTCCTTTGTTCGCTCTCCCCTTTTCTCCACCCCTTTTTCTTGGAAGTCCAAGTAAGCTGTAACCAATGTAGGCAAACTTAACAAAACGTGAAATGAGTATTGCACATTCCCCCTTCCCTCTCCTCCCTACCTGAATAACTTTCGCAAAGGAATTTCCAAAGCTCGAAATCAGTTTGAAAATTTTCATCTTACCAGTAGGTCATAAAATGGCGGCTGTTAAGCGAAAACAGTTTAGTTTGGAAGAAAAAAAAGCCATAATTTCTGAAGTTGAGAAAGGAATGAAAAAATCTGATGTTGCTAGCAAATATGGAATTTCGCCGTCTACTTTATCCACTTTTCTAAAAGATAAAGAAAGCATTTTGAAAAAAAATTCAAGTTAAAGTCTTTGATCCAAGCAGAAAACGAATTCGAAATGCCCAGTTTCAAGATGTGGATAGTGCTGTTTACAAATGGTTTATGGATGTTCGTTCTAGAAACATCCCTCTAAGTGGCCCTTTAATTAGAGAAAAAGGTTTGGAATTTGCAAGAATGCTAAACATTGAAAATTTTCAAGCCAGTGTCGGATGGTTGAATCGATTCCGAGAAAGATACGGTATAGTGGCAAAATGCATTTCAGGAGAAGCAAAAGACGTCCCAGTTGAATTTGTAAACGAATGGCGTAAAGGTGAAATACAAAAAATAATCAAGACGTATAGTCCTAACGATGTTTTTAATGCCGATGAAGCCGGAATATTTTTTCAGTTAGAACCAAGGAAGACTTTAGCGTTAAAAGGAGACAAGTGTATTGGAGGAAAGCTTTCCAAACAAAGGATTACAGCCCTATTTTGCTGCAACAAATCAGGAACAGAAAAACGAAAAGTACTCATAATCGGCAAATCTGAAAAACCCCGTTGTTTCAAACATTTTAAGTCCTTACCATGCATCTACAAAGCCAACAAAAAATCATGGATGACGCAAGGATTCTTTAATGAATGGCTGATAAATTTTGATAAAGATATGCAAAAACAAAAACGTAAAATTCTTCTACTCATAGACAACTGCACAGCACACAATGATCCTCCTATATTGAATCACATTCGTGTAGAGTATTTCCCGCCTAACTGTACTGCAATACTTCAGCCTCTTGACCAAGGCATTATCAGAGCCGTAAAATCACGATACAAAACTATGTTATTAAAACGCATTCTCTGTGATCTGCAAAATAACGTAAACAGAAAGTGCAACATGAAAGAGGCAATTGATATGATCTGTGGATCGTGGGATGATATAAGCCAGAAAACAATAGCCCACTGTTGGAAACACGCGCAGATTGACCAGGATTTAAATAAAGAATCGACGGCTCAAGGATCTAGCGATGTAGTACATGATGAGGAGCAGACAGTCGAATATGACATCGAATCCACTTGGAACTTAGTAAAAGAAAAATCTGGTGTGTCTCAAAGCATAAGCTTTAAAGATTTTTTAACTGCAGATGACAATGCTGCAACTTGTTATTCATTAACAGAGACAGATATTGTGCAGTCTATTGTTGATGATCGCATTTTAGAAAATGATGAAGAAAGTTCTGAAGATGAAGAAAATGAGGTTTCAAAAGTTACATCTGCTGAAGCCTTAGAAAGCTTAGAAAGAGTGCGCAATTTTATTTCTTTACAGAGCAGTGTACCAGATAACATTTTTTCTAATATTAATCATGTACATAATTTTGTATTGTCCGCAGCTTCAAACTCCCTTGTACAAAAAAAAATCACTGATTTTCTGCATTAAATTTTTTCTTGTACAATTTGAAGATCATTGAAATGGTGGTAAGTCAATTTTTCAGTTCTATAAAAAATATTATACATTGTATTATACTAACTTTACGTTATTAGAAGGTACTACTAATTTTTATTACTATTTTTAATAATTAATTATCTACTAATTTGTATTATACTACTATATTTTTATAATTAACTATGATATGAGGATCTGAATTGAAATGTTTAATTTTCTATTGAATTCCGTTACAACGAAATTCCCGTTACAACGAATAAAATTTGCGGTCCCGTGAAGTTCGTTGTAACGGGATTTTACTGTATATATGTTCATAATTAAATGTCTATTAACATAAACAAACAAAAATAATTATGAGTTGCATATGTTTAGCTATACAAACTGCTGGACACGAAAATGTATTCTATTAATATTTAAACGAAGATATATCCTATTTATTAGATATACCGGGTGAACCAAAAGTTCATTAAAACTTTAAAAATTCATAAAAAAGGAAGAAATTATGATAAAGAAGTGCGGTTTGCAAAAAAGGGCTCACAAGGTGGTCAGATTTTTGTTAGCAACAAAAATTATTTTAGTTAAAAAAGTCACCTGTAGATGGCGCTAACATGCAAGAGATTCAGTAGAATTATGCAAATTAATCCTGCAATAAAAGACTGGGATACATGAGGATTTCTCATTCGCTTTCAGAATGTTATCATTACCTGATCGACCGTTGTTGGTGACGTTGTTCTGTTTGAACAGAGTCAGCAACTGTTCCGTTGTGAAAATTTTGCATGGTGAAAGGTCTGAAGCTAAGAATGTGGTCTGGAGGTCATGTTGAACAATTGTTATTGGAAGAATAAATTGATGGAGCGTACTGTTGGCCTGTTCATTGTGTTTCGTGTCGTCAGCACCTTCTATCAGTGACATTTTTAACTAAAATTTTGCTGCTAAAAAAATCACACTTCCTTGTGAGCCCTTTCTTGCAACCCGCTCTTCTTTATCATAATTTCTTCCTTTTTTAAAGAATTTTTAAAGTTTTAATGAACTCTTGTTTCATCCGGTATATATATTTATATTATACATATTTATTTACCTGTCTGAAAGTGTTGTCCACAGGTACGTGGCGAATGAGTGGTAGTCCAATTGTTCCTTTTGACAGCTTTCATCCACAATTTTTTTAGATATTCATCTTTTCGAATGCGAAATATTCCTATATCGCTTTCTTTTTTATAGCGGTAAGTACAACCAATGGCATAACAACTGGTAACGATTTCTAAATTTTTGTATAATTAAAAATAAATAAATATAAAAATAAGTCGAGGAGTGAACACAATGTAAAATGGACGCTTGACAAAAATTTTCTGCCTACTGCCAGGTGCTCTTTAAATCTTGTGACGTCATGAGGGATACTATTCACATGTTACTACATCTGTCTATTATTTATGATATGGACACTATGTGTTTATTGAATTTTACATTTGTTAGATTAGCAAAGATGTTTGAAACAGACAAAGTTCATGTGGTTGTTAAAAAATATTAATGATTAAGATTTTATAACTCTTTAAATGATATATGTAAAACATTCTCTTTAATAAAAAATATTTATGTAATAAATAGTATCTATTCTTCACTTTTGTATAATGTTGCACCATTTTTTTTCAAGGAATTTTATATATTTTATAGTACTTGGTGAGTACTGTGAGAAAAACGTTTGAGTAATTCTGTCACAGATAAAATGATTAAAAGTTAAATTGTTATTGTTTATCAATTTTTGACATAGGTATAAGTACTCAAAAATTTTGAAAAAATATGTATAATAGAACCCTATGTATAAATGAGTACAGGATAAATATGCTATAGGTTGACCATTTTGTAACAAAAAACATCTTTACCCATCTTTTGAACTATCTGCTTGAAAAGTTATTGGGTTGTTACTATCAAATATTCCTAACACTGGCACATTGAAAATCAAATTTTTTAGTCTGTATATGCTTTAGTGTGCAACTCTAACCATTTCCACTCAACATTTTGTTTCAATTGCTCTCTTAATGAAGAAGTTTTATCAGATAATTTTGGTACAAACCTTCTTAGATAATTAAGAATCCCTAAGACACGCTGTAACTCAAGTTTGTTTCTAGGCTCTTTTAACTCAGTAATAGCTTTAACACGGTCAGGTTCAAGCCTCAAACTTGAAGCATAAATGTCCCAAATACTTAATTTCAGCAACCCTATACTGAAATTTATCTTTATTAATGTTAAGTGCCTTAGCACAGCGAATTACATTGGATAAAATTTCATCATGTTCTTCTAATGAACTAGGAGCAATCCGTAGATCATCAAAATAAACTAATACACCAGGTATGTCCCCAAAATTTTCTTGATTACTCTTTTGAAATATTTCAGGCACACAGGATATTCTCATTGCTAACATAAAGAATTTATAACACCCCATGGGTGTACTAAATGCACACAAATCACTGCCCTTTTAATCTAAAGCAATTTGAAAGAACCCATCCTTAAGATCTAGCACAGAGTACACTGATTTATTGCATAATTTAGGTAAAATTTCTTCAGTTAAAGGAATCAAAACATGTTCCCTTTTAATAAATTATAACACCTTGTAATGATATATTACTTTTAAATGCTAAAGGTGTAAAATTAACAACAACATAATATAAATTAAAATAACTTTTATTAGTTGTTTTACATGTTTTGACTCCTTCCGAGTCATTTTAAAAAACAAAATGAGAATATTCTAAAGCTGCACGGGCTTGGAATTTATTATTTTCATGTACGTTTTTTAAAATTACGCATGTTATCTATTATTTTTTTACTTGATTGTTTATTTTCATATCTTTGACCATGCAGTAATTCTAGCCACAGTTTCGGTAAATTAAAAGATGTGCATCGTTACATATTGTATTTTTGCACGTGAGTATCTCTATTGTTTTTCTTATGGATGGATAGTATAGACTGGAGGGACATATTATTTTACTTTCATTGAAATTTATTTGGATGGTTTCTTCTTGATATAATCTTGCCAGGGCTGTAGTTTTTCTATTGTATTTAATATCAGCTATATGCTCTTTTTTTCTGCAATTAAATTTCCTGCTCGTCATGCCTATGTAGTAATTCTTGGATCCGTCTTCTTTAATAAAAGGTATTTCATATACTCCTGAATAATTCTCAAAATTAATTGGGTCAATTTTACTGCAAATGATATTCTTTAATTTCTTAGGTAGTTTTTCTATTGTATTTAATATCAGCTATATGCTCTTTTTTTCTGCAATTAAATTTCCTGCTGGTTATCATTATTGTATCACCAATAATAGGAAACCAGAAAAGAACGGTGATTCGCAAAAATACAAACTTTATACTCTGGAATATTATCCCAGCTTTTTTGAAAAATTAAAACATAGCCTTAAACGCTTCAATATCAGCTTAATAGCCAAACCACCTAAGAAATTAAATAATATCATTTGCAGTAAAATTGACCCAATTAATTTTGAGAATTATTCAGGAGTATATGAAATACCTTTTATTAAAGAAGACGGATCCAAGAATTACTACATAGGCATGACCAGCAGGAAATTTAATTGCTGAAAAAAAGAGCATATAGCTGATATTAAATACAATAGAAAAACTACAGCCCTGGCAAGATTATATCAAGACGAAACCATCAAAATAAATTTCAATGAAAGTAAAATAATATTTCCCTCCAGTCTATACTATCCATCCATAATAAGAGAAACCATAGAGATACTCACGCACAAAAATACAATATGTAACGATGCGACATCTTTTAATTTACCGAAACTGTGGCTAGAATTACTCCATGGTCAAAGATATGAAAATAAACAATCAAGTAAAAAAATAATAGATAACATGCGTAATTTTTAAAAAAGTACATGGAAATAATAACTTCAAAGCCCGTGCAGCTTTAGAATATTCTCATTTTGTTTTTGAAAATGACTCGGAAAGAGTCGAAACATGTAAAACAACTAATAAAAGTTATTTAAATTCATATTATGTTGTTAATTTTACACCTTTAGCATTTAAAAGTAATATGTTCCCTTTTAATTGCTTTATTAAGATCTTGAGGATCAAGACAAATTCTTAATGTACCATTAGCTATTTCAATAATTACAAGGTTACTAACCCAACTTGTCGGTTTATCTACTTTCTCAATAATACCTTGGCTTTCAAGATCTTTTAATTTTATTTCAAGTTTTGGTTTTAAGCTTAATGGTATCCTACGTGGTGGTCTTACAACAGGGTTTCCCTGATCTTTTAATGAGATTGTACAAGTACCATTAAATTTGCCTACACCTTCAAATACTTCAAAGTAATTTTGAATAAACTGCTCTTTAGAAAATTATACATTGATATAAGGATCTAACTTACCTTTATTTGGCCTTTCTAGATTATTCACAAATTGAATCAATTGTAATTTAGCACACGTTTCAAGACCTTACAATGGACGTACATTGTTTGATAACACTAGAAATTCTATCATATGATCCACACAATCAGCTATGCAATTTAATAATACAGACCCTAAAGGTTTAAGTTTGGAGCCTTCAAAGGCTTCTAAAACAACGTCGCACGGTTTTAACTCAGTATCTGAGGTTACTTTTCTAAAAACACTTAGAGGTAGAATGTTTACTTCTGCTCCAGTGTCCAATTTGAATGTCACTGATGTATCATTGGCAAGCAAAGTTTTTGTCCATTCTCTTAGAGTGGATGCAGAATGAACTGACCGAACTCTTGACACATTCACAGAGTTCACAAAAAATTCTCCTTCTGAGTCACTGGCATCAGTATTAAATTTTACTTCCTGAACCGGCGTGAATTTACAGGCGTTTGCGAAATGATTAAATCGATTGCACTTGAAACATCTTTTACCATATGCTGGGCACTGGTTCTTCCGATGCTTACGACTGCACTCTCTGCAAAAGAAATAACCAGCACTAGCAGTAGGATTTTCTGTGTCCCCTCTCAGGGTATCTCTAGCTGTTTTTCTGGATCTCATGGCTGTCGGCCAACTTGGTTTCAGACCGTCCCTGTTTAGGATATCAACACTTTGACCCTGCACCGTCTGAACTCTGTGTTTACTTAATTCACCTGCTTTCCCGATCTCGATGGCTTTAGATAAACTGAGATCCGTTTACCGAAGCATTCTCTCTTTAAGACTTACGTCAGTCACACCTAAAACAATCCGATCTCTAACAACAGAATCCGACTGGTCTCCGAATTCGCACGATTTTATCAGTTTCTTTAGGTCCGTCACAAATGAATCAAAAACTTCTCCTTCCTGCTGCTTTCTATTGTTGAAGAGGAATCGCGCCACTACTATGTTTTTCTTGGGCATCGTATATATTTCAAACTGTTTAATTACAGCTTCATAGCTCTTTTGTTCTTCGTTGGTCAGATTAAACGTATTAAACACTTCTACTGCTTCTTCTCCTGCAGCGCTCAGAAACAAAGCAAGCCTGACATCAGAATCTTTGTCATCTTTACCGGATGCTTTCAACCATATTTCAAACAACTGTTTGAATCTTCTCCAATTCTCTGCAACGTTGCCGTCAAATCTTAGGCCTTGTAGTGATCGACAAAAATCCATCTCTTAACAGATGCTTAAAAAAATATACATATACTATCAACTTTAAAGTTCACAAATAAACTACGACTACACCATGTTTTATGTTATTTAATTAATTATATATAATTAAGACAATCATTCATCAACATATTAACTTTTCTAGCACCAAACATCTTACACACGTTGTTTTTACCCCGTCAGCTTAACTGCTGCTTCTGCCAGCTTAACTCACTTCAGTTCAATCATATGCTGTTGCCAATATATGTTACAATACCAAGGTGGTCACATATATGCCGTATGCAGGGTGTACACTAAAGCCATGTCCACCCTCATTAACTTTAAATGCCACAAAGTATAACAACAGATGTTGTCAAGCTATAAATAATAACGTGGCGATGATACCACTTACAGCCTACCTAGCACCAAACTGCACTGTTATCATTCTTATCACAAAAAGGGTACAAAATAGGAAGAAAGTTGATTACAAAGTTGTAGAACATACCCATTTTAGTACGAAATGATGTCTGACATGTAAAAATAGCTTTACTAGAAATCATGAAATATAATTTTTTAATATCCTATCACCAGATTAAGTATGTCACAATTCCATGCTGAAGTGTAGCATTATAAGGTAGATGATGCTCATTTATTAATAAAACATTACATGTCAGCAAGTTACAGCTTATTTTATGAAGAAAATTAAGTATGCTTAATGTGTCCACTAAAGGCTGAATGTGTTGCAATGATGAACACATTGAATATGCTTAATTTCTGCATCACCCATTACAGTTTGCGTAATGCTGTAGTAATTTGAACATTATACTGAAATTTCAAAAATATATTATTCAGTGTTATTAAAAAGATATTTACTTATATTAAAAATTGTTATTGTAGTTTTCATGTGTTTTCCATTAGAAGCAACATAAAATCCTTCACTGTGTAGGCAAGAAATTTTTTTATCTGCCAATATATGCAATGTGAAATAGTTTTAACTTTATAAACAACAGAATTGGATTGTGATTATTTAAAAGACCAAAATGATACAACTAACATACAACAGTTCTGCATATGAGAGATGGAAGGAAGGTGGGGAAAATTCAAAGACTGAAGTTAAAAATAAAATAGCAGGGCCAGGAGAAACATGATTATATTAATACTCGAAGCAATCATTTGTATGAGTGGGGAAATATTCTGCTCTACATCTGCTTAAGTCATTTCTGATGCATATCATCACTAATATTAAGCACGGTAAACGTCTGTGTGTGTGTGTGTGTGTCTGTGCACTCCGCCTTTGTACCCGCAAAGGCTCCGGGACTAATCGGCGCACCGACGCCGGACGCGGACCGAAAAATTCGCAAAAAAGGCGCCACGCTCAAGTTTCGATCGGGTCGGGATTCCGACCCGGACCCGGGGAGTTATTAATGAGCGAAAGTGTTTTAATTACCGACCGAAACCGAAGTGGGAAGAGAAGTCAAAACAGCGAAAAGTTCGCCTACGCCGAGGGTTGCGGTACACATCCGGTCTGGGAAGGAAAAGGCAGGGGGTTCCCAGGGAGCGATTTAAGCCCCAAACCGCAGCGCAGGTCCGACCCCTATCTCCGGAAGTCGGGGGGCCAGAAATTCGTAAGTCGCACGTACGCAACCGGGACGCATATAAGCAAAACATACATTGATTCATGTACAGAGAAAAATAGACCAATCACCTGGCACTCTGGCGTTTCAAAACTCCGCCCCTTGCTTCGCTGGCGTGTGGCGTGGCATGGAACGTTGGTTACAGGTTAGAACTAAAACTAATGTTGATGTCACTACTGTACGCTTGCACTTCATTTGTTTTCTTTGCCAAAAATTTTGTGAGATCTGATGCAAAGCTGTAATTAGTTACAAATATTTTCAGTCTCAATAAAATCTGGTAGCTGCAGAAACCTTAATAACATTAGGGCAATTAAGTTTTTCCCAAATTCTTAAACAAGTTGTTCAGCATCGATAATCAATCTGCATTAGTGTTGAATGTTTATGAAATATTAGAATAACATTATTTCAATATAATACATTTCGAATGTAGAAGTATTAATTAAAAACATATTTTCTTAGAAATAACAGTATGTAATCAAATTATAAGGTCAGTATATGTTTAACTCATGAATTCACAAACGATGTCAACGAAATCAAAACAACTCAATCTTAAATTTAGTCTTTAAATTATGTTATTTTAAAATTTTATCTATGCTGTTTCTCATACTGTGATTAATTAGAGTGATTGCTTTTATTATTCACTTACAGTTTATTAAATAATAACTTTTGTTTATTCAGATCCCTAATACTTTTTCACCATTTATTATTTACTCTTAAAAAAACCCACAGTGAAATGTTTCCTAAAAAAAAAAACTCTCTAGTACTACATCAAATATTTCACTAAAGTCTTTTTTTTTTATGCTCAAATTAGAATAATAAAAATATCTAAGGAGTGCTTATTTAATTTTAAAATAATGTAAACTAACAATTTGCAGAAATCTGGGAAACACAAGCTTCATTTTTACAGATTTTCTTCTTATAATACAAATTAAGAATGATCTACATAATTTTTTTTAATGTTAAACCATTAATATGCAATAAAATGCTTCATTTTTAGCTGATTATGTCATGTGTGGGTGTTTTTCAGGTAACATAGGTTATTTTTTGAAAAAGTGTTTTTTTTTTCCTTATTTAATTGGCTGCCATTTTGTAACAAAGTGATAAAATAAAAAATGCTCAACATTAAAATCTTGGTCAGAACAGCTGTGAAAGTTTAGCCATGCTTAATTTTTTTTAAATTTTTTATTGAACTTTATGTAGAGAAAATTTCAAAAAATGGGTTTTTTTAGAGGACAGCACAATATGTGTTTGTCTTCTGATTTCTACTCTTTATGCACCTGTCAAACAACTCAATTTGCACGTTAAAGTTTTTTTTTAATTGTAAATTAATTTATTATATTCTTAATTATTATTATATTTTAATTTAAACTGAACTTTATAACTTAAACTGAAGACCTAATTGGAACAAAATATTTTTTTTCTACATTCTTATTAATACCGAATTCAGAATACAATGATATTCAAAAAGTATAGTATAAAATTATAAATTATGGATTCTTATCAAATTAAAGTAAATCTTGAGGGGATCGTATCTGATGGCCCGGTGAACTCTTGTGGTGTTTTAGAGCCTTCATATTTGATAGCCTTAGCATTACGGGCAGTTCACCAGGACAATGTAAGCAGCGTGAAAATGGAACCTGTTTATAATGGAATGTTACCTGCTTAAAGTAGAGAATTTCATGGCCGAGTGAAAGGAAGAAATGCTGATGTGGAAGCCTGCCTAAAATAGAACTTTTCTTCTGGTCCCACTCAGGAAATTCTGTAATTTGGCAATTATCTATAATTTATAAACTTATAGTACTGTGTTTCTGAAGTTTCATATATTTTGAATTTACAAAATGGAAATAGTAAACATATTTAAAATTTTAGACATGAAAAAAAAAATGTTAATTTTTGAAAAATAAATGTTATTCATTGCAGAAATTTAAAATAGGTGCAAATTGGAATTTTTTTTATTCTTTACAGCTTCATTTCCTTGACTATTTATAATTGGCTAGAATTCACACTTTATTTTGTCTGAGTTTTATCAAGGTTGCTATATAAATTAAATATTATCAAATTTTACTTCTCAAAAGTAAAAATTAATGCAGTATTAATTTTCATAAAGGATGTTTGGTTTCTGCATAAAAAAAAATCTTTTCTGAATGAAATCAGAACTAGTATATATGTTTGGGTACTTTTTATGTTAACCAGGTGCAATCTCATCGATAGCAGCTTTACCTTTCCACGTGTCTAAATTAGAAACGGTGCTTTGATGTTAATATAAAACTAGATGGAACCCGTCAAAATTTGACGGAAAAAAATAAAAATAACAATATTAGTAAAATAAGCTTCTTTATTACATAAGAAGAAATGCTTATGAAACAGTCTTTCAAATATTTTATTTTAAAAGTTTTTTCCCCCAGTGAAGTACAGTACTATTTCTGATGCAAACTCCAAACAAACGATCCGTAAACAAAATGCAAATCAGTTTGACATTACTGCCATAATCCCCACGGTAAGATAGATAATTTCCTGGAGCCAGACTTGCCAAGTCTCTGGCTTTTTGCACACCAGTATTATCTTAGAGAAAATGTTGTTCTTTTAAATCTCGGAATGTTCCGGTTACATAAAACAACATTTTCTGTACTAAAATACTGGTGTCCAAAAAGCTGGAGACTTGGCACCTCTGCTGGACCTATGAAGTATCATAGATATAGTATATCTCTACGTTCATCTCATATTCAGTCAATAAAAGAACATAGTACATAAAGCACACATCTCCCTCTGTGATAATGCAACCGAATGAGCTCCTATGCGCATGTGCATTGCATCCCCCCAAACGCACTGTCGAAATTCGACATTTAAAAAAAATGTTTTAAAAGGTTTTGATCAAAATTTTTAAAATGTCATTTTAAACATTCTTCGTTTCAAATCCATATCTTCTGAAACGCATCCATTGTTTTAAGCTAATCAATTTTTATGTAAAGATTTTTTTACAATAATAAATCAATCTGCAGATAAGGGAGATTTTTAATGTTTTCGAGTGTAATTTATTTGTATGGTTTCTTCAGTTCCTTTACATAATCAGGATGATTATTCCTTTTCCATAATTAAGAGAAATAATGTAAATAAATAAATATCCAAGATTATTTTTGATTCTGTTTTCATAATTATATATTGTAAATTTCATTGTTTAAAGTTACTGATAAATGATACTTTAGCATATGGGGCTTTTCCTAAGTATTTTTTTATTATTATTTTTTATTTTTGAGATTTAATGGCAACATTCTTCCGTTTGTTTATTGAGCGCTACAGTTTGGCGAATTATTTGGGGTACTTTTTGGTTAGCCGGAGGCCAGTGAAGTATATATATATGTATATATGTATATACATATATATATATATACATACATATATACACACACATATATATATATATATAGTATATATATACATATATATATACATACATATATACACATATATAATATTTATAAATTTTACTGGTGCCGGCTAACCGAAAAGTACCTAATTTGGATATAGTTTTTTTTCCTTAATGGGACGACGGGATAATGAACGGAATTTCGACGAGATAATGAATATTTTTGATGGTACCAGAAAATTTTCTGCATTTTATAGTTATATTAAGACATACACACTTTTAAAGTTTGCTGAATCACTTATTTGTTTACTTTTTCATGCGTTATATTATTGAAGATTGTTAGATCTCTCATTCTTTTAACTATACCCTACTTATATAAAAATAGCATGTGTTTGTTCTCTGTGGTGTTTCGCATAAACGTTGTAAAATTCAGGTTATTAGATTTTATCCAACTTTGCTGTCCTAATTGCAGATGAAGCAGTCATTTTTGGCGATTTTATTGTTAACTGTAAAATGTTTGTATTTGATATAGCCCGAACTAAGAAAAGTTTGGGTACTTTTCCATTATACGGACACCATTGCCTCCAAGCATACATTTACATGTATGGCATGGTGTCGGTAACGGAAAACTACCAAAATTTGCGATCGATCAAATAATTGAATTTAGTTAAGCATTACATTTTCTGATTACTTCTCTATTATCCGGTCGATGACTTTTCATAACAAAAAACTATCGCCAAACTGTAAAATTAAACGCCAAAAATGCCGTCCGATTTACTTTATGTCAGAAGCATTATACGTGTTTGTTACGTCATCAAGTGGTTTTTAACTCGACATTTCCGTGTATTTTTCATTATGTTTTACTGATTTATTAGTTATTTCATTCATTAAAATAACAATTGTGTCCTTAGATTCTTATATTTTATTTATTTATTTATTTTGATATTCCAATGGCAACGTTTTCCCATTCATTTGGCGATAGTTTTTTGTTATGAAAAGTGGTCGATGGGATAATAGAGAAGTACCATTTTTTTTTATCAATATGTAATATTTCTTAGATGCAGGTTTAAACTTCTAAAGAAAAAGTGAGGATAAAAATATCTGCAAACAACATTTAGTTTTTAGTCAAGCCAGAATATCATCTAATTTATTCCATCAATGTTATAGTAAAAACTGATCCAAGATTGCAAAATACACGTGCGAGAAAAAAAAATTACAATCGTATTTTAACTGCATTAGAGGATGACATCATCCGCTTCAGGAAAAACATGAGACATAGAAATATAAATTAAACATTTCAATTTCGCTTTTTAATCATAAATATAAAATAAACCCATGCAATGTTTTTTATAATTGCTGAGCATCATATAATGTGGTATTATTTTTTGTGGCAACAATAATTTGAGGAAAACCTTTCATTTTTTTCATGAAAACAATGCCGATTTAATTTTTTATTTTCAGCAAATTTTAATCAAAAACATGTTTTAACAAAATGCTATGTCAGAAGCCTGTGCAAAATCCTTTCATATGGCATCTCATTCGTCGTTCTGCATTTCGTATTTTCTGAGAAAAAGGGATGAAGAAATAATACATATGATACTAGTTGCATAGACAATCATTTATACTCGCTCATATTTGACACCAGCATTGGTCGCCAAAGCCGATTACAGAAAATTAGCCTGAAGTTGAAGGTGTTACATGGTTTCAAACAGAATGAAATTTTTATATGCTTTTCCGAAAATGTTGGTAAGGCAAATCTTTTAGTTTATCTGTTCGTCTTTCTATCTTTTACTTTCTTAAAATAAATTTTATTATAAATGTTGGTATTCTAATCACAATATCGCTCCAGTCAGTGTGGCAAAACTTTGGTTGTTATTTCTTTAAGTGCATTTTAATGATGTTAATAAACTTTATATATATATGTACACACATGAGATTTTATTTGAAATATATGTATATGTTACGGTCAATATGATTAATCGGTCATTATTAATAATAACCGGTTATTATTAATAATGACCGTATTAATCATAATGACTGTAACATATATATATATATTATATACATGCATCACACATACAATACATATTCATCATTATGATGTCAACATAAACAGGGTATGTTTATAGCCAAATTTGGCACTATTTCATTAAGTGTCGCCAAGCTTGGCGAGCATTTGATGCTAGAGGCTATATTCCATTGAGAATTTTTGGGTGAGTAACCCTCCTCTTTAATAAAAAGCTACGTGTTGCTGATGACTGGTTTTTTACTAATCGTTGCCACAAATTAATCTTGGAAAATGAAAGATTTGAAGTTACTGAAAAAATGAATAGCTCGAAAAGTATTTGTTAGAAAATTGTTAGACAAAACTGCGTTAGAAAGGAAAAAAATTGTTTTTTCTTGATATAAATTTCGAATCTAATATTATGCCTTTTTCAAATATTGAATTTAAAAAATTACCAAATTTCACAATAGAGTACCATAGCGAAACCTTCGCGCATAAAAAGATAATGATAACGGCAATGTAACCTGACATGTATACTGGCTGATGTCATGAGTACATGATTTTTATTTAATTCTCGACAAATACTAGATGCACCATTTCTTTTTAGTTGTGAATAATAATATAGGTTAATTCCTGTTATTAAAAAATGTAGCTATAAAACATGTAAATAAACGGAAAATGGTAAGCATGGGTGCAAGTCTTCAGTCTCAGGACTGATTTCAGTCCTGGAGAGATTTTTGATTAATAGTAAATTCTACTTTTATATAACTAATAATAGCTATTTTACTATCAAGAACTTTTTAATCACTATCTTTTACTGCAAGATATCAATTTTTAGCCGTAATGAAAGACATAGAAATCTTCTAGTTCATTTCCATTTGGTTATTCCCAATTCTCAGAAAAGTTTTCAGTCTTGGCTTGGTTGGACTTCTTGCACCCATGTAATAAGTGGTAAACCGCATTAAAAAAAGCATAAAACAGTGAAATAAGTAATTTTTTCTGTCAAGTGTTGACGGGTTCCATCTAGTCCATTAAGTGTTTAATTAAATGGCAAAACACACGATTGTTAATAAAGTTTCAATCTTTCGTCACTGCACAAGACTCTTGCTATTATATATTACTGTATTGTTAGTCTTTACTCTGTTAAAAGTTTATTATAGAAAGAGAATTTTCAGAATTAAAGCATCGAAACTGCCAGTCCTCCTCATGATTATTATAATTTTATAACAAATATCCAGTTTAGCGATATGTATGTTATAGAATAAATCTTTTATATTGGAGTTCTTCACATTTCAGCTTCAGGTTTTTGCATAAAATTAGCTAAAATATTAAAACCAAGTCACATTGACATATTATCTAAGACGATTAGATGAAAATAATGATAGATTTTCTAATGGAAAAATGGCTGCGCGTCTGTAGATTTTGTAATCTTACTTAATCATGCCAATGTTAGAATGAAAGGAAAAAAAATTATTAGCATCAATATGGTTTATTTTAAATCTGGATAGCTTTAAAAACGTTTAAAAAGAACCACTTCTCTTGCACTAAATCGTGTTTGCTAAAATATGTCATTTGGCAGTTGCAATTACAGAAGATTACTTAATAGGATTAAAAATCTCCTCATTAGAGAACATAACAATGCAAACAAGCATGAAGCATAAATGCCCAAGTAAATTAAGCGATAATTGTCAATAAAGATGAAATGCATACTAACACAAAATATAAGATATGCAGCCATGATCGCAAAGAGTTGATTCTTGATTTATCTAACAGAAACTTCCGATTTGGCGAAGGGTTGAGCAAATAAATTATGACAAAAAAGCAATATGATAAAGTGCTTAGCATACATTTTAGGAAGACTAAACTAGTGGCTAGTATTTTGATGTAAACAAGAAATAAAATATAGATTTGTAAAACATAATAAAATAATTTTATATTTATATCCATCCTTTAGAAAAATACATTTGAAAAAACCTACAAATCCCATCAAAAAAATTTCTATTTAAAAAAAAGTGCCAAGTTCCTCTTAATGTTTCAGCCGCAGAAAGTACCTGATGCTTGCCCAAGTTAAAAGTCAAACATCTGAAATCTTTCATTGAAAATGGTTTCCTGTAACTTGGCCGTTAATGCATTATTAGAGGGTTTTTCATATCCTAAATAATGTATCTACATGTCTACTACATTTTTTTTTAAACATTTAATGCATTTTATTGCACAAAATACTGAAATATAATACACATTTTAAAAAGCATAATTTCGAAATCACAGCTGTCGAGGATGGTCCACTCTGGTTCTCAACGTCTCATATAATGTAACAAAATGTGAAATTTGATGAAAAAATTATTCATTGGAATTCGTGTTAATGACAGTAGACCGTACAAAATAGCAATTAAACCATGGTAAAACTAAATGATGGTTAATCAAAAATAATGTTTGTTGAAATTCAATGGTAATTTATCACATAGCTTTTAGTTTCAATGTCTTCATACGAATTTGCTTATTTGCATTCTGATATTACTTTTAATATTCAAATAATTTATAAATGCATCCTTTCTAATCATTTATTTTGAAAAGATTTATCGACGTAATTGTTTATTTCAAATGAAAGTTATATGTTTAACATCAATCAGGGTGTATTATATATTCTAATTTATTTTTCTTAGTATTAAATTCTTCTAATGTTCTTTGGAATTTATTGAAATTTGTATAAAAATACCAGATAAATGAAAAAAAAAAAAAACCTAGATTGCATTAACGGCCAAGTCGCAGGAAGCCATTTTCAATGAAAGATTTCAGATGTTTGACTTCTAACTTGGGCGAGCATCAGATATCAGTACTTTTTGTGGCTGAAACATTAAGAGGAACTTGACACTTTTTTTTTTAATAGAAATTTTTTTATGGGATTTTATACTTTTCACTGGAATAATGATAAATGTGAAAAAAAAAAAAGTTTCATTTGTTGAAGCAATACAGTAAAAGAATTCTGAGATGATAAATCACAGAATGTGAAGAAAATGTACTGATCGTCTTTCCGAATATTTTAAAGTAAATGTTATGTAAATGTTAAGAGTATCATATTTTGTATAGAATTCAATAATTAACTCCACATGTTTCATTTGACCTTATTACAATTTATTGACAATACATCCAAAATCAATTCATTATGCAAAGTACTTTCTTTCTATATTTATACAAATAATTACTATATTAAAGGCAGAGTATATTGACACTTTCAAATTTAGAAGATAAAATTTTTTTTGAAAGCAAACAGCAAAATATATTTTTTAAATGAATTACGTACTGATCATGTAAAAAAAAAAAAAAAATTCATAAACTAGCACAAACAAGGGGAGGGGGAAGATAGGATCTATATATTAATTTCCATTTATGTAAAAAATATATAATTTCCAGTTGAATGATAATAGTCACATATTTACATGGATAGTTTACGTACACATATAACAAATAATTAAACATTAAAATTAAATAAGATTAAATATTTTTTACTATCTAATATAATAAAATGTATCAAATATCATTATCAAAAAAAAAATAATAATAATAATAAAAGCATATTGAATATGTATGGTGAAACACTGAAAAATATACACACATATATATATATAGTATATATATATGTGGGAAAATTATGGAAATCAAACCTATTAATTAGTTTTTTTTTAATGAATCGCCCTCACTTTGGATACAGGCCCGATGACACATAATCACGAGTTTAGCAGGGTAGCCAATTTAATCAGTTTATCGGCTTAATTAATAAAACCACATGGCCTTTTGAACTGATAACTCTTCGGAGATGAGGAATTTCTAATATACTTCTGCCCCACTTGCTGTGTGAAAACCATCATATATGCAACCATGAAATTCTACTGCTGTAGCAGGCTTTCCTTTAATAAAGGATGTTATATTTAAATCACCCGAATGCTGTCATTTTCTGAAAAATGTGACATATATATATATATATATATGTACTATATTGTTATAATTATACCATAATATCCTACGTAGCATTTAATTAATGGATTACCAAAATTAATGAAAAAGGCAATAATATAAATTTATTGACTAATTAATTACAGTGAAAGAATAGTAATTTTACGATAAAAAAATTAATTCCAAGTATAGCACTTCAACATGGACTTTGTGGCATATTTTAAAAATTATTATCCTTACATTCTTTTATGTTGAATTTATTTTTATCTAAAAGTGGGGGTATGTAATTTGCATCCTTTAGTTTCAAGCTCTTTTCGCACAATAAATCCCATATCTGCCAACAATGAATCTCCTTTTTCGAATGATTCTAAAAGATTTGATTTCAAGAGATTATCTCTGTCTGAAACAGTCCCTCCCAATGCATCCAACATGAATGATATTGCACCAGAAGATACAATACCTATGAGACATTTGTTTCTATTTTTACAGCAGCTCAAAGTGACTCCTAGGGCCAAAGGGATTTTGAATTCAGTGGTATCTACAATTAGGGCACTTATTCTTAAACAGATGGGCATATAATTTTGAATTTGTTGTTTACTGGACCAAATAATATTTACTAATTTGTTGTAAATTAAGTCTGTCATCATAAAAATGATACGGGAAATTGTACTTTGGCAGCCTCAAAATATTAGTGCCAACATTTCTTTTATCAGAACGGTTTTTAATCTCACCAAAAAACATGAAATATTTATTTTATAGACAGCGTTTTATCATCATAATCACCAGAAAAATTTGAAAATGAAAACATATTTTCAAATGGTATTTTATTAAATCCTATTATAAGAATTTTTAAATCCCTATTTGTAACATATTCACCTGTAAAAAAATAAAATTGAAACCTTTCTTTAAGATATGTATTTTTTTCCCTCAGTTGCTGATTTTCTTATAAAAAAGTACAATATAATGCCTTCAGTTTGACATTCTTTATCTTCCGGTGCAGATGACACAGGAAATATGGGGAGAGGATGTTCTGAAATGAAAAAAAATGTGTCATAAATTATAAAAATTATCAATTTAACATTCGATTAAAAAAAGGATGGCTATGATGTCTTACACTCATGCACAGATTTTTGTTTTTTATCAGTTATAAAAAGTAAAAAAGTCGCCAAATTTTGGGGATTTTTCTCTTTAATGGTAACCTGGCTATTGTATTCAGTTATCGGTTTGATGCAGTCTTGAAAATTGTGCCAATCAAAAAGTCACCAAACATCGGTGCGTGAATGTAACACATCTGTTCCAAAAGGGTTTTTCCCTCTGTTCTCAAATCCAAACTGGCTACTTTATGACATATTTTTTAATTCATTTTTGTTCTGAAAGGCATGAAATTGACAGGTGTTTTTATTCAGAAACTTTGTAATCAAGACACGTTTTCTATTTTTGGTAAAGGCAGAAGATCTTTCAAAAATATTATCAAAGTCGGCATTTTGAAACGAATTCTGATTTTGCAGTACAAGAAAGAAGAAAAACGGGTCGTCACATGACCAGAATCATTTATAACTCGATAAGTAATCTATTTATCAAAATATGGAAAACTCATTTAGATTCCAAATCACTCCAAAAGTCAAGTTTGCCAATTTCATGCCTTTGCATTAAAAAATGCATCAGAAATTGTCTCAGATAGTTTCGCGTTGTTGAGCAAGTCATTTGAGAACCACCTTTTATATTTTGACAAAATATCGAAACTTCAAATTTTCATAATTCCTCCAATGAATTTACATTAAAACATTTTAATTTCATTTTTTAACTATTTTGCTGTTTATTAAATTCTTTTTATTGTGAAGTGAACACAAAGAATATTTTCTTGGAAGTAGTTTTAAATTTTATACCTTTTATCCTTTTAAATTAAAAAAGTTTTGAAAAAAAAATATTTAAAAAGTGATTATTTAATAATATAGTTCCCATTTCCTGCATATTTTACAATTTCTGATTCTACAGTCTTTTGTGTGTATGTTTGTTTTGGGATTAATTTAAATATTTTAATAAATAAACATGATTAAATTTTGTAAATAAGGACTACTCACTGATAAAAGGAGCCCTCATTCACCCGAGTCTCTAACAACCCTCATCCACCAACTGTGAACATGATAAAAGTAATAAAATGAATGTAATTAGAGGATTGACAAATTTGTTGCACAGGTAGACATCCATTTTACCTACAGTGCTGGGTTTTTTTAATCAAATAAAACTGTATTTTATTCAAGTACTTTTGGAAAATAAAATTTCAAAAGTGAAACATTTGTTTATATACAAACATAGGTACGTACTTTTATGTTAGCTAGGCACAGGTGATAAATTATCAAATATTGCTCCCATCACCATCATTTGTATTGCATCCATTTATTTTAAAATATAAACCTTTCACTAATTTCATTTAGCATACATAACTTTCATTTAAAATACATATATTATATAAATTAGATTTAAAATACATGCATTTCACTTTTTTTAAAATACCCCTCCCCATGAAAAATAATAATAATAATAATAATACCATAAACCAAACATTTTATATCAAAATCAAAGCACTGTTTCTAATTTAGACACGTGAAAAGGTAAAGCTGGAATCGATGAGATTGTGCCTGGTTGTTAACCTCTCTAAAGTATCCAAACATATACTGGTTCTGATTTCATTCAGAAAAGATTTATTTTGCATGCAGACACCAAACATCCTTTATGAAAATTAATACTGCATTCATTTTTACTTTTGAGAAGTAAAATTTGATATTTAATTTATATAGCAACTTTGATAAAACTCAAACAAAATAAAGTGTGAATTCTAGCTAAATATTATAAATAGTCAAGGAAATTAAACTGTAAAGAATGAAAAAATTTCCAATTTGCACCTATTTTAAATTTCTGCAATTAATAAAATTTATTTTTCAAACATTAACATTTTTTTTTCATGTCGTCTAAAATTTTAAATGTTTACTATTTCCAATTTGTAAATTCAAAATACATCAAACTTCAAAAACATAGTACTATAAGTTTATAAATTATAAATAATTGCCAAATTACAGAATTTCCTGAGTGGGACCAGCAGGGCCCGACTAAGCTCATTTGGGGCCCAGGGCAGACTTCAATTTTTGGGGCCCCCCCATAACAAAATTTTCATATGCAATATTTTTGCTACGATAACATTACACAGTATTTTTCCACTAGCGCAGCGCCAGTGATATATATACATATACACACATATATATATACACATGTGTATATTACATATAAATATATGTGTATATATATGTATATATATCATTGGTGTTAAAGGACAAAATTCGCACTAGCCACCAGCTAAGGGGTCACTTTCTTACAAGGAAAGAGTAAAAATTTCATCAAGGATTCTATTTTTCTGGTTGAAATATGTTTAGAACACATTTTTTATTTCGGATATTTAATTTTAGATTAATACTAATTAAAATTTTAATAAAAGTTCAGTGTTTAGAACTTTTAAATAAAATTGTGTCCACTAGTTTAAACAAAGTGGCCACTTATAAAACTGCTACTACTGGCCACTAATGAAATTTCCCAGTGTTGTCCTTTAACTGGCACCCGGTTAATGGAAAAGTACCCATTTCACATATAAAGTGCTTTTATACATTATAATTTTTGAAATTACAGAACAAATTTAAAACTATACATTCTGATTTGATATCTTGGCTTCTACCAGTTGGATTAGGCTGAAACTTTCCCAATCAGATAACATTATGCTACATAAGACACAAAATTTCATCGTTAATACTTTAGTCATTTGCAAAAAAACATTTTAGATAGCAAAAAAAAAAAAAAAAAAAACTATTCAGGTTGTCATGTTGTGACATATTGTCTTTCCTTTCCACCCCATCGTAATATTCTCATATTTTATTTATCTTTCAAGTTCATCCAATTTAATTATTTATTTAACTATTCATTAATTTTGATCCCTTGTAACCTGTGTTTACATTTCATTTTATTGATCGTCCTGTCTGCGTTACGTTAATTTAAAATCTGCCGTTCTCATTTCTCTTTTGGCCCAGAGCCAAAGTGCGCAGACATGCATCCTCTTTCTTCATTTGTGACCGTAAGCCAACGTACTTCATTGAAGCGGTTCGTAGTTCCTTCACCTAAGCAGCCGGTTCTCACCGCGCATGCGCGTAAGGTCTCGCTTCCGTCTTCTCCTTGGCGCAACGTTTAGGCGTGCGCATCTTCCACTTGGCGCGGTCTTGGCGGTTTTTAACTCCCGCAATTTTCGGCAACCGCGTTTTAGCTCCTGCAGTCAGTCAGTACAGAAAGCAGCCTGAGAGATGTAGGGTGTCTCTCAATAAGGGCAGTGCCCGGGTTCTCCCGGTGCCGTGCGAGAATGCTTCGAGTGAATGCAGCGTGTAGCACAGAAGTTGGACAGAGCAAGATTTGAGGTTTCTCTAGACTTGTACATAGAGACAAGCAACTACACAAAGTAGTTAAAGTGACCCAGATGCCAATCCAGGGATCCCAGTAATTCCAACTAAAGATGCAAATAAAAAATTAATTAATTCCATGCAACGGTGTGTCTTCTCTGATCTACTTACTGAAGGTATGTCGTTACTAATATTTATTATCCTCTCTGTTCAAGACACACGAACCTGAAAATCTCCCACAATTTTTTAATAGTAATATACGATCACTTAAGAGCATGCTTGTGCCGCAGTTATTAAGTTCAGCAAGAAATAACTTTACGATAAATATGGTGCTCGTGCCATGTGCACAGTTAGTGCTACGTGTCTTGAACTAAATAAATAATTGATGTATTTCATCAAGATCATTTTAATTTTAACAGAAAGTTCTGTTCAAGTGACTGGAAAATATTGTTGCGGAACCACGTGCTGCAAGCGCACTTCCGTCAGTTTTCCGAGTTTAAAAAAAAAAGATATAATATACAAATTAATGAAAATATGATGTTTTGATAACAAATTCATTTAAAGTAATGGAAGAAATTCTAGATGAATAAGATTTAATTTGTGAAAACGTGCCACTACAATAGTTTTTTAAAAGTGATACTAAAATTTTTGTATACTCCAGTATTTCAAATTTAATGTGAAAAATTTTATTATATATATGAAAATACCAACTTCAAATGCCTCTTCTGCAAAATTTCACAATATTTCTATGATTAATGTTATAGATGAAGATGGATTGAAGTTTGGTGTATTTTCAATACAAGGTATTCCTGTTGAGGAAAAATTACCTTGTTCACAGCTTATTCTATTTTAGAATATACCAAAATAATTTTACAATTTATCAGAAAATGGATACATTTTTTTGCATTTTTCTATTATTGTGGTTTTGAATGATAAATACAAAATGATATTCATCCTGTAGTCAGCTACACATGCAGGACAGAGTATCAATAATTGCTTATGCTGGCATACGCAAATTGTTATATCAATGAAGTTACCACATACATCCACATTTAAAGAAGAAAGAATTAAGTTAAAACAACATTGTTTAAAAAAAAAAAAAAAATGCAAATATATCTCAAATTTAAAGTTAATGTTTTTCCAGTTTGTGTGAAAATATGCAAATTTTTAAAATGAAGCATTCATCTAATGTATTGGAAGAAGCTTCTATATTTTATGAACAAATCATCGTTTGTTCACTCAAATCGTTCTTCACAAATTTTTCTTCACGACAGTCTGTCATCTAGTTTGGATTTTTTGTCGCTCACCTTGATATTGGCCACTTCTCAACTCTGCTACACCAGCGCTCAAGCATCTTCTCCATTCACAATCACAATGATTGTGTACATAAAGTCATTTACATAAATTCTTACCTAAGTGCAGAAACCAAAAAAATGAAACAAACATGTGAAGCATCATTGTGTCTACAACTTTTATAAAAGTGTTCCAGAAATTTTATCTCAAGTAGTGTGCCTAATAATATGTGCTAATTTCTTATATATAGTTTTACATGTGTGATTACCGAAAATTTGTGTTTAAAGATGCAAGATTCTCATTGTAGTGATGACAAAATTGTCATATTTTTTTACTCATGTATATAAACTGAACTTTTGGTGACATCTTTCAAAAAGAAAACTTTCAAGATACGAACATTTTGTGCTAATCAACCAAATCTTTGGACAGTAGGACACTTTATTCGTCCAAAATTTGTCAAGTGCTTCAAAGTTTACTCGTATAATTTTTCTTCTGTTTTTGTGCACATCATGAATCGCAAACAAACACACATTTGTTGGTTGTTTTGGAGTTGCAGCCATTCATACAGTGTTTTTTTTTCTACAGTGTATGATCTGAGATGTGGGGTAATCTCAGTGACAACACTTATGTATTTAATTCATGCATGTCACGCATTAGGTGCTCATCGTAATATAATTTTTCTTTTCAGTGTTTTTTTATAAGTGTGTATATATTCATATATATTTTTATTGTATAATTATTTTCTTTGCATCTTTTGGTATCATCACATGCTATAGTTTTACAAACATAGTGAAATTCTTAATTTATTGCATTACATTTTTAAATTTTAATTGCTTTTCCGTATTGTTTTACTGTACTCAATATTTCTCAGTTTTCAATTCATATTAACTTAGTGGTGACTTTAGGTCACATGATAGTCATTAAGAGTGTAGTACTCAGGGTTGTCAAACATAATTTTGTGATGTTCTAATGTAATGTTTTTCAAAATTTTTAAACTCATCTTGAAAATGACTGTCATATTTCATTGTGTCATATCCATGATACATAATTATTCGAAGGAATTTCCCTTTTATATTTTTTATTTACATTTCTTTTCATTTTCAAAAATCACACTTTAAAATTTTCTCACTATTAAATTAGTGATTGACAAAGCATTGATGAATTTTCAGAAATTCTCTTTGTGAACTACAAAATTTCTCACACTATATGTTTTTGTAACTCCAATGTTCTTCTCATGTATCTAAGATAACCTAGTATGACAAAATATTTAAAAAAAAAAAAATCTTGCACTTAGGATTACTTAACTTACTTTCAGAATTTACCTATTCAATAATTACCTTTTTAAATCACAACTATGTTCCATTAATTATACATTTGTAATTTAATAATTTTTCAATGGTATACCTTTTCTTTTGAATGAAATATTGTCTTATAAGCATGCTAGCAAAAATTCAAATAAAGCAAAATGAATACAATAGAATAATAAGTGTCATATAGACATATTTATGATTAATAGTAATGAATTTTTGCAAAAGGTTAACCTTATGATATCTTATTTTTGTACGTACATAATTGTGAGCTCACACTTTATTCATTAATAATCACTTTGATTTTTATGTTATATATGTATGTTTAAATTTTTGTTTGGAATTATGCATTTCTATTTTGTTACAGGATTATACTTGTAAGTATAAGGGTTTTTTTAGTAATCAGTACTAATGTATGATATGCTTTTTCTAGTATTCCCTTTTTTTGTGGTACCACACACCCCTTTTAAATTTTCCCTTTATTTTAATTCACTTTTTCCTTCAATATAAAATATTTAAAATGATGTAATTTTATCCTGTATATCTGCATGTTGTACTAATAATTTTACTTAGCTACCCACCTGTCGGGTATCGTTTGTACCCCCTGTAATCCTGATGGCATCTGGTGATCTCTGGTATCCTCACGCTACACGTCCTCATTTACAGTACTTTTACGTTTCAATGTTTAACAGTAATTTGTTTTCATCTCAGTTTTGGTAAGTTTTTTTTCAATTTTTCTAGTCTTGTTTTTCTTGATTTTTTTTCATGTATTCCAATTTACTTTGAGAGTAATTTCTGTGCTTCCATTTTTTTTTCTATCGCATTATTCTTATATTTAATTGTTACAATAGTCCAATGGTGACTTTATGTCACAATGTCGTCTTTTAAGATATGACATTCTATTTTGAGAAGCATAGTTTTGTTTGTACTTGTTATATTCTTTTATAGCAGGTTCAAGGATGTCCAAATTATATTAATTTTTCTCAAATTCTATATTGCATTTGACCTTTGTGTCATATTTTTGAGTATCGTATCAATGATACATATTTTATAAAAGAAATGTTCTTTTATTTGCCACATTTTTCTCCATTTTTTTTTCAATAATGTCAGTTTCCTTTTGCGAGTTTGCTGTTTCAGGTGACTGCATCCTGAATTAGTATCAGGATACAGAATGGTGAAAATCATTTTTAGGAAACATTCTCATTTTTTTTCCTCAGTATATATTTTGTTTTAAATTAATTTTTCCATTGATATTTTAAACTTGTTTGTTTTGGTTCTGAATGTTGTGTTGTGTCACAGCACCATCTATTCCACCCTTTTCCTCCTGGTTGTTATGGATTTTGGGTCTTTTTCTTTCCCCGCGTTACCCGCCATCCCGTTCTGCGATGACCTGGCGGACACACACACTCGGTACCATATGGTATTTGTAGGTTCGTTGGCAGTCACGTCTTCTTCTGTAGTATTAGCTCAGTTGGAGGGGATTGTTCACAGTACAAAATTGTGCTGGACAATCAGCAATCGCATAGGAGATGAGGTTTGGAATCGTATGATAGAATCAATCTAGGTTTCAATATCACAGTTAATGCGTTATAATTCCATGCATTATCCCATTCTTTCGAATTTCTTTTGTATTCGTGGGGGAGTATATGTCATGTTGTGACATATTGTCTTTCCTTTCCACCCCATCGTAATATTCTCATATTTTATTTATCTTTCAAGTTCATCCAATTTAATTATTTATTTAACTATTCATTAATTTTGATCCCTTGTAACCTGTGTTTACATTTCATTTTATTGATCGTCCTGTCTGCGTTACGTTAATTTAAAATCTGCCGTTCTCGTTTCTCTTTTGGCCCAGAGCCAAAGTGCGCAGACATGCATCCTCTTTCTTCATTTGTGACCGTAAGCCAACGTACTTCATTGAAGCGGTTCGTAGTTCCTTCACCTAGGCAGCCGGTTCTCACCGCGCATGCGCGTAAGGTCTCGCTTCTGATGTATTTAAACACTTAGGTAATTAAATGAAGTAAGCAGAGCATAGGCACAAGTGGTGCGTTTATGCTGTAATTGACCATGGTTTTATAATGTTCAAAAGCGAAATAAAGATAACTAAAAGTTTCTAAAATATTAATGAAATAATAACAGACAAAAGGAATTTAAACTCAACAAGATTTATTCAAATTACTAAGTTCAGAATAAAATACATATTTCCAATATTCCAGAGTAAAAACGATATCACATTACCATTCAAGCTATATTTGCATTTGTCAAAACAAAATGCTTAAAAACTTACACAATATATCTTGAGACCATTAAACATACATCTCATATTCTGGATGTGAAAAACTGGAGCACAGATGGAAAAAAAATAATTTAACAAATTTACTTTGATTAAATTAAGTTTATTACCAGATTAACTTAAATGGAAAAACAATTACTTTTAATTAAAGGCTTTAACAAAGATTCAAAAGAAACATAATTTACCTTAATGATCTTTTAAATTAAATAACCTTAATTTTGTAAAAAATATATTAACATTAAATAAATTCCATTAATCTAAAACCAAAACTTTAATTAAACATAAAACAATATCTTTCCTCACTTCCCGATCCAATGACTCTATCCTTCCAAATACAACCTCCATTCATCAACTTGTCAGTAACGGCCAACCATACCTGCTCGACCACGATACAGTCGTACTTTGAACCGCCGGACAAAACATGCCACTCCAGGGTACTATCTATACTTATTAAGTAACAAGCCCAATGGCAAACGGTCTACTGATATGAAGCACTATCCGTAGAAACCCAAACCGAGCCATCGTATTTGGTGTTTCAATAGTTAAAACGGTAACAAGTAATTTCGGCTTCCGAAATTACTGATGCAAGAATAATAGACAGAACGGTGTCAACATACTTTAAATGGAATCTCGTTCTGAACTATTAAAAATATCAATAGCCTTTTGATGACATGAAAGTTAATATTATGAAAGTCTAAAAACCACAACATCAGGACAAAAAGGAAAAGCTTTACTCACTTTAAATAAAAAGCTTTATATCCAATGGAAAAACTAAATCAAAAGATATATGAAACTAGCTGCACGAAATTATAAGAAAAAGCTGCTCTTTTTATTAAATAACTATTGCTCCAAGAAGTTTCCTTTAAAAACATAATGACATCAAATGCTCCATCTCCAAAAATGAAAGACGTGGTGTTCTTTAAAAAGAAAAAGCCTCTTTACTTGCAGACTCCATTTCATCTAAAAACATTATCTTCCATCTCAAATATAACACAACACCACTCGAATTAAAAAGCACTTCCTTAAAAACAAAACATCACTAGACTAAACACTCATAGACGACACAAACACTAAAACAACAAACTAGACGGCTTCCAGCCAGCTGGAACATCCCAATACACGACTGCCTCTCTCTTAAATACATTACCGCCTCGTGTCAAGGTCAATGACGTAACCTCCTCATCCAGCAGCAAACAGGTCACTTCCGGCCTCCCGAAGGTACGTGACGATCGATTACGGTCACAGGTAGATACTACAGGTAATGACAGATTATCAGAGCCATCTGTCACCAGCTGCCGTAATCACTTGTATCGTGACGTAATCGATCTACCGAAAACCGCGAGAAATGAGGAGACGTGACTAATGTAAACAAGCGATAACGATGTCCACAGGAAGTGAAAAACATGATGTAGATAAAAAATGAAATAAAAGTAAATAGAAGCAAATGGAAAAACCTGAAGCGTTAGAATATATAATATGACCAAATGGTAAGTAACTAAATAAAGATATTCTTACTTTAAAACCATATGAATTACTTTAAATAAAAATATACTTTCATACTGTAAACCAAGGTTATTAAACTGAAGGATTTAATTACTGAAATATGACTGAGCTAATTACTGAATATAACTGAATAGGAGTTAAATATTAAATAAATATAATAAAGCATGAATGGATGAATTAGGTCAATTAAGATATGATTTGAATGAGTGATAAGAACTAAAAGAATTAGTAAAGGGAAAACTATCCAGTTTTTCCAACAAAGCCCCCCCTCTTATCACTCGAATGAAAATCAGACCGGCAACATGAGAAGCACGCCGAACAGGCTACCTAAAACAATTTGCACAATCAGCAAAGCCTCCCTGATCACCTATCCAATTATAACCATATTAACTGTAATCCAATTATCCTCCAATTCCAACTAAAAAAAAAACTAAATCCACTTAAAACTTACACGGCCAATTATCACATTACAATAATCCAACAATCCAAAGCCTTCCCCATTGAAACTGCCAAAAAAAAAACTTCATTGGGCTCCAGTCCTCATCTATAAATATGCTATACTATTAAAAAATAAATACATATAAAATACACATATAGCACAATATATCATACATTACATTTAAAAATATTCATAACCTGCAGACATGAACTCTAAAATATCAAATATCCAAAACATGAACATCAGCTAAAATCCAGTTTATCATAGATAAACCATTTTCCAAGTATCTCAATACTTTTCCAAAAAGGTCCATTTTTATTAATGAGAAGGATCAATTCACAACTTCACTACATAAATGACATTACAATTTAATAACAGAGATAACCTCATAAATCTAATTAACCAAAAAAAACTAACATTTTTTTCATATTTCACTATGCCAACAAAGAGAATCAAAATTTTCCATTCATAAATTTTTCCTAAACAAAATTTATAACACTTCATAAATCCTAAAAAAAAAACCTCCAATGCTTTCTCCATATCTCATACCGAATCTCTCCAAACCCTTACAAACCTTACAAAACCTCACATAAACCTTTATTAAACCAAATGTATGACACTTTCTCAAACCAATGACAACATCAACTAGAACACCAATCAGATAAATTCCATACAGACACCTAAGACATGACAGCTCTACTCAAACAAATCAACCTATTTGATCTCTGCTCCCCCAAACCATTTTCACTATCTTATGCAACATTTATATATTAAATCCATAATATATTTCCGGTCATCCTTCCATCTCGATTTCCTGAACATAAAGACATCACAAATTTAAATGAGTACGATCCATTTATTCATCCCCTTACATAAAACCTATCAATCGAAATCATTTGCTTGGGCCCAAGTCTTCACACCACTCACTTCAACATAACATAGATGAATATGACCAACGGATAATTATCAAACCATTTTAAAAATTCAACAACAACTATTTTAAACTATTTTCAAATTTAAATAAGGAGCATAACCAAAACCATTCTGATCTGTACTCCCAACACTCTTATTTCAACAAGAAAAACACTCCAGAAGAAGAATCATGACCAGGCAATTTCAACCTTAAGCACTCAGCATATCTAACATAATCTCAAAAGCTCCTAAAATAGTCATTTCAACACCATTTTATGCTAAGCCTCATAAAAACAAACTGGGAAAGACCTAAAAAAATACTCCCCCATCTGATTAAACTGAAACTTTATTTCCTAAAACAGAATGATCTAAAAAATATATATATATATACCCGGCCATTTCCTCCTCAATGTTATATCTTATTAAACCTCAAGAGACTACAAAACAAGATACCTAAAAATAGCTGCCATTCTTCAGTATCAGCCAGGGCTACTAACTTGATGTTACATTATTCAACTATCTTGAAGTCAAAAAAAAAAATTTTCTTCCTTATATGTGATACCTCCAGAAACTTGATCAAGGCTTCTAACATTTGCAACCTAAAAACAAATGCCTTTTACCTAATCAATACACTGGATAACAGAAAATTCACCATCCTTGATTTCTTTGAACAATGACACCCTAAAATCACCCAAAATCTGCATATTCAGTTCTAATACAATCTACATTATCCCTTTAAAAAAAATCCAGTTCCAATCAATCCTAACACAACTTTCAAAATGTTTCTTAAAAATTCCTAACACAATTTTCTAACATGGTTCTAACACAGTTTTCTAACAAAAAAAAACATCTAAAACTATTGAAAATTTTCATAACACTTCCTAACACAAATCAAAAATTTTCCAATGTCACCGAGATATTTTCCTTACACTTTCTAACACAAAAAAAATTTCCTTACATTTTAACATAACAATTTCCTTACACAATCTGATATATCCTAACACTAACTAACATTTGATATACTACAGCCACAAAACTTCTATAACAACCAAAAAAAATTTTTCAACATAACCTAAAACTCAACATGCATGTCCTCACCATATCTACAGGGGATGTATTCCATAAAAGATCCATCACATTTCAGGACACTGACATTACCACCTTAAAAGAAATGTATTATCCCGAAAAAGTAATCTTCACAAAAACACCCCTTCTGCAAGTGAAACACACTAAAAGTTGATAACTCAATAAAATCAATATCTATGAAAAATAAATAACTATATATTTTAAATAAAATTTAACAAAAATTTCATAAAACATAGAAAATACCATTATTAAATTAAACATAACTCTTTGAAGGTGTATAAAAAAATATATATTCATTGAAAAAAAAAAATGCTTGTATATCTAAGTTTAAACAACATTGCATTTAAAAGCAATACTCCTGATCCAATATACAGGACTCCATTTTCCTAACACATGGAATTATCCAATTGGAATCAAGATTTTTAACAATTTAAACTTTTAGATCAAAATTTACTTTAACATTATGACTTTAAAATTTAAATCAAATTTACTAAAAAAAAACTGTATATGGACATAAGTTTAACAATATTACTGATTTATCTCTAAAAAAAAACTTTTACTAACAAAAAAATTATGAATGCTTAATTTTAAACTGTTTAAAACTATTTATTACATTTTACAGTTTAAACACCTTCAAGAAAAAAAAAATTATAAAACTTTAACATTTAAGAAACAGCAGCCGTAGCTATCTTAACACTTTAAAATTCCAACTTCTGTTAACCTCACTCATATGTTAACTTTCCAAAAAATATGGAAAAACAGTTCTTCCCTAAAAAAATTTTCAAAACACATCATAATACTTTAACCATTCCCAAAAAAAATTTACTCTAACATATTACACATGCAGACAATTTCTATAAGTTTTATTTAAAAACCATCATCAATTTCACCCACTGTCTTAATAAAAGCTTCAGCTGAATTATATTAACAATAACACTTATAATTAAAAAATTCATTAACTTCAAAGAATTTTTCATCAAAATACAAAAAAATTCAACAATTTTCAAATTATCTTAACAATATTGAAAAACGGATTTCAAAATAATCTCGGATAACAACATTTAGCTTTAATGGCTGAATTTAAAAGCATTTAAATTTAAAACTTTCATAATTAAAAAAAAATATCAAATTAGTCAAAAAAAACTAGATTCACTTTTACAAATGAATTTAACCTTAGTAAAAAAATTCAAAAATTTATCAGGCCAATAATATATCCCTTATCTTTACCTTACCTTAAAGACTTTTACTAACACTTAACACAAAAAAAAATTTCAATCTTTAAATATTAAAAGGATTTACTATGCATAAAAAAAAATTTAGAATACCTTAACAGCTCTTAAATATATAAGATTCAGCCTTAAAAAAAATTATATTTATAACTTATTAAAAAAAACTTTAATACAAGTAGGTGACTTCAAAACTTTAAACCTTTTACCACTATGCAAAAAAAAATTTCAATATCAAAACAACATGGCATAGAATCATTAATATTCATTAAAAAAAATTTACAGACGGTCACTTCTCATACTTGATCACAGACTTGATACATTTAGTCATGTTTAAACCATAGTCCTAAAAAATGCTGATGCTCAGTTCTAAAATCAGAGTCCACGCAAAACAAACATCTTCTTTCTACTATAATGATGTTCACATCTCAAGAATCATAAGGAATCACAAGTCCACCAGGTAAAGTGGCCCAGACGCTGCCACTGCTTAAGCACATTCACCACTTTAAAAACAAAGTTGACTGGCACTGTAGATCATAATCCAGCACAAAGATTTCACAATAAAGAATGGCGATGCATTTCCAAAAAAAAACACAATCTTTTACAACCTTATACACTTTCTTTATCTCTCAAGATAATTATGCACTTTACTTTAACAACACGTCTTTCAGACAAGGATTCATCCACAAAAAGCACCAAATCTTCCTTTAAATCACTTCACTAATAGCACTTTTATGACTTTCATTTACTTATATAAATGCACCTCTTGACAGCACATGATCCATACCATTTAAATATTGCAGCTTTGTAAGTTTAAAAAAAACAACCTCAGATAGCTCCTTAAATTTGAATTGGAGAAAAAAATTCTGAATAGAAACAGAAAACCTTTAAACAAATTTCAAAAACTTCTTAAAAATCCTCACAGTTAATGCGTTATAATTCCATGCATTATCCCATTCTTTCGATTTTCTTTTGTATTCGTGGGGGAGTATATGTCATGTTGTGACATATTGTCTTTCCTTTCCACCCCATCGTAATATTCTCATATTTTATTTATCTTTCAAGTTCATCCAATTTAATTATTTATTTAACTATTCATTAATTTTGATCCCTTGTAACCTGTGTTTACATTTCATTTTATTGATCGTCCTGTCTGCGTTACGTTAATTTAAAATCTGCCGTTCTCGTTTCTCTTTTGGCCCAGAGCCAAAGTGCGCAGACATGCATCCTCTTTCTTCATTTGTGACCGTAAGCCAACGTACTTCATTGAAGCGGTTCGTAGTTCCTTCACCTAGGCAGCCGGTTCTCACCGCGCATGCGCGTAAGGTCTCGCTTCTGATGTATTTAAACACTTAGGTAATTAAATGAAGTAAGCAGAGCATAGGCACAAGTGGTGCGTTTATGCTGTAATTGACCATGGTTTTATAATGTTCAAAAGCGAAATAAAGATAACTAAAAGTTTCTAAAATATTAATGAAATAATAACAGACAAAAGGAATTTAAACTCAACAAGATTTATTCAAATTACTAAGTTCAGAATAAAATACATATTTCCAATATTCCAGAGTAAAAACGATATCACATTACCATTCAATCTATATTTGCATTTGTCAAAACAAAATGCTTAAAAACTTACACAATATATCTTGAGACCATTAAACATACATCTCATATTCTGGATGTGAAAAACTGGAGCACAGATGGAAAAAAAATCATTTAACAAATTTACTTTGATTAAATTAAGTTTATTACCAGATTAACTTAAATGGAAAAACAATTACTTTTAATTAAAGGCTTTAACAAAGATTCAAAAGAAACATAATTTACCTTAATGATCTTTTAAATTAAATAACCTTAATTTTGTAAAAAATATATTAACATTAAATAAATTCCATTAATCTAAAACCAAAACTTTAATTAAACATAAAACAATATCTTTCCTCACTTCCCGATCCAATGACTCTATCCTTCCAAATACAACCTCCATTCATCAACTTGTCAGTAACGGCCAACCATACCTGCTCGACCACGATACAGTCGTACTTTGAACCGCCGGACAAAACATGCCACTCCAGGGTACTATCTATACTTATTAAGTAACAAGCCCAATGGCAAACGGTCTACTGATATGAAGCACTATCCGTAGAAACCCAAACCGAGCCATCGTATTTGGTGTTTCAATAGTTAAAACGGTAACAAGTAATTTCGGCTTCCGAAATTACTGATGCAAGAATAATAGACAGAACGGTGTCAACATACTTTAAATGGAATCTCGTTCTGAACTATTAAAAATATCAATAGCCTTTTGATGACATGAAAGTTAATATTATGAAAGTCTAAAAACCACAACATCAGGACAAAAAGGAAAAGCTTTACTCACTTTAAATAAAAAGCTTTATATCCAATGGAAAAACTAAATCAAAAGATATATGAAACTAGCTGCACGAAATTATAAGAAAAAGCTGCTCTTTTTATTAAATAACTATTTCTCCAAGAAGTTTCCTTTAAAAACATAATGACATCAAATGCTCCATCTCCAAAAATGAAAGACGTGGTGTTCTTTAAAAAGAAAAAGCCTCTTTACTTGCAGACTCCATTTCATCTAAAAACATTATCTTCCATCTCAAATATAACACAACACCACTCGAATTAAAAAGCACTTCCTTAAAAACAAAACATCACTAGACTAAACACTCATAGACGACACAAACACTAAAACAACAAACTAGACGGCTTCCAGCCAGCTGGAACATCCCAATACACGACTGCCTCTCTCTTAAATACACTACCGCCTCGTGTCAAGGTCAATGACGTAACCTCCTCATCCAGCAGCAAACAGGTCACTTCCGGCCTCCCGAAGGTACGTGACGATCGATTACGGTCACAGGTAGATACTACAGGTAATGACAGATTATCAGAGCCATCTGTCACCAGCTGCCGTAATCACTTGTATCGTGACGTAATCGATCTACCGAAAACCGCGAGAAATGAGGAGACGTGACTAATGTAAACAAGCGATAACGATGTCCACAGGAAGTGAAAAACATGATGTAGATAAAAAATGAAATAAAAGTAAATAGAAGCAAATGGAAAAACCTGAAGCGTTAGAATATATAATATGACCAAATGGTAAGTAACTAAATAAAGATATTCTTACTTTAAAACCATATGAATTACTTTAAATAAAAATATACTTTCATACTGTAAACCAAGGTTATTAAACTGAAGGATTTAATTACTGAAATATGACTGAGCTAATTACTGAATATAACTGAATAGGAGTTAAATATTAAATAAATATAATAAAGCATGAATGGATGAATTAGGTCAATTAAGATATGATTTGAATGAGTGATAAGAACTAAAAGAATTAGTAAAGGGAAAACTATCCAGTTTTTCCAACAGCTTCCGTCTTCTCCTTGGCGCAACGTTTAGGCGTGCGCATCTTCCACTTGGCGCGGTCTTGGCGGTTTTTAACTCCCGCAATTTTCGGCAACCGCGTTTTAGCTCCTGCAGTCAGTCAGTACAGAAAGCAGCCTGAGAGATGTAGGGTGTCTCTCAATAAGGGCAGTGCCCGGGTTCTCCCGGTGCCGTGCGAGAATGCTTCGAGTGAATGCAGCGTGTAGCACAGAAGTTAGACAGAGCAAGATTTGAGGTTTCTCTAGACTTGTACATAGAGACAAGCAACTACACAAAGTAGTTAAAGTGACCCAGATGCCAATCCAGGGATCCCAGTAATTCCAACTAAAGATGCAAATAAAAAATTAATTAATTCCATG
The DNA here is from genome assembly GCA_963931845.1 of Maratus michaelseni. Classification (NCBI taxonomy): domain Eukaryota; kingdom Metazoa; phylum Arthropoda; class Arachnida; order Araneae; family Salticidae; genus Maratus; species Maratus michaelseni. Next base: position 308,340,059 of record OZ007598.1, on the reverse strand, counting down.
CAACGGTGTGTCTTCTCTGATCTACTTACTGAAGGTATGTCGTTACTAATATTTATTATCCTCTCTGTTCAAGACACACGAACCTGAAAATCTCCCACAATTTTTTAATAGTAATATACGATCACTTAAGAGCACGCTTGTGCCGCAGTTATTAAGTTCAGCAAGAAATAACTTTACGATACAGGTATTTTATCTTTTTTTACCACAGCACGAATGAATTTACCAATGTTTACAAATCAAGGATTGGTCCAGGCAAAATTTGGAACTTCTTCACAAAATTCTATTTAATAAAACAGGGCTCTTCACAAAATTCCTTTTAATAAAATAGGCCCTTTCACAAAATTATATTCCATAAAAACTCACAATTTACTTTTTGTGATGTTTTAAAATGTGTATTTTTTTAAAACAAACAAGTTCACCAGAGAGGAAAGCTGCAGCAAAAGAATTTTAAAAAGTTTTTGTTAATAAATGCTTAGTTCAAATTTGAGTAACTGGATTTCAACTTTTGTTATAAAATGTTATTTTTCATAAAAGTAACCTTTACTTTTCACAAAATAAAAAGAAAAAAAACCTGCATCGATACCTGCAAACGCACATATACTTCACTTACTTGTCTGCTATTTCCAGTATTAACACAGAAAAACTGATTACTCTGATAAATATTCTATTCAGAAAAATATTGTATTAAAAAGTATAATTTAAATATCAAAAATCAATCGTTTTATTCTTCACACCAGGTAACAAGACAGTATATAAAATTTACCATTTCTTTATTTATGTAAAATGTGTAGATCAAAACAAATACAAATTAAACAACATTTTACAAGGTTATGAACTGAAAATGCAAAAAATTATTTGTGAATTTAACAAGTACTAGAACAAAAATTAATTAAATATCTTAAAAAATTAATTAAATATCTTAAAATTCATTTAATGTTTTATGGAACATAAAATATTTTTTAAAGAATTAATGCACAACTAAAATGAATCACCTGTTGTTATGATGCATTGGGTTAGATGCAATGGATAACTATGGAATTAAAGATAAAATTACAAAAAACTCTTCGATTAACACATATCCCGAAAAGATCCCCACATATACACAGAAAAAATGTTATTGTTAAATATTAATATCAGAAAATTCCATTTTATACATTTCACATGCAAATATATGCAATATCAATATTGTGATAGTCTTATTTTCTTAAAATTAATTATTATGGAATCGTAAATGTATTTTTAATTACAAAAATATATTATATGTATTTGGTTAATTTAACTCACTTGTTTTTTTAAGCCTTCTAATGGTGTTGAACATATTTCTTATTTTATTTTTAGAGGTTTCTTTCTAATTTTGCATTCAACAAAAGAATCTATTATATCGTTATAATAAAGTTTATTAGTAATATCTCCATTTAAGAATAATATAGCTAAGGATGAGAGCTTTTCTGATGAAGATAGGATCGAAGGGGAGATTTTAACCTTTTCAGTAAAGAAAATGATCTTTCTCCTGAGCAATTAGAAATAGGCATTGTTACAAAAATTCGTAAAGCAGTTTCTACATTAAGAAATGCTGAAGATAGATGAGGGTTTTGTAATGTCTTTAACATTTGGAGAAGAGTATCATCTTTGTTTACAAATGAGCTAAATTGATTCAGTTGATCAGAAAATTCTTCTTCTAAATTTGACGGATAACTTTGTTGAAGAGATTTTGAATCTTCATGTAGCGCAGCATTTGAATGCAAATTTATAAGAGCAGAAAACTTTTTTGTCATATTATCATACGGCTGTTTGCAGTTTGAGAGATTGAGTCACAAAATACATAATGGCATGTTTTTATAAATTTATCACGTGGTTCAAAGTGAACCTCAGTACTATTTGTATCATCCAAACATCTACTTCTTGGAGTCATCTTTTTTCTTGTAACCTCATAGGTAACAGATTGTGGTGAAATGTTTACAGCTTCACTCTCATACATATCAAAATTGTCTCTCACAAATTTAATAAATTCTATTAAAGGAGATAGCTGCTCTAAATTTCCTGTAGAATCCTGGAAAATTTTGCTGGTTTCATTTAATCTTTGTAGTATTGTATCCCAAATAACAGTGTTCAACACTGTTTCAAATTTTGATAACTTTTTGAGGAGTGACTTAGCTTTATTTTTTGTACTGGCAGTCTGATCATTAGTATCAACAAAGTGACGTAATGTGTCAACAATTTTTTCTCAGTATATTTTTGCAGTTGCATCTGCGCACCATCTTGTTCCTGAACAGCTCTTCAATGTCAGTTGCTTGTTAGTTGTTACACTTTCATGAAGAATTTGCCATCTATAGCTTGATGCAGAAAACAAGTTGCACAATTCCTGCAACAAGCAAAAAAACTTAACTAAAGCAGTGCAGGATTCCGCAGTCACCCACCAGATTTAAGGAATGTGCAACACATGGTATAAGTCTGTCAGTGCATTTAAACTTTTTATTCTGGCTTGCATACTTTCTGGCCATATTTGATGCATTGTCATATGTCTGTCCTCTGCAATTCTGTATGTCTATGTTTAGCTCCTTTAAGCAACAAATAACAGTATTTGTCAAATACTCTGCACCATGGCCATAAATTGGTATAAAATTTAAAAACCTATCAACAGGAATACAATCAGGATTTATGTAACGTTTTTTTTTCCTTTTTTCTTATATACAGGAACATAAACATTGGGCTACAAAAATTTGTCATTTGGGGGCCCCCTTGAGATGGGGGCCCGGGGCAGCTGCCCCGTTCGCCCCTGCGGTAATCAGGCCCTGGGGACCAGAAGAAAAGTTCTATTTTAGGCAGGCTTCCACATCAGCATTTCTTCCTTACACTCGGCCATGAAATTCTCTACTTTAAGCAGGTAACATTCCATTATAAACAGGTTCCATTTTCATGCTGCTTACATTGTCCTGGTGAACTGCCCGTAATGCTAAGGCTATCAAATATGAAGGCTCTAAGACACCACAAGAGTTCACCGGGCCATCAGATACGATCCCCTCAAGATTTACTTTAATTTGATAAGAATCCATAATTTATAATCTTATACTATACTTTTTGAATATCATTGTATTTTGAATTCAGGTTTCCTGAGGTGGTCATCCCTGTATTTTGAATTCAGTAAAAAATGTATAAAAATATATATTTTGTTGTAATTACTTCTTTTCAGTTTAAGTTAAAATATAATAATAATTAAGAATATAATAAATTAATTCAGAAAATAAAAAAACTTTAAAGTGCAAATTTTGTCTTTTAACAGGTGCATAAAGAGCAGAAATCAGAAAACAAACACATAAATGGGGAAAAGGTACAAGGGTTCTGAATAAGCAAAAGTTATTATTTAATAAACTGTAAGTGAATAATAAAAGCAATCACTGTAATTAATCACAGTAGGAGAAGCAACATAGATAAAATTTTAAAATAACATAATTTAAAGACTAAATTTAAGATTGAGTTGTTTTGATTAAAGACATAGTTTGTGAATTCATGAGTTAAACATATACTGACCTTATAATTTGATTACATACTGTTATTTCCAAGAAAATATGTTTTAAATTAATACTTTACATTCGAAATGTATTAATATTGAAATAATCTTATTCTAATATTTCATAAACAAACTAATATAATACATGCTGTATTGTAAACAACTTGTTTAAGAATTTGGGCAAAATTTAACTGTCCTAATGTTATTCAGGTTCCGCAGTTACCAGATTTTATTGAGACTGAAAAACAGCAAAAGCTAATATTTGTTTTAAACCATGTGTTGGTGCAAGAGAGCATTTTTATTTAAAATAATATTACTTACATCTAATGAACAGAAAAACCCTAATTAGACTACATTATAAACATGTTATATTACCAGCAAACATTTTACTTCAATTTGGTTGAGATATTCTCACATTCAAACTAGTATTAGTTTTCATTCTTATTATAGATGAGTCATCATTAATCTTGATAATTTCATTCTTAAAAGAATGGGGTAAATCATTAATAGTAAATATCAATCGATCCTTGAAAAGATAATTAATTTGTCAACAAAAATAAAAATTTCCTTCTTAGGCTAACCAAACATCAACTTTCCGTTCCGTTCCACGCCACGCCACGTGCCAGCGAAGCAAGGGGCGGAGTTTTGAAACGCCAAAGCGCCAGGTGATTGGTCTATTTTTCTCTGTACATGAATCAATGTATGGTTTGCTAATATGCAACCGGGACGTCGTCAGGTCTCATAAATTCGAAAAATCGTTTCCGTGCGACGATTAGAACCGTAAAAATCCTTTAAAAATCGATCAATAAAAAATTATTTTTCTTTTCTTTCCGAGCTGCGATTCCCAGATCGGAGACGCACGGCCAGACGATTGTCTGGATCGGCATTTTCTTTGACGGAGGTGAGGTCACATGACGTTCAACTGGGGTTTTACAGAGGGGGGGGGGCATCTCTGATTCTAAGAGGCGCAGAAATTCCAAACTTTGACAGGGCGACGCTAAATGGATTCTGCTTTCAGAATATCTAAAAATTATTGTCATATCTTCATTACGAGCCGATATATTATTTTATTGTATAATTAATCATCGTTATTTGTATAATTAAAGTAAAAGAAAGATTTCCATTACAGTGCCGGCTAGATATTACGATTTTAAGAAGTAGGCCGCATCTAAAAACTGCATTACGAGTATTTTCAGTTTTTGTTTTAGAGTGGCAACCAGATATTATGATAGGAAAAAACAGGCTTCGCCCGTTATCGATTTTTTTTTTTTTTTTTTTTTTTTTTTTTTTAGTTTTAAGTTTTTCTACAGCTCACTGTCTTTGAACTAGAAATCAGGTAGTCTACATAAGTTGTTTGAGGAAAAGCAGTGTCATCGCCAACCCCCCCCCCCTCCCCCCGCTTTTTATGACAGTGCCGGCTAGATATTAGGATTTTAAGAAGTAGGCCGCGTCTAAAAACTGCATTATTATTTTAAGTTTTAGTATTTTAAGTTTTTGTTTTAGAGTGGCAACCAGATATTACGATAGGGAAAAGCGGGCTTCGCCCGTTATCGATTTTTTTTTTTTTTTTTAGTTTTAAGTTTTTCTACAGCTCACTGTCTTTGAACTAGAACACAGGTAGTCTACATAAGTTGTTTGAGGAAAAGCAGTGTCATCGCCAACCCCCCCCCCCTGCTTTTTTCTTTTAACTGTGGTCCGTTTCTATAACTAAGAAACTATGTTACGGATGTCCACCAAACTGATTCCAAACATCATAATTAAAGTAATAAGGACCCCCTATCCAGATATTATGATAGGGAAAAGCGGGCTTCACCCGTTATCGATTTTTTTTTTTTTAAGTTTTAAGTTTTTCTACAGGTCCCTGTCTTTGAACTAGAACTCAGGTAGTCTAAATCAATTCGACTCGACATCGATAGAGCTTACCCCCACCTGGTGGCGGAAGGTGGAACTAACGTATACTGCAGCGCGTGCGCAGCACGACTGCTATATGGTGCCGCAGGCAGCGGGGACGCGAGCCGCAGGTTCGTTCAGTTAGAGGTTTATACTATTCCATGTGCAATTTAAGCGATTATCCGGTGCATGCGTAGCACGACCGTCATACGGTGCCGAAGGCAGCGGGGACCAGGGTCGGAACGACTGCTATACGGTGCCGCAGACAGCGGGGACCCGAGCCGGAGGTTCGTTCAGTTAGAGGTTTATACTATTCTATGTGCAATTTAAGGGATTATCCGGTGCGTGCGTAGCACGACCGGTATACGGTGCCGAAGGCAGCGGGGACCAGGGTCGGAGGTTCGTTCGGTTAGAGGTTTGTACAATTCAATGTGCTAATTAAGGGATTACCCGGTGCCGAAGGCAGCGGGGACCCTGGTCGGCGGTTCGTCCGGTTTGAGGTTTTACAAGATTCGAGATTTTCTACAATTCGAGGCACCGATGTAAATTAGGGGCCCGCTGGCGGGCGAAGCCAGCTAGTCTATAATAATAAAACATTAAAATAATGAAAACTACTTCATCTTTGTAAGAAAAATGGAATTGTTTTGAATAACTCCAAACGTTGCTTCTAAAATGATATTTTAATAACCTCTCTCTAAACGTTGTAGGCAATTTATATTTTTTGCTATAATGGCAAAAGGGATATTGTATTATTATACCTTTGTCTTAAAATTGTAAATAATCAGGTGAGGAGGATAACACTGGAGCTTAGAAAATAATGATACAGGGGAGAAGGAAGTGTGTTGAAGCTACATTTGTTCCAAAAGGGCACTTGCCATTTTCAAGGAAAAAGTCACGAATTATTTTCCAGGAGCAGTTATTTTTTCATATTAACAATCAGAGGAATAATGTTAACTTTAAAAACCAACCAGATATATTTTCTAGAGTAACTCAACAATATTTCTAGGATCTAAGGTGTAATAACAGAATTATCTCTGAGGTTTTTCAGAGATTTTCAGATAAAACATTTTACCTCATTTCCAAATATACTCTGAGATGTATGAATCCTGTCATAGGCATTCTGTTTATTATAATAAATAATTACAGTATTTAAAAACCCTGTTTAAGGTATCGTATGTAAACTGAAAGAAAAATGGAGAATTTTTCATACTTAACAATAGCTCAAAGGTAGAAAAAAATTATATATATATATATAGGCGCCTGAATTTTTTTTAGAAGTGGTCAAGAATTCATTTTTTTTGGTTTCCAGAAATTTAAATTAAAATATTTAAGCAACAAACTTCTGTTACAATTAAATTAGGAATAAAACGAAATTTTATCACACTAGTTAATTTATAACAAGAAACTTTGATCAGCTACTACAGTATTTTTTTTTTAACTTCAGAAATTTATATTTACAATAGTACATTTCTTTGATTACCTTTGAAAAAACCATTTCAATACAATTTTGCTTGATTACATTTTTCTAGAAATTTTATTTTATTTTTGTTTAAGGTGCTACTTTACTCACGCGAAAATGCCACTCGCCAATATTAATCCCACGGAAGAAATTCTTTTAAATATCTCATTTGCATTTCACTATTTTAAATGATTTTTTTTGCATTAAATAACTGAGATTGATCTCTAAAGGGGACGTTTTTTACTTTTTCAATTTTGTTTGTTGTAGTGTTTTATGAAGATACTTTCACTTTCAAAACCGGTTCTGAAATTAAATGCATCTTAATAAAAAAAAACTTGTAACCAAAATCTAAAAAGTGAAAGATATCCTTTGTAGAGATCGGCCTCAGCTGTCCAATGCACAAACATAATTTAAAACGATTGAAATGTAAATGAAATATTTAAAATATATACCCTCCATGGGATTAATATTAGTCAGCGGATGTTTTCATGTGAGTGATGTAGCCTCTTAAGGTAATTTAAGAAGTTGAACACTGTGTCTCATATTCATCTGAAGTTCATAAATTGCTATGTTCCGTAATTTATACTAAATTGGATGTATTATGTGTTGTTATGTGTTACGTTAATGTAGCGAAACGTAGAAGGCTTCAATGAAGTCACAATAAATTAACTTGGACTAATATATTTCACACATATCTATTCTGTTTAGGTTACAAAAAACACGACATCACAAACACAACATAAAACCAGCTAGCGTTACATTAATCTAAGTTACAGTTAATGTTCTTGTACCGTGACGGTTTAAAGTTAATGTCCTAATACCACATTATACATTCTTGGGAAAAAAAAACTCACATTCCCTACTAACTCTACTACAAATATCGCAAATTATCTCTGACTGGTGGCAATCGATTAGTAATGGCGACTACTAATTAATCTTATACTTAAAATTTGCTTATGGGGACATCTACACATAGAAATTGTACCATTGTTCAGGAATTACATATATTTAATATTTGGAACTCCAAATTTTAAATTCATTTGTAGTCGTTGAAAAACAGATAATCAATACGAATAGTTTTTTAAGCATAACTCAGAAACAAGTTGGCAGAATGATATATGATTTTGGATTTGCATGTTTGTAACATCTGCAAATCGAGTTATGTCAAAAAATTAATTATTTATAATTCTTTTTTAACATGAAATGTAACCTATGATTTTCTGAAATAGAAATCAGTTTTTAGAAACTTCAAACATAGAAATATAAAATTAAAGCTCATTCTGCCAATTAGTTTATGAGTTATTCTTACAAACTACCCACATTGTAACCTGTTTTGCTACGACTAAAAATAAATTTAATAATAGGTGTTTTAAACTTTAAATTTGTATAATTATTAAATTAATGGACTGAATGACTTCCCATGTGATAACCGAAGATAAAATTTATTAAAACAAAATCTAAATATAATTTCAAAATCAGGAGTTAATTTTCAAAATTTTAGTTTGTTACAAATTTTATATGTACATGACCCCTTAAGAAAAATATAAGCTTACCGTCAATTCGTAGATATATAATTACTACTCGATTAGTACCAGTCACATTTTAAATGATGATTTGCAGCAGAGTTAGTAAATCTGGTGGTGGTAAATTTTTCCCCGAGACTGTACAATGTAGAAATTATTTTATATATTAAATTCATAACTTTTCCACAAATGTTTTTCTGAAGGCATTACTCAAACTTGGACAACTATTTCTTATCAGAATTTTTTAAGCTTTCTCTTTATAAAAATAATAACAGAATACTAATTAAATTTGGTTCTCACAAACTTATAGTTTTTAGAAATGTGAGATAAAGCTGCATTGGTTAAGCATGGTTATGTTGAGGATGTATAAAACTCTGTACAATCATACAATTTAAAGTAATTATTGGCAACATTCACTACTTCATTTTATATAATAATTTCTTATTGCATGATAAACAAAATAGGGAATTTAGTAACCTTAAATATTTTTTCCTTTCATAAACAATCCATTTTATTTAGTATATTTTTGGACATTGATCGAGACCTGTGTAGATCTTTTTCTTTTCTAGGAATATATGGCCATTTTTTTGCAGCACATCATAACTTCGCCATCCATTTTAAACCTGACATATAAACATCAGTGAAAAAAGCTAACAAATTTACAGTGATATTTGAATTAAAATTTTAAAAATCAAATATTTTAATTATATTAAATAAATTCAAAAATAAATACTGTTCCTTATATATCTTTAAGATTTCAGTTATATTTTCTTTAGTCGCAATATTCTATTTATAAGTAAAAAGTCAATTCAGTTAATGTGTTCAACACATCAGTACAAGGAGGTAAAAAATTTCCCAAAAATATAAGTTTATGTTCTTTTTATTAACTTCTATTTTATATTCAATACAATTAGGTATGGATTTTGCAATAGAATGAATAAAAAAAAAACTTTTAATGTAAATATGAAGAAATTCATAAATTTGCTTAGTTTTAGAATAAATAAAGATGTTTCATTTTTGCTTCTTAAAAATAATTGGCTTATAAGAAAATAAATTCCTTAAGTTATGAAGGATACTCCTGTGAATATTAAAAAATTGTTTAAAAATATTAAAAATAAAAAAAATAAACGTTTTAATTTTTTTTCAAAATGTTAACCATGATAAAATTATTTTGTTTAAGAATTTCATTTTATAATATATAAAGACGGTACAAAAAAAATTAAAATTAAAAGAAAAAAAATCAAAGGGTATAGCATCTCCTTTGAATGTGTCAAACAAATACAATAAGTACAAATGAAGGAACGTTTTTAATATCATACTTACATATTACTCTTACATATTTTTATTCACACATAGACAAGTAGCACTTTCATAACTTCTAAAAGTATATATATATATATATATTAGATATTGTATTAAAATAAACATATTGAAATGATTTTCTTCTTCTCTGAACTATCATCAAGTTTACTTTTAAAAAATAATTATATTTAATTAGGATGAATACACTATATTGCCAAAGGTGACCAGTCATCACTTGCGATTTTAGACGTTTTGTTAACTATCTAGAAAAATACATGAAGAATTAACCTGAAATAGCAAGTGTGTAAACAGTATAGTATAGGTTATATATTTCCGCGAAGATTTTTTCACGAAACACCATAGGGGGCTGTCAACATATTGAATTAGAACGAACATCTTTTGGATAACCCTGTAAAAACTAATGTAGCAAAGGCGTTCAAACTCAAGATTATTAATAAGTGGCTTATTGTAATATACTGTGTTCATTTTTATGAGGATAGCATGTATACTCGTAAAGAAATTAAGGTTTTTATAAAAACAGTCCCACATTTCGCCTAGTTTTTTGCTTATAATATAAATAGTTCTTAATATAAAAAAAAAGTTCTTTTCAGAAAATATGACAAACAACATTGTACATAATACTCTGCAATCAGAATTAAAAAATAATAAAAACTGGATGAAAAATGAGCATGTTTACTAAAAAATGTTTCACTGTGTATGTGCGAATGCAATTAAAATATAATATACATAATATATTAGCTAAGTATATAGAGCAACTTTTGTGAAAGTCTCAAAATCATAGCTTGAAAATTCTGAAAATTGTGGTCGATAGAATAAGCTCGAAATCCGTTGTTTCCAAAAAGAAGCAAAAAGATGAGGGGTTGTATCAAATATCTGTTGAATAGTGCCAAGATAGCGTACACAATATTGCACATACTACTATATTTGGATACAGCCCCTCATCTTTTTGGGAACAACGGATTTCGAGCTTATTCTATCGACGATAATTTTCAGAATTTTCAAGCTATGATTCTGAGACTTTCACAAAAGTTGCTCTATATACTTAGCTAATACATCATGTACATTATATTTTGATTGCATTCGCGCATGCGCAGTGAAACATTTTTTAGAAAAACATGCTCATTTTTCATCCAATTTTTATTATTTTTTAATTCTGATTGCAGAGTATTACGTACAATTTTGTTTGTGATATTTTCTGAAAAGAACATTTTTTATATTAAGAACTCTGCAAATTATAAGTAAAACAACTGGGCGAAATTTGGGACTGTTTTTATAAAAACCTTAATTTCTTTACGAGTATACATGCTATCCTCATAAAAATGAACACAGTATATTACAATCAGCCACTTATTAATAATCTCAAGTTTGAACGCCTTTGCTGCAATAGTTTTTACAGGGTTATCCAAAAGATATTCGTTCTTTTTCAATTTGTTGACAGTCTTCTATAGGGTTTATGAAAAAATCTTCGTGGAAATATATAACCTATACTATACTGTTTACACACCTGCAGTTTCAGGTTAATTCCTCATGTATTTTTCTAGATAGTTAACAAAACGTCTAAAATCGCAAGTGACCGGTCACCTTTGGCAATATAGTGTAGAATACTATGAAAAAGTGAAAACCTAACCATTCTATTTATTTTATTGTTGAATTTGCAATACTATATTATCGCTTTAGAATATATCTCATACTATCAATGCTTAACAAACTGTAACAAATAAACTTATTATTTTTGCAAAAATAACTCAAAAGTAAAAATATGTTTGACTAAATATAATAAATACGTCTTTAAGTGTTCATGTTTTTTTAGAATAAGTAAATTGGTATAAAAAATAAAAATAGTAAAAAACATCATGAATTATAAAATAAATATTATATGCTTCGAAGCTTATTCAATTAAAACAGTTATTATTCATTTATTATAACTGTGTATGAAACATTAAATTATTTATTTTCGTGACTTACAGGAACTTTGTAATATCTTTAAAAAAATGAAGAGGTTAAAATTAATTATACATACAGGAATAATTTTCTTTTGTAAAAATTATAATATTATGACACAGATTTTATATTTTTAAAGCATTTCAATGCAAAGATAAAACTCTTTATGTGGAAAAAAAATTGAGGGTATGTTCAAATATGCGCATTTGTGGAAAAATACTTATTCAACAAATTTGAGAATGTGTGTGAAAACATGCATATCCATTTAAGCCAATAAAATTATCAATGTGTACTTATATCCAAACTCTTATTGAATATGCTCATATAAAGTAAATCAAAATATGCATTAAAGAAACAGTTTAACCATAAGCGAATATACAAAAATATGCTGAAAAACATTATTTCTAAGGAGGAAGGGGGGATTTTTAACACATTCCAGCAAACTTGGATTGTTATGCAATTGGTATGTGTTACTGAAGTGTGTAATGGTATTGGAAATGAAGTATGTGGCACTAATATTTTTTTACAGGGTCACTTAAAAGAATGCCGTTATATTATGGTCGATAGGGAGAAGTCCTCTGCCGTGTATTTTAATACTGTTACACTATTTCAAATATATTGAAATTGATATACATCAATGAAGTACACTACAAGATGCTTACTATCGAATATGGTATGTGTAGCACTTATAAATTATGTGTAGCATTAATAAAATATGAACTAAAATTTTGGAGCCTTATTAAGAACAAGTGATATTTTTGCTCTGATATATAGCTATAATTCTAATACTGATTAAGAAACTGTTTTGGAAAAAAAGACACTTCCCTATTAACTGTGCCGCAAATCATCAGATAAAAATGTGACTGGTATTAATGTATTTATATTAAGGCCTACTTATTGGTGCTGCTTAAATTATGCCTAACGTGCTGCGTAATTTTGCCGAAGGTTTCAATTTATGTTTGTGTTGTTATTTTTTCCACTTTGTTATAAAATGTCCAGGATGCTGAACAAAGCTAAAATCCACTGAATTTGATTATATATGTTTGAATATAAGTGACATAGAAAATTATGGCCATGATCAGCGTGTGCAAGCGTGTGGAAATAAAAGAATCTACTTCCCACAGGCAATTAGATTACCTAACTGAGAGGGTGATTTGTTTTGCAGTCTATTAAAAACTGCAGCTTATGCATGAGCACAAGCAGATGTGGGATTCAGGCAGTTTGCAATGATTTGGTAGAATCATTACATAATTTTTGGTTGAGTTTGTTGAACCAGTTGTTAAAATGGCATTTAAATGCATATATCATAAACTTCTATTCGTTACTCTCTTCTAATGTTCATGTCGAGAAACAACATATTATAAACATAACATTGTGATGGGTTCTTATTTGTTTCAGCTTTGTGTTTTGTCCAAAATTCCTATTAAATAAATGCACTGGTGATCTGTAGGGTATCTTTTCAGAAGCGTAATGACATATGATTAGAGAGAATTATAAGATTCGATTTTTTGTCCAAATTATGGTGTTTTATGTTACTGAGCTTAGCAATAGTTAATAAGCTCATTTTTGAGAGAATACTACAAGTCTGCAATACTGCAAACTTTATGTTTATTTTAATAATGTTAAGTTAATGTTAAGTTAATTTTTACATATAAATGCCATATTCTTCGCAACTATTTGACTCTGTTGAACAGCCTTGACTCTTGAATATAGCTCTGTCTCAAAACTTGCATGCTAATGCAATTTATCGTACTACAGTCATGTCAATTATTTTTCACATTTTTTGGCAAACTTTTTAGTCTTTTTAATGTCCGTGAATGCCGTCTTTATAACTCTTGATTTAGTAACACAAATATGGAAAGGCATCAGGTGATTTTAAATGTATTTCTTCAATTTGTATACAGTTTATTTCCATATGTGATTTTTTCTTTTCTGAATATACAGCATTGGAAATGGAAGAGTGACTGAAAGCTTTGTCTATATGAAGCTACAGTTTATTGACGTTTTCTCCATATAAATCAAAATTTCTGTTTCAAAAAGGGTTCTGAAATACTTCACTGATAATAAAATGAATTTAATAATAATATCTGTGCTTGATATTTTTTTAACTTTAATTTACCTTCATAACAAAATCTAGCAGTATGCGCCAGTCATTTTGAAAACTTTTCTTTATATTCACAAACCCATTTCAATGTTTGTTTTTTTACATTGATTGTTAAAAGAAATGCTCCCTTTTTTGCCAAAATCACTCAAAAATAATAATGTATCATCCAGTGTTTCTACAAATTTCCATATATCAAGAGCAACTTGTTTGTAAAAGCGAGTGTTAGGGAGATGACGTCCACAAAAACTGAGCAGACTTTATAAAGTTTCCCATGAAGTACTGAGGAAAATAACATGAATGTGATAAGAAAACTGTATTATGATAGAAATTTCGAGCCAGAATTTATAGCTAAGACTGTGAGCCAAATTGGCACAAAAATATGGCATTTATGTGCAAAAATTAACTGTGAAAATCGTTTTCATAAAGTTTGAACAGCCGTATTTTTATATTTACAATTTTCAAATTATGTCTTACACTATTTGATGTGACTACGGATTGGGCAGGGAGACAGCCATATTTGCAGAGGAGGCAGTGAGCAACCATCGAACGTCTTCCCTATGCCCTTTAACCGACACATTTGACCAACATCTAGACGTGAAATAAAGACAGCACCAGTAAAATTTAAAAGCCAGATAAGATAAGTTTAATGCTTCGAAAAGCAGGAAGAATTGGACCTGTGGCTCTGAGATCATCGGACGACTGCAGCGGCTTCAAGTTTAATGATTGCCTCATTAATACTATAATTGTGATTAATTCAGACAAAATGTACAAATTAAGAACTTTATTAACAAAACTTCATTTCAGAAATTAAAAAAATCCAGTAATCAAGCTGCTACAATCTACAGGACATGAACTATTTAGAACATTACAAATTTATATTGAAGTAGTTGCAAATATATTTGGAAAAGCAAAAGTGTAAATAGGAATGCTTGATAGTCAGATAGTTAGATATTTTGTAACAGAGTTCTTCTAACGTTCGAAGATATTTCATAATATATGTGTTAATGCACTATTTTCCCGTCTTGTTTATACTTGGAAAATTCAGAAGAGCAGAGAATCGGTTGTTAAATTATTTGAATACCACCACTGAGGATACAAGTAGAATATCCAAGAGAAGATTGAAATATTTCTGGAATAATGAATGTCTTCCATTCAGTTAGAAACTTTCTACTTGTCTTGTACTATGATTAAAACTGATTTTTAAAAATAAACACCAATCATTAAATTTTCTGTTTATTCTAAAACTATTATTTAGATATTTAATTTACTACAAACCTGTCATAAATATACAAATGCATGTAGTTATAGTAGAATAGTATTTATAAGTTGAATGAAATATAGATACAGATAATTTATATTTAAAATATTATTCAAAATACAGATGCTATAGATAAATTGATACTTCCAGTAAATGGTTATATCGGCTTTTCTTACAGTATGATACACATCACAGAATAGAAAAGACTTCATATAGAGTAGATATTAGTTACTATTAAAAAACTTTAGTAAAATAAGAATCTCCCAATTTTGAATTTAATTTCCTGAGACAAAATTTAGTTCTATCTACATTTTCAGCCTCAAGAATTTCTCCAATACTAACGTAGATGTATATTTTTCAAGATGTACTAAAATGTCTTTTTAAGACAGCTCATGTACAATATATTTCATCTTAGAATAAGTGAGTAGATCAGAATTGAATCAGAATTACACTTCCTTCTAAAAAGATAACACACTTTGAAAAAGGTTCCGATTTTATCAATAGTAAACACAGCAAGATAAATATCTATTAATATGAATGCAAAGAAAAATTTAAATTAATTACTCTTTTAATACAAAGATTAAAAAAATTGCCTCATAATTTTGAAATACCGTTCATTTGTTATCAAGTAAACAAAGGGTGACTGCAATTTATTGCAGAGTTAAAGTCAGGAGAAGCATTAACCCCATTAGGGAGATTGACAGTTACATATATTATTAAATACAATATCAAATATATAAAATGAAATATGGAAAATAAAGACGTATGGACGAAAATAAAAAAGTATTATTTTATAAGTAAAACAATAGAGTTTTGAAACAAAGGTATTCAAACAGATGTTTTATCATTTTAATAACACTGATAATATAAGTCACCCAAACAGCTGACATAAGAATTTAAAGTGGTTGTGATTAACAATGAGTACATATATAAAAATGCCATATCTATGAGAACAAAAAAACTTTCTTTATTAAATATTAATTATAATAAAAGCTTATACATTTACGTCGAAATATGAAAGATGCTTTTTCCAAAGAATTCTACTACTTTCTAATTCATATTTGGTACAATTACAAGGTTACTAACTTAAAAAGCAATAATTGAGCATGTTGTTCAATGTTTATCTTTCCTTCTTATCTTAGGCCAACGGATGAAAGGTTAAGAAAAATACACATCTCTTATCACTACAAACATTAAGAGTAGCTATTGCAGTGCATATAATTTTAAAGATATTTAAACATTTGCATAATTACTTGAATATAAACTTGAAAACACACTTGATACACAACTTGAAAATAAGGAACTTTAAATTTAACTACACAATAGAGTATTAATAGAGACATCATAATACAATTAGCTTGACGAGACAAGAAACCTTTTAAAACCCTTTCAAGCAACATTTACTAACATTTTAAAACCTCATCCAACTTATTACTGTATAAAATAAAAATCAATGTGTTAAACACATAAGCAATTTTTCAATATTTAAAAATATAATATATATGACTTAGGCTAATTGAGAAATCATGCTCTTTTCAAAGAGCCACGCTAATTAGAGAATCATATCCCTTTTTACAATCAGCATGATGTTTTTTATGCCTATTACAAAGAGCAATACAGAGTGTTAGGCTAATTGGAATATGGTAATATATTTCTCAAACAGCCTAATATTTTAAAGGCTTACTGCAAAGAGCCTAGATAGTGTTAGGCTAACTGAAAAATGACCAATTGCTTGTCCAAATATCATGTACCAGACCCAAACCTGAAAACTGCATTGAACTAGAAGCTGATCCTAACACAACAAAGTAATTTAGGCAGAGATGCTACTGAGCCTGAACCTCAGAATTCTATCTGCAGTCAACCCGACTGAACACAACGAAAATTATCCATTAACTGCAACCCAACCTAAACACAACAAAATAATTTTCATCAACATGCAACCTAACCCAAATCCATTCCAAAAAAATGTTTATTAAAACGTAACACTACCTGAACATAACAAAAAAAAATTATTGACAAGCAACCGATCTGAACCGGATATATTTCAACCTCAACCTGAACATTAAGTAAAAGGAAATTAATTCATCTTTAAATGCAGTTATAAAAAGAAGTCTACAATTATATGGCTTATACCAATT
The DNA here is from genome assembly GCA_963931845.1 of Maratus michaelseni. Lineage (NCBI taxonomy): Eukaryota > Metazoa > Arthropoda > Arachnida > Araneae > Salticidae > Maratus > Maratus michaelseni. The sequence continues at coordinate 308,322,915 of OZ007598.1, read as the reverse complement.
TTATCTGTTATATTGCAAAATAGACATATCTATATTTTTTAGTATTCAAATATAATAAAATGTATGAATAGCAGACACCTCTGCATTGATTTGAAATGTCCCTAATTTTCTTATTTCTGGTTGGGGTGAAACTAATTTCTTTTTCTGTCAGTTGGTTCACTCTATAATGTTTCTTGTGGAACAGATTTATGTTTTTCAAGTCTGGACATTGGGATTTTCACAAACAAATTAATGAAAATAAGCAGAACAATATTTCAGATAGATTAAATTTATGTATTAAGTTTTTAAAATGTTTGCTATAATTAACGTTTTAATATTATTCTTATATATTAGCCAATACATTTTAATTATTGAAAACTAAATTTTCCAATTTTAATCTAATGATTAAGTGGAAACTCCGTAGAATTAATCTCAAACTATTAGTTAGATTTTATTTTGTGTTCTTATGTTGTGTTTGGGCAGGGTTGCGGGTCAACGAAAATTATTTTGTTGCATTTGTATTAGGTTGCGTGTTGACTTCAAAATGGATTTTTCAATTTCAGGTCAGATACAACTCCATCCACAAAGCATTCTCTCTTGAATCAGTTTGCTATTCGAAGATTTTTATTATTCAGAGGTAAAAGCTTACAAATACATAAGAGTCAGGAATTGAAAAGTGCTCGCTGAAAAGATATGTTCACTACTGTGAATTGTTCATTATGATGTTTTATTATATACATTTGTCACCTGAAAGAATACTTAGGCTTTCATTTGAAAATTCAGGTCAACTCGACGCCGTCCCACATGAGTCAAATCCTAACACAAAACCAACACAAATGCTAAATTATTAAAGTCAATACAACAAAGTAGTGCAAAAAAATAGAAGTCAACCAACCCAAAATGAATATCCAACACAGATTTACTGCAATTCGTCCAAAGTAGTGAATGATTATGCATAATTTTAATATAAGTAAATAGGAACATGAATTTAAAAGTCTTATAAAAATGTATAAGAAAACTGTCTTATTGGCATATTTCATTTACGCGATTAAGAGTTTATGGTTAGTGAATACTTCTTTTTTATTTTAAGGGTATATTTTTGAGAAACATCCTGTGCAGAAGAATCAATAAAATCTGCATATAAAGTAGGTTTTTACTGATTTCCCTGTATTAGAAACAAAGAAGAAATGCTGTGTGAAAATAATTATATAACTATATAACAAAAGTGTTATTTCAATGGTAATAAGATAACAAGATTTTTAATGTTTTCCCAGAATTACATAAAGAAGATGGCTCGTTAAATGAAAATTATTATAAAACATAAATGGAATTTCAACAATAATGAAATATGCAGATGAGGCAGTATTTTAATGTTTTACCAGCATAATGAGATAATTATAAATACTAATTTTGTAAAATTAAAAAACAACAGTCTTAAAATTAAAAAACAACAGTCTTAAACTCTCAGTTGCACAAATAAAATCTGCCAATAAAACAGTTTTCGTGTATGTTTTTTATAAGCATTTGAAATTCGGATTCCTATTTGATTCTAAATTGTGCATAATTTCAATACTTTGGATGTACTACAATAACCTGGTTTAGAGTCCTTCATCACATCGGATAAACAGATTTTACCCGAAACTGACATGTCATGCGACTCAGGTCCAGTGCTGTTGGTGCTATGTTTACAGATCAGGTTGATTTTCATTTTTTTTAGTTCATGTGAGTTTTATTTTAGGTTTTCACTCCTGCAGGCCAAATTGAGTTTGATAAAATTTTTCAAAAGAAAGTCCAAAATATTTTTTATGTGATTTATGCAATGTAATACATCCATAGCAGACTTTCCCCAATAGTGGACATATCTATTTAGGAAACACTTTTCGACCCCTAACACTTAAATATTTGTTTGCTTTTATCCCTCAATAGCAGACAGATCCAAAGAGAAAACTGATTCAGCTCAAGAATAATATGTGGGTGGAGTTGTATTTCAATCAAAACCAAAAAATCTTATTAAGTCAAATAGCATCAAACTTGAACACATCAAATTATTTTTCTTCAATATGCAACCTGAGACAAATTCCATACATTTCAACCTGAACTTGAAATGAAATAAATCTAATAGTTCATTTAAATATTAAGTAAAAAAAACTTTTTTAACTAAACCGAAATTAAATAAAACATTTAACTATTAAGTAAATAAAACCTTTTTTTAAATTTCTACAAAATTAGTAGCAATAGACTAATGCTTCAGGCAATCTCTTTAATAGTTTTTTAAAATGAAAAAATATAATTTTCAATAATTAAAATTATCTATTAATATGTACGAAAAAGGTTAAAACAGTAATTACAGCAAAAGTTTTAAAATTTCCAGACAATAAATTCAATTCATCTGAAACATAGTACAGCATATTTTTATTAATTCGTTTGTGAAAAATCCCAAGAACTTGACTCACAAAAACCTAAATCTGACCTGCAAGAAACATTCTAGAGTCAACCTCATATTGAGAAAAAAAATCACAGTCACCCTGACCAAATAAAAGTAAATTAGGAACAACCAAACTGATACAGAGGGTCCACTACTCAAAGATTTTACTATATTTGAATATTAAAGAAAATAGATATGTCCATTTTCAACATAAAATATAAATCTGGTGTTTGCCATGTAATTGTAGACTACTTTTCAAAATAGTATTAAAAGATGAATTAATTTCCTTTCATTTAGTGTTCTGATTGGAGCATTTTGTTTTGAGGTTCAATTTGTGTTAGTTCAGATTGTGTTGCATGTTGACGGAAATTATTTTATTGCATTTAAATCAAGTTGCAGCTCATCAGAATTTGTTCTTGTCAGGTTCAGGGTTTTATATCAAATAGAATTTTCTGGTTCAGGTCATGTTGCATGCCAACGGAAATTATCTTGTCATGTTCAAATCAGTTTGCAGTTTGATTAAATATTTACATCAGTTTTGTTATAATAAAATTGAATTTTCAGATTCAGATTGTGTTACACATCGACAGAAATAATTCTGTCGCTTTCAGATTGGCTTGTGGTTTGATGGAATTTTTAGTCAGGTTTGGTCAGGGGTGACTTCAAATAGAATTTTCCAGTTGAGGTCAGGTTACATGTCGATGGAAATTCTTTTGTCATGTTTAGACCAGAATTCAGTTCAATAAAACTTTTTTGTTAGGCTCGGTTTCACTTCAAATGGAATTTTCAGGTTCATGTTGGCTGCATGTCAAAAGAAATTATTTTGTCCCGTTCGATCGGTTAAGGATCAATGGAACTTTTCTTTGTCCGGTTCCATGTAGGCTTCAAAAAGAATTTTCACATTCGGGTCAGATACAACACACTATTTGGACAAACAGCTGTCATTTACTAATTAGCCTAAAACAGCATAGACTCATTGCAAGAAGCCTGAAACAATCTGGTTGATTGAGAAACAAGTAATTAATTGCTAGTTTAATTGAATAGTCTAATGCTAACCTGCATAATAATCCAACAAAAATTTCAAGCTGATTGAGAAATAAATGGATATATACCAATAAGAATAACCCTCTCTAGGATATTTGCAATAAGCCTGAGAAATATGTGGCTGATTGGAAAAACAGAGATGATTCTTCAATTAACCCCGCTCTTTGCCAAGAGAGAGATTTCTCAATTAGTCTACAGCTTATACACTGAAAGTATTTAATGTATAGATATAAATACATAACGAATAATACAAAACGAGATATATGACACATCATTACAAAGATAAGCAACATAAGTTAAAAAAATTATCATTGACCACTGTTTCATTTTGTTGTTTATAATATTTTACAAGAAATCTTACTCGTTTAAGATTAATTTATATTAAGACCCTTATATAAAGAAGTACTGAAGTTAGTTGATAGTGAATAATATTATGAGAGCATAAATGAGTACTTAAGACATGACATTTAAAATTAGTCTTCTGAGAGAAATTATTTTTGCATATCACACAAACAAATGGTTTATTAACAGTATGATTTAACAGATGCCTTTTTAATTAGCTCTTTTGGGATAATTTCTTGTATTTCTCACACACATGGTTTCTCACCAGTATGAATTAACAGCTCGCTTTTCAAATGATTCATGTCAAAAAATGTTTGTTTAATATCTCACACAAATGTTTGTCACCAGCATGAACTACCAAATGTTTGTTTTAAAGCACTCTTTTGAGAGAATTTCTTGTTGCATATATCATATACAAATGTTTTTTAACCAGTATGAACTAATAAATGTCTGTTTAACATACCCTTTTGAGAGAATTTCTTGTTTCATGTCTCACATGCAAAAGTATTCTCACCAGTATGAATTAACAAATGTTCACTTAAATGACTCTTTCGAGAGAATTTCTTGTTGCATGTTTCACATGCAAATGGTTTCTCACCAGTATGGGCTAACAAATGTTCACTTAAATGACCCTTTCGAGAAAATTTCTTGTTGCATATTTCACATGCAAAAGGTTTTTCACCAGTATGAACTAACAAATGTTGATTTAAATGACTCTTTCGAGAGAATTTCTTGTTGCATGTTTCACATGCAAATGGTTTCTCACCAGTATGGGCTAACAAATGTTCACTTAAATGACCCTTTCGGGAAAATTTCTTGTTGCATATCTCACATTCAAAAGGTTTCTCACCAGTATGTACTAACAAATGTTTGCTTAAAGTACTCTTTCGAGAGAATTTCTTGTTGCACATCTCACATGCAAATGGTTTCTCACCAGCATGAACTAACAAATGTTTGCTTAAATCAGACTTTTGAGAGAATTTCTTGTTGCATATCTCACATACAAATAGTTTCTCACCAGTCTGTACTGACAAATGTCTGCTTAAATGACTCTTTTGAGAGAATTTCTTGTTGCATATTTCACAGGCAAAAGGTTTCTCACTAGTGTGAACTGACAAATGTGTACTTAAATTACCCGTTTGAGAGAATTTCTTGTTGCATATCTTACAAACAAATGATTTCCCTTGTTGTGAGTCAGAAGGTGCTTATCCAAAATGTTCTTGTAAATAAGAGTTTTGTTCCATATTTTACACTTAAAATACTTTTTTTCAGCTTTGTGTGATGTAATGGATATCCAAGGAACCTCTTCTCTTTAACTACTTTTATAGATATATGAATCTGCTATAAATAAAATTGTTAATCTATCATATTTTACAATTTATCAAAAACATACTTCACAGCAAAAGAGCTTCTGACAAGAAATTAAAATTAATGAAGAAAACAGTATTTAAATAGTTTTCTAACCAAGATTAAAACCTACATTCATTCACCACAGCTATAAAAACAAAAGCTACTACTGCCAAGTGCAATCAAACATATTTAGTAGCCTCCAATGAAACAAAAAGTAGTATTTGCACAAAAATAGTTGCCAAAATAGTTGCATGCTTACTTAAAGGAAGAGGTGGAGAGGCTTTCATTCGTTATAAAATAACCAATATCGTTTTCAGAAAAATCCTTTTCCAGAATTTATACTAGCATTCAAATTTAACACTTTTTTTCAACTTATAAAATAACAAATTATTTTGAAAAAAAAAAAAAGAATCTTTTTAATTTATTGTTTGACAAAAACCTTAATTTTGTTTACCCTAACAAAATTGAATAGATGTTTGCACTTCAGCATTACTATGAGGTATCTTAAGTGTAAACAAGAAAACCTTTATTGCATGTTATTAAACCACAATTACACTTTTCAGCAGAGTAATCCTTATTAGAGATATTAGTCAAACCTATAACAAATAATATATTTGACCCTTTTTTGACTATGAAGAGAAAATACCCCTATTCTACAATAATACGTTACTTGCGATACAGAGTCATGAAACAGTAATTTTATATATTTATTTGAATAGATGAACCACATAGTGGCTGTAAAGACAGTTTTGCCTAAAAATATTCAAATAATAACAAAAACAACATAAGAAAACTTGAATTTTCATCCAGTTAATTTTTACTTTCTTCTATCTTTACAAGAAGAAAGTATTGGATTCATGAAAATTTTCGACTTCCGGTTTTCGACGGATTTATACGTTTTAGAAGATCCTGAACGCGATTTGACTGTTTTTAGAAAATGTCTGTCTGTGACTCTGTCTGTGACTCTGTCCGTGACTCTGTCTGTGACTCTGTCTGTATGTGACAAAAATTTTGTGCGCGCTCTATCTCAAGAACTAATGCTCGGAATTTAATAAAACTTTAGATAGAGTTAGTCCCTGATATAAATTGGTGCTGATTAGTTTTTGGTAAAAATCGACCGGCAGGTGGCGCTGCTATGCAGCATTCTTCGCGATTTCCGCAATAGCTCTATCTCAAGAACTAATGCTCGGAATTTAATAAAACTTTAGATTCAGTTAGTTCCTGATATAAATGGGTGCTGATTAGCTTTTGGTAAAAATCGCCCGGCAGGTGGCGCTGCTGTGGAGCATTTTTCGCGATTTTCGCAATAGCTCTATCTCAAGAACTAATGCTCGGAATTTAATAAAACTTTAGATTCAGTTAGTTCTTGATATAAATGGGTGCTGATTAGCTTTTGGTAAAAATCGCCCGGCAGGTGGCGCTGCTATGCAGCATTCTTCTCGATTTCCGCAATAGCTCTATCTCAAGAACTAATGCTCGGAATTTAATAAAACTTTAGATTCAGTTAGGCTCTGATATAAATTGGTGCTGAATGGTTTTTCGTAAAAATCGCCCAGCAGGTGCCGCTGCTATGCAGCATTTATCTCAAGATATATTACACGGAATTTAATAAAACTTGAGTTTGAGTTAGACCTTGATATAAATTGGTGCTGATTCTTTTTAGTGTATGTGAAACCTGTGTGAGATAGAAGAAAGTTTTGGGATTGACACATCCAGCTAGTTTTTGTTAGATATAAATATATATGAAGAAATAGATACATATACATAGATACATATATATAATACAATAGATACATATATATAAATAAAGAAAGACATAAAATTTTCATATGGAGATATCTAGTTAATTTTAGGAAAAACTTTCAATTGTTTTTTTATATAAAAATTATACATTTCAAGGATGTTTACTCCTTAAATATTCGTATCATTTAAAAAATCTTTTGAAACAGGAATAAAACATCACACAGTTTGTTTGTATTATCTCACATTTCACATGAAAAGGCTCATTTTAAGCATGTGATGTAACAAAAATGTTTTTTTTTCTTTTGCAATCATCTATTATATCACATAAATTTTGTAGGATTCTTCTCCTTTCTTTGTCCTATCTAACAAATGGTCACTCCCTTGCCTCCCATGAATGCCCCTATGTCACTGCCTTTCCCTTACCGATGAGCTATCTCTGACTGGGGCACGGATTTAGAGGATTATTTATTACAAAATAATAAAAATATGGAAGAAAAATATTTATTAAAATGTAAAGAGTTTTCAATATTTTAAAACTTTTTGAAGTGAAAGTGGAACAAAACATTTTTGTTGGGGGAAAGGCGAGGTTTGATTAGAGGATTATTTATTAGTACTACAGAGTAGAGTGCTATTTAGGTCAAGTTGTACCAACACAAATATGACAAACAAAATTGTCATCACTCTGAAATCAAAAATATTGTATCATCTTTTTTTTGCTTTATTTTATTATTACTCACATTTCATGAGGATTTCTGGGCATTAACATAATAATATTTAGATATTATCGTTCACCATTCATTTTGTATTGAGATTAATATTTTAAATTAAATTATGAATTATATGAGAAATTAAATTATGCAGTAATATTTAACTTCCGTAAGTTTGTCATAAGAACAATTGACAGTAGACTACCATTATCAATTTTCAAATATAAAAACCCAAAAGTAAAGACAACATAAGAAACCAAAACATAAGCAATCTCCAACTTAGAAAGACAAAATATTATAAAACTTCGAGAATATGTAGTTCTCGAACAAAAATATAGTATGCAAATATTCTTGCTGCCTGAATACACTTTTAAAGGAAAAATTTTTCTTAGGAATGTTTTTAACTTTTATTTTATTATTCATTACTGGTAAGATATAGAGAAATAGCTTTAAGATAAAAGTTATCAATTTTAGTTAGTTATATTGAATTTCATCAAAAGTTAGAAAACCTTAAACAATTCTATCATTTTAGCAAAATTTATGTAAGATTTAATTTTTTTTTTAATATTATCACCAACTAATATTTTATTAGCATTCGATAGAAATAATAAATTTTAAAGTAACTTTTAATCCTAACAAAAAAAAAAAATCTATCTCTTACTATTAATGAATTATCATATATATTATTTCTCCTGTCCACATCCCTTTTTCTAAGAAAATACAAAACCCAGAACGACGAATGAGATGCCATATGAAAGGATTTTGAACAAGCTTCTGACATAGTACACTTACATTTTCCTAAAACATGTTTTTTGATGAAAATTTGCTGATAATTAAAAATTAAATCAGTGTTGTTTTCATAAATGAAATGAAAGGTTTTCTTCAAAATAGTGTTGCCACAAAAATATAATTCTGGATTATATTACGCCCAACAATGATTATAAAAAAATAAATAGCACAAAAAAATGAAGTGTGACATCTCCACATGTGTTTATTCTATATTTATGATTAAAAAGAAATTGAAATTGCAATATTTAGGAGAAAAATACACCATGGATTGTCCTATGTTTTTTTTCAATGCAGTTAAAATACGATCGTTAATTTTTTTCCCTCGAGCGTTCCTTTTTGTAAGTTTGATGGAATAAATGAGCTGATATTCTGGCTTGACTAATTAATGTTAGGGAACAAATATAGCAGACACAATGGGATTGGCACAATTTTTTTGTGGTGCTATTTTGGCGAGAAAACCCCATTTCCGAATATCTGTTAAGCCTAGCTTGCGAAAACATGTTAGTTTTATTTTACCAACCATTGGGAAAATGGTTGTTGCTTTCAGTCAAGAATGAACCAAATGGTGTTCGTATTTTAATATTTTAACCGTTTTTAATAAAATTCTGTAACTTTAGAAATTTTTTTAAAGCATTTTTAACAAAATTCTGTGACTTTAGAAGAATTTTTTAAGCATTTTTAATGAAATTCTGTAACTTTAGAAGAATTTATCTTTGAATTGGCAATAAAAAGGCATAAAATTGTTACAAAAATGTTAAAGTTACAAAAAAGATAGAAGCAAATTATCAGATAGGAAATATAAAGTAGAAATTTGGTACTTTCGTGTTATAGCGGACTCCAAAGATGAATTGCCAAGTGACCAAGATTTATCGCCAAATTATAAAGCATGTATGACATTATAATAATATATCATATTAATATATGATATATATATATATATATATATAACATTTCTTGATGTATGTGGCCAAATTGTAGTCATATATGATGTATATATATATATATGACATGTGCATATGATTTATATACGACATATACGACGTAAATAATATGTGTATAATGATGTATATGGCATATATAGGAGTGTTTGGAATATATATATATATGTGTATATAGGATACATATATAAGCTTTGTGATAATCTTGGCAAAATCATAACTGTAACCTCTGCATAATCATAATTGTGTGGGCTGCTTTAAGAGGAAAGTACAGTAATTTTTTTTAAGCTTTCGAAACATTTTTTTCAATGGTTATTGTAATTTCTTAAATTATAATTTTTTTTAAAGAAAATTGTATTATATTTTTACTTTAAAACACACACATCTAATTTTATTATTACACACAAATTATTTTTATTACATATATTTTAATTTTGTTTATTAATTATTTTTATATTATTTTATTTTTAATTTATTTAGGTACACATTTCAATTTATTATAAAATACTAAGTTGCCATACAAAACAAAAGTCTCCACGTTACCCCAACAGGCAAAAAATCACCATATTTGTGCCATAAAGGAACCCCGGTGCATTTGTGATATCTGTACAAATGTAGTTTACAGGTATTTTTATTCTTAATGTTTCTTTAGAAGTTTAAATCCATATAAAACAATACTACATAGCTAAAAAATTTGGATTGCTTAGCGAAATGCCACTGGTTGAAAAATAAATTTGAAAAATATTCTGGGTGTAAATTTGCTTCTTTAAAATGAATTTGGGAAAAAAAAGAAAACATGAAATCAGCAATTCTTACTGCAGGGTTAATATGAAACCTTGAAACTATCTGTGCATTCCTACAGTTTGGTAATTGTCCTAAAACTCTTACAAACTACCTCAGATTGTGTCAACTAGCAACCTAGTTATTTATGTGTTGGGGTTAAAAGAAGGTTTTAAAAATCAAAAATTGTTATCTGGGTCCTGTATTCCTTTAAAAGCTGCTGTTCGATTTATATACCTCTGATATACATACGTCCATCGATTTCTTTGAATATTCGGTAAATCATACTTAACTGGATTCTTATAGCGCCACTTCCATTTAAGAAACATCAGATAATCTGGGCATTAACAAAATATTCAGGAATGTTAAATGAAATTAACAACAGTATGTAGCTGAGTAATAAAAAAATCATTATTTATATTCTTTGTGAATTTCTTCCCTAATTTATGTTCAATAAAATACATAGTTAAAAATAAAATAATACTTTTCATTAAAATATATGTATGTCAAATCATAGCCAGGAAAATCAGTGTGTTGATTTCATATGCAGTGACCCTATGATTAAATACATCGTTTGGATAACTAAACAAACTACTTAAATTTAATGTACCATTACTAGAACCAGGACAAAGGATAAAAATTTACCTTTGAAAAAAATTTTCTACCGAAATATCCCAAACTACAATAATTTGTTTTCAATTTTAAGAAACAAGATACTCTAAGCGAACGATTCAATTTGAATGACTCGTGAATCAATCGTAAAGGTTTCCACTAAATAAGGCCGGCTATTTGGCGGGTCCGAAATTTTCTGAAGAATTTGTAGTAGAAATTAAACAAATTTTAAATAATTAACTTTGAGTTGAAAATATTTTTTTAAAGATTCTTCTTGTGTATACATGTAAATCTGGACCGTAGAGTCTTACAACATTTTTAGATTAAAAAAAATTGCATTCAAGGTCCAAGGGTTAGCCAAAGAGTTTTTCTAAAGTTTGATGCAGCGTACAGTTTAGCTTGACTTATATAAAATATTTTAATTAAAAATAAAGGTAATAATGTTTTATATTATATCTCTTTCCGATGTAAGTAACTTTATTGTATCGTTTGTGTTTTCCTAAATTATAGATTTTGTCTTTAAATCTAGTATAATAGAGTGTTGACATTTTGCATTGTATTTAATAGAGAATCCTATCTCTATACAGTGGAACTCCAGTTATACGTTTTGCCAAGGACCGGACAACAAAACGTACAACTCAGTTAATGGTCTTCCGAAACCATTTTTTAAATATATCATAAAAACTTTGTTCCGCTGAAGAGTTTGTTACCTTTTATATCAAAAACTGAAGATTTCTAAATATTACTGCATCCATGACATACATTTTCGGAAACGGGGCACAGTAGAAAAATGGTACATAAGAAAAGTATACATGAAGTTATTTCATCATAAAAGCTTTATTAAAAATATTCTTAATACACATAGAGTACTTAAAAGAAATCATTGGAATCGCCTTGGCATATAAATCTTTATCAAAAGACATTTCAGTAATTTACTGATTCTTGTTCAAATAATCACTAATCTTCGGTTGTTTCTTTTCGGCAAAGCCGACACTGAACAGCAAACTTTGCATTTCTGTTAACATTGCAGCCTACTTATGGTTACTGATTTTACTATTGATGAACTGCGTTACTGCATCAAAAGCTCAGAGCATATCCAAAGTTCTCCGAATAAGACTCATCCAATGCGTCGTCAGTGTTTCCGGTTACAAAATGTATAAATGAGACAAAATTTCGTCTGGGGATGCAAAAACATAAAGTATAACTGAGGGAAATGTATAACTCAAAACGTGCAACTCAGCTAATTTTTAATGGCAAGTGGTCGGGATCGCTGATTTGAAACGTGTAACTGAGGGAAACATACAACTGAGATAACGTATATCAGGAGTTCCACTGTATTCAGATTTATAAAATTTACCTTTTTCTTTAATGTATTATCCGGTGTATGAGTTCACTTTTTAAACCGCTTAAATGCAAAGAAAATTCAGGGGTGGACTTATACACCAGATATACAATCAGACATCTGATGATTTAGATTTATAGCTGTAGCCATAATTATGAGATAAGCGTCGATCTTTTCCTTATTGTTATGACCCCAAAAAATTATCATTTTTGATATACTTTGCACTATAATTAAAAATAATTATTGTTTTAAAAACAATTTCTTTTAAGAAAAATATATATACTTGAATTTGTGGAAATTTTATAATTTTGAAATGAACTAGACTGTAAATTTTGGTATTTCTTGTGAAGAATTTGCAGCAGGGCTAAAAAGGAAGCTTTAAATAGTTAACTTTGTATGAAAAACATTTTTTTAAAGAGCTTAATTATTCAGACAAGTAAATCTGGCTTAAAAAAAAAAGATTTCATCCAACCAATTAACCAATTTAAACTTAGCAAAAGCGATTTTTAAAAATATCTTGCAGAAAAATAAATTGTAATGAAAAATACATTTACAATTACAGAAAAATTAATCGTAAAGTATAAATTTATGTATTTTCAAATATCTTAAACAAAAAATATCAATACAAAGTGGGAATTAGTTCTATCTTGATCTTGAAAATTATTTACATGGAAAATCTGAATGTTCTTCATTGCTGTTAAATTCAAAAAGTCCTGGTAAATTTTCATTAACAGAATCATCATAATGCAGTTCTTGGTTAAATCCTATAAAAAGTGAGACACTTGGCGGCGTTGAAATTGGGGTGGCGATAAATGAGTTTTTCAGGCATTTTTTGGCATTGTTTCTTACGTTTCTTCCCTGCCTACTGTGGTTTGATCTGAAGATTGGATTGGTTTATGAGGGAATTAAATTGGTTTGGTTGGTTTTCACAAAGACTAGATAGAAATGTCCTATACCATGAAAACAGCTTGTAATATAAAACCAGTTTGATCAAGAAATTGGATTGGTTGGTTTATTGTGTGTTGGATTTGTGGCATGTGTTTTGTCAAGTGAAGTTTAATGGTTTGATGTGTTGTCATTGATAATGTGTGTTGATTTGAGTGAAATATTTGATGTTATGTTGTTGTTGTTTTTTTAATTTGTAAAATGTTTGAATTTTGTTTTATGTAAATGGATATAATTTTTGCAATTTGATTATGAGAACTTTGTAAATAAAGATGTTACAGGTAAATTTAAATTTTTCCCACCTAGTTGAATGGATGAAATGGCACTTGTGAAATGATTTATGCATTGATGAAGCAGCACAGAAATAGTACTAGTGAAGTGATTTGTTTGTTGTTGCAGGTGATTGTTAAAATTTAGCCCATACTTTTGGGGGATCAGGAGAATATGTAAAAGATACATGTAATGTGTGTCCATCATTGTTGGTTTAAGACAATGATGAAGATGATATAAATAAACCATAACCCTCATGAAAAAAAAGGGTACTTCTCCATTATCCCATCGACAACTTTTAAAAACTATCGCCAAATTACAGGATTTAACGCCAAAAATGCAGTCCCATTCACTTGACGTCAGAAGCATTAAACATGTTTGTTATGTCATAAAGTGGTTTTTAATTCAACAGTTACCTGTATTTTTCGTTATGTTTTCCCGATTTATTAGTTATTTCATTACTTAAAATAAGAATTGTGTCCTTAAATGGTTGTGCCATGATATTAAAAGAAAAAATGCATTAAAGAAGTGTTGCGTTGCATAGTTAAGTGCCCAGTAGCAGAAACTGTGCAGCACGGCAGTGGCGCTGCAGATTTATTTTAGACTTCATAGATCAATCTAACAGCTTAAAATAAAACTCTGGGCTATGAGAAATTTCTGAAGTTTCTTTTTTGTCTCTAGATCTATTGTATTTTCTTCTTACATTTTCTTTGTATATACAAATTTTGCTTAGTTTGTGAGCTACTGTAATTTCTTATGATAGTAAGCTTGGTCTAGCATTCTTGGGTCACAGATAAATTTTGATTTGCTGCAGATTAACAAGGAAGATTCTGCTACTGGGGTTAACTGCAATAGATCAATTTCAACTGATGTCACAAACATTTATTCACCATTCCAAAAGGATGACTAAAAAAATAATAATAATGTAAATAAATGAATATCCAAGATTTTTTTTTTCTATTTTCATTTATATATTGTAATTTTTTTGTGTTTAAACATACTGATAGTTGACACTTTGGTGAGTGGGGCTTTTCCGAATTTTTTTATTTTATTTATTTATTTATTTTGATATTCCATTGGCAACATTCTTCCATTTATTTATTTGGCATTACTGTTTGACGATAATTTTTTTTTAATGAAAAGTGGTCAATGGGATAATGGAAAAGTACCAAAAAAAATGAAATATTTGAAATAAACATAAGTGAAATTTTATTAATTTTATTTGATAAGATGTGTTTTATGCATTCTAAAGTTTACTGTAAACCAATTTTTGTTTGTCCAGTGATTTTTTTTCAGTTAATGTGCAGGAAGCACACATACATAAGTTACTGATTTCTGCTTGAATGAATTTCATGCATTCTAGAGATTGCTGCACAGCGAGTTTCATGTATCCATTGATGTTTCTTTTTTGGTTAATGTACACAAAGCATACATACATAAATTACTGCCTGCTGCTTGAATGGATTTCATGGATTTTAGCGATTGCTGCACAGCAAGTTTCATGCGTTCAGTGATTTTTTTTTTTCAGTTGATGTACACGAAGCATACATATGTAAATTACTCACTGCTGCTTAGATGAATTTCATGCATTCTAGATATTGCTGCACAAGTAGTTTCATGCATCGATTTATAATTATTATTACATTATTGCAGGAACACTCAAAAGAATTCAGTTACTTTTTTGATCTATGCTAGAAAAACCATTTGTAATGTATTTTATTGATGTTACAAATAAACAAAACAAATTACAAAATGAAATTGATATGATTTTTTGAGGTGTACTTAAACCTGGACTGTAGAGGATTTATTATTCATTTACAGAGTCATACAAAAGAATTTTGTTACATAATGTTCTATGGAGGAAAAACTATTTGCAACTTATTTTAATTATGTTACACTATTTCAAACATAATAAAATTAACTTACATTAACGTACATTAATGAGGTTCAATATAAGATGCTTGCTGTAGAATATGATGTGTGTATTTACTGATCATTTATAGGGACACACAAAAGATATTGGACATAGTACTGTCTATTAGCAATAATTGCTCCCAATGTACTTTCATTTGTATTAATACATTTTTAACTAAATTGTTACATACTATGTGGTGTGTTTAAATTGGGGATTTGACGAATAGTAATTTGGCTGAATACCGAATATTTAGCAGTCGAATACTAACTTTTCTTTAAAAAAAGAAACTAACTTTTGATTATATATATATGTATATATATATTTTTTTTTTTAAATTTTAAAATGAAAAAAAAAAACATCGATATTTTATTATTTATGTGTTTAAAACTTCTAATAGCTTGATGTATTTTTTATAATAATTCAAACACCTTGATGGTAATAAAGCAACTTTTACTATAATAGCATAATTTTATCTGCAAAAAAGTAATTTATATACATTTTATAACTAAAATAAAAACTCATTACTCATTACCTGTTAAATGTGTTTTTTTTAATTTTTTAGCACAAAAATTAAGAAATTGTATTTTATCCCTTTATTCTTAGATATATCAAATTGATTTTTTGTAAGTTAGGATGGTAAGTTAAGTTATTTCCATTAAAATATAAAAAATGTGCTTCTCTTTTACTAACTAATGATATTTTTATGCTTTCTTACATTCAAAATAAGTGATGATACTTACTCTCTCTTATAATTCATTATGAGGTATTTCTTTAAATAATCTTTAGTCAAGTAAATTTTATTGCAAGGAGTTTGTGTCTCTAGTGAAATTTGTAGACATTATGAATATTCAAGCATTTTAGAATCCAACAGTGTCTTTCATTTTTCTATAAGAATATTTACATCTTGAGCTGTAACGTTTCATTTCCTAATGCAGACATTTTCCTGACAGCTGTGTCTCTAAAGACAGTATAAATCTCCAATTTGGACACAATTTTCTAAAAGATCCTGAACTTTTATAGGAAATAAAGAAATGATAAATATATGTGATTTTTTAGTATCCGGATGACTTTAAATTTCATGCAATTATGAATAAAAGTGACTTCATGAATGTGTCAATAAGTAACCAATTTGGATTAGAGAAAAAATTGCAAAAGAACAAAAAAAATATTCTAAATTTATTCGATGACATATTTGGTAAGATATCGGCAATATTCGGTCAACTAGGCTTCAGTATTTAGCCAACTGAATATTTGGGAAAAGAGCCGAATATTCATCACATCCCTTGTATAAATACTAGAGTTACCCAGGGTAATTCCTAGTCAGCAAGTTTCTGGGGTAATTCCTGGTCACAGTCCTTTTTATGTTTTAAGAACACTTCACCAAAATGAAAACAATCATAGAGGTACTCTGAACTATCCTCATTGGAATTTATTACTTAATTATGAGTTCATTGTTTATTTATTTTGAAAAAAAAAATCTTTTTGAAATGGCTTGGTAAATTTCTGTAAAATAACATTGGCCTTAGTCATGATGCATTTTTAAAAAGATCTTGGTCACACTAAAGTTTTAAATAATTTCCTTCTTTCTCTTTTTGGTTGAATTGTGAACTTCTTCAGTTACTTGAAAATAGTTTTGGATTTACTATTACTATTTTAAATAATTTACAGGAGTGCACCAAATACTGCCCCATGTTCCTGGGGTATTTCTTGGTCACTGGGGTAATTCCTGGCCAATACTGCTCTCATCATTTATGCATTGTTGTTTTTCCTATTATTGCCATATTTCATTGATTTTAATTATCTGCAACTCTTTGAGCCTTAACTGCAAAGTTAACTGTAATCACAGTGTAAGATTCTTAACTGTTAATGATTAATATTAAACATACTGAATTTTACTTTATTAAATTTCATCCCATTATTTCATAAATTTTAATAATTATACTCATAACTATACAAAGAAAATTTCTGAACTGTAACTGCAATGTACTATTCACTTGCTAAGCACGCAGTTTAGACAAACACCAAAAACAGTAGCACGCTCAGATGTTCGGTGAAAGATTGATACAAAAGCATCTGTCATAACCAATAATGATTTTTGAAACTAGTCGCAGAACGTGACAGAGAAATAAAAGAAAAGGTTAATCAAACGAAAAAGAGACAAGAAAGTAAGGGGATATGAGAAAGAAAAAACATAGATCAGGACCCAGATGAACCACCAGATATGTCAACTGTAATTGAGCAGTTGAAAAAAAAATACATCATCATTGCAAAATGAAAAAAATGTAATTGAAAACATACAGAATTCAGTAGAAGAGCATAGATACTAAGCTGTATATTATGATAAAGATCTGTTCTATGTTGGAAAAGTCACAAAAGTGGAGGGCAGTGAAGTGTGTGTAAAGTTCCTGGAAAGAGGAGCAGGAAACTTACGCTGGCCGAAGCGAGATAGAATAAAGATATTTACTATATTTTTTATGGACCTATTGATTTGAAAGGTGTAGACCCATTCACAGCAGGTATAGAAGCTATAAATATTGCATACAAATTGTACAAAAAATATTTTGGCTAAAGATGTGTTGAATGCATATCTTTCTCATGTTGATTAAATTTGTATTTAATCCTGAAATAACTAAGTAAAGTGTTTAATTAGCTATATATAATAAAATTAATAATCTAATTAGTTTAATAAATTGTATTAATAATATACTTAAAAAATGTATGTATTTGCATCAAATATGTGAGTGACCAATAATTACCCCATAAGTGTCCAGGAATTATCCCATTCCTGGGGTAAATCCTGGTCACTAATTAACTATAATTATTCAAATTACTTGTGCATTATTGATAAAATAAATATTTTATTAGATGGACATCACAGTGTGCTTACTCCATGCCAAAATTAGTAACTCTAGCTTAGATAGATTTTGTAATAATTGAATGTTGATGCTTTTTGACCAGGAATTACTCCGGGTGACTCTATAAGTAATTTACAGGGTTATCCAAAAGAATTTGTAAGCATTACTAATTATGGGTGTGAATTGCTTGATTTTTATTCATTTTCAAGCTGAACTGTATTTACATTTAGTGTACTAAGATATGTTTGTAGTTTACATTTAGTGTACTAAGATATGTTTGTAGTTTACATTTAGTGTACTAAGATATGTTTGTAGAATATAAATACATTTATATACAGGGCTGCCTGAAGAACTGTACACATTGCCGCCTGTAGGTTGTAATTTCTAAAAGTGTGATTTTAGTAGTTATAATAAATTTTTGCCTGAATTAAATTTTACCTTAATCTGTGGTATGTATGAAAATCTGCAGATAATATCTAGGACTGTACAAAAGAATTCAAGTATATTTCGATCTATCAATAAACTAAATTTTAGCATATTGTGTAGAATATATACAAATCTAGAGTATTGTAAAAACTCCGGCGGGATTTATAAAATTCGAACTGGTAGCTGTGGCTAACCGGAGTAATTACTCATGTTGATTTGTAGAAAGAAAAGTTCCTTTATTCGAAGCTCGAAGTACAGAGCATTCCTCCTACAGGTTTCATTATTTAAATAAAATAGCACAAAATAAAATAAGATGAAATGCGTAGGTGCAGGTGATTATAAACAAGTTCCATAAAGTCCTCTAATTTCTCCTTAGGTCTCTACACCAGACAGTCTCGTTCTAAACTTAATTTCCGTTCTCTGTATTCGGTGATACTATTTAAACAGGACAGGGTGTCCTTGGGTGATCGAGACGGATAGCTCCTCCGAGTTTTCCTCTCACAGACCTGGCCATCTGTCTCCCTCCGTTTCACTTCGCTCTCGCTTCACTGCAAGACTCCGCTTTCCAGGGTCACGTCCTACCCTTTTGCCTCCCAAAAAACCATCTCCCTCTCGTCTTCTCTTCTTCCTCCAGCCTCCGAAAAAAGGGGGGCGGGGGAAGGTTCATCCCAGCCTCTTAAACTTACGGCAGCCTATCGTTGTGGATATCTGGTTCTCATTCGCATATTTCAAAGGACTTCCCTTGGCGTCCGATAGTCTCTGGGAAAACCTCTCCATCTGCGACCTCACAAGTAGAATAAATAATTAGTTAACGTCGGATAGTCGCCATGCCGTCTCGAGTATTGTTCATAAAATGTCCACACCATTCAGCATAGGAGATTGATCATTCCTTTTGATCTGACCCGACAACTCTGGGGGTCGATCGGTCACAAGTTACCTACACTGAGATATTAGGAAAATGTCACAGTATATACAGGGTACACCAAAGAATTCAAGCATCTTTCTAGCTATGGACAATAGATGCTGAAATCTAGTTTTCGTATGTATTATGTGCTTTCTAAATTGTTTACTTAGACATCTCTTATATCTTATTAAACAATGAAGTTTTATGAAGTATCCTGGAAATGTTAGAAAATGTTTCTTAACCTATGCTTGATACATGATTTTTCTTTCTTAATTAAACCTGGGAAGAACTCTGTGTATATATGACACACACACACACACACACATATATATATATATATATACTTAGTTATCATTTTTCACCTATATGACATTTTTAACATATTTATGAGATATATACATATAACATTATATGATATAAATATTATGTATATATTATTTATATAAGAGTCATATAGGACATATGTGTAATAATTTGATTTATATATGCATACATTTATGCTATATATGGTATACATATACAATGGTGCAAAGTGTATATACCTCATATATAAGAGAATATAGCAACCTAATGAAATCTTAACTGTAACTTTTCTGCAATTGAAAATGTGGAGGCTGCTGTAACAATGAGGTATAGTGTTTTTGGTCTTTTATATGTATAAAGTAAACTAAAGCTCAATTTTAATAATTTTTAAATTACCAACTTATACTTTCACTAAATTTCAATCATTTTTACGTTTCTGTATATAGTTGAACTTTTTTTTTCTCTAAGCAATGCACAGTATGACCCTATGGCCCTGATCACAATAATTGCTTTAAAATACCATGCTTTTTTCTAGATTTTTGTATGACATGTTAGTATAAGATGCTGCAAGCTACTTTCCATAGACAATCTATCTCAGCGTTGTTTAGACATGGATGGTGGCCACTTTAAGCTCTTCTTGTAATGTCTTCACAGTAAGGTAAGTCTGTTGTAAAGTTTTCTAAATTCTATTCATTATTGTTAAAGTTATAATAAAATTTCAGTTAGAGTAAATACACTGGCGGAAAAAAAAATCCCAACACCAAGAAAGACTTGTGTTAGATAAACAAAATTTAGTAGGCGTGTTTATACATCTGAAAGATGACATCGATTCAAACTTCGCGCTTCGCGTATAAGTGTGGTGCTAGTAGCGCCACTCAGAACATGCAAATCAGGTTTGCTTTAAATGTGTGCTGTAAAGTTCATGAGCGTTATTTATCTTCTAAAATTGACGTATTGAGTTGATGTTAGCCAAATATGTCTTTAAGAAGATGAAGAAGCCATTATCAACAACTCACTGAAGTTGAACGAGGTCATATAATAGGGCTTCGAGAAGCTGGATTTTCTTTCCGCGATACTGCAGAAAGACTTGGCCGGAATGTATCCACTGTGCATGATTGTTGGGAGTAGTGGTCAAGGGATGGTACAGGCTCAAGAAGACCATGTTCCAGGCGGCCACGTGGCACTACTGATAGGGAAGACTGCCGTATTCGGCGTACGGCTGTGGCGCATCTTACTGCATCTGTGGAAGAAATTCGAGCTGCAGTTGACCACAGTGACACAACGAACTGCTAGAAACTGGTTACTTCAAGGGAAGCTCCGAGCCAGGCGTTCTGTAGCGTGCATTCCACTGACTCCAAGTCATTGTCGTTTGCGTCGCTAGTGGTGTCAAACCAGAGCCATTGGAGGACGAAGTGGAGATCTGTTGCGTTTTCCGATGAAAGTAGGTTCTGCTTTGGTACCAGTGATGGCCGTGTGTTGGTCAGAAGGATGTCAGGGGAACGCCTACAACCAAACTGTCTGTGGCCTAGATACACTGGACCTACACCTGGAATCATATTCTGGGGAGCAATTTCCTATGACAGCAGGAGCACTCTAGTGGTTATCCCAAACACACTGAATGCAAATTTGTACGTCAGTCTGGTAATTCAACCTGTAGTGCTGCCATTCATGAACAGCATTCAAGGGGGAGATTTCTAACATGATAACGCTCGCCCTCATACTGCTGTTGTAACGCAACATGCTCTACAGAGTGTCGACATGTTACCTTGGCCTGCGAGATCACCATACCTGTCTCCAATTGTGCACGTATGGGATATTATTGGACGACAACTCCAGCATCATCCACAGCCAGCACTGACTGTCCCAGTATTGACACAAAAAGCATGGAACTCTATACCACAAAGTGACATTCGGCATCTGTATGACACAATGCATGCACATTTGCAGGTTTGCATTCAAAATTCTGGAGGTTACACCGGCTATTAATGTAACAACATTTCGCATTTGAAATGCATTTTCTTGAGCTTAAATCAACCTGTGATCTTGAAAATCTAATCAATTAAACATGTTAACTAGACAACTCCAAATTTCATTACTCTACAATATTTTTTTCTTTCTGTTGGGATTTTTTTTCCATCAGTGTATAACTTCAAGTTGGTGGTGAATTCATGCATGAAATATTTCAGTATTTTCATTGAAAGCACCCTTTTTTAAAGTCATTGTGCCAATTTCTGAGTTTTCTTCAAAAAGTTTAGAAAAAGTCATAACCAAAAGATAAGGGTAGAGAAGTGGAGGGTGTAAGTAAAAATGCAATGCAATACACATTCTATGTTATATAGATTCATTGTAAAACATATTATTATTTTATGTACTAATAAGAAAAATAATTAATGTTATAACAAAATTATAAAATAATGTTATAACAAAATTATAAAATAATGTTATAACAAAATTATAAAATAATATAAGCTAGTTGAATTTAAGATTTACTTTATTTGCAATATTGCCAGCTTTTTTTTTTCTAGTGTTCCCAAATTATCAAGAAATTCTTTAAATTTGAAATCAGAGAAGGGGTACTGAAATATGAAAAAAAAATAGTTTTTTAAAGACATTTCTTTTAAAATCCTAAAAAGTAACTGCAGTTAAAAGCTTATAGTTTTATTTCATGCATGAATACATTAGAGATGATAATGGGCTAACCTAAACGCAGGCCCTGAAACTGGCTTGAGTTTTATACAAGTCTTTGGGCTCTGACTCAATGCAAAAATTTTATATTTTCACAAATTGAAAAATGGAAAAAACATTTTCCAGCTGCCTTTTGAGAATCAAGAATATAATGCAAGTTTCTTGGCCAAATTCAATAACATTTTTTTAATTAATATAATTTTACAAATATAATATAGTTTTAAAACATCAAGTAATGATTAATTGTCTCAAGCATTATAGTCATATACGTAATTAAGTTTTTATATCATGTTTAAAATTTCCACTTTTTTAGCATTTAAAAAAAATACAGAAAAAACAGCATTACAATTTTGCTCTTTTGCTTGGCAGTCAGAGGGATAACTTTTATGAAATACCAAATTATGTTAGACATTTCCTTAAAATCTCATTTATTTTAAATATAATACCTCAGTTCATTGCTCTCAGTGATTTTCATTGTAAAGATTCTTACAACATATATATATACACAATATTTTGTTAAAATTTAATAAATTGTTGACATAAATTATTTCAGTGATACTTTGTCATGTATAGTAGAAGACCACTAATCCGCACAGTTTGATTCTAAGCATTTTGCAGAGTTCAGACTTTTTTCAAATTACAGATCATGTATAATTAATATTTCTTTCTTTATCCTTGTTTTATTCATACTTTGGACAAATTTAAATTTTTAATATTTAAAAATAAATAAATTGCATGCTTATACATATGAATTAAGTAGGAATTATTTTTTAAATAATTTATTGATTTTTACATTTAAAAATATATTATCAATAGTTGTTTATACTAAAACACGTGATTTTTGTTTCGGTATTGTACATGCAGTCTTCTATAAATAGCTTTAATTGTCTGCTAAACCATAAAATTCTGCTTTCAGAAATTTAAATATTTTTATCAAATATTGTAAAAACAATTATATGGATTAAATATAACTTGATTAATATTTTTATTTATTAACATTTATTTAAGTAATTAATTGCTTGGTTTTTGTATAAACTGTTTTATCTTCAATTCTATAAATTATCATTATTTCTAAGTGAGAGATTAAAAATATTATCTAAACAATCATCTTTTATTTATGCCAATACTTTTTTTAAAATAAATTTTTAAAAGTAAATAATTTTTCTTTTTAATTCATCATATAAATGAATAAGTAAATAAAATATTTTTATGTGTACTATCATTTTAAATTGTAAATAAATCTGTCAAATACGAGTATAACTCGTACTCAAAGGGTTCCATGCATTATATTTATTAATATTTATTAATTAATAAAGTCCTACTACCCCTAATTTTTTCATAGTTTTTCAGGTATAAGAGGGGTGGGGGGGACATATTTTTCCAGTATACTTTCAACGATATCTCTGAAAATATAATACCTAAAATTAAAGCAAATATATTTATTAGTTTGATGTTATGAGATCTTTTGAACGGTACCTTACATGATATATAAAAAAGGTTTTTTTAAGTAATTTAATTAATATATCTCGGCTAAATACCAACAAATTTTTCGAAAATCATTATCAAATATCCTTGGAGGATTCCTCAAGCGCCTGTCAACTGCCCCGCTGACCACTGGAAAATTAAAGTTGGTGCGTAACAGAAAAATGCGTTTTTCTCAAAAACTATGTTACCCATGAAAATCGCCATAATTTTCATGCAAGATTTAAATATACTCCTTGTACCCCTAATTTTTTCATAATTTTAGTTTCAGTAGATTCGGAAATAGAGGAGGTGGGCTTATTTTTGTAATGCATTTTCAAGGATATCTCTGAAAATATACCTAAAATTAAAACAAGAATATTTGTGAGTTCGATGTTATGAAATCTTTCACACGATATACTATTTTTTTTAAAGTAACTTAATTAGCCCCCTAAATTTTTTCTAAATATATTTGTGAATGGCTAATAATCTGAAACTATGTGGGTAAAAAGGCTTTATAACTTTCCCAATTTTGAACTTTACACATCCCATATTTTAGGAGAAAAAGAGCCGTGAGAGATGGATGGATAGACACAGGAGTGATCTTATAATCTTTCCGTTTTTACTTTTAAGTACAGAACCCTAAAAATAAGTTTAATTCATGTATGATACATGCATCCCATATCAGACTAAAGCTGGGGAGAAACTAAAAATTGTTGCCACTGAGAAATTACTTTTTAACATTTAAAATGAGCAGTACCCTACTTATTAAGGATTATAGTAAATTTAAGCATATTAAACTGAATGCAGGGTTAAAGATAAATTTCTCTCTTTTTAAAATAGTTGGTACTTCTTACAAATGTTGTTAGGGAGGCTTCCCTCCTAGAAAAAAAGATTTTGAAGTTTCATAAATAGTGGCTTTTTTTTACCTCTAAGAACATGAGTGCTGCATTCAGTTTGCCACTTTGTGGAAAAAATCTGCAAATTTCAGAATAATCATGTGATTAAAACCTGCATCTCATTTATTCCCCTGCTAAAGATCCTTCAATATAATTCTAACTTTTTATGCTCTCTTTCATTACTTTTGCTGAAAAATTACCACCGGGGTGCAGAAACTGTCATGAGATTATTCCAAATTAACATGTAAAAAATATATGAAAATATTTAAGTGTTATGTCAGAGCTGTCATAATAGTTCCATAAATTTCAATAACTTATCTGAATGACTAAAATTCTTTTTGTCATTTTGAATTTATTTGTTTTTGTTTCCAATTTGTAATGCTAGAAATTGTGAACTACATTTGTTTATAGTATATTTGGTTCAGTCTAATAAAATTAGTTTTCTTCAATTTGATGTTTCTACTGTTATACATTTAACAAGAATATCATTAAAAGAGTATATTAAGGCTTTAAAATATGTTGACATACAATAGATACCTCTCATGTTCTTTTGCTATTCTACAAACGATCCATGTTCTTAAAGGTTAATCTGCAAGCAATTAGTTTTAAAAAATTGTCGTATTTTTCTTTTTGGCTTTTTAAATTATATATATATATATATATTTGCAAATAATTATAAACCTACAGTTAGAAAATGTTTATTTTTTTTTCATATTTTAGACTAAAGAGAAGACAACTGATACTCATTTTCAAAGTAGTTAAGGGATTCTTCATTCTCAAGCAACAGAAAAAACTTTTACTTGTGAAATGTATTCTAAAGTATTTTCAAAATGTGGTCCTCTTAAAGAGCACTCTCACACTCAAACAAAGAAAAAACCTTTTATTTGCAAAATATGTTTGAAAGGTTTTTGAAGAAGTAACAATCTGAAAGTAGACTTGCATACCCATACAAAGGAAAAACCTTTTGTTTGTGACATATGTTTCAAAAGATTTTTACCAAGTAGTCATCTTAAAAAACATTTGCATACCCATATAAAAGAAAAGCCATTTGTTTGTAAAATATGTTCCAAAGGATTTTCAAAAGCACATAGTCAGAAAGTACACTTACGTACCCATACAGAGGGATAACCTTTTGTTTGTGAAATATGTTCCAAAGTATTTTCAAAAAGTAGTACTATGAAAAGACACTTGCATACCCATACAAAGGAAAAACCTTTTATTTGTGAAATATGTTTAAAAGGATTTTCAGAAAGTGGTACTCTGAAAGTACTCT
Organism: Maratus michaelseni; assembly: GCA_963931845.1. Taxonomy (NCBI): domain Eukaryota; kingdom Metazoa; phylum Arthropoda; class Arachnida; order Araneae; family Salticidae; genus Maratus; species Maratus michaelseni. Next base: position 308,296,928 of record OZ007598.1, on the reverse strand, counting down.
TATGTACCCATACGAAGGAAAAACCTTTTGTTTGTGAAATATGTTCCAAAGGATTTTCAAAAAGTAGTAATCTTAAAGTACACTTGCGTACCCATACAAAGGAAAAACCTTTTGTTTGTGAAATATGTTCCAAAGGATTTTCAGAAAGTGGTGCTCTGAAAGTACACTTACGTACCCATACAAACGAAAAACCTTTTGTTTGTGAAATATGTTCCAAAGGATTTTCAGAAAGTGGTACAATGAAAAGACACCTGCGTACTCATACAAAGGAAAAACCTTTTGTTTGTGAAATATGTTACAAAGGATTTTCAGAAAGTGGTACTTTGAAAGTACACTTACGTACCCATACAAAGGAAAAACCTTTTATTTGTGAAATATGCTCCAAAAGATTTTCACAAAATAGTAATCTTAAAGTACACTTACGTACCCATACAAAGGAAAAACCTTTTGTTTGTGAAATATGTTCCAAAGGTTTTTCAGAAAATAGTAATCTTAAAAGACATTTGCTTACCCATACAAAGTAAAAGCCTTTTGTTTGTGAAATATGTTTTAAAGGATTTTCATGAAGGGGTCATCTGAGATAACATATGTGTACCCACAAAAAGGTAAACTTTTTTGTTTTTTAAAATATGTTTCAAATGACTTTTACATAGAGTAAAATACATTTTTACAGCCATGGCATATAAAAACATTTGTTTCTAAAATATGTTTGTAAAGAATTTCATAAAGATCTGATCTATGAACCCATTTGCATACAAGTAAAATACTTTACATTTGTGAAATATGTTCCTAAGGATTTTCATGCAGTAGTAATTCAATAGGAAACATTCACCCCTATACAAATAAACTTTATGAAATATGTTCCAATTATTGCCATGATATATTCATCTGAAAAAAATGTGAAAGAATTTTCATGTGTGAAATATGTTCCAAAAAAATTCTACAAAGAGTCATTTGAAAAAACACTTGTGCACCCATACAAAAAAGAAAAACCTTTTGGTTTTAGAAAATGTTCCAAAACATTTTCAACAAGTAGCAGATGAAAAACGTATTTGCATTCTAATACAAATTGCAGATAATATGTTTCTGAAATATGTTTCAAACAATTTTTACAAAATGGTTATTTAAAAGAACACTTGTGTAGCCGTACAAAGGAAGAAGGCTGTAAAATAGGTTTAAAAATTGTTTCAATAAGTTTGTCTCAAAGCACACTGACATTCTCCTATAAATGAAAAGTTTTCATTTATAAAATTCAAAGCATTTTCACCAGATAATCACCTGAAAAATTATTTGTGTATCCATACTAGAAGTCTACATGTTCCCGTGTTTAGCCCAATTTTTTTTTATGAAATTCTGGCTGGACTGTTTCAGACTTTCTTTTTTCTGTTCCTGGCTGTCCCACACTCTTTTTTTTTATTGTGTGTGCTTGGCCACCTCAGACCACTTTCTTCTGTTCCATGCTGCTTATGGACTTCTTCCTCCATCTTAGATTGTCATTTTAATAAATTTATGTTTTCAAAAGTGCAGTAATGTTGTATATTTGTTTAACAAAATCTTTAGCAATTTAATTTCACTTAATAAGTTGTAGAGAGATATTTTTAAAAACCTGCTTTTTTTTTCTTTTCAATCGTTGGTTCACAATGTGGGGCGCGTACACCCCACAGGCGGCAAAATCTCTTTTTAGAGAAAGAATTCCAAATTTGTTATTAACCTATTTCTTCTCAGTTTCTGTCTTATTTTGGAAAAAATAATGTTGTAGACTAAAAATAAAAGTAATAAGTTCAAATTTCAAAAAGAAAAGAAAAGGTTTTAATTGAATTTTTAAAATCTTACCAATAAAAATTGGAAAATAGCATTTAAATCTGAATTATATGAAAAATCTATGAAGATTTTTAGATATCATAGATTTTGTTTTAATTTAAAAGTATCAAAACTTTTCTGGTTAATATATTTTACAATTTTTCAAACTATTTATTGAATGAGACATGTTCTTATTCATTCACATTTAGAAAAAATGACACATGAAATAATTTAAAGATACATCTAAAACTGTCGTGAACACATTTAATCTACAAAAAGTACTTGAAATAGCTGAGTGAGGCACTACAAATCTTATCAAATATATAAATGGCAAATGAGCATCAGAAAAGCAAATGATTAAGAAGTAAAATTCTTATGGTTCTAGTGCAGACCTCATACGCAGAAAATAACTACATATGATACATACATCATGTTTTAAAATCAGACATTACGCATGTGTTATGATGGTAAATAAATATGGCTACTTAAAATTGAAAAGATAAATATCGAGAAATGCTTCTTGATCTTGTGCATTGTATTACTTATAATGAAATCAGTACATTTCGGTTAGCCGGGCGCCAGTCATATGTGTACACACACATATATATATATATATATATATATACTAAAACACAATTATACATTCACATTAACCACTATATAGCCTAAAACAATTAATAATCTATCAACTGAACACTAAACTATAACCAATTAAAACTATAAAACAAATATAAGCAAACTCAAAATACTAACAAAAAATTAATATCAGGAAAATTAAACCTGAAGGCAGGAGGGCATGGCCAACAATATGCACTGCAGGGTTAAAACCGGTTTCTATGTTAACATCGTCCCCCTTCTCCTGCTGAGACCAAATTAATTCAAACTATCTACCAAAACACCAAGCTACACACAGCAGCAACCAACTCTATCTGAACTCATCCAACAACTGAGCAAGACCACTCTTAGCATTCAAAAATGAATTCAATTCATTTCTATATTTACTTCTACCTATAAAATTGATCATGTTTCTCCTTACAAAGTTCACAGGGTAACCTTGCATCAATGTCATCTTAATCCACTCCATGAACTCGCCAAATCTTGAACATAACCTTTCAATACGAACTAAACCGTTTGTAAACACATTTCTAAATAGTGAAACATGCACGTTCGATTCAAAATTTAAGATCTTTAAAGTTTTAAAATCGAAATCATTTCTCTTGTCATAAACCCTTGTTATTAAATTGTCATTCTCCAACACTAAATTCACATCCAGATAATTGATGTTTTTAATATTTCGGGGGGAGAGTTCTAGTTTTAAAATATTTGGATAATATTTAAAATCTAGGTTTACATTTTCGTTATTTAATCCAACTATTATAACATCATCAATATACCTATAACTCAATATACCTATAACTCAATATGTCTCTATTTAAATTTTTGTTAATCTCATATATATGTAAGGAGATGAATTGAACTGCAACTCCCCCCCCCCATTGGGATTCCACGGATCTGTTTAAATACTCTACTCCCCTCATACAAGTAATTCTCTTGCAGTACCAATTGAAACAAGTTAATAAACCAATCTTTATCTCTATCTATATTGCTGTTTTTATTATAAAAATCTATAACCTTTTCCTTTAAGTCCAGTAGGTTAATTGTACTGTATAGGTCTGCAAAATCACATGCAAACAAACTCTTTATATTTTGATATTTTTTCAATTTGTCTAATAAAATGTAACTGTTTTTTATAATAAATGTGGACTCCGTACTCAACACTATCAAACACGCTACTCAAATCTCCCAATAATTTCTTATTAGCAGACTCTAGGTATGAACCATACCCACAAGTTACAATTCTAAATTTCACTGTTTTTTTATGAAACTTTGGCACTAGAACAAGATATGGGAAACTTTGACTTTTCTGCTTTAACTTAACTTTTTTATATAGTGCCTTAACCCTGTTTTCTATCACTGAAACTCTCCATTTCAATAGCTCATAGTTATCGCTATTATTATATTTTTCATTTAATATTTCACCATAATTTTTTTACAGATTAATGCATAACTTGTGTTAGCTTTATCGACATATGTAATTATAAATTTACTCTGAAGTTCTTTAATAGAGTTTGTTAACCCAGTATAATCCTCTTGAGACACTCTGTCACAATCTCTAACATATTCTCTCTTTAACTTTCTTAAAATGTAGAATCAAAAACATAACTTGGTAACTCATCAAAAACATTACTTGGTAAGCTATATTTATAAGTCAATTTTTGTATAAAAATATCTATGTTGTAAACCGTTTAATAGCTGCACTTTTCGTTATAATTCATTTCATTCTGTATTTTGTGCCATATTCCATCCTGTTTCTCAGCTCTTGGTCTTTTACAATCTGTAAATTACCAGTAATAACATGTCCATAATATTTATCTATATAGTAATTAATAAATTCTGCATCATCGCAACTGCATGTACTTTCATCAATACCCCTCTTTAGGTCTTTTGCATATCCATTATAATTAAACATAATACGGCCTAAAGGCTTATCATATTTAAATGCCTTAATTATTTTTACTTTACTCAATGGTAGTAGATCATTGTACTTGTTTAAAATTTTATCAAAATTAACTCCTTTATAGCAATTCCCTAGATAATCCAATGTAAAATAGATCTTTTCTTCCGTACTTTTGATACAGTTCTTTAAATTGCAATATCTCTGTAGATCCTGTTTCTTCATTCTATACCGCAATAAATCTAAACCCAAATCGTTATTAACATTTCTTGTGCTAGATTGTAAAGTTGTTAAAGTCTCCGGAATCAATTTCTTCTTTATATTAAATACTAGCTGTTACCCGTGACTTCGTTCACGTATCATTAAAAGAAGAATAAATGCATTAATTAAGCAAAATATTTCATTCCCGATAATTAGAAACGTAAATAATTAACTAACTTTTTATCACATTCCATATGAGACAATACAGTATTTCTATGTTATAGAGACCTTGCCATAACTAAGTTTTAAAAAAGTGAAATTTTGTGACAAATATTCACGAAGAGGAAACTGCAACCAATGAAAAAAGGCGGGCCAAATAAAATCGTGGAAATCGGCGAATATTAATAGCCATCCTTCAAAGATAATGGAAATAGTATATTCTTTTTCATTAAATTATATTCTTGTGAATAGGGAGCAATAATTGTAGACCTAAATGCAAGGAGCTTAAATTTGCCTCCTTGATTTAATCTATAACCGATAAAAAATCTTTATTTAAAATAATATCTAAAATAATATCTCTGAATTTAAATAATTTTTTTTTTAATTCTGAGAGTTTATGACTTCCTCGGAAAAATGATAACCGGTGTTAAGTAAATCGCATTGCGTTCGACAATCTGAAAGAAGTAGTTGCGAAATACAAACTGGCGGTCAGATTTTATTATAATAGATTCGTATTTATTTTTATTTTCCTAATAATCATGGTGTGGTTTTTAGCAAAAAACTCTCATCTGTATGTAACTGATATTCATGCTTAATAATCGGTATAGATAAAAAAAATTTATATATATTTAAATTTTTCGCTTTAAATATGGCGTGAAACTCATCTACTTTCTAAACTTACCGATCCTTGTATTATTAATGTAAGGAATTGATTCACGCTCCTTGTAAAACACATTTGAAAATTCCCGTTTTATTTCAAATATGACGTCACTTTTTCCTCAGAGAAATCTCTTTTTAATGGCATAATTCTTGTTAATTTTCTTTTTCTGGCAATCAGGACGTAAATTTTAGCGGAAAACTCACATTTGTATGTAACTGGTATTCAAGCTAATTATTAATCTAAAAAATATATTTCAGAGTATAAAAAATATTTCAGTTTTTCATCTTGAATATTACGTCCATTATCTATCTACTTTCATCTTTCATTATACATTGATATTCATGCTCCTTGTATTATTACGAATATTTGAAAATACGTTTTATTTATGACGTCATATTTGTCCAAGCCGAGGAGAATACTTTTCATAGTTCCACGGTCCAAGCGAAATCTATTTTTAATAATATAATTATTGTTCATTTTTCTTTCTAATTATAACGCAAAGATCTTTTTAATGTAACCGATATTCATACTTCATGTATAATAACAAATACTCCTTTTTTTTCTTCAAATATCACGGAAATTCATCTTCTTTTGAATTCTTTTGAATTTTCAATTTTCATGTGAAAATCGTTCAATTGAAAATTAATTGTTGTGGAAAAATTATTTTTCCGTGTTTTTATTTTTTGGCAGCGATCAAAGCCTTAGCAACGATAAAGTAAAATGGTTAAATTGTATGGAAAAATGTCCATTTATTCTCTATGAAAATAACGAAATTTGGAATTATTAAGAAAAATATTTGAATAAAATAAACAAAAACCAGCTTATGTTCATTTGCGGGTTATAATCGTCCTATATGCAAAAATACAGGATCATTAAATGCTTCATTTTGACACTGGCTTCAGCCTAACATTTGCACACAATCAGATTTATAATATCATTAGGATAATTTCCTTAATGTCATTTTCTCTTCGATTACTATCACAATTAAATATTGATTTTTCTATTTCTTTAGTATTTAGATTTTTAGAAGTATTCAAATTGACATTATGTCTAATATCACTACTGATAAGCTTTTTCCTTATATCATGTTTTATTTTGTCATAAATAGAGTTATCCAGATTCCTATCTCTAAAATTTTGTAGGACATTCTGATTAAACATAACATTTAAACCATACGGGTATACCGTTCTATATTTAATCATCATTTCTTTTTCGCAAATCATTCTTTCTAACTTATTTGGGACAATTTTCAATATAGATATTCTAATATTTTCCACACCGTGCTCAGCAAAATGAGTAATTTCAATCTCCTGGTCCTCTTTTTTGGTCTTAAGATTTCTTATTTCCGATTTATGATTATTAATTTGCTTATTTATTGGAGTGGATGTTTGCCCGATATACATCTGGTTACACACATTACACCTCAATTTATATACACAGTTATATACATTACAGAATTTTATACATTTCTTTTCAAACACTTCACCCTCATTTTCTATTTCAGCACAAGGACACACTTTACATCTTTTGTCCCTACATTTGAATAGTTTAAGGCCTTCTCCAATATGTACTCTCTCAAAACACCTATTATAAAACCATCTTGTTTTATATATTTTTCCAATACCTACACGATCACTATCATATTTTTTCTTGTTCATTAAAGTTTGATTATAAATACAGGGTGTTTATAAAGTCCCGGACCCATTTTGATGTTTAATAACTCATAAAATAATGAAGATATAAACAAACTTATGGCATTTATTGATGGAATAATTCCTATATTTTCCTTTTCAGGTTTGAATATCTTTACTTTTGTAAATATCATCTGCGCGTGTGGTTAATTTCAGATAATTTCATTTTCATTCTCTCACGGTCTCATCAGTCGTATACGTAGACATGTTGGAAAACTTCATATTTCCACAACTAGAAGAACTTCAGCCACATGTCTTTTTGCTACAAGATGGTGCACCACCTCATTGGGGTACCATCGTTCGTACTTCTTTGAATGATCATTTTCCAGGAAGATGGATTGGGCGAGGAGGTCCAATTCCTTGGCCCCCCAGATCACCTGATATAACGCCGCTGGACTTTTTCCTTTGGGGATTTGTAAAGGACAATGTTTACAGGAGAAGAGTGTTGAACATTGATGACTTAAAAGCCAGAATTACAACCGCAATAGCCTCTGTGGATGCCGACATGCTTGCTGCTACCTGGCGTGAAATTGACTATCGACTTGATATTCTCTGTGCGACGAAGGGGGCACATGTGGAAGTTCATTGACAAGGGTCATGAAACTTTTTAAGTCTATCTAACCATTTATGTTATTAATTTTAATCTATCTTTATTATTTTGTGATTTATTAAACATCAAAATGGGTCCGGGACTTTATAAACACCCTGTATATCTGGTCCTACACCTCATCCCACCTTTATTTTTACTACCACAACTGTTTACACACAAAGAATAACTTAAATCACTATTTTTATTTATTTTTGTAACATTATCTGTCTTTTTTGTATTTTTTCTTTTCTGTTTCTCTCCTCCTTCCCCCTTGTCTCACAAACATCCACAATATTCCCCTCACAAACTATACTCCTTAAAAACTCTAGAACCTCCACAAACACTATCTGCATGGTAGCTTTCTAACGATCCGATCCCCACCATGTAATCAGGATCCGACCGGGCACTACGGTATTTTATAAAATTCCGTATCTTGCCGGTATCTTTATTACCATATTTTGTACTATTCATTATATTTAAATTTTATATTTTGAAACAACTTATGCACACCACAACACTACTACTAAAACAATATTCCAGTCTATCCCAGTATAACTGTATTCACCGTAGCACCCAATGCACATTGCATAACTTCACGTAGAGAGACGACGAGAGACCTGAGGAAATCCACAAAATAAATATTCAAAACCCAATATTAGCAACCACTATAAAAACACTTAACATTTTTTAAAAAAAACTATAAAACAATTTAAATATCAACACTATAAACCAAACTGTAAAAATAGCCCAAAACAACAACAATAAATACCATTGTGGTAGACCAAAATTTGTTCAAACTTGTATCAGAGTATAAAAGACATACCTGACAGCCGCCCATAGTAGTCCTAAACTCAATCCATGCGACTCATAAAAACCAGAAACTACATTAAATTACTGCCCAAATGAAATCGTAAACACACCACCGAGCTTCACAGGACATAATATTACTAAAACACAATTATACATTTACATTAACACCACACAATATAGCCAAAAACAAATAACAATATATCAACTGAACACTAAACTATAACCAATTAAAATTATAAAACAAATATAAGCAAACTCAAAATACTAACGAAAAATCAATAGCAGGAAAATTAAACCTGAAGGCAGGAGGGCATGGCTAACAACATGCACTGCAGGGTTAAAACCGGCTTCTACGTTAACAATGTCCCCCTTCTCCTGCCGAGACCAAATTAATTCAAACTATCATCCAAAACACCAAGCTACACACAGCAGCAACCAACTCTATCTGAACTCATCCAACAACTGATCAAGACCACCCTTAGCATTCAAAAATGAATTCATTTCATTTCTATATTAACTTCTACCTATAAAATTGATCATGTTTCTCCTTACAAAGTTCACAGGGTAACCTTGCATCAATGCCATGTTAATCCACTCCATGAACTCGCCAACTGCATTGCCAAATCTTGAACATAACCTTTCAATACAAACTAAACCGTTTATAAACACATTTCTAAATACTGAAACATGCACGTTCGATTCAAAATTTAAGATCTTTAAAGTTTTAAAATCGAAATCATTTCTCTTGTCATAAACCCTTGTTATTAAATTGTCATTCTCCAACACTAAATTCCCATCCGGATAATTGATGTTTTTAATATTTCGGGGGGAGAGTTCTAGTTTTAAAATATTTGGATAATATTTAAAATCTAGGTTTACATTTTCGTTATTTAATCCAACTGTTATAACATCATCAATATACCTATAACTCAATATGTCTCTATTTAAATTATTGTTATTCTCATACACTCTGACGCAAAAGTTTAGACAATGACGTCATTCAGCTTTAAAATGTAGAATTATGACGTCAGAATTACAAAAACCTGTAAATATATTCAAAAACTGATTTAAAATGCTATGTACAAAAGACAGTCGTTTTATTTGCTATAATACTAATTTTTTTCATAAAAATTCAAATGTGCTTGTCGCAAAAGTTTAGACACTATTCTAAATTTCTTTGAATATTCGCTGGCATATGCAAATTTAGACTCGATGATGTCACAAATTTGGAGTACTTAAGTTCTGCAAACGATTGCGCTTCATAGTCGACATGCCGAGAGCTAAAGAAATTCAAGTGAATAAGGTTTCAAGGATTTGGCAGTTGAAAGGTGAAGGGAAGAGCGTTTCTGAAATTTCTGCTATTATTAATAGGTCAAAAAAATCTATTTATCGAGTTTTATCGAGTGGTTCCGAATATAAAGCAAAATGTCGGTCTGGGAGGCCACGTGTGACAAATGTACGAGAGGATCGCCTGATACAAAGACTAGCGAGTACTCAACAAATGAGCGTACGTGGAGTTCAAAGCTCATCGGGACTCTCTGTATCAAAGGATACGATTCGTAGACGAATTTTGGAAAAAGGAACAATCGTTTATAGCAAAATGCAGAAGAAACCAGCTCTGAAGCCACATCATAAGTTACAAAGAATTATGTGGGCTCGAAAGCATATGTCATATGGAGAGAAATGGCAGTCAGTCATATTTAGCGATGAAAAAAAGTGGAATCTGGATGGTCCAGATGGTTGTTTATCGTATTGGCATGACTTGCGGAAGGAACCTCGACGTTTTTTTAGTCGCAGACAAGGAGAGGGCTTTGTGATGGTTTGGGCAGCCTTTTGCTATAATGGACAAGTATCTCTGACCTTCACCAGTGGTCGTCAAACTTCACAGCATTATACACAGACATTAGAAGAAAACCTACTGCCATTTGCTGAGCTTCTAGGGGGTCCTCAGTGGGAATTTCAACAAGACAATGCTTCAATTCACACTGCAAAACATTCAAAATCTTGGTTTAATTCCCATAATATAAGAGTTCTCGACTGGCCAGCATGTAGCCCAGATCTTAACCCTATAGAAAACCTTTGGAGCATCATGTGTCGCAAAGTTTATAGCAACGCTAGACAATACTCTTCTGTACAGGAACTTAAGACATCTACTGAGGATGCATGGTACGACATCGATCCACAAACTATGCAAGATTTAGTTTCTTCCATGCAATCTCGTGTATATGACGTAATATATAAGCATGGATGCGCAACCAGGTTTTAAAAATTGTTTATTTCGATTTTATTTAATTTGTGTCTAAACTTTTGAGACAGCAGTTTATTTTTGTTACCATTTAATTTATTGCAATATGCACAATTCCACTTTTCTTTGTTATAAATATTGTTTATATGTACAGCACATTAATTTCAAGCAGTGATTTGAAAATTGAATAAATATTTTTCAAAGTATGTAAGAATTTCTTCATTGTCTAAACTTTTGCGTCATAGTGTATATATGTAAGTAGATGTCAGCTAAAATTGAACTGCAACTCCCCCCCTATTGGGATTCCACGGATCTGTTTAAATACTCTATTCCCCTCATACAAGTAATTCTCTTGCAGTACCAATTAAAACAAGTTAATAAACCAATCTTTATCTCTATCTATATTGCTGTTTTTATTATAAAAATCTATAACCTTTTCCTTTAAGTCCAGTAGGTTAATTGTACTGTTTAGGTCTGCAAAATCACATGCAAACAAACTCTTTATATTTTGATATTTTTTCAATTTGTCTAATAAAATGTAACTGTTTTTTATAATAAATGTGGACTCTGTACTCAACACTCTATCAAACACGCTACTCAAATCTCCCAATAATTTCTTATTAGCAGACTCTAGGTATGAACCATACCCACAAGTTACAATTCTAAATTTCACTGTTTTTTTATGAAACTTTGGCACTAGAACAAGATATGGGAAACTTTGACTTTTCTGCTTTAACTTAACTTTTTTATATAGTGCATTAACCCTGTTTTCTATCACTGAAACTCTCCATTTCAATAGCTCATAGTTATCGCTATTATTATAACTTTCATTTAATATTTCACCATAATTTTTTTTACAGATTAATGCATAACTTGTGTTCGCTTTATCGACATATGTAATTATAAATTTACTCTGAAGTTCTTTAATAGAGTTTGTTAACCCAGTATAATCCTCTTGAGACACTCTGTCACACTCTCTAACATATTCTCTCTTTAACTTTCTTAAAATGTAGAATCAAAAACATAACTTGGTAACTCATCAAAAACATTACTTGGTAAGCTATATTTATAAGTCAATTTTTGTATAAAAATATCTATGTTAGTTGTAAACCGTTTAATAGCTGCACTTTTCGTTATAATTCATTTCATTCTGTATTTTGTGCCATATTCCATCCTATTTCTCAGCTCTTGGTCTTTTACAATCTGTAAATTACCATTAATAACATGTCCATAATATTTATCTATATAGTAATTAATAAATTCTCCATCATTGCAACTGCATGTACTTTCATCAATACCCCTCTTTAGGTCTTTTGCATATCCATTATAATTAAACATAATACGGCCTAAAGGCTTATCATATTTAAATGCCTTAATTATTTTTACTTTACTCACTGGTAGTAGATCATTGTACTTGTTTAAAATTTTATCAAAATTAACTCCTTTATAGCAATTTCCCAGATAATCCAATATAAAATAGATCTTTTCTTCCGTACTTTTGTGACAGTTCTTTAAATTGCAATATCTCCGTAGAACCTGTTTCTTGATTGTATACCGCAATAAATCCAAATGCATATATATATATGCATAAATATATATATATATATATATATATACACTACTGGCCATTAAAAATGCTACACCTTGAAGGAATGCAAATAACAGAATGATATTTATTGGACAAATACATTATAATGGGAAGGACAGATGATTACATTTTCAGAAAATTAGGAGATATAGATCTTGAGCAAACACTACCCAAAGCACTCACCTCTGGCCGCAATAACAGCATTTATCTGCCTAACCATGGAGTCGAAGAGAGATTGGATGTCATGTACGGGTACATCAGTCCATGCAGCTTTAACACTATGCCACAGTTCATCAACCGTAGTGACGGGCGAGTGGTGGGGGGCCAGTCGCTCAGAAGCCATTGACAGGAAATTTTCAATTTGTGAGAAATCAGGAGAACGTGCCGGCCAGGGCAATAGTCAAACATGTTCTGTATCAAGGAAGGTCAGGATAGTACGACCAACATGCGGTCGTACATTGTCATGCTCAATCAGAGAGTTGCGGAGGCATCAAAGATAAGGCAGAACCATGGGCCGTATCACATCAGAAATGTAACGGCTGCTGTTGAATTTCATGGCAATGAGAACAAAAGGTTAGCGAGACGTGTATCCAATGACACTTCACACCCCCACTTCAGGTGATATGACACTAAGACGATTCGAATGCAAGCTGGCAATGTGCGTTTTCCACGATGCCGTCAAACATGGCTCTGTATGGAGCCTGTATGTCCAGGCTCTGTATGGAGCATCATGATGCTCCATACAGAGCCTGGATTCATCAAAGACGACGTGAGACGCTATTCCTGCATCATATACAGCATCAAGATGACAGCATTCATGTTTGGCGGCATCGCGGAAAATGCACATTGCCAGCTTGCATTCGAATCGTCATACTGTCATATCACCTGAAGTGGGGGTGTGAAGTGTCATTGGATACACGTCTCGGTAACCTCTTGTTCGCATTGCCGGCAAATTCAACAGCAGCCGTTACATTTCTGATGTGTTACGGCCCATGGTTCTGCCTTATCTTCGATGCCTCCGCAACTCTACGATTTAGCAGGACAATGCACGACCGCATGTTGGTCGTACTATCCTGACCTTCCTTGATACAGAACATGTTCGACTGTTACCCAGGCCGTCACGTTCTCTTCATTTTTCCCCAATTGAAAATTTCCTGTCAATGGCTTCTGAGCGACTGCCCCCCCCCCCACCACTCGCCCGTCACTACGGTTGATGAACTGTGGCATAGTGTTAAAGCTGCATGGACTGATGTACTCGTACATGACATCCAATCTCTGTTCGACTCCATGGTTAGGCAGATAAATGCTGTTATTCCGGCCAGAGGTGGGTGCTTTGGGTAGCGTTTTCTCAGGATCTATATCTCCTAATTTTCTGAAAATGTAATCACCTGTCCTTCCCATTATAATGTATTTGTCCAATAAATATCATTCTGTTATTTGCATTCCTTCATGGTGTAGCATTTTTAATGGCCAGTAGTATATATATATATATATATATATATATATATATATGTGTGTGTGTGTACATATATCACTGGCACCTGGCTAACCGAAAAGTACCATGAAATCTTAGTGTGTTGAAAATATTCCAATAATTTTTATTAAGTTACTAAATATATTAAAAAGTATATAAATGCTATTAGATTTAATATGAAATGTAAGTATCTGATCAAGAAATTTTGTGAAAATAACAATGCAGATCATATGATGCTACTGTTTTATACTGAAGTAAGTTGGCAAGGAACAATAAAACTCTTTGTGGCATAAAGGTGAAAATGGGATGGTCTCATTTCCTTTATTCAGTTATTATGTTAAAAAATTATTTGTGATAGCAAGATTGCCTTTTTGATAAGCTAAGAACATGCAAAATGAGTTATTATTGCTAAATCGCTTTTAGGCTTTTACCATGTGCAAATAATAACCTATTGAAATAGTAAGAGATATATATTACTGATATATATTACTTGATTTTATAGGGTATGACCAGTAAAAGGTTGGGAACCACTGTTTTAAGTTCTAATATTCATTACCGCATTTGTCTTTCAATCTAAACTACGTTGATTTTCTTACAGTTCAATAAATTTCTTGTACAGGCCCTTGCCTGGAAACGTTGGCCCTTGCAGATCTATACCCCAAACAATGAAAAGACCTTTTGTTTTGTGAAATATGTTCCAAAGGATTTTCAGTGAGTGGTAATCTCAGCAAACATTATCTTACCTTCACAAATTGAATCACCTTTCATTTGTGATATAGGGTTCTAAATAGGGTGTTAACGATTTTAATCAGATAATTGAAATCAGTGATTAAAACATGATTTTTATCAAATGGTTTTTTTTAATTATTGATTAAAATCTTAAATTTTCTAAATTTTTAAAATGACGTAAAAAAGTATTAATATCTAAGATGAATACCATTTAAAAAGCTTCTAAATGTATTTTATGTAATGAATAAACAAAAAATAATCTTTAAATAATTGTTCATAATTTTATCTGGTATAAAAAGCATTTAATTTAAAAATTATACTAAATTAAAACTGATATAATTTGCAATGTCATAATTTCCCTTGGCTAATCAAATTATTCTTTCTTTTATATAAAACTAGCTGATCCGCCCGTCATTGTCTGGTCCTGCCAACAAATAATACGAAATCCGAAATCCTGTAAAAATCGCTGTACGATACCGTTCCTCTGGTAATTCTTTGTCTTTAGGAAATTAAATATAGATGGACCCCGAAGCGGAAGTAAATTCAATACCATCTCCTCAAACGTCTGGACCATTTGATTCAAAGTGGGTCAGTTTGTTGTTAAAAATTTTAAAAAAGCTACCGTCAGAATTTCAGAAAATTTGCATTTTCAGAATCAGAAAAATAAACTAGGTAGAGACTGTGAGTTTCGATTCTCAATACCTCCAATACTTCTCTAAATACTCCAGGATGAGTGAAAATGAAACTTTCTTCTTTGTCTGGGATTATCAAATTGGTAGCTTTGTTTTTTGGTTTCAATAAATATAGCCATTTTCGGCACACACACGCAGGAAAATATTTGGTTACACCTTCAGGGGATGCATTCTGTTCTAAACAAATTTCCGACATGTGTCCCTGCTGCCTACGATACCGTGTATAGCATACGTGCTGTGCACGCACTGCAAAATCTTTTAGGTCCAGTTTCCACCACCACGTGCAGAAGAGTCGGCGCTTGTTCAAAATAAACATCTTTCTGAACGAAACTCCGGCACACGTTCCTGCTGCTTACGGCACTGTGCAGAAGGTATGCTGTGCACGCATAATCTGTTAGTTCTACTTTCGACCACGAGGCGGTACCAAATCTATGTATATTTTAATTATGTCTTGTCAAATTGAATGAACTGATTCCCATTGAAATCTGGCCCCTAGAACTCGAGAAAATAAATCACATCCCTGGATATTAATATTGATGAAAGGGGGGTAACCAAGGCCTGAAAAAATGATACCGAAGTTTATCTAGTACCTGGGACACCTCGGAAGAATGTTAGAAAATGTTTCGTTTGAATCTGACCAAGATTAAATTCAAATTCTTTTAGTTACATTAAACTATAGCCAGGGGGTGCACTCTGTTCTAAACGAAACTCCGATACGTGTCCCCATTGCTTATGGAACCATATAGAAGGCGTTTGTGTACGCATCAAAAATGTTTTAGTTCCACTTTCCACCACTAGGGGCACCAAATCTATGCCTTAATTAGTTATCTATATCTTAATTAGTCCATGTTAAGTTGAATATATCAAGTCTCGTTGAAATCAGGCCCTTTGGTTGAATTGGACCAATTTTAAATGCAAAATCTTTTATTTCCACTTACCACCGCTAGGGACGCACTCTGTTCTAAATAAAACTCTTTCCGATCAAAACTCCGGCATGTGTCCCTGCTGCCTACGACACCGTTTAGCAGGCTTGCTACGCACGTACTGCAAAATCTTTTAGTTCCATATTATACCGCCAGGTGGCGCAAAAACTGTATCTTAATTAGTTATCTATATCTTAATTAGTTCATATTAAGTTGAATAAACTAATTCTCGTTGAAATTGGGCAAATAGAACCCGAAAAAATACCCCTCCCTGGTGATTAAGGTTCAGAAATAGTGGTAACCAAACTCTAAAAAATTTTTACCGAAGTTCATCTAGTATCTGGGGTACCTGAGAAAAGGTTTCATATGAATTGGACTAATAATAAAAAAATTCTGAATTTGTTGGCAGGGGGAAGGAGAGAATTTCGATCAGAGCATTAACACGATATTCAAATTACAACCAGACACTCACCTCACAGAATTAAACTAACGACATTAAAAAAATAAGAATTATCATTAACTTTTGAAGCAGAAACAAAATGACTTTTATTTTTGTTTTGACAAACAAAAACAGTAAATTATCTTTGCTAATTTCTGAAATCAAATACATAAATGGCGTCATGTGCATAAAAAAACTAAAAATCGCATAAAACAAATCGTGAAAAATTCACAACTTGCTGTTCGAATTATAATCAGTGTGGGGAAAATATTTCCCAAGCATTTTTTCTTTTCAATGTTTCATTTAATTATAATGTAAAAGTGACTTGAGTTTAGCTACCGTTCTTCATTTTCCCTCCCGCTAGCCTCCGTTACGGCGTTTGTTTACATTTTCTCTTCCACATCGGCTCAGTTGAGCTGTTTTGCGCCGCTTCTCGATCGCAGATCGTATTCGGCATTTTTGCTTGCGATCGCATTCGCTCGCATTTATTTTTCTTTAAGTTAAAAATGTTGTGTTAAATTTAATTAATAAGTAAAAAACCTTTTTAAAGTCAGTTTTATACTTTAAGTAGTTTTCTAAATTCTTGGTAATATTTCATTTTTTTATGTAAATGAGAGTAGAAATGTTAATTATTTTCCAACTTATGCAAATCGCATGGTCGTTCCTGATTGGCCGATAGGCTTTTCGTTCCAGTTTAAAAGAACAGCGATTTCGCTTTCGGTATCTCCCCCCCCCCCCAATCAGCTGACGACCTTTTTATCTGCCAATCAAAATTGCCGAGTTGACTTCCCGCCGTGCCTTCAATCCTATCAGCTACCAATCACAACTGACCTCCAATGGTGTTTGACGTCTAGTGGGCGATTTGTGACGTCATATGAAATAAAAACGCTGCAAAACATGAAAAAAATATTAAAAAATGAAAAAAAATTAACTTAAAAAATAATCTAATAAAAAAAAATCGGGAATATTAATAATCCACCCTTCCTTTTTAAAATCATGATTTTTTATATCTAAAGAATTATCAACTCTCTCCACGCTAAAAAGAGAGCAGGGGAAATGACCATTCTGAGCATAGCTGAGGCTGAAATAGAAGTAGCCACCGAACCAATCAAGCATTCTGGGCAAAAATTCAGAATGTAAAAGGAAAAAATTCGCCAAAAATCTAAAAATCACTCTACGAATTTCGCATGAACTTTATTGAAAAGAGAACAAAATTTACTATATTGAATTAAAAGAATGGAACTGGATTCCTGTTAATAATGTGGAAAAATTGCAGCAAAACGTGAAAAATACTAAAAATCGCATAAAAAAAAAAAAAAAAATCTATTCAAAAATTCCAAATTCGGGCTTCGAGGTGCAAAACTACATGCATAGAGATACCTTCCCACTATATTCTGTAGCTCTGCATACAGCGGTCTCTTCAGAACACAACCGAGAAACACACAAACTTCCTTCTTTATTATAGTTGGAGATAAGCATAACAGGTGTAATAAATTTCTGCATTAAAAGAAAATGTTGACAATCTCATATTTTCTCATTCTAATTTTGCAAATAAATATACATTAAAGTAGAGATAAAGAAGAATGGAAGCGTGATAAACTCTGCTCTGCAGCTATTCTGAGTTAATGTATATGAGAAAAAGAACTAACTGGTGTAAAACTGTTAAGCACAACAAGAGTTTCTTTAATAGAAGTTGAATAAATGTTTTTTTAACTCATACACATCAAATCAAAAATCTGTTTGCAGTTAAAAAGACAGCACAATTTTTTTCTTAAAAACAATTGAATTGCAGAATGCTAATGATTCCATCTAAGTGCTAATAATACTGTTATTTAATGTTTGAGGTTTTCAGATATAACTGGTCACTCTTATATTTATTCTGTATGTGTGTATCAATTATTGGATGCAATTCATTTTCATGATTTGTTTGGTTAGCATACACTCATACACATATAGGTAAAGGACAAAGTAAGATGAACACCTGTGAAATAATGCAAATGTTTTATTATTAGGGGATTGGACCATCCTTGGTCTTCATTATAGTTTGCATTGAATATGTGATTGACAAATAAAGCTGTTGCAGAATTTACATCCAATCCTCGTGGAGGTCGATCTCAAGCTCAGGTAGTACCCATCTATCCTGGTTGGTCAACTTCAGCTTTTGCCTACTGTTCTGCTTCATAGAAGACACCTTTCCCAGGTTTATGTAGGTTGTCATAATTCTTGACACACTGGTACTTGAAATGCTGACAAGGTTGGCTCTTATTGTCATGGACGCTCCAGTGAGGCGACCTCAAATGATCAAGCCTCTTCGCGCATCACACAGATCGAACATGATGACACTTTGCTGGGAACAGAATTTTCTCATACAACTGTCACACCAGCAAATGCTCCACTGATGTCTTTCCTTCTGCCAACACTAGATGACATGGCAGACTGTTACAACACATGGCAGAGTTATATTGGAACGTCGAAGTATGACACATTTCGAAATGACTATTAATAATATATTTTCCTATACCTGTCCATGTGTGTAAATTTAGGTCTATGCGATTAACAGTAATTTTTCTAAGTACAGGTGCAAAAAGATCTGCAAATGATATTTGTTTTGTTATTTGTGCCACTAATGTGCTAATAACTATTTGCAATTTTTATTATTCCTGTAATTCCTTAGTGTTCTCTCTAGGTAATATTTTTAATGATGAATCATCTTGCTCTTTTTAAACTGAACTAAATCCACCCTTCCTTTTTATTAAAATAGTGAAATTCACCATTAGTTGCAGCCAGAGGTTTCTTGTAAAAAAGTTCCCCACACTTTAGTATTGCTAAATCTGTGTGCCCAAAAGCTAGCAAAAAATTTAATCCTGTATTTTAGAAAGGGCACAAGTCACATTTTTTAATCAATGTTTGGGTAAAAATATATTCTACTGGAGTAGCTGCTTTATATTTTAAAAGGGCACATTTCTAACTTGGCTACATTCATTGTTATGGACGTTAGAAAAACACGTTTATTTAAGAAAGGGCACATAATCTGTATACGTGTCCATTCCCCAATGAATAAGCATTTGAAGACAAAGACCCTATTATCAAAAAGAAACTGAAGATATAAAACAGTTCTGAAATATTAGTGGGGAGGCAAAATCAGCTCCTGATTATCCCAAAAGCACCTACAGCACATGCTTCCCCTCTAAAATTAAAAAACGTCCCCAAAATGACTGCGAAGAGGACACGCTAATGTCCACTTTCATTGTTTTACATTGCATTTTTAGTTTTTTTTTTTAAAAAGAGAAGTTTTTTATTCTAAGAGGAAATCTACGCACTACATTACAAAATTTATTTAATAGGGAAATATGAATATCATCAACAGAATGTTAATTAATTATTTAGCAACCTGGTGTGCATGTTAGAAACCAGCAGGAAATTTGACGTACTAAATATATCGGAAATATATACAGGGAACATAGAATATTTGTTTAATGAAATACATGTGATATCAGCTAAGGTACTCCCGGGAAGTGGTTTTCATGAATGAAGAATTAAGAAATCTTTTGCCAAATGGAAAGGATGCCCGAAAATGATACCGTGCTTCCCCTAAATTCAGAGGTTAATCGGGCCCTGGGCAAAGTCGTCCGATGACAGCATTATAAATTTACCTATTACAACACTAGATAATGCAGAGTAATGCTTTCGATGGCAAAAGTGACAAAAATTGTATAATTCAATGTTTTTCACAATTTTGGTGCACTTATTGCTTATTAAAGCATTGATGTTTCATATGTTCACTGTTTGAACTCTCAGTTTACCTGTATTTTATTTAGAATGGGCACATGTCCAAGACTAAAAAAACATCACAGAAATCACTCTGTTCATTCAAATAATCTGAAATGTGTGTGCAAAGTGTATTTCATTAACCTTCCTAACATGCAATCCAAACAATCGCAAAAAACAAAAAATCCTGCCATATAAACATTTCTTTTATCTCTGCGTAAAATGGGAAAATGTGACCTGTGCCCTATCGATTTCGAGCTGATACCTTTCGTAGAGGATACAAACTACTGTACGTTAGATCTTTAAGAAATTACGAGAGGCAATCTATCAAACGGGACGAATTCGAACTTTTTCCTCTTGAAAAACGTGTTTCGGATGAAATATCTGATATTGACTATGATATGAGAGTACGTGTAATAGCGCCATTAAATATTTGACTTACACAGTTTTTGAAATAACTGAATCCTTTGTAATCTCAGTTGCATTCCTAATCGTGTTGTGCCAATTGCTGACTCAACTGAAACGTGACTTATTGACGGCAAATATAATAATTCTTAAAATAAAAATTTATTTGCTAAAAAATCCCATATCTTTCTGTAGAATTTTGTGAAAATCCTATCGTTCTGTCTATAATTTTTTAAGCATTAAATTTTTATTGCCGTTGTGACTTTTGGATCATCCAGTACAAGAAATATGAGTCTGGTGTATTTCTTTTTTTAAGTTTTAGATTTTAATGAAAGAAGTTTAACTCGTATTATGTATGCAGAAAGATTGGACAATGTAAGCCTCTGAGTGGCAATTGATCTAGTTCCTGAAATCCATACTGTTTTTGGATTTTCGTGACCAATTGGCAAAAATCCAGCTATTGCATGAAGCATGATTTTCGTGACCGACCGACAAAATTCGTAACTTTTGACCCAGAGTAGGAAAAGAACACATGTTATTTTTTATTTATTTTTAATAGGAAGGGGAAGTAAATGTTTGGAAATTTTGCAGGAATCCCATGAGTTTGTTACATGTGCTATAAATACTTTACATTCTGAATCAACAATTGGTCCTTGTCAAACACTATAACGATATTATTTCTGGTCAGAACGGTTTTGTTAAAGACAATTTTCACTTTATATATGAGTCTGTTTAATTTTACTTAGAAAAGAGTTTAATAAACCATAATAATTTAGAAATAGATCTCCATTAATATATCGTACACATACACGTCATTTTTTATCCAGGTTTTATATATTTTGTGTATTTTTAAAATTTGAATCGATGCTGTTTTATTCTACTTAAAATGTATATTTAAACGCAAGAGTTAAATTTAATATGAATTATCTTATGTGTATGATAAAAAAAATATGTATACTTTGTTTACTTCTATACAGTGTCCTCTTTTTTCCAAAGTTTTATGGTTTAACAGATTGATGGGCATTATACATGGATTACTTTCAACAACCGTATGAAATCATACATGCTTTCACTAAGTCACTAAGTACAACATGTTCCTATTGCTGTACATTTGTACGATTATAGAAAAATAAGAAAAGTAATTGAATTTTCGAGTACTTCAGTTATTTATTATGAGAAAATATACAGTAATTATTCATTTCTGCCCAAATGAAAAAAAAAGCAATGATTTTAATTTATCTTAATTTAGCATAGCTGAAAATAAATAAATTCAAAACTTGCCAAACAAAAGTAGATCATATATCTTTATCAGACTAGCGTTGTTAAACTAAAACAATATAAAAATAAAAATATGCATACTTTCAAAATTCGTTAGTTACAGTTCCCAATTAACCAAAGTTTGTCACAAGCACATGGTTGTTGTCACTATTGTTGGTACAAGTTGTATCCGCATACATCATATAATCATTACTTCAATCCATTATTTTCATATTCCTATCACTTTGAAACTTTTAATCAAAATCTCTACATATTTTTTTTGAGTCAGTATGTCTATAGATATTTTTTCAAATTCGAATGTTATGTCGAAGACACACTATGGTTTGCATTAAGCATAAGACATAATTACTTTTTTATTTTTTGCCAATCAAATAAAGGGTGAAACAAAAATCTGGTAAATATGGTAAACATTTACAATGGATAACTGTGTCAAACTATTGTTCAACTATGTAAGATATCAAATGTGTATAAATTCTCACAGAAATTTATATTTTAGTGCGATTTTAGAATATGAAAATGAATTAAGGTAAAATAAATGAATAAAATACATAAGCTTCATTTATTATGAGTACAAACATAAACACTCAGGGTACTAATTTAACATCATACTCTTACAAGAATGTTGAAATTTAAGTTTTCAACCCGGCAATCCTGTTGAATTACTTGGGAAAATAGTTTTCTAAAATTTGATATAATTATATCGTGCTGAGTAGTATTTAGTGTTATTGCATTTTTATGGATATTGTCGTTACCATAATAATGTCTGAGATAACATAGAAATGAACGTCTTGTCAAAAGTTGTAACAGCAGCTGTGTTTTTCGAAAGTTATGTCTTATAAACTGTAAGTAAATTCTGAAAAATAACCTTGTCATGACATGAAACTTCGTGTAAAAATAGAGTTTTGGTGACAAAAGAAATCGTTCATGTTTACAGATATTAATGCATAACTTTTAAATTAATTTTTAGCATTGAAGTATCTGTAAAAATTAAAGCTCTTAGATTTCATATATATATAATATAAATATTAGTCATTACTCAAGTCATTATAAAAAAATTATTACAAATAAAAATTATTCAATTGTGGAAATTTCTTCAAATAGAGAAACAATTTCGACTTCTAGAGGAACCATGCTTCTCGAAAAGAAAAAGATTGTAATGTAAATACACTTCTTTAAATTATTCTTTGAAGCACATTATACACGACAAACACATCATAAGAAAGTGCTTCCTTCCAATATAATTACAATGGTGTGCTTTGAAATATGTCCTTCCGACAAATTTCACCTTGACATCATACTTCAAAACTGAAAGGCTTCTTACTGGCACAAGTTTTAAATTGAGTATGAGGATATTTCAAACTATATCTGAAACGCTTCTTTAGGAGTAAACTAGTTCTTATTTTCATTTATCGCATATGTCAGAAAAATCTTCTCTTACATACTCTAAAGGGCAAAGAAAGACTTTTTAATTAGTATGCACATAACGTTAATAGATGCTTCTGAGAAAATTGTTTATTGCAAGCCTCAAGAATAAATAAATTTAATTGGCATGAACTGTGTGAAAATGCTTATTTAGGAAATATCTTCTAGAAAATGCTTTATTGCATACTTCACAATTAAAAGGCTTCTCACCAGAATGAACAAGGAGATGCCTATTCAAAATAGATTTACTAGAAAATCTTTTATTTCATATTGCACAAGTGAGAGGTTTCTCCCCAGTATGGATGAGGAGGTGCTGTTTTAAATGAGATTTCTGAAAAAATCTTTTGTTGCATGTATCACAGCTGAATGGCTTCTCCCCAATATGGACACGAATATGAATATTTAAACCAGCTTTATGAACAAATCTTTCTTTTATTGCATATCTCACAACTGAATGGCTTCTCTCCAGTATGAGTACGCATATGAACATTTAAAGTTACTTTATGAGTAAATCTTTTATTGCATACTGCACAACTGAATGTCTTCTCCTTAGTATGAACAAAGAGGTGACTATTTAACTCAGATTTACTAGAAAATCCTTTGTTGCATATCTCACAACTGAGAGGCTTCTCCCCAGCATGGACGAGCAGGTGATGTTTTAAATTACCTTTACGAGAAAACCTTTTGTTGCATATTTCACACCTGAATGGCTTCTCCCCAGTATGGACAGAGAGGTGAATTTTTAAACTACACTTATAAGAAAATCCTTTATTGCATATTTCACAAATGAAAGGTTTTTCTCTAGTATGAATACAGTGGTAGTTATTCAAGTTAGATTTATCAGAAGAACCTTTGCTGCATATATCACAGGTGAAAGGCTTCTCTCCAGTATGATGGTGCTTAACAAAACTTGATTCCTTAGAAAAACTTTTTTTGCATACCTCACAATTGAAATATTTCATTTTTGAGTCAATAAGTTGAACATTCATGTTTTAAGATTTTTTTTTAAATGCATTTATCTTTTAAAATTAAGCTAATATCTGACAACTCATCCGCTTGAAGATTATTTTGATACATATAACAAAACAGAGAACTGGTAAAAATATATACAGATACTACAAAAGACTTTCTTCTTCTCTCCCATAAAATTTTCATTTCTCACCACAAAGGTAGTGTCACAAACTACTTCACCTAATATATAAAATAAACTTATCTTTTCATAGAAATTACTTTCCAATACAAACAAGCAAGTGCTGATTTAAGTTAGTTTTTCCAGAAAAATCCTATTTTCCATATCTTACAGATGAAAGATTTTGCTTTTGTGCCAATGAGTTGAATATGCATATTTCGAGATACTTCTCAATAAATTATGTCTGCTAAATTTTACATTTCTAAACAAACTCGTTTGAAGTTTATTCATTTCTTATTACTCTGATGCTTTGAATAAATGCAAAAAACACGGGTATAACACAAATACTATAAAAGTCATCATTCCTCTTTAGAAACAGAACTTATTATTTCTTTTCACAGAGGCAAGGGGTCAAAAGCACCATGTCTACATATGAACCACATTTTGGCATAAAACACATCATGTTTATTAACTTCCATAACACCAAAACGAAATTTCTTATTTCAGATATTAATGGTTATAAGACTGAACATTTCAAGATCTTCATTATTTGAACCTATTAAAAAAAGAAAATATTTTCAAGTAAAAATAATCAATTTATGTAAAATAATTTTGTATAAGAAAAAATTAGTGTTAACTCTAGAACAAAGTGGCCACTGGAGGTGAGGGGTGCATTAATAAAAGGGCCCACTATTTTAACAAAGGAGATTATTGCATCTTATTAATAAACCTATTTTGAGCTGATTTGTTTTAAAGTTCTCTTTTATCAGTAGTACTCGTACACAAAAACATGCTGATTTTATCCCACCTATAACTAATGTCTTTAGTCAAACTTTCAATTTTAAAGTGTGTGATTGGTGTTTTTTTACCGATAGTGCAATGTGATTTGCTTTTTGGTCTTCTTCATCTTATGCAAAAATTTCACGCGAGAAAGCATTGAAACTAGGAAAATTGGTTAATATACAATTTTGTCCTAAACACTATATGAATAAATAAGAATTCATACTCAATATTAGAAATAAAAATGTAGGAGCTTTACAGGAGAAAAATTGCATTCTTAGGGAATATTTTCGAAATTATAAAAAAATTCAATCAATCAATTTTTAATAGGTGGTTTAAAAGAAAAACTGCAAATGAGAGCAAAAATTCGGCTATCTATCCCCGTTCCTGCCCTTTTAATTTTTTAAGAAATGATTTCATTTAATCTGGGAAACCTTTTGAACAGGAATTACTTTATTAACTAAAATTTTAGGGTGTCTTATCACCAGTTTAATAAAGAAAATCATGAGCCAAGACAAATGTTCATAACCAATTTTATCAATAAACCAGAATATTAAGTGTTGACACTTAAAAACATAGATGTGCTGTGTCCAATTTTGCTATTTCATGGAAAATCAAAACAGTTGTTTTATCTCTTGCAAAACTTAAAAATTAAAAGAAATATTCCCTTTTTAGGGTTAATCTCTATACATAAAACTAGTCGGATGTGTCAATCCCAAAACTTTCTTCTATCTCACACTGGTTTCGCATACACTAAAAAGAATGTGCATCAATTTATATCAAGGTCTAACTGAAACTCAAGTTTTATTAAATTCCGTGCAATATTGCTTGAGATATGACTATCGCTAAAATCGTGTAAATCCTGCAAAATGCTGTATAGCAGCGCCACCTGCTGGGTGATTTTTAACAAAAACTAATCAGCACCGATTTATATCAGAGACTAACTGAGTATAAAGTTTTATTAAATTCCGAGCATTATTTCTTGAGATAGAGCTATTGCGGAAATCGCGAAAAATACTGCATAGCAGCGCCACCTGCCGGGCGATTTTTACCAAAAACTAATCAGCACCAATTTATATCAGGGACTAACTGAATCTAAAGTTTTATTAAATTCCGAGCATTAGTTCTTGAGATAGAGCGCCCACAAAATTTTTGTCACATACAGACAGAGTCACAGACAGACATTTTCTAAAAATAGTCAAATCGTGTTTAGGACCTTCTAAAACGTATAAATCCGTCGAAAACCGGAAGTCGAAAATTTTCATGAATCCAATACTTTCTTCTTGTAAAGATAGAAGAAAGTAAAAATAACAGATGTCTGCCTACCTGACCAAGGAGAGCACCGTAATTATAACACCTAGGCCTCTGAAATTGTTGTCATGTGTAGATACTGTCACCGGAAAGTGCACCTCGCAGACGGATTTTTAAATTTCAATTTAGATTTTTTAAAATTAAAACTTGCATATGGAATTGTGGGTTAGAGACTTATTTCATGTTCTCCGCCAATCTGCGGCAACGAAACAGCCAGCCAATGAAAGCAATCAACACGGTAAATGTAATGATCTAGTGACGGCCGTTCATAACTTGGGAGGGTAGCAAAAAAATATTAATGTTTTGTTTATTTGTAATGAGCTTTATTTTAAAGAATTTCACTCATTAATTGTGATATTTTTTATAATAAATTTGATAACTAAGGTTACGTAAATTAGTTTAAATTATATTAGTTCTTCGTATGGGTAGCCAGATGTATGTTTTCTTTCAGATTTGTTATTGAACTCATGTTTATTACATTTAAGAAGATTTTTAATGGCGAAAAATTGGAGAATTTCATATGAAAAGAAAACATTCAGTAAATAATAATTGAAATCTTTATTCCCATTCTTGGGCGATTAAACATTTATTGATTTCATAATAGAAACAGCTTCGCAAATCATTAATATTTACTTACTTGCTACTACTTGCTTACCTATAAATTGCATTTTTGTCCTGTCATACATTCTTTCGACAAGAAAAAGTAAATAAATTATATTCGGTAACAGAGGTTACATAACAGATTTAAAAATTCAGGGACACAGACTTTTTATTGAAAAAATATAACACTTGAAAAAATATAATGACTTGAAGAATTAATTTATGTAATATTTTAATTATTATAGTATGTTCTTTTGTAAAAAAAATGCTTGCACATGGGAATGAAATGTTATGGTACTAAATAAACAATATCTTTCAAAGAAACTTCATCTTGGGACAGCCCAAAAAGGGGGTGATGAATTATATATATATATATATATATATATATATATATATATATATATATATATATATATATATATTACTTCGTAAATAAAGTCTTAAACATACTTCGTCCATTTTTTAATGAGCAAATAAAATATATTAAAAATGTTAATAACCAATGAATAAAAACACTAAATACTTTTGAAGAAAAAATTCATTTTTAGGCCATGAAATCTGCATGTAAAATTGAAATGACCCGTATAACATATCAGTAGAAAAACCCTTAACGGGTTAAAAGTGTTGACGCAGCACTTTCTTTTGGCTCTATGAATTTTAAATATGGGTCTTAAAGGCAATGATATCAAATTTAAGTGACGCTATGTTAATAATTTTTTTTAAAATCATAATTTTCTTTTTAGTTTTATTTATGTTCACAGGTGCAATTATTATCTTAATATGAAAAAATATATAAAATTTATTCGCTGATGCTTTTTCATTCACATCTCTCATGAATTCAAAATATGGGTTTTAAAAGAAATGATATCAAAATCTGAGTGACACCTTGACGTTAATTTAATAGGACTCTTTTAAAATTCAATTTAAATTATTTTTGGTTTGTCTTCTAAAGTATATTTACACATACAAACAATACTTTTAATTTTTCAATACACTTTTAAATATATTACTTTCACTGAGCCTATATTATGTATTGAAATGTATTTATTTCAATAAATTGATTTATCTTCTGTGCCACGCTATCCAAAATCATAAGTAAAATTTATGTAAATGATTATTTTGCGTCATATTATCCACTTGCATACATTTCCCTTTGTTTGGATACTATGATGCAAAATAATCATTTACATAAATTTTACTTATGATTTTGGATAGCGTGGCACAGAAGATAAATCAATTTATTGAAATAAATACATTTCAATACATAATATAGGCTCAGTGAAAGTAATATATTTAAAAGTGTATTGAAAAATTAAAAGTATTGTTTGTATGTGTAAATATACTTTAGAAGACAAACCAAAAATAATTTAAATTGAATTTTAAAAGAGTCCTATTAAATTAACGTCAAGGTGTCACTCAAAATTTTATATCATTTCTTTTAAAACCCAAATTTTGAATTCATGAGAGATGTGAATAAAAAAGCATCAGCGAATAAATTTTATATATTTTTTCATATTAAGATTGCACCTGTGAACATAAATAAAACTAAAAAGAAAATTATGATTTAAAAAAAAATTATTAACATAGCGTCACTTAAATTTGATATCATTGCTTTTAAGACCCATATTTAAAATTCATAGAGCCAAAAGAAAGTGCTGCATCAACACTTTTAACCCGTTGAGGGTTTTTGTACTGATATCATTACTTTTTTAAGGTTATTGATGAAAATGTCAATTAGTCGAAATTAAGTATAGGGTATAAATTAATCATTAGAATAAAATTTTAAAGAAATGCTAAAAAAGACCCCTTGGACCCCAATAAAATATGAGGGTGGTGGCCCAGGGAGAGGAATCCAAGACTCAACTTTTAAATTATACAGCGAGAGAGTAACACAATTAGAAGGATGAAAATGCATGGCAAAACCCGTTTGTTCCATCTTCCTCCGCCAAAGGGCGCAATCTTTTCTGTACAAACATAGCTGAAAATTTTCAGGCTGTCGATTCCGAGTCAAATGAGTCATACATCGTCGTGATCGGTCCCATAGAACCCGATAGGGAAGTGCCCCTGGTGGTAAAACTTGGAACTAAAATCAATATAGCCTGTCGATGTCGAGTCGAATGAATCAAACTGCATTGTGATGGGACCCATAGGACTTGAGATAGCTGCAAAATCCGTTAGTTCCATCTTTCACCACCAGGGGGCGGACTCTGTTCCATGCAAACATAGTTGAAATCTTTGAAGCTGTCGATTTCGAGTCGAATGAGCCATACCTCGTCGTGATGGGGCGCATAGGACCCGAGATAAGAAAGCGCCTCCTGGTGGTGAAACTTGTAACTAAAATCTATATATCCTGTCGATGTCGAGTCGAATGAATCAAACTGCATTGTGATGGGACCCATAGAACTCGAGTTAGCAGCAAAATCCGTTAGTCCCATCTTCCACCACCAGGGGGCGCACTCTGTTCTATACAAACATAGCTGAAATCTTTCAGGCTGTCGATTTCAAGTCGAATGAGCCATACCTCGTCGTGATCAGGCCCATAGAACACAAGATAGGAAAGCGCCCCCTGGTGGTGAAACTTGTAACTAAAATCTATATATCCTGTCGATGTCGAGTCAAATGAATCAAACTGCATTGTGATGGGACCCATAGAACTCAAGTTAGCTGCAAAATCTGTTAGTTCCATGTTCCACCACCAGGGGGCGCACTCTGTTCTATGCAAACAGCTGAAATTGTTGAGGCTTTCGATTTCGAGTTGAGTGAGCCATACCTTGTCATGATCGGGGCCATAGAACCTGAGATAGGAATGCACCCCCTGGTGGTCAAACTTGAAACTAAAATTGATATATCCTGTCAATGTCAAATTGAATGAATCAAACTGCATTGTGATGGGACTGATGGGACCCATAGAACTCGAGTTAGCTGCAAAATCCGTTAGTTACATCTTCCACCACCAGGGGGCGCACTCTGTTCTATACAAACATAGCTGAAATCTTTCAGGCTGTCGATTTCGAGTCGAATGAGCCATACCTCATCGTCATCGGGCCCATAGAACACGAGATAGGATAGTGTCCCCTAGTGGTGAAACTTGGAACTAAAATCGATATATCCTGTCGATGTCGAGTCAAATGAATCAAACTGCATTGTGATGGGACCCATAGAACCCAAGTTAGCTGCAAAATCTGTTAGTTCCATGTTCCACCACCAGGGGGCGCACTCTGTTCTGTACAAACAGCTGAAATTGTTGAGGCTGTCGATTTCGAGTTGAGTGAGCCATACCTTGTCATGATCGAGGCCATAGAACCTGAGATAGGAATGCACCCCCTGGTGGTCAAACTTGAAACTAAAATTGATATATCCTGTCAATGTCAAATTGAATGAATCAAACCATGTTGTGATGGGACCCATAGAACTCGAGTTAGTTCCAAAATCTATTAATTTCCCCTTCCACTGCCAGGGGCGCACTCTGTTCTATATGAACATAACTGCCCCTGGTGGTGAAACTAAAATCAGTAAGTTCTATCGAGGTCGAGTCGAATGAGCTAAACTGCATCACGATTAGGAATGCACAACCTGTGGCCCGTGATGGGTAACTGGTGGCCCGCAGAGACCATACATGCCAACCTATCCAAAAATTTTGAATTTCCTTAATAATTCGTGAGAAAAATGTGCAAATTTTGTCCATAGATCGTAGGAAAATATGAATTTCATCGATCAGGTGCATAAAATTATGAATTGCATCGACTGGATGCAAATTTTGTCGAATGGGCATGGAAAAATCACAAATTTCGCCATTTTGTCGCTAGAAAAAAAAAACGCAAATTTCAATAATCGGTCAACAGAAACCAGAGATGCCAAAATCGGTAATTCTGGAGTTGTAAATTTCGTCAATCACTCAAAATCTTGAATTTTGTAAATCAGTTGAAAAAACCTGCAAATTTTGTCGATAAGGTACTTAAAATCGCAAATTTCATGGATCGAGCAACGAATTTAAGCGAATGGCATGGAAAGATCGCGAATTTCAACGAACAGTTGCGGAAAAAATTTGCAAATTGTCCATAGATTGTGGGAAAACATTATGAATTTTGTCTATCGGTTCTGCAAAATTATGAATTTTGTCGATAGGCATGGAAAATCGCAAATTTCGTATATTGGGGTGGAAAAATCAAGAATTCAATCGAATGTTTGTGGAAAAATTGTAACTTTCAACTAACGGTAAAAAAAAAAAAAAAAAAATTGCGAGTTTCGCCATTGTCTAGAGAAGAAAAATTGTGAATTTCATTAAATGGCTGACGGAAAGCATATAAGTTGAAAATCACGAATTTTGTCAATCAGGCACAGTAAAAACATGAATTTTGTGGATTGGGAGAAGGAAAATCATAAATTTTGTTGAACGCATGCATAAAAATCATGAATTTTGTTTATCAGGCATATAAAAATCATTAATTTCGTCAAACGGATCCATAAAAATCAAGAAAGTCATCAATCGGGTGCGTAAAAATCTTGAATTTCATCGATCAGGCGTGTAAAAATATAGGACAAAATTGCCATTCGCCAATCGGCGAGTAATACTGAAAATTTGGCGACTGACTTTACTGCCACCACTGGTCAAACTTAATAGTCCCAATTGCGATGATTGAATGGAAAAAGATTTTTTCCCCGCTGTCGCTCGACAAATTTCGAAACCATTTGGCGAATTTCACGATTTTTTCCCAGAAATTATTTGACGGATTGTGACTTTTTTTCTTCTCGAAGCCATTCGACGATATTCGAAAAAAATTTCCCCTGAAACCAGTTGATGAATTTTGTGATTTTTCCACTATCAATGAATTTTGTGATTTTTCTGCTATCGATTGATGAATTTCGTGATTTATCGACTATCGATTAATGAATTTCACGACTTTTTCCATGAACGAACAAATTGTGCACTTTTTTTCCACTGCTATTCGACGAATTTTGCAATTCTGTTCCGCGATTGTTAGACAAATTTCACTATTTTTCTCCCGAGATCATTTGATGAATTTTGTGATTTTTTCCCCCGAACGTATTTGACGAATTTCTCTAAGTTTTTCACGACAGTTAGACATAATTAATTTTTTTCCTGCAATGCCTGATTTCTTTCCCAAGACCATTTGACGAATGTCGCGATTTCTTTTCCAACATTATTTGACAAATTTCGCCGTTTATTCCACAATCGTTTGACAAATTTCTTAAATTTTTTATCAAGTATTTGTAAATTTGTTATTGGTCATTGCTGAAAAACAGGAGTAAAAAAATCCATGTACTGGCCAGTGGTCACTGAGTAAAAAAGTTGAAACCTATACATAAAAGTTGAACCTATACATAAAAATCATGAATTTTTTAGAACGGGCACATAAAAATCACAATTTTGTCAAGTAGCCGCATAAAAATCACAAATCCATCTAGTGGGTGCATTCTTCCAAATTTGCAACCGAACAGTGCTGTATGTATGGATAATGCTAATTATCCCCCCCCCTACCCAACATCTCCTCGAAACAAAATTCTCTCTGTGCTACTGATGGTGGTCCTCGACAACCCAACAATTTTTTAAGTGGCCCTTCGCCTAAAAAGATTGGGCACCTCTACTATCAATTAACAATAAATTAACCTATCGCTTGTGTCATGTATTCATGAGCGGTGATTGCAATGCAAATTCTTGTTTACAAGAATAAGACTCATATTAGGTATTTTATTATTTATTTATTGTTTGTTTACTTATTTTGATTTGATTTTCTTGTCCTTTTAGAAATTGACTTTAGATTGTTACTTAAATGGTGACATGATTGTCAATTACCTGTTTTATCGATAAAAATGATACAAGGTAAGGAAATTGCATCGTGTCGAGTGAATATTTAGGAAGTATTTTAAAACCCGCAGACTAAAGAAGATTTGTGTTTTACTTGTTAGCTATATTTTGCAACTCTCCAAATTACTGCAATGTAAATATAGTATGAAGTGAACTTTCCTCTGTTGTATAGCTAATTTTATTGGAAAAAAACCCTGAAAATGCATTGTTGTAGTAATCAATTATTTTTGCAGTTGTGTAAATTCTGTCATAACAATTTTCAACTAAGGGAAATCTTACATTGGACATTTAATCACAGTATTTTAAATAAGAAAACTTAAAATATTTGCAAATTAAAGAAATGAAAAGAGATTTTGTTTAAAATTACATCTAAAGATTTTTTTTTTTACAAAAAATGCAAAATTCGCCAGTCATTCGGGAAATTATCACAAAATTCTACTAATAAAATGGGACTGTAAACAAACCGGTTCAAAATGTGTCCTTTTTAAAAATTAAATTCTATCCCAGCAGCCCTGTTGTTATGTTAGTCGAGCACTAGCTGATCGACAAAATTTTTTAATCTCGCCAACCTTTTTTTTCTGACCAATCTTTAACATAAGCTAATAAAGTATAGCCAACATTTTAACATTGCTATATAGTATCTTAAAAAACTTACTTAAAAATAGCTGAAATATAATCTTGATAAAATACGTAAACACAAACATATCAATACAAATAACAAAATCTCATGTAATCGGGTAGGGGAGACCGGTACACAGTGGACCACTTTTTCAGTTAAATTTTTTTTTCTCTTTAACAGACTGACCAATCTGTATGAAAATATTTTTGAATATTCCTTAAACCTTCTTACATCCATCATAATTTTCTCACAACATAGTTTTCAATACATTAAAAAAAAATATATATATACACTGGTCCACCCACCAGGGTACAGTGGACGACTATTAGGTATTATCTAAAATATAATATAAATCTATTTTTCATTAATCTAATTCTTTTTTGTTGCCTCTTCATTCGCAAAATAACATTGTAATATAAATTTTGAAACAAAAACAAAAAATTAATTATATTTTGAAAATAATAACAGATTAATACAGGAACAATTGCAATTTAGTTGAAGTTATTACTTAAGTACAAAAAAAATCAGCTCACAATAAAATTTGCAAATGAAATTCCAAAATACTTATCAGTAAGATTGAGCCTGGAATTTTCAAGAAATAATTTTGTGTCTGCGAGCAACATTATGAAATCATTGACATCAACAGCAGATTCATCTACAGTTTCGGGAGAAATAAACTGATTTCCATTCAATTTGCATCTCATGAATCTTACTTGAATAGAATCATCAACAATTAGACTACAGTTATATTTATCAAAGGCAGTAAATACAAAACAAAATATTTCTTACTATGTTAAAAGAATTGTTATTTTTATTTGTTTACTTTATTTTACAGTTAATTCTACTTTAAAACAATCTTTCTTTATAGAAAACAATTATTACGTATTTTGAACATTCTGCATTAGAGGAGCAGAGTGGATTGTGGACCACTGTGCCCCAGGAATGGGTGGTCCACTGTACCCCATGTTGAAGTTCAATAAATAATCATATTAATATTGTTTATAGCTTTCTTTTAAATATAATAACTTTAAAGTAAAATAAAAACAAGTATCCTAGCTTTTCAAAAAAGCTGTTTTATTTTATTTATCTACAACCTTTAATTACTAAAAAAATAAAAATATGATGATGAAAAATTTTACTTTTAGAAGCTCAAAACAACAAAGCAGGATAAAATAGTTCAATCTGAGCTAAACATACTTTCTGAAGGCTATAAATAATCATTGCAGTGCTGTTGTCTATTAGGATAGAAGAGAAGCTTAAAAAAAATTTAAATAAATAAAATATTAGGGGGTGGTCCACTGTGTCCATAGGTTCACTGTATACCCGTCTCCCCTATATTAATGATAGGCTTAGTCAATAAAAAAAATGTTAAAGTAAGCCATAACATAAATTAGAAAAATTGTATTTCATAATGAAAACATTGTATCTAATTTTATATACATAAAAGTGAAAACTTACGTTATATAAATTCCCTATATAATATACCAAAGTTTCATCACAATTAAACGTATTTCAATCACACTGAAATAAAAAGTTTTAGTTATTAAATTTGTGTGAGGTGAATGATGGGAAAGTTTGATTTGGAGAGTTGGAAAATATAGCTAACAAGTAAAAAACCAATCTTCTATCGTCATCAGATTTTTAAAAGACTTCTTTAAAAGATTCACTGATTATTTTTAACGATAAAACAGGTAATACTATTGACAATTATCTCACCATTTACGCCACTAAATCAAAAGACAATTTCTAAAAGGACAATCTAATCAAAATAAGTAAACAAACAATAAAAAAATAAATAATAAAATACCTCATATGAGTGTTTGAACTTTGAAGGGGGGGTGGGCTATGAGACCTATAGCGGCAGGGCTGTCGTCTCGAATGATCCAAACCATATGAGTGTTATTCTTAGAAAAACAACATTCGAGACTCGTTGAAAACAAACAGATGATTGATTTGTTGATTAGAGGCTGTTTCAAATTAACTGATAAAAAAAAAATCTGAATCTTTTTTTCCTTTAAAAAATGACAAATTAAATATATAAATAACAATTAAATTGTATATATATAATTATAAAATATTTCAATATTTTAATCAAGGAATCTAAATATTTTTCGACTTAATGAAGATTTTGAAATAAGAAATTCTTTATTATAACAAAAAAGAAAAATATACAAACAATAATTTAATTTAATACATATATATTACATATTAAAAATTGCATTAAAAACTGTTTTCGTATTAAAAAAAAAAAGAATCTAAATAGTTTTTCAGCGATATGGATATGCTTTAACGTTTAACTGTAACCGTAATAGGCAAGAGCTTCCTTATTGCGCAGTAATAAAAAGCAGTGAAAATGCTGAAGATCTGTAATGTTAGTCTACCAGAAAAAGCATAAGAAAATAGTCCGATTTTAAAAGTGGATTATATTGAAAACAAGAGATTTCCTACGTTAGCGCAATATCTTAAACGCTTCATCTAACACTGATTAATATAATATATTAATTTTAAAAAAATCGTTCGATCCATTTTCGAGATAACAACTCTGTGCCCATTACACCATTACATCTTCCATTTTAGCTTAAAAATTGGTTTCCAGATCTCAAAATCTACTGCATGTAGAAATCTATAAATTTCAGGATAGAGTTAGGCCATAGATATAAGACTAATGTGAAAAAATCGAAACGGTATGCCTCATATTTACTGAGATATTAAATGTCGGCGTTTCGATTTTCCTTTGATGTCCTGCTAGCTGTATATATGAGAGTGACGGAATCTTCGGTTTTGGGCTTACGGTTTTCGGTTTTTCGCTGCGTCACTCCAGAGACTACCGTCTCTTATGATAAAAATAGCAAATTAAATTGCAATTTCAGTACTTAAAATAATAATAATAATACTACAATAAGATTTTGCATAGTTTTGGCACCATCGATTTTAACTTTGAAGAAAGAAAAATAAAATTATGGTACAAAATTAACACTAATTATAAAATTATATTTACTTAAAAAAAACTAAATTTTTATTATTACTATTACTTTAGTATATTAAACAATAATAATACACAAGGATAATAGTATTATGAAAAAAATATGGATTACATATAAAACAGAAAATTATTACAATTAATTTCAAAATTGGAAAAAGTAACTATATTATTCAATCAAATATTATTACATTTTTATTACTTTAACAACAGTAGGCTATTTTAACAAGAGTACTACTTTGAAAAATCAAACAAATAATACTTTGAAATATCTAATTCTGAAATAATTTAAAAGCTATTAAGAAAAAGGAGAAATTACATCATATTTCACATTGTTTTGGCGCCATCTGTTGTGACTTAAGATAATGGTAAAAGTTTAGTATTATCATTCTTAATTTATACAACTTAATAGTAAAAAATATCTATATTAACTACATAAATTTAACTCAGAAAGTTCTTACAACTTCAAAATAGAAAAAAAATTATTTTCTGAAACTCATTTATATACGGATGGTAGCGCCATCTATGATCTTTAATTGAAAATGAAAACAATTAATAATAGAATAAATGTTCCAAAATGTCTGGAATAAAGATGTTATGCTTTATGTATTATTTTTTTTATGCGACAAGGCTCTTATAAAAAGAAAATACCTTTTTATGTATTTTCCTTACTCTTTCAATGTCTGTCCACCAAGAATTTTTTTATTTAACAAATATTATGTAAATAAATTTAGAAGAATCTTTAGAAGTTTCAGAACAAATGTATAAATTTTAACATTGATTTTAACCCTGTTGTGAAAGAAAATTAGATTTTATATGTGGTGATAAATCACAAACTATTGTTTCCAGTGCCATTATTCATATTCTATTCATTTTATTTAAAATATAAACTTTCACTCATTTCATTTCAAACAATGCTTTTCACTCATTTCATTTCAAATACACTCGAAAAGTTAACAAGAATACTTTTTAAACAAGAAATAATACCATAAAATAAAGTATTTTATTTCTGCATCAAAACATTGTTTTTAATTTATACATAGAAAAAACAAAATTTGCTAATGGTGACCATAAAAAAAAAAAAAAAAAAAAAAAAGGCTATTAGCGAGATTTGTACTCTGCTAGCATAAAAGTACTGAATATTGTTGTTTAACTTTTTTTCTGTCCATTACCTAGAAACAGTTAGATTTTTTATATGTCAAGCAGTGTAATAAGGCTCAATAATACGCATTAAATTGAAGGTCAAACTTGGTAAAATAATAATAATAATAATGCTTTTAAATAGCTGCCATAATTAAGACATTATTTGTTGTTAAAGTAAAAATAATTAAAATTTTCTAACATAATAAAAGCATCATTAATAAGTTAAATTTTACTCCCTTTTTTTTTTTTTTTTTTTTTTTTTTTAATAAAATTTTCTAAAAGGCCAATTTTACTGATATTTCAAAACAGAAAATGAACCTGAATCTTGTAATGAGATATAGTTACATAAGTTGTATATACTTTACAAAATTGAAAGAGAATTAAAAAAAAAAAATGGTATACTATTGAGTTTTTTGCTAATTTTAAGAAATATAAATACAGTAAGGTATAGAATAGCGATATGCAACAGAAAGCACTTCATTCTACTTTTATAAATCAAGTACCTTTAAAAGTAAATTTTATGTTGTAAAAGGAAAAACACAAAATATGTACAGCAAAACTGTAAAACATTCGGTCATTGTTTAAATATTTATTAGATGTAAGGATGATTAAAATAGATTGCACACATAAAGTTCTAAAATAAATTTCACATTTATTTTGTATACATATGCGAGTTTTAACGCTAAATTTTTGATAGAATTCTAATCTAATATCAAGTAAAAGTTGTTTAGCGTAATATTTTTTTATAATTTATGTTATATCAGTTTGTTGTCAAAAAATTCCTTATTTATTCTTTATCTATAATATATTTTTCTCCAATCCTCCCCCTCCCCAAAAAATTATTTAAAAAATGAATTTGTCGATTACTGTGATCTTTTTGTCACCTGTTATTTCTAATCAGTATTTCTTAAAATTAATGTTTAAATAAATTTGTGCTTTGTAACAAAATTGTAACTATAACATAGCTGATTGTTTAGCAAAAAAAAAAAAAAAAAAAAAACACTTTTCATCTCTCCAAACTTTCATATATACAATTTCCTTTAACTTTATATTAATCTCATTTATATGGCCCCTTTTATTATTTATAATTGCAATATGTCTGTGTCATCTACATAGGATGTGTTGCATATTTAAAATACTCCCCCCCCCCCCCTCCTGGTTCTTTTATATACTAAATCTTCTACTGTTATGTGACTACTGGAATCTATTTTACTATTGCTGCTATTTGTGTTGGCCCGTTGGAATGCGTTTAGGAGGCTAGAAAGATTTATAATCAATCTTCGGTCTCTTAAATGCATACTTGCAGGCTAAATCACATTCTGAATTTAAAAAAAGCTGCTCATGACTTGTGCACATTGAAACTTGTCGAAAGTAAGTAGTTTTCTTTCATATTACTTTTAAATGCTAAAGGTGTAAAATTAACAACTATAATATAAATTAAAATAACTTTTTTTAGTTGTTTTACATGTTTCGACTCTTCTGAGTCAATTTCAAAAAAAAAAAAAAAAGTTATTTTAATTTATATTATAGTTGTTAATTTTACACCTTTAGCATTTAAAAGTAATATACTATTACAAGGTGTTATATTTTATTATATAGTTTTCTTTCTTTCTTTTTTTTTTAATTAATGTGTTCCTATAAAATTTAATTTCCTGCTCTAAAATAGAAATTGTATTTTCTTTCTTTTTTTCACAGTATTATGCTGTAAAAACTGTTTCTTTATATTTTTATACTCTGAATTACAAATATCAAATTTAAAAATAAAATAAGCAAAGCATAAGCATGCATCTTAAAGGATTTTTTTAATTTAATTTATAGTTATATTTGTTATATTACAGATATATATATTTTTTAATATATTAATCTGGTTACATTTTTTAACTTTTTCAACATTAATATGTAATAAATTTCAGTCATATTTTCCATTGTAAATCAAAACACCCAAAAATTCATTAATGTTCATGAAAATGTTAGTAGTAAACAGAAAAACCCTACATTAATAAACTGAAACACTCTACACATTGTAATATATACATTTTTTTTCCTGTATGTGTGTTTGTTAGAACCAAAACTGTATTATAAGTGAAAATTCGGAAGATATTTAAACTGCTTTATTATATATAAACTATCTCAAGCGCGCGATATGTACAGCACAATTACAAGCTCAGAATATCAACACAATAGCCAGCCTCGAACTCAGAGTTCCCGATAAGTCTCTTTTTTAACTGTTGCCAGATACATTACATCACATCTCCCCTTTAAAAGTCTTCTTCAATAAGTCTTGACGGAGCACGAACAGTTCTGCCACTACGAGTCTTAAATGGACTGGCCTGCTTGGTCTTTGGAACTACAGCATTAGGAGAGTGGGTGATAGTAACAGGATCACTCATAGACGCTGCATCTTGGGAGCCGTCTTTCATGGATACCGCATCAGGAACACAGTTCTCTTTCACTGGAACATCATTATCTTCCCATCTGAAGGATTTCGGAACCGTAGAAGGATGCAGATATACACAATTCCTTCTCAGAATACCTCTGGGAGTCTCAACCATGTATGATCTTGGGGCTTCATGAGCACTTTTAACCTTTCCGTAGGTCCGCATGTCAGATACCCATACCTGCTGACCAACGTCTAGTTGTGGTAGAGGTCTAGCCCGATGATGACGATCAAAGTAAAATTTTTATTTCTTGATCCTTTCCTGTTCTTTTTTATATATAGATTTCTCATCTAAAACTTTAGGCTTTAACTTGTCGTTCACTGCCGGAATGGGCGTTCTTAAGCGTCTTCCCATCAGTAGTTCTGCTGGACTAAACCCATTTTCAAGTGCAGTTGATCTTAATGCGAGTAACATCAGATAAGGATCATCATTTTCAGATTTCAGGTAATGCAACTTAAAATTCTTCACCATCGATTCTATAAAACCATTACTTTGTGCATGTTTTGGACTGGATGTCCTGATGGAGAATTTATAAAGTTTGGCAAATTTTCTATATTTGGAATCTATTATTCGTTGAGAAAATTGAGGGCCATTATCACTCCTAACTACTTCTGGAATACCATGGCGTGCAAAAATGGATTTCATGTGATTAATGACTGCATCTGAACTCAGATTCTCTAACTTTGCCACCGCAATATATCGAGAATAGTAATCTGCCATTATAAGATACCAGTTACCACTAACTTTGAGGAGATCAGCTCCGACTGTTTGCCAAGGTCTATTTGGGAATTCTGATGGAAGTAAAGGCTCTTTAAAATATTTTTGTTGTTGAATACACCTGTGACATTTTGAGACTAAGTTCTCAATTTCTGATGATAATCCTGGCCACCAAACAGACTCACGAGCTCTGGCTCTGCACTTTGTTATTCCAAGATGCCCATCATGTATTCTATTTAATATTTCTTCTCGCAGTTTCAAAGGTATAATAATTCTAGAGTCTTTCATCAGCAAATCATTTTGTACAGAAATTGAATGTCGATGTTCCCAGTATTTTAGACATTCATCTGGCACTTCATTTTTGTCTGGCCAACCTCCTTCAGAAAATTTAATTAATAGATTGCAAATCGGATCTTCTTTTTGCAAAGACCATATTTCTGCCAATCTAGCATCTGATGAAGGAAAATTTTCCATAACCATTTGCACATAAGCAGTTATTTCTTCACTTAACTCTTCTTTTCCTTTTTTTGGTAAAGGACTTCGGGACAACGTATCTGCAATGACTAGATTCTTTCCTGGAGTATATTTGATGCTATAAGAATATCTCATCATTCGTGGTTTCATACGCTGTAGTCTAGGAGTTAAATTATCTAATGGTTTAGACATCAAAATAGGCACCAGAGGTTTATGATCTGTTTTGATGTGAACTGCTAGTCCGACAATGAAATCATGAAACCTTTCACATGCCCACACGATAGCCAATGCTTCTTTTTCTATCTGTGCGTACCTCTTCTCTGTATCGGATAATGTCCGGGATGCATAGAAAACTGGACGTAGATTACCATTATCCTTCTGACATAAAACTGAACCGATGCCGTATGATGATGCATCTGCTGATATAAAGGTTTCTTTCTTTGGATCATATAATGCCAATTCAGGAGTATGACAAAGTTTCTGTTTAATATCTTCAAATGCCATCATTTGAGATTTTTCCCAAATCCATTCTACATTATTCTTTAATAATTCGTAAAGAGGCTTCGCAACATCAGCAAAATTGGGAACAAATTTATTTAAAAATCCAGCCATTCCTAAAAATCTTTTTAATTCAGTCACATTCCTAGGTGTTGGAATCATAGAAATAGCCTTTGTTTTTTCTGTATCAGGTTTTATTCCATTTTCAGAAATTATATGTCCAAGAAAATGTATGGATTCTTTTCCAAACTGGCATTTTTCAGCATTTAAAGTCCACCCAGCAGCTTGAAGTTTTGAAAGAACTTCGTATAGTCGTTGATTATGCTCTTCCTCAGTCGAACCAAAAATTACAAATTCATCCATAAGACCCACTATACCAGGACCTTCTTGAATAGTTTCACGAATTCTTTTCTGGAACACTTCAGGAGCCGTTTTAATTCCAAATGGTAAACATTTGAACTTAAACCTTCCAAAAGGTGTAATAAAGGTAGTTAACGTTGCTGAAGCTGGATCTAAACTTATTTGCCAAAAGCCTGCATTTGCATCAATAATACTAAACACCTTAGCATTACTAAATTGACTTAAAGTATAGTCAACTGATGCCATGGGGAAATATTCTCTTTCAATGTTCTCATTCAGAACTGATAAATCAACACAAATTCTTATATCACCTGATTTTTTTTTGGAACAATAACCATAGGCGCACACCATTCTGTGGCTTCGTCTACTGGTTCAATAATTTTATTTTTTGTCATTTCATCTAATAATTTTTTTAATTTACCCCTTAAAGCTAATGGAACTCTCCGTGGAACAGAAATTGCATAAGGCTTAGCATCATTTTTTAATTTTATTTGATACGGCCTTTCGACCTTACCAATTTCTTTAAATAATTTAGGAAATTTTTCCACAGGATCCAGTTTTGATTTCAATTCAAAGATTCTTTGGATGAGATTCAAATTCTCACTAGCTGTACAACTTAACAACGGATGTTGTAAATTAATTACTACATACACGTCATCTTCATAACTAAAACCTTTGCTTTTTAATTTAACGTGAATTATCCCAGCTATCTTCAGATTTTTCCCATCTGGACCGCAAATAACTTTATTTGATCCCTTTAACTTTATATGTTTCAATTTCGAATCATAAATGTTCTTAGGAATGACCGTTACATCTGCCCCTGTGTCGATCTTAAATTCTAAAGGAGTCTTTCCAATCAAAACTTTAGTGTTCCAACGATTATCTGATATTTTTATTGGATTATTTTTATCCGAAGTATTCATTACGAAACCCAAAAAATCAGAAGAGTTCGTAGATTTTGTTTTTTCAACTTCATTAACATGCAGTTTTGATTTACAAACTTTAGCATAATGACCGACTTTTTTACATCTGTTACAAATTGCTTTACGCACAGGGCATTCTAATTTCGTATGTTTGTTTTGTTTTCCCCACCAAAAACATACTTCTTTTTTCTTATCCGAATTATAAGATTCGACATTTTTATATTGTCTGTTTTTCTTATTCTGTGGTATCGCTACTCTGTTAGCTACCTTATATGATGTAGAATCATTACTCAAAACTTGTTGTTGATTTTTTATTGTTTCAGCCTGACGAGCTGTTGTAATTGCTTTTTCAAGTGTAAGTTTCATATCTAGTTGTAGATTTTCAGACACCTTCTTATCGCGAATACCGCAAACAATTCTATCTCTAATCATTTCTTCCTGAAAAGAGGTAGGAAATTCACAAGTTTGCACTAATGTATATAATGATGTGATAAACTGTTCTACCGATTCACCTTCGTCTTGTGTTCTCGTATAGAATTTATATCTTTCGTATATAACATTACGTGTAAGAATAAAATGAGTTTCAAATTTGCTCTTTACAACATCAAAATCTTTTATATCGTCTGCACTTAAGTTAAAAGATGACAATATTTCTTCAGCTTGAGAACCCATTAAATAAACTAAAGAGTTTACCTGTTCTTCCTTTGGCTTCGTTTTCAAACCCGATGCCGATCGAAAACGTTCGAATCGATCTATCCATTTTTGCCAATCATCCGGGCGAAAGGAAAATTGTTCAGGTGCAGGAATTTGATACATTGTTTTTTAATAAACGCTGCCACCATGTATTATAAGTGAAAATTCGGAAG
The DNA here is from genome assembly GCA_963931845.1 of Maratus michaelseni. Lineage (NCBI taxonomy): Eukaryota > Metazoa > Arthropoda > Arachnida > Araneae > Salticidae > Maratus > Maratus michaelseni. The sequence goes on along the minus strand of OZ007598.1, from coordinate 308,252,814 downwards.
ATATTTAAACTGCTTTATTATATATAAACTATCTCAAGCGCGCGATATGTACAGCACAATTACAAGCTCAGAACATCAACACAATACCCAGTTCCAGATAAGTCTCTTTTTTAACTGTTGCCAGATACATTACATCACATTCATGAAAGCTAACTAATAAAACAAAATATTGAGATTATAGATAAAAAGTTTTTACATCATAAGATTTTTGATCAGGGTTAGGAAATTGCACCAATTTATTCATTAGTGGCAAGTAAATTTTTTAATGAGGATAGCGAATTTCTAAATAGTCTTTTAAAAACTAAAGGTATAGAAAATATATATCAAGTTATATTTCATGTTTCTCCCAACTGCAGTAATGTGAACATAGCATTGTGTTTTGTTATCCCTAAACCCATCCCTTTTATATTTTTTTTCTTAATTCTGTTAAAAAAAATATATATATATAAATAAATGTATTGTAGTAATGAATTATTTTTGGAGTCGTGTAAATTTTGCCACATCAATTTCATTGGGTATTGCATCTTGCTAAATATTAAAAAATCCTTGGTGGTAAGATTTTCTGAAAACACATTCTTGTTTATCATGAAAAGTTTTACTATAAGCAAGGGTCGATATTGATGCAGGCAAAATTTGAGCCTATTTAGGGCTCTTCACAAAAACCCTTAAAAAAATCGGGCCCTTTTCAAAATTCCTCTTAACAAAATAGGTCCTTCACAAAATTCCATTCCATGAAAGCACACTCTTTAATTATTTTTATTTTCTTCAGTTTTAAAATGTATTATTTACAAACAAAACAAGTTCACCTGAAAGGAAAAACTTTAACAGAATGACTTAAAAAAGTTACGCTTGGTTTGAATTTGAGTAACTGGATTTAATATCTCGTTACAAAATGTTATTTTTCTCAAAAAGTGAGGTTGTAAAGTTCTACTGAATTCTGTTAAGTGAAGTTAAAATTAATTAAAATACCTAACAAATTTGCTTTGGGTACTTGGAAAAAAAAATTCTGCTGTTAATAACAAAGCTAAAATTCATTTTAATAGTGAATTTTTATTTAAAAAAAAAACAAGATAATTTCAAATTACAAAAATTGGGAGAGGGGCATTGCATACAAAAAGTATGCTGCTCTGTGTTATTTTTATTGATGCAGGGAGGATGGGGGGGGGGGGGAGCCTAACCTTCCTTTTCTTGAATCCAACTTTGTGTGGCTGTTTTTGATACAGGATAGTTCATTATGAATGTTTTTCTGAGTGTTTGATTAAAAAATTGACTTTTATCTGCTCAAAAACATTTAATTATTGAAAAACCGTATTTTATAACAATGAAAATGAACAAATATCTTACAGTTAAGAAAAAATTTGTATGAATTTTAGATATAAACTGAATTACAAATTCATTCAGTGCTTTTTCATTCTAGATTTATAACAAAATCATTGGTATGGATTTATTGGCCGGATAGATTTATTTATTCAAGTACAGTGAGACAACATTTATACATTTCTCATTAATATAAATTTACTTTTCTACATCATTTCATTATGATTTCAATCATGGATGCCCACAAGGAAGGAAGGCATCTGCCCCTCCTCAGAATTTAAAATGTAATTAACTAAATTTTCTTTTTCTTGTATAATTTTCGAAAAAAAAATTAAAATTTATTATTCTCAATTTGTTTAAAATAATTTTATTTAAAAAGTATTTCCCTTTCTAATTGCTATTTTTAATTAAAAAAAAAAATTAAAATAAAACATATTTTTGTATCTGCTGCATCTTGAAAATTTTATTTTATTTTTTAAAGTAAATTATTAAACAGATTTCATATCTTATACTTGTGGGGTTTTTTAAATGAAATATTTATAAATATAGATTTGTGAAATCAATATAAACTATCATTATTAATTATTTTTATTTTCTTCAGTTTTAAAATGTATAATTTGCAAACAAAACAAGCTCACCAGACAGGAAAAACTTTAACAGAATGACTTAAAGTTATGCTTGGTTTAAATTTGAGTAACAGGATTTAATCTCTCACTACAAAATGTTATTTTTTACAAAAAGTGTAGTTATAAAGTTCTACTGAATTCTGTAAAATGGAGATAAAATTAAAACACCTAATAAATTTGCTTTGGGTACTTGAAAAAAAGTTCTGCTGTTAATAACAAAGCTAAAATTCATTTTTACAGTGAATTTTTATTTTAAAAAAAAAATTAAGATAATTTCAAATTTAAAAAATTGGGGGGGGGGGGGGGGGCACTAACCTTCCTTTTCTGAGATCCACACCTTTAAGTGGTTGTTTTTGATACAGGATAGTTCATTATAAATGTTTTTCTGAGTATTTGATTTAAAAAATTGACTTTCGTCTGCTCAAAAACATTTAATTGTTGAAAAACAGTATTTTATAAAAATTAAAATTAAAAAATATCTTACAGTTAAGAAAAATTTGCATGAATTTTAGATATAAACTGAATTAGAAATTCATTCAATATTGCTATTAAACACGAATTTAATGATAGCGTTTCAATTATTCTTTTTTTCATAAATGAAATCTTTAATGCAGTTTTTATTGTTGAAAACATGTTTAAAAGTATGATTCAATATATCCATGAAATTTGAAAAATCTGTACTGAATGTATTATTTTTTTTTAAATGATATCTTAAAAATTACTGAAAATATGTTACATACATTAATTTGTTGGAATGTATGATATTAATCTTTTTCACAATTTTAAATAAATATGATTAATTTTTTTTTAAGTATCAAGATCATATATGAATTATTTACATTTATAAAACTGATATAATATTATTTAAAAATAGTTTTCTTTCAACACTCATTATAATGCTGAAATAATTTTATTAAAAAAATATTTTCCTTTCTAATTACTTTTTTTTATTTAAAAAAAAAAAACATTTTTTTGTATCTGTTACATCTTGAATGTTTTATTTTATTTTTTAAAGTAAATTATTAAACAGATCTCATATCTTATACTTGTGGGTTTTTTTAAATGAAATATTTATAAATATAGATTTGTGAAATCAATATAAACTATCATTTATTGATAAGAAATGATAAATGAAATCTGTAATGAAGTTTTTATTGTTGAAAACATTTTTAAAAGTATGATTCAATATATCCATTAAATTTGAAAAATCTATACTAAATGTATTATTTTTTTATAAATGATATCTTAAAAATTACTGAAAATATGTTACATGCATTAATTTGTTGGAATGTATGATATTAAACTTTTTCACGATTATAAATAAATATGATTAATTTTTTTTTTAAATATCAAGATCATATATGAATTATTCACATTTATAAAACTGATATGTTATTTAAAAATAGTTTTCTTTCTACAGTCATTATACTGCTGAAATAATTTTAATAAAAAAATATTTTTCTTTCTAATTGCTTTTTTTAATTAAAAAAAAAAAAAAAAAAAAAAAAAACATATCTTCGTATCTGTTACATCTTAAATGTTTTATTTTATTTTTTAAAGTAAATTATTAAACAGACCTCATATCTTATACTTGTGGGGTTTTTAAAGGAAATATTTATAAATATAGATTTGTGAAATCAATATAAACTATCATTTATTGATAAGAAATGGAAAATTATGTATTTTTTCCCTGTCTGTTTAGAGTTTAGTTAACAAATTTTTATTGGTAAATTAAAATGAAAAAAAAAAAGCTAAAGTTGTGAAATACATATATTATATATTTCAATTTCCGTATCTAAAAACTTTCTTTCTATCTTTTTTTTTTTTTTACTTTTATATAATATAACTTTTACTTAATATACTTTTCATATAATATACTTTTAAATAATATATGGATGAAATTTTTCGAAAATATAATCGATCGTATTTTATTAACATGGTTTAAAGGAAAAAAAAAATAAAAATAAAAACATAATATTGACAATAGTTGGCGCTGTTTAAATATGATTATTTCTTGAATATTTGGTGCTATTTGTTTAAAAAAAGCCGCACTACACGTTATGCTGACAAGCTTTATTTACGTTTCGGAGAGTGACAGCTCGCGACCGCTTCCAAGCAGTAACAATTTTTTATGACAACAGTCACAACTTTGTGACGCCTGAAGCCGGATGGCGTTTCATGCTGCGTTTAGACTATATGGTCTTTCAGGTCTGTTTGGTCTTTCTGCTCCAAGAGTAGAAAAAATTGCGTTTACAGTATGGCATAAGAATTTGGCGTAAGGAGAAGAAACTTATTTTTGCGCATGCGTGAGCTTTGCAGCTTGGATGGAGGGGGAGGGGTAGTGTTTGTTTGTTGTTTGTTTACATTCGCAATGAAATGAACATGCAAATATTTTGTGGGTTAATGCCTGTGCTAATTTCTTTTTTACTTAAAAAACAGAAGGCAGATAATATAAAAGTGATTTTTTTTTAACGTGCTTCTTTCGTTATTATTATTAAAGGTTTGGGAAATACACAGGGGATATAGATACAAGAGATATTGTTGTATTGGGCTAAGAAAGGCTCAGTGAGCAGCCAATTTCATATTAAATATAGCCATATACAGTGCATGCAGAAGCCCTATTCCGTATCTGTACTGGGTCTCACAATTTCTGTGCACATTTTATTTTCCCTGGTAAAAATAAAAATATATGGAGATCAGTTTGTTGCAAAATAATACTGACAAAAGTAATTAAATAAGGTTTAATTTATTATACAAGATAAGAAAATTCCCATCAAGATTTAAATAAAAAATATGAACTAAAAGAAAAAATCATTCTAATCAGTATTAGCACTAACTTAGCATAGACATACATTTACAGAAATGTATGTCTACATGTAAATAAAATGTCTATTACATTACATGTAAATTTATAGAAATAAAGCATTTTATATGCACATGTGCTCACAATGGGAGCAAGGCAATTGCTGTTATCTGAATTTTCAAATTTTATAAACTAAAGTTTATTTTTCTCTGATAATTTTCAAAAAAAGAAATAATAATAATGTCAAATAATTAATCACTAAGACAAAAAGAAACATTTTTTTTTTTTTTTTGGCTGAAGGGCTCTGATCACCCTTTTCCTCAAAACAAAATTTAGTTTTGTTTTTCTTTCTAAATTTAAGTGTTAAAAAAGGATCTTAAATGGTGGGTTTAGCTCCCCCCCCCCCCCCCCAATAAAAATTAATTGAACATAAAGACAGTTCTTCATTTATAAAATGTCAATAGCAGCTTATTTTTGGTTTCTTAATTATAATATGTTTGAACTGCTTTTGAGTTTTATAAGTGATAATGCAGATTTTCTTTGATGCTAACAGAAATATATACCATTTTCCTAACAATATTGAAAAAAAGAAAATGAAACCAAATGACATGACATTTAGAGGAATTCCATTTCTCATGGCTTGAAAATAAAGTTTCTACTTTATAGATAATGCACGTTAATTTCAGAAGGGGAAGTTTCCTCTTCTGATGATAAAACATTATTTTTAAATGGAAACTTGCATTTTCATTCAGGAAAATTAAATCCTCAATGATTACATAAAAATGCCATTTTCTAGATGCTTTTAGTCGTGACATCAATCCAGTGCCTGATTTACAGCAGGTCATTCGAGGCACAGGTACAGGGCCCCCCAAATGCTACTGAAGATTTTTCAATGATTGGTCAAAATCTGGAAGTTTTCACGATAAAAACACAAAATTAATATGAAAAAACCTGTTTATTTTTTTCATTTAAAAATAACTACTTCACTTGCGCAACAACACTCGCTCGCTAATATTAATTCTATGGGAAATTTTTTTTATATATATCTTGCTTGCATTTCATTATTTAAAAAAAAAAAATTCCATTAGATAGTTGAGGTCAATCAATGCAAAGGCCATTTTTTACTTTTTCGGTTTTGTTAACATGTTTTTTTATTAAGATACTTTCACTTTCAGAACCGATTTTGAAAAATCGTTAGCGAGATAGAACACTAAAGATTGATTATGAAGCTGTTATAAAAACTTTTATTGCTAAAAAATTAAGAAGAAAATGTATTAAAAAAAGGTACTTCTTTATTATCCCGTCGACCACTTTTCATAACAAAAAATTATCGCCAACTCTAAGATTAAACGCCAAAAATGCAGTCCCATTTACTTGATGTCAGAAGCATTATACGTGTTTGTTATATCATCAAGTGGTTTTTAATTTGACATTTGCATGTATTATTCATTATGTTTTACTGACTTATTAGTTAGTTCATTAATTAAAATAACAATTGTGTCCATAAATTCTTATATTTTATTTATTTTGATATTCCAATGACAACGTTCTTCCGTTTCTTTGGCGATAGTTTTTTATTATGAAAAGTGGTCGACGGTATAATAGAGAAGTACCCAAAAAAATTATTAAATATCACTAAATCATTTAAGTCAGTAGTGGTTATCTTAATAATTACCACTATTAGTGATACATATTTTTTTACTCAAAACCACTGTAAGCACCGGTGCAAGCCCTCCCCCCCCCCTTCCCAAAGCATCTGTGCCCAGGCACTCCCAAACTTGTAAATCGGTCCCTGCATCAGTCAGAAAGTTTTGTGTGAAAAGAGGAGGATTTCAGTGTTAAAATCAACTTCCAGAACATTTGAAAAACTGGCAAAATGTATAGAAAACCCCTTGTGTTAAAAAAAATTAAAGTGATGTGTAAAAGCCAAAGTAAAGGAAAGCATGAGCAGCATAAAATGTTTACCATTCAAGACTTTATAATAGGATTCTACACAAAATTAATGAAATAAAAAGTTAAGAGCAATAGCAGTAAAGTAGTACATATTTCATTGCTATTGCTTTTTTTTCCCCTCTGAAAATGTTGTGTTTTAAAACACATACATGCTAAATATATTATGATTGATTGTGATTTTCATTACGGCAGTTTTTATGTGTCATGTATTGTTATTAACAAAATTGTTTATTTTATCAGTAACAATGGTTCAGAACCCCTCCCAGATGAGAATCCTGGTTGCGCCATTGGTATAAGGATCATACAAATAAACACTTTCCAACACTAACAGAATATTATTAATAAATTTTGTTTTTATGAAATACGATATCTAAATGAACAATTTAAAAGCACATAACTCAGTAAAAATCTATTTTCAACAATTGTTGTCTGTCCATATAGTCTGTAATGTATGCAAATTCTTTCATGCAGCACTGTATATAGAATTTATACACACCCAGGGCCAGTGCAACGCTGTGTGGGGCCCTGACAAAGCAGTTAATGGGGCCTAACGTATACATACTGCAATACTGTATTAATGAAATTTATTTTTAAATTGTATATTTCATAGTATAATATAGGAAATGTATGAAAAATAGTATAATTATTTATTAAATGTTAATTTGATTTAAGAATGAAATTAATTTAAAAAATACTAATCAAAATTAGTTAATTAAAATCATTGAACACATAAATTAAATAACAATTAATTTAAAAATAATATATTTAATAATTATGTTCTAAAATTTTCCTCTTTCATCCGAATACATATGTAGGGGCACTAGGAAACTTTATTCCTGGGCCCCAAGTTTATTCTCTGCACCTTAGCATATGTGTTTCAAAATATTGTCCCCCCCCCCCTTTTTTTTTCCTTCTGAGAACGTCCGTGTTTACAAGCTCAAAATATTCATCGTATGAATTAATTGTCATTACATTTTGTTATTACTGTTAAAGGAAATTATTTTTTACGATAAAATAAAACAATGTAATTCTAACAAATCACTAATTTATTAGTTTAATTCCTGAGGCTTTTAAGCATTTTAATTATTTAAGTAATTCTGCTTCCAGTGAAAAATACCGCTGACAAACATCCTTATTTCTTTTTGTTTAATTCATGGAACAAAAATATTAAATCTGGCTATTAATCTCATGAAGGTGTTTATTTAAGCAAATAGTAATCCGCTGAATTTTAAATTAATGTACTCATTATTCTAGATATGGTTAACATATCACTTCATCATACATTTTTTAGGTGTGCTGTGCTGTTACAATCTTCTTTTTCATCCAGTTTTCTTGATAAAATAAAAATATATATCAACGTAACATATCTGACGATTTTAAGCATATTGGTATTAGTTTTAATGCTAATAATGGCAGAAAAGTTTTAGGAAAACATGGCAATTCTTTATTGATTTAACAAACTAGCAATTGTACCCAAACATGCTTCAGCATATTATGGGGAAACTCCAATTGTATGCTGAAAATAATATCACTTTCACTACAAATAATAAAATACAGTGCTTGCATTAAAAGAGGTATTTATTGAATAATCTAATAAATAGACCGAAAAGGCCAATTTAGAATTATTCAAACATAATCTCTTACGTATTGCATTTCAACATTATGCACTCTTTTGTTTCCTGAACACTCCCAACCCTAATTAAGACATATACATTTGCAGTCATTCTGCCCCCCATGATCAACTATTGGTTTCTAATTTGTGGCTCATTGTCAACTATTTGTTTTCAAGCTATCTTTCTTTTTAAGTATTTGATTTATAATTATATATATATATATAAATGAGATAATAAACCGACTCTGGAATGAAGAAAACCCTTCATGTTTAAAGAATGAATAAAAATCTTTATTATTTTTTTTAAAGACTAATTTAAAAATAATGGCTTTATAAAACAAACTTCTACTGATAATTCAAGTTTATTTTTGACTTGAATGGATTCATAATGATATTAAATAAGTAACATATCATGAATAATTAAAAAGTGAAAATTTTTGATTTTTTAAAACTATGATATAGACTTTCTTTTAAAGAAATACTTTTAAAAATTGCATTTATTTTAATTCCAAATGTTTATTTAATTTTTTAAGAGAATTTTTAAAATATTGTTTTAATATTTTACTTGTTTATTAAAAAGGTATTGTTATGAAGCATTATATACATATTAAAATAAAATAAAGACTTCAATAGTAAAATTTAAATAAACTCTCTTTGTAACTCTTTTTTTTAATTAAAAAATGGTTTGAGGATTTTCTTATTTAATATACATTCTGTTATTTAAACAACACAAGTAGATACATGAAAAGATCATTTATAATAAAATTATAGTCAAATGAAAACAGAAATTTTTTTATTAAATTTCCTTTATTTGAAAATACAAGTTACAGAAATAAAACAAAATATTGCTCTATATAATAAATATTATCACATAACAAATTTATTTTTGAATATAATGATATACTACATATCAGAAGTAAAATACATAGATAACAGTCTGGACGTTAATGATGATGGCACGATACTTTACAGAAACAGGTATGTATTTTAATCTAATGGGAGAAACAAGTTATTAATAATTTTCAGTTATTATAATTTAAAAATGATAAATAATAACATCAAAGCCAAGCACTGGCATGCTTTTTTTTTCTAAAAAGAAAGAAAAAAAATGGAAATTTCAGTTTATTATTAAAATAAATACATAAATTAATCAGCGAGATGAAAATAAATGCTTCATTCAAACTGCTAAGAATATCCTTGGATTTGAAGATATCAGAAATACAAGTGGTTTTAACTACAGTTCCAATAAAAAGAAAAAAAAATATTACCATATTTTATTTATAGTGCAGTATAGCCCTGTATGTCATATGAAGATTTTTGTACACACCACATATTAAGCTAAAAGGCAACTTAAAACTCACTCGCAGCAATTACCAACCGTAAACGACAATGAATATTTTTCTTTGCGTAGCCCTGTATATGAACTTATTTATATTCCACAAACTTCTATTAGTCTACTAAATATAGTTCAACAGGAAAATGCGTAACAAAATTAAAAACTACCCTTAAGCAATTCCCTCCCATAGTCTGTAATACTGACGGATTCCCTTGTGTAGCTCTGTATATGAACAACCGAGTTTATAAACACACAAGTACTATGAAAAAATTTAGTTAAACTTAAAAACGCACACCAAAGTTGAAAATGCACCTATCACACAGACTGTAAATATCACATATGTACTGTAACCGATATCTTTTGTGTGTCCCTATAAGTAAACGCAATGCACACCACAATTTCAAGAGAGCAATTTATAGTGCACCTCAGTAATGAATATAATTTTTATTATGTCTGAAATAGTAACTTAAAAAAAAAAAAAACATTTCTTGTTATCAAATAAAGTTATTAAGAAGTGGGGTTACTGCACAATCTTTATTTTTTCCCCAGATTGGGGGCATAAAACATAGGGCTATATCTGAACAAGCAATTTTATAGGAAGCTACTACAGTATTATCTTTATTTTTTACAGAAAAAATGTGAAAATGCTACTTTCAAGGTTCCATATGTCTATAAAATGACATGTTTAAAGGAAATCCAATGTTAAATATCTTCTTTAAAAAAGAAAACTACTATTATTATTATTCTAGTATACATGAAAGATAACAAAACATTTAAAGCAATCTTTTGAGGAATAGGTATGGCTAATATGACACACAATGCAATAAATAAATAAAAAATCAGAATATTTATCCTCAGTGTTGAATTTAGACATTTTTCTCCGGGAGGGATTTCTGTGGCTCCGAGGGGACATTATAGAGTTCTGGAGGTGAAATTGTACTTTTTGACCATTAAAAGCATAAAATCTCAAATCTTTCAGGGGGGGGGGGGGGAGAAAGATTTGAAGGGCCATCCCTTGATTTCAACACTGCTTGCTCTCCCCTTCCCCGAATATTCAATTTAAAAAAATGTTAAACTTATATCGGAAAACATACAAAAACACATTTGCATTTATTATCTCAAAACATTCACTGCTGTAGTTTTGGGATGGTCAATAGCAACGCACACCTGACAATGTTTAAATTTCAGTTTTCAAAAATTGCATTTTTGTTAATCACTTGGAGTAAATAAAGTAATTTGAGTAAAATAAATTATGAAGAATAATAATTAAATTTCAGTTTTAAGAATTAATTTTGAGCTGCCTGTATTAAAGCAAAACAAATTAAATGTTTAATTGCTTTACATAATTTGTAAACTTATTTTTTCATGGATTTAGGGAGAAAGTAAATTAACAATTTAATTAATAAAGAGAATTATGAAAACAAACTAGTACATAACAATATAGTTAGTTGTTTTTTGAATTCTAGAATAAGAAAAAATAATTATTAATGCAAAGTGCATAAAATTTTCAATTATTAAATTCTTCATCTACAAAACACATGTACTTTGCTAGATTTTCTATCATTGGTAACAAAATTTGATTTAAAAACTAGATACTAATGAATATTTCATAATATTTATTTTTTTTTAAATATAACCTAATATATTTTGACAGATTTGATGGAACATCATTATCTTCAATATTTAGTTAAACTAACATAAATAATTACTCTCACTTCAAAGAACTGTAAGTAAACAAACCAAATTATAACCTTGATAATATTGTTAAAATACATTTTGGATCATTTCAACATTAATAAATTATTATATATGCAGCTTAAGCATAGCATATTAAGCATAGCAAATTATAACCTTCATAATATTGTTAAAATATATTTTAGATCATTTCAACATTAATAAACATTAAATAAATTATTATATATGCAGCTTAATAATTATTAAGCACAGCAAATTATAGCATTGATAGCATCATAGATAATACATTTTAGATTATTTCAATATTAATAATATTAATTCAAATACATTATATATTCAACTTATCTGATAAGTTACTTTAGTTTTTGTTGAATTTGATTTTTTTTTTTTTTAGTCTGAATGATACTTTCTGAAATATCGGATTCCTTGAAGGGAGGGGCGAGGGGTAACTGCTATCCTCTAGCATAACACTTGTTTACATAAAACACAAGTGCTTATGCAAGTTTATATAAAACATAACTTACACACTTGCATAAAACTACACAAATTAATTACACTAACTACAAGTTGTGTTTTTAGATTGATCATTTAACAGCATTTTATAAATTAAAAAGCTAATAGCAAATAAACCTTCAGTTAAAAAATTAAAGGAATTAAATTATGAAAATCAATTTTTGTATTGAGAATGGACATAGCTTTAACTGATTCTCTCTGATACAGATTGATTTTGTTGGAAAAATAACTTTATATGAAACAACATTAATAAATACACAACAATGTAATTTTGAGAAAATGACTTACTTACAAGCATCATACTTACAAATATTACTGAAGATTCATGCTTTCAAAAATAATCATGCAAAATGCCTGTTGAAAAGATCACCATTTATAAATGCGTGAGATCAACATGTAGTAATTGACAGGTATTCGCATAGATATTGAGAAAAGTAGTGTTCGATTAAAAGCAATCTGTAATTTAAAGAAAAGATTATAATAATCATAATAAACTGATAAAAACAACAAGTATTTTTACTTTTATGTTAGCCAGATACTAGTGATATATATATATATATATATATATATATATGTTAAAAGGGCACCAGTGATAGATATGCATGCATATCTATCACTGGTGCCCAGCTAACATAAAAGTACCAAACAACATAAACAATGTAAAATATATTTAAAAATCCTTCTTTATTATGTAACAAACTCAATATACATTGAAAAACTACATATAAGTCAATTACAGTCAATCATACAAGTTAATATATTTTATTGATGGACATTATATTTACCGCAGTTCCTGCTTGACAAATTTGGAAGCAAAAATAGCACAAGTCCAAGGCCCGAATTCAAATTTCTTGCAGAAGATCACAAATGATAGCGACTTACTAAACTGTAAAACTACACATAAGTGATCTCCTGAGAGCAATAAAATATACATTTCCTGGCACCAGTAGATTCACCAGACAATCTCCCTTGCACCGTTCATAGATTTTGAAAGTTTTAAAACTTTTTCTGAAAAAAATTATGAAGTTTTCCAACTGAAACCATTCTTTGTTGTGAAAGGGGGGGGGGGGGGCGGTTGGTTACAAAAATTCATGTAATGTACTACAGATTAATTATAAAAGAAAATTTCAAAAAATAAACATGTAATAAAACTTTTAAAATAATAAGGAATGGTTTAATAATTAGCAATAATAAGTAAATGTAAAAACTGTTTACTTAAAAACATGTTTGTTACTTTTAACAAAAGTTAAATTTTATATTTGTGTAGTTACCATATTAGATTGAGTTGGGTTTTTTTTTTTTTTTTTTTTTTTTTTTTTGTGGGGGAGAGGGCTAAGAAACTAAATACAATCTAAAATCTCTGCAATATTTTAGATATATATTAGGATGGATTCATTGAAAAAATTAACACATTTAAAACTGATGAATAACAATGCAAATCAATGATCAGTCAATTATATGACAGTAACAGAGAAAACTGAGAAGTTAATTAAAAATGAATTATATGGCTAAAAATTTATTGGTACCAGTTTTAAGATAAAGTTAAAAATTGCCAGTAACAATATTAAATAAATACCTGAAATAAATCAAAGTATTTCCTCACAAAAAAGACATTACTGTACATTATGCATTACGATCGTACTATTCTAATTTCTATTCATATACTGTCAATTTTTTTTTTTTAATTCATGCCTATGAAACAAGGTGAGTTTTGAAATACGTAACGTAACTAACAATTAACAAACGAACTGGTAGCATAGTATATAAATACCGGAAGATAGTACTTAAGGAATTTATGAATACATAGCTTTATAAAGAGTTTGGTAATATAAAAAGTAACATAGCGAACAAATGAATTTTAGTAGCGTAGTACGTAAATACATGAAGATAGTAATTTACGAATACATAAAAGAAACTTCTACAGTTATGAAGAAATGTAGAGAAACATTAAAAATATCTGAAAAATATTACATACCTTTGGTTTGTAAATTCCTTTTTTATTTTAAATCTTCATCAAAATATTCATCTGTCGTCTGCTTCATCAAACTTCGTCCATTTTTTAAAATGGCGGAATAAACAATTATGAAGCACGCTGATTGGTTAGGTCTTATATTTTCACGCCTGAAACGCCAACGCTAAAGACCACGCCACGCAGACAACAGAGACCTTCTTCTTAAACCCTCTTATACCTGGACTAGGGCTGGACCTGACAGACCACGCAGACCTGATACGCCGCTGAAGTCGTGACGTCAACAATATGGCGCTGGGCATAAACAGACTGAAGTGCCCATTGAAATAACATGGACGTAAAAAATAAAATCTTCTAGGAGTAATAATTTTCATATATAAGAACTTTCAGGCACTGTTCTGCAAAGTTTAAGGTACGCTTTTCATTACGAATTCCACAAACTTCTGATTTTGTGCTTTAAATTTGAATAATTTATTAAAAATCATTAGCTTAACTCCGGTTAGACAAACAACACGGCTACATCGGCTGAATTGGGGATATTTACATTCATGTCTATCAAGATATCTCTGTCTCTCTCTATTTATAAGTAAAACTTTTATTTAATTTAAATTAATAATTTTACTAATTTTATATTTTTAAAAATTATTAAAGATATTTTATAATTTATAAATTATTATAATACATAAATTATAAATAATATTTAAATTAAGTATATAAATTATATATTAAATATGAAATATGATGTACTATAATAATATAAATAAATATAAAATATAATATATTAAATTATAATACTAAAATGATATACTACATTAAATTAAATATTAAATCAATTTAAACATATGAAATTATTTGTATATTACATTAAATTAATATTATGAATAATTAATACTAATAATAAATAATTATTTATCATTTTAAATGCTTAATAAATATAATTGATATTAATAAATAATGTAAAATTTATTATTAATAATTTTAATTAATAATTATTTATTATATATATATATATATATATATATATATATATATATATATATATATATATATATATATATATATATATATATATATATATATATATATATATATATATATATATATAATTAAATAATTATTAATTAAAATTATTAATTTAATGATATTAAATTAATATATATATATATTAAATAATAATTATTAAAATTATTAATAATTAATTTTATATTATTTATTAATATCAATTTTATTTATTAATCATTTAAAATAAAAAATTTATTTATTATTAGTATTAATTATTCATAATATTAATTTAATGTAATATATATTTAATTTAATATGTTTAAATTATTATTATTATTATAGATTATATTATAATTTTATATTATATTATTATCAATATTTATAATTATATTAATATATTTATATTTAATATAAATTAATAACATAAATAATAATATTATTACAAATTATTAATTTAATTTATCATAGTAACATAATTTAATAATAATTAAAAATAATTGTAATATAAAAATATGAACTAAAATATTAATTATTTAATAATTATATTTAATATTTTAAAATAATTATTTAATAATTATATTTAATATTTTAAAATAATTATTTAATAATGATATTTAATATTTTAAAATAATTATTTAATAGTGATATTTAATATTTTAAAATAATTATTTAATATTAAAAACTATAATTAATATTAATAATAATAAAATATTTATAATTATAATTAGTATTAATCTTAATAAATAATTAATATTGTAAATATAAATAATATCCTGATGATTTATATTAAATTAATACTTTATTAAATTAATAATATAATATATTAAATTAAAATACTAAATTTTAATATATTAAATATATAAAGTATTATAATATGTAAATTATTAAAAATATTCTAATAATTTTTTAATTTTAATATGATTTTCTCTTTACTTATAATTAAAACATTAAATTACTTATAAGTAAAGAGAGATAAATACATCTTGACAGACATGAAAGTAAACATCCCCGATTCACAGACGATGTAAAAAACCGCCATGTTTGTCTAACCGGAGTTGATTTTTTAATAAATTCTTCAAATTTAAAGCACAAAATCAGAAGTTTGGTGAATTCATAATGAAAAGCCTACTTTAAACTTTGCAGAACAGTGCCTGAATGTTCTTAAATATGAAAATTATTATTCCTAGAAGATTTTATTTTTTACGTCCATGTTATTTCAATGGGCACTTCGATCTGTTTATGCCCAGCGCCATGTTGAAACGTCACACTTCAGCGGCGTATAGGCCTGATAAGCCATATAGTCAGGGATTGGGAATTCAAGCGCTCGAATACGCCATCTGGTGGAAAAAAGTTATAACTTCTCCCTTCAGGAAAATTCCTTGCAATCCCATTGCGTTACATGCATTTTTAATTTGTTCATAATGATTATTTTTATGCACAATTTCAGATTTCATGTGCTATTTGTGTTCTGTGTTTATATGTCAAAGTAAAAATTATCCGAATTTGAATATTTAACACTTTTAAACGCGTTTACAATAAATAATGGTTTCAATGGTACTTTACCATTAGTTAAAGGGCCAATTTTCCTGTACCGACGGCTGCAATCAGCGCCTCTATAGGCCGTTTTAAGTCCCAATACTGCGGAAACGCTTCCCGTCACAACTTGGCCCACAGTCACAAATCCCGTCGTATGCGATACAGCGGAAACGCTTTCCGGCCAGAGGCGTCACAAAGTTGCGACCGTCGTCCCAAAAACCTGCGACTGCTTGGAAGTCGTCGTGAGCTGTTGCAAGCCGGTCGTAAGTCGACAGCAGTCAAGATGGCGGAGTCATTAGACGTAAAAAAAGAAATAGAATTTCTCGTCATTTAATAAAGGATCGTGAAGATCCCTTTTCTTTAAAGGAAATATATAGTGTAGAAATATATGTATATATATAGTTATACATATGTATATATATACATGCGTATATTTATACATATATATATCTATAAATATGTGTGTATATCTTTATATTTCTATAGTATATATATCACTGGCACCTGGCTAACATAAGAGTTCTGAAAACAGTTATACTTTTCATAATAATATATGTATGTCACTTGGATTACAACTCCTATCTCCTACCTAAGTTAGCATCCGCATATACTTTTTTAATAATATGCAAATGGCATCTTTCAGCTTTCATGCTAACATTTGTGTTCAGTATGAAGCAGTGTTCATGCAACGGAAAGGTACCAGATTATGTATTGTACAAATATAAAGAAAGACTTGGAGAGAAAAAGACTGTTTTACTTACTTACATTAAATGTTTTCGATAATATGCAATTCAAGTAGAGGGTGCTGCACTGCACTTATTTAGTACATAGTCATAAGTTGCCAGTGTCTGTGGCGGCATTACATATTACAAGAAAGCTGACGTCTGTCTGTTTACCTTGGTTCAGAAAAGCTTTCATACCATCATGAAAATAAAACATAATTTTAATGACAAATTTTGCAAAATTTACAGGTTCGTATTTTTAGCACATAATTAAACATTTATAAAATTTGATGTTTTCTTTTTACATACGTTGATTAACAGATCAATATGCCAAGCTCACCCAAATCTAAGATGGTGAAGGTAAATCAGTGTGCTGATTTTGTGGTGTCTGAATAGTGACATTGACTCTATGGTTTATATCGATGAACTGAATAAACTATATTATAAGATACTGTGAACGAGAGTATGGAATATAGGAGTGTGTTTAATAAGATGGCTATGAGTAGTTGTATGCCGATTGAGCATAGATTGAAAATGTTATAGTTTTTGTGTATATAAATGTTTGTGTTGTTATAGTAAAGTATGTGCATCGTGTCCGATTTCAGTTTCCATTATTAAATGTATTTATACCCACGCAAACACGACAAAACAGCTGGCGACGAGTATTTAAAAATTGAACTGTTTGAAGACGGCTCAAGGAAAAAAAATTTATTCATCTTTTAATTACTAGTTTGAATTATGGAGAAACAAATTCAAGAGTTATTGAAGCAGAATCAAGAACTGATTCCTGCTTTCCAGAATAAAGAGAGTAGCTCTCACAAAGTAACTGTGCAATTTGAAAAGTTTAATGAAGAATATGAAAACTTCGATAGTTTTTTTGAAAGATTTCTCACATATTTAGATGTACAAAAAGTCCCAGAAGACGCTAGGGCTAAAGTATTTATTTCTTCTTTAAGTGCTAAATTGTATCAGTTATTAAAAAATTTGCTGTCTCCAGAAATTCCTTCTGCGCAAAGCTTGGAAAAATTGAAAGATGTTTTGAAAAAACATTTAACCCCAAAGCCATTGGTTATACCTTCTCGACATAAATTTCTGAATCGTAAACAGCGGGAAGGGGAGAGTATTAATACTTATATAGCGGAACTCCGAGCACTAGCAATTAATTGCGATTATGATAGCAATATGTTAAATATCATGTTACGCGATGTTTTTGTTAGCGGATTACGCGATAAAACAATTCTGGATCGATTATTTGAAAAAGATAACATAGATCTAGATAAAACCTTGCAAATAGCTTTAGCCATGGAAAAAGCATTTAAGGGGGCAAATGATATTATGGATCGAGGAATAAATGCACTTCATGCAGTAAAAAAACAATGGAACAGGAAATCAAATTATGCTGAAAAACAGCGAAATCTTTATTTTGCACGCGATGCACCGGCACAGACCATGTCAAAGCTAAATGTAAATTTATTTCCAGTAAATGTGATTTTTGTTCAAAAATTGGTCACATAAAAAAAGCATGTTTCGCAGCAAGAAAAGCAAATGCTAGACCAGTTAAGCAAAAACAAGTAAATTTTAAGGATGTGGTTGAAAACAAAAACCAGGTCCCATTATTCGGATTAAATTCCAATGACTGTACTTTACGTGAGGAAGAACAGAGACGACCTCCGATAATGATTAATTTAAAAATTGATGGAAAAATTTGCTCAATGGAGTTAGATACTGGCGGGGCAGTCAGTGTTATGAGTATAAGGAATTTTAGGAAAATTTCACGGAAGAAAATTCAACCCACTAATATAGTTTTTAAAACCTACAATGGTGAAGCATTAGTACCTATGGGGTATGTTACAGTTAAAGTTGAATATAAAAATCAAACTTCGAATTTGAACTTATACATTGTTAAGAAGGAGGACTTGGATACCATTTTTGTCCGTGAATGGCTCCATAAGATAAATCTAGACTGTAACGCTATCAAGGCATTAAGAGCTACAAATAAATTAAACTTAAAAGATCTTTTGGAAGAGTATAAGGATATTTTTTATGATAAACTCGGGGAAATAAATAATTATGAAGCTAAACTCGAACTTAAACCAGATGTAAAACCTGTATTTTGTAGGGTTAGAACAGTGCCATTTGCTTTAAAGAGCAGAGTTGAAGATGAAATAGAAAGATTAGAAAAAGAAGGTATTATAGAGAGAGTTGAAAGCTCTGAATGGGCAACGCCAGTAGTACCAGTCGTAAAATCGGATGGCAGTATACGATTATGTGCGGATTATTCAGTAACCTTAAATCCCAATTTAATCGTGCCACAACACCCTTTGCCAAAGTTGGAGGAGATATTCTCTAGTTTAAATGGGGGAAAACAATTTTCAAAATTAGATTTCAAACATGCTTATTTACAAATGAAGATACATCCTGAAAGTCAAAAACTGTTGACAATAAATACTCATAAGGGACTCTATATTTGCAAGAGGCTTATGTTTGGGTTAAACGCAGCACCTGCAATTTGGCAGCGGTACGTTGATGGATTATTCCAAGGTATGGAATGGGTAAAAGTGTTCATGGATGATGCTAGAATAACAGGAAATGACGAAATGTCACATCTTAAAGCTTTAGAGCAGTTTTTCAAAACGTGTAAAGAGCATGGCCTGAAACTTAATCTAAGTAAGAGTCAATTTTTTCAAAATGAAATAAATTTTCTAGGGCATAAAATTGATGCAAATGGCATACATAAAACTGACGAGAAGATTTCAGCGATTTTAAATGCTCCTGTACCTAAAAGTGTACAAGAAATAAAGAGTTTCCTTGGATTAGTAACGTTTTATGGTAAATTTTGTAAAAATTTAGCGACTATTGCAAATCCTCTTAATAGTTTGACAAGAAAAGATGTGAAATTTAAATGGTCGAAGAATTGTCAAGTTGCCTTTGAGAAGATAAAACAAGAAATTTGTTCAGAAAAAGTCTTAGTTCATTATGATCCGAAACGTCCCTTAATCCTGGCAAGTGATGCATCTCCAGTTGGTATTGGTTGTGTCTTATCTCATCGATATCCAGATGGTTCTGAACGGCCAATAGCTTTTGCATCCAAAACCTTAACCAAGACTGAGCAGAAATATTCTCAAATCGACAAAGAGGCCTTAGCAATAGTATGGGCAGTAAAAAAGTTTTACTTATACCTAAAGGGAAGAAGGTTCACTTTAATAACTGACCACAAACCTCTAGTAGCAATTTTTGGATCAAAACGAGGGTTACCAGTATTAGCAGCCACAAGATTACTACATTATGCATTGATTTTACAATCATTCCAATTTGACATAGTATTCCGAAAAACTAATGACCATGGAAATGCAGACTTTTTGTCAAGATTGCCTAAAACTTCTGAAGAATTGGAAGTAAAAGATGACATTACAATATTCCAGATGTCACAAATTGAAACACTACCAGTTACTTCAAGGGAATTACGGCAAGAAACGTGGAGAGATGAAGAATTAGGTCCACTTTTAGAAGCCTTACGAAAAGGTCAGAATTTGCACGGGAGAGAAGCACAATATACTATTGAAGATGGATGCATTATGTACGGACAAAGAGTGTGTATTCCGAAGAAATACCAAAAAAGTGTTCTGGAAGAATTGCATGAAGAGCACTTGGGTATGGTTAAAATGAAAGCAATCGCAAGATCATTCGTCTATTGGAAAGGGATTGATAATGATATAGAAGAAGCAGCCAGAAATTGCGCTGACTGTGCCAGACACAAATCAGATCCTACAAAGGCAAAAGTTCATTATTGGGAATATCCCAGCATGCCTTGGGAACGTATACATGTTGATTTTGCCGGTCCTATATTTGAATATATGTTTTTGGTGATAGTTGATGCTCACTCGAAGTGGTTAGAAGTTTATCCAATGAAGGTGACCACAGCGAAAAAAACAATTGAATGTCTACGAGACAGTTTTGCGCGATTTGGATTGCCATTAGTCCTGGTCAGTGACAACGGGCCACAATTCTCATCTGATGAATTTCGGAGATTCATGCGAAGAAACGGTATCAAGCACAAAACTAGCGCACCATTTAAACCATCAAGTAATGGACAAGCTGAACGTTATGTGCATACAGTAAAACAGTCGCTGCGAGCTATGCAGACTTATGAAGGAAGTATTCAACAAAAATTGAGTACATTTTTGTTACAATACAAAAAAGCACCCAATGCAACAACAAGTTATAGCCCAGCGATGTTATTCTTAGATGTCCGAACCAGAATTGATTTACTAGTACCTCAACTGAAATTGAGGATTCAAGAAAAAATACGAAAGGGAGTATTTGAATTCGCAGACAGAAAATTTGACATCGGTGATTCTGTAGCGGTGAGAGATTATAGATCAGCAAATTCAAAATGGAAGTTTGGAAGAATCATTAATAAAGATGGTGCTCTACATTACACTATCAATGTTCAAGGCGCACTAGTAAGACGTCATGTTGATCAAATCCTTCAGTGGGTGAACAAGCACAAGAGAATGATTCTATATCAAATGAATATAGAAGATTTCCAACAACAAGGTCTAAAGACACTCCTTCAGAGCCGGAACATTCCAATGCTGAAAGTATCACTCCCCAGATCTCCAATGAGAAACCAGTAGCATCAGCTTCAACGGATGATCCGACTCCAGACTTGACTTCGCCAACTCAATAGCCAAGTAGTTTGTCAACAGTTCCCGCTACGACAGATACTCCACCGGTTCAAGCAAGCCCGACTGTAATACCCAGACGATCTCAGAGAGTTCGCCGACCACCCAAGAAGCTTGACCTGTAAAGGGGGAGGAGATGTGGTGTCTGAATAGTGACATTGACTCTATGGTTTATATCGATGAACTGAATAAACTATATTATAAGATACTGTGAACGAGAGTATGGAATATAGGAGTGTGTTTAATAAGATGGCTATGAGTAGTTGTATGCCGATTGAGCATAGATTGAAAATGTTATACTTTTTGTGTATATAAATGTTTGTGTTGTTATAGTAAAGTATGTGCATCGTGTCCGATTTCAGTTTCCATTATTAAACGTATTTATACCCACGCAAACACGACAGATTTCATATACAGTGACCCATGACTAAATAGATCGCTTTGTCAATTTACCACAATACTTAATTTCAGTGAATCATTACAAAAACTAGGTAATATAATGTTTTAAAATTTATCCTTGAAAGACTTTTTTGATACAATTATCCCAAACTGTAATTTGTAATAATCTACTTTTGAGAGGTAAAGATGCAAGATACGCTAAAAGAACGATTCAATTTGATTGACTCTTAATGAAATGAATGAATCGTGAAGATACGCCTATAATTATTCCCCCAAAACATGCACGAAGTCAGAAATTTGTAAAAATAATGTAGCAGAACTGAAAATAACATAGAGATCAAAATCTCTATGAATTTATTAGTTCTGTGATTTTATATCGAGTTAAAATGTATCCATTAAATATAATGGAATAGTTTGACCTTTGGAATATGGCATCACAGGGTGTTGGCGTCTGTTTGCTTGCAAAATGGTTTAGGTAAAATTCACATTACTTTCTTTGAAATTTTTTCTTAAACGTAAGTTTATTTACCATTAATTTCTACCTAAAATTAAATAGTTACGTTTTAGGACTACTTGGTAAGATTTAATTGTATTGTATTCTGCACCACATTTCAGGTATTATAATTTATCATCAGATAATTAGAACATTCTATAAACCACCCTCAATTTCCGATTAGCAGTGATGCAAGACTTGACATTTGCTTGCTCCCCCACTCTTAAATTGGAGATTTTTTATTATATTTTACGATGATGAGAATTGTAAGATTGTGGCATGCATTATTTGATAGCTTTCTTGGTTCGATCCTATTTAATCCACCATTTGGCGAGATTTCGCCAAATCGTCGATAGTCAGCCAGATATAGCTCTTTTATTATTTGAAAGGTTGAGCTTCATATTTTTTAGTGATGGCGTTGGCTAAGTATGTTGTGTTTATTACATTATCAGATGATTCTTAACCCTCTCACTGACAAGGCAGTGTTAACACATTCAGAAAACTGTCATCCGAAAAAGGCGAGCCCTTCTTAAGTCAGTCTCCTAGAACGGCTTCTATACCGGCGAAGCCGTGATAAGTCGTTTGGAGAAAATACCTCCAATACTGGCGTGCCTGTGTGTAAGAAATATGCCTACCCCCTTTCATTAGGCGAAGTATCTTCTCAACAATAGATAATTGCTACAATCCCCGACCCTACCTCAGGGGGGCGAGGGGCAGTTTCCTGTTTCTTTCAAATTGTCCCTTCCTTTCGTTTCCGGAGATAGATGACCAAATGGATCAAGAATTTCGACTAGATTTGTAAAAAAGAAAAATCTTATCATTGGGAAGAAATTTTTATTTCTGAGTATTGAGTTATATAATAATATTATTCTATTTTTCTATACATAATTACAAGTTTTATTTGTATGAATTCATTGCAATAATGAAAATCCAAGTATTTAAAAATCGTTTAAAGATGGGATGTGTACGAAATTTTAAAGTTTAAAATTTGCACAATTTTGCCAAAAGGGGGACAAATGGAACCTTTATTCCGGAGCTCGGAAAATGAGTGGATGCCAAATTGTTACTACTAACCACGGTTTTAATAATTTATTTATTCATTTTTTGACCGGCGATCATTTACCTGGGGAATTTCTTTTTCTGTTTTCGTCATTTTTTTTTTTTTTACAGTCGCAAGACATCATGATTTCTCTAACAAATAAGAGCAATTATCTGTAAAGTTATTTATTAATTGTTTAAGATTTCTGAATTAAAATTAAACCTTTTAAAGTTGCAAAATAAACGCCAAATATTTATTAAATAGAATTTAATTATGTTTCTGTACTTTATCAGTTTTGTGACACAATTTTATTACAAAGAGAAGTGGAGGGGGGGGGGGATTGAAACTTGCGCTCAGTTTTCTCTTCGCATGGTCCTGCCGAAATATACCAGAATTTCTAGCTACTTCATGCCTTGTCGAAAAATTATCAAGTAACAGTCATTAAAATAATTTGTAATCTTTGCATAAAAAGAAAACAGAAAAAGTTCTGTGCCCCGCATCGATCACTATACAGTTACCAACTTAAATTATGCATCTTCCGTTAAAAATATGCTTCAAATGGCAGAAAAATTACTTTGCATTCCACAAATGTTAATTTCATGTTAAATATTAAATTTTACTTAATACTTCAATTTTAAATAGTTCGTATACTATAGTCTTTCTAAGGTGGTTTCTAAGGTAAGTCACATTACATCTAATGAAAACCTCCCAAAATTCAGGACAACGAGATCGACCATACAAGAGTACACAAACCTGCCTTACACCATCACATCGGTCAACCAAATTTTCAATTCTTGTAGCAACCCCTGAGCTTCATAAAACTTTAAACAAATTGTAACACATTTCGTAGCTGTCAACAGTACTGGAAAAGTTTTCGTTTCTCTGCACTTGCTCGAATTTTGCAATTTGAAACCGTTAATCAAATAAAGAGAATAATAAAATCAAATAAAGCAGGTCCATAACAAGAAGGGTCAGGAGGTGATTTGCCCTCCCTCCACACTTCCTTACACTCTCCCAGAATTTTAGAACACTAAAGTAAAATAAAATAAAATTTTCAACACCCCCCCCCCCCCCCATATTTTCAACTAGAAGCGCCAAACGTAGGTAATTAATTTTTTTGTTAAATTATGTTTTGAAAGTATGTTATGTTTTATGGTGCTAATGCATTCTAAATACCATATTTATCAAGTAATAAACCTAACATGGCACCACATTCCTTCAAAATGTTTTTCGTTATGAATTGCATTCCATGTTTTTGCTACAATTTTTATGTGCAGTTTAACTCAGTTTCTCCTATTTCTTACTTAAATATATATATTATTTCTAAAGGCTTATTTCTGTGCATACTGGTGAAAAAGGGTAAAAATGGGGGGGGGGTACAATTATAGGTCTCCGTGAATTTCATTCCCAAGATATTTTTTTACAGGGTAAAACTTTAGTGTGTATTAAATTTAAACTGTTATTTTTTTGTAATGGAATCAAAGTAGATCGAGTCAGCTCTCCCATGTGTTGGAAGAAAGAATCATCAAGAATTAATCCATCGCATTCCCAGAAGTTAGTGGAGAGGGGACAAAACACATTTCCTAACTATTAGGAAGAAGGAAGTCCCGTGTTGTTTATATCACCTACCAAGAAAAAATAATCAATGTCACCGTCGGCACTTGATCGTAAAAGCCAGGCCCCACAAGGCACAAAGGTATATTTTCATTGGAAACCAATATGACTTCAGGCCGTTTGTTCAAAAATTTAGCATTTCTTTCAGGACTTGTTTTTTCAGATCTTATCTTCTAATGATTTTTAAGAATTCCTTTTGACACTGTGTGTGCCATGTGCCGTGTGTACTCTATTACTATTTACTACTTGGACTCATTTGTCTCTGAGCAAATATAGTCAAAGTGATACCACTGTGATGTTAAATTTTTTTGAGGGACTAGTGTTGAGACAACTACTCCCCCCCCCCCCCCTCCCCAACCAAAATATAATAATGTGCAAAAATTTATTTTTCCCAATAGGTACATCCTCTTTCCCTACCCCAGCCAAAATTGAACTCTTGGGTGAGTTTCTGTGGTTAATAATTTAAAAGCCCGTCTCACACTGTACAAGTTTGCTGCGAAAAAGGAAAAAAAAAATAAGTTGCATCCTCTTTAGAGGTAAATAAATTCACACCCCCTCCCTTCCTCGAAATGTTAAAAAAAAGGAGGGGGGGGTGGAAGAGAAATCAATACAATAGGTATTTCTAAAAACTGTTCAACATTTTTGGATGTTTGTACTAGTTACTCCCCCCCCCCCCCCAACCACAAAATAAATTCTGCATATGCCACTAGAATTGTGGCATCAATCAGACAACTCACGGTGTAAATTGCATAAGAAACGCTTTGGCAGGAAAATAGTTTACTTACAATATAATCGAAATTGCCACGCTTTCGTTTTTATACACAATTTTGCATAGATGTGTTCTTTTCATTTATCATCCATTTTCTGAAATAATGATTTTCCCCGCTCTTTTATAAATAACTAAATTAACCCTATACCTTTTTTTCTATATTTTATATGTGTAAAAGTGGCCTTTTTTCCGACCACGTAAGAAATACATGATATTTGAATTCTAAGGTAATTTTTTTTTATTTTATGCTTCCTAAATACATTTAGGAAATAAATAAGTTTTCCTTAATAAGTTTAATTAGTTCTGTGGCAATTGTAACAAACAGTTGAAGTTCTTGCAATAAAGTGCCCTATTTTACATGATTTTATAAACTATGATATGTCCGATTAAGGGGGGGGGGGCAAATTATTAACATATAAATATAAATATATATGGATTAGAGTTCATCAGATTATATACGATTTTTTTTCAACCCAAAACATTTTCATCAACCCATAACCCAATCCGACATACTTTCACCCAAAAACTACCCGAACCCGAATGAAGGAAAAGTACTCCATATTTTAACGCAATTATGTAAAATTAGTATACAATTGTATATCTAAATTTAATTTTAAATTTTAAGAGGAAAATGAACGTATATAACAATATTTTACCCTACCCTCTGTTCAGTGAGGTCGGGTTGACCTATTTATTTTCACTTCGGGTCGGGTTCAGGTAAGGCTCACTTTAATTGTTTCAGATTCGGCTTGGGTGTTGACACTTGCAGTCCGTGTTCATGTTGATCCAATTACTCAAAAGAAGCTCCAAAATACTTTCTCAGGTGGAAAACTATATGTTTGAATATACTAATGAGTACATATTGATTTTTAAAGATAATATTGATACTAGAGATACGACTGAAGACTACTTTTCCATCATTGCATTAAAACATGGGATAATTTTCTTTCATTACGGATTCAGGTCGGGTTGAGGTCGACGAAAGTTATTTAAAAGTATTCGAGTCTCGTTGCGGGTCAACTAATTTTGTTTGTCTGGTTCGAACGGTTTTCGGGTTGACTTGATATAGAATTGTTGGGTTCGGATTTGCCATAAACCGAACTGCAAGGATGTCTAACGCCTATTATGTTATTTAAAATAGGGGATCCAGTCCGAGTTTCCCAGGTTACAGAACATATAGGGTTTTTGGTATATATATATTTATATATATTTTTTAGATTTCCCTCTGACAAAACCAAAGAGCATTTTGTTTAATCAAAAATCGCAATAATGTATTCAAATAAAATTTTTAAAGTGATACTTTCGTATTAGCCGCATGCCAAGTGTAAACATGTGAAGAAATCACAAAAGAAATTACCTTTTTGCCATGATACGGTAGTTGGAACCGCCCACTTCGAAACCTAACTTGTTTGCAGGCGGAGCCGGCAGAGATTTTTTTGCTATAAGGATTGGTCCTATAAAAAACTTGTCAATATAAAAGTTTTAAATAATATTAAGAGGATTTATAATAAATTTAAGCTGATTTGATATCTTGTGAATTGACGAAGTTATGAATTTTTTTCTTCTAAACACCCCCTCCCCCCCCTCCCCCTTGGGGCCATTTTTAATGATATCAAAAATCTGTCATACATAAAGTTTTGCCCTTTTCCTAGAAGTAATAATAACTGTAAACGGTTTCGATAGATATCATAATTAAGAAATTATGGTTTTTTTTCTGTTTTCACAAAAGTCCCTCCATCCCCCCCCCCCCTTGGTTCGATTTTGCCCATTAACGACCTAGACCAAGATTTTATGCCCCTTGATTTTATGTATCAGTTTGGAAGAGATTTGTGCAGAATTATTGCAGTTATCGTGTCCATAAAACAGTGACTATATATATATACAAGTTTTGAACTGGGGGGGGGGGGGTGGTTTTGGGCTCTGGGAGTCATGATCGGCGTAGATTTGCAAATATTTTTCAAAAATTCCAACTTAGGTTAGAATGTAATAGGCAGTATTTCTTACGAAATCTACCTAAAAGAAAAATAGAACATTTTTACTTGGTCGACAACGAGAGACTCTAACGCTCGTATTCACGAATAACTTCGACACCGAGTTAAGCCGAAAACCCGGGTCGAAAGCTAAAATGGTATTCATCGTCTACCTGACTGGACCGGTTTGAAGCCGAAATCTAACGCTGGGTTCAGTTACTCGCTGTTACTGGACCTGGCTTTACAGAGGGTTGAAGTTGAAGTTTGTCAACCGAGCATGCGTAGTTAACAAAAAACAAGACGAGAGAGCAATTCTGGTCGCATTTTACAATAATGACGGCCTACGTACTGAATCAAGTGTCTGTGTATAAGATATAATAGAAGTTTAATACTATTATAAAACAGAAGAACAATATGCAAAGGTATGTGATCTCATATATATGTATTAGCGTCAATTTTTTTTATCTGGTTTGTTTATATTTATATATAAATCCTCTATATTTTATGTTCAATTGTTTGTTTATATAAATACGCATGGTCGCGAAGAATTTTATTTGCCATAAAAAATAGTCAACATTACATTAATAGCAGATAAATTGCTATTAAAATAAAAACTGTTGCATTTAAGGTTATTTGTTTTTGCAATTTTGATCTTAAAAATAATTTATGAATGTATTTTAATAGTAGTGAAATAAATGTCGTACTTACGTAAGTTCTAATTAAAATTTGAGACATCAGACTAATTTGCATTTTTCTTTAAATAAAAAATACTTAGATTATGTTTAAGTATCCATAGACTCAATATAGGTTTTTGATTTTAGTACTCGTAGAATATGGGTAAAAGTTAAATTTTGGGTCTTGTGTGAAAGATACACTATTATGTATGTACGATCTGTTATATAAATATAAGATTAGCTCTATAAATTACATATTGTGGTTTAAAATTAAACAATATATCATCTGAATTGTATTTATCTATTGAAGATTTTTTGTAGGTTTATTCTTTTTTTAAATCACGAATATCTTTATATTAATTAAACAACTCTATCATTGATAAACACTATACTATTGCTATTTCTGTTTTTGAGCTTTACGTTATATTTCCCAATTTTTGAGAAATTTTGAATTATTTATTTAATTACATTTAAGTTTCAAGTGTTTTAATTTCAAAATTATACATAATTTAAAATATTACAATAGAAGTAAAGGGCTCAAATACATTGATAAAAAATTGTTCATTTTTAAAATAACACCAGGCAAAAAATCCAGAAACACCTTTGTTTTAAAATAATGCTTCTCTTCAAATAAATGTTTTGTCACTTCCAATTTTGTCTATCATGACAGAATTGATATGACCTAAACCATTGATTGTACGGTATATAAAAAGTTATAACAGCTGTACATAATAAACTTACAGAACCAAACTTATCCCCTCCCCCTTTTCCCATCATGTTTTCACATAAACACATACTAGGGGTCAATCCAGACAAAATTTGGGGCCTATTTAGGGCCTCTTCACAAAAATCCATGTGATAAAACAGGGTCCTTCATAAAATTGCTTTTAATAAAACAGGTCCTTCACAAAACTCCTTTTAATAAAACAGTCCCTTCACAAAATTCAATTCCACAAAAACATACTCTTCATTAATTATTTTTATTATGTTAGCTTTTAAAATGTTTAATCTACTAACAAAACAAATTCACCAAAAAGTAAAACTTTAGCAGAAGGACTTAAAGAAGTTATTTTTAATAAATGCTTGGTTGAATTTGAATAACTGAATTTCCTCTTTCGTTACAAAATGTTTTTTTCACAAATATATAATGCATTTCACATAAATAACTTCTTTTACTTTTCACAAAAATGCGCCCCCCCCCCCCCCCCCAAAAAAAAAAAAAAAAAACTTGGATTTTTTATTTTAGCTGGTAAATCAAAAATACTAATTAGTTTGATATCAGAAATTTCATTTATGTAAACAGGAGTCATATCACTACTGTTAAAATGCATTCGTTATTCCTAATTTTTTTTATATTAAAATTTGAAAAAAATAACCTTAAATGCAAAATATGTTATTTAGTAATGTTTTATTAGCCCTTTAGGTAATGTTGACAATTTTTTAAGGCAAAAAAACTCTACTCTTCGTGATCTTGAATATTTATGTAAGCAAATAATTAAACATATAATATATGTGTTGTATGTATAAATATAAACAATCCAGCTAAAAAGTTTGCAGATAATATATATGAGATTACATACATTCTATTTTTAATACTTTAAACTTTCTTTTTATTTCTATATCTTATACAGAATCTTGAGTCAAGTTTTAATTTACTTTAATTAACTTATGACATGACCAAAAAAAAAAAGAAAAGAAAGATAGACGGAAAGATGCATGGGTAGGGTGGGGAAAATGCTGCCCTTATTCTTCTGCACTAAGTCACATTTAAAAAAGTTATATTCCTTAAAATTCGGTACTGTAAAATTATCTGAAATTATCGTTAATAAATTCAGATTGTTTTATCAGATTACCAACTATCATTATTCTCCCTATCTTAGTCTAGAAATCTATCGCCATTCATTCATAAAAAATATTTAAAAATCTCTTTTTTCTCTCTCTCTCTCTCTCATAAATAAAATTGTAATTGAATCTATGAAGTGACATCAAAATGAGTGAAAAAAATAAAATTTAAAATCTAGAAAGAATATAGAAAATGAAGTATAATTTTCTATATAAATACATATTTTTCAATGATGCACTGGATCTAAAAATAGGTGTCTGTATGCATGTAAAAATATTTTGTAATTACTTAGGCTAATTTATTAAAAAATATTCAAAGGCAGTCAAGTGAATACCTTTGAACTTGTAAATCTGATAATGGAAAAATTCTTATACAAAAGGGCTGAGGGAGAGGGGGCTTCTAAAAGCTACAAAAAAAAAAAAAAACTTTTTGTAATATTTCACAGTTTTATGTCCAGGTAGTAGACAGAATTCATTTACCATTATTTAGAAAAGACTTTACTCGATTTTGTGTTGAATGAAAATTTATATAGTAGCCTTAAAAGATTTAACATATTAGTGTTCATTAAAATAACATATAATAAAATAGCAATATATCTATGGTAGACTGTTTAAACTAAAAATAAGTTTGAAGTTTATTATTTAGAGACTAGTTAAAATAAAATGTTTGTTAACCGATCGGAAGCGATAATTGAATGCGCCGTGGAGCTCCTGAAAAACTTGGGTGCCTGGTGCCAGGGCACTGCTAGAACCACAAACACCACCTTTTAAGAAGCTCTGTTGATATTATTTCCACTCTTTTGTTGTTGTTGTTTTTGTCAATGTGCATATTAATTACTATCTAATTCAATTAGAATTAATCATTTTAATTAGATTGCTGAAAATAAAAACAATCAAATCAATACATCTGGATATCATTTAATATATAAATTGATTCGACAAAATAAAAATAGTACTAGAGGCTACTTTCTGGAATTTTTTCTTTTTCTCCATTTTAATATTTTCTTAATTAGAAATTGTTTAATTAATTACTAATTATAGCTATTAATAATAGAAATCAACATAATTGCTGTTGAAATAAAATTTTCGTTTTGATCAAATCAAGTTTTCGTTAAGCTACTAAGCTAAATTTTATTTGAAAAATAAACTTATAAAATTTACTTTAGCAATTTCATATCCCTTTCTTAACTCACATATATGTTTAAACGTAATAATAATAATACATAAAAATTGAATAAAAAAATATTAAACTTTGTAAGAAATTAAAATAAGTTGATCTCCATATTTAGTAATTACAAGTTTATTTTGTGCATATATTTTGTAAAAAATAAGTACTACATTTAATTTCCTTTTTTTTCCGGCACTTTTCTTCCATAATATAAACAAACAATGCTTCAACGCGAAACCGAAAGCGTCATCTGATTTTTTTAACCAATTAGCACGCTTTATTCAACCGGCGTCGAGTAACTCTGAGTTGGGTAACTTTTCGTCCGAAGTAGATGGCGAATACGAGTTTTCAACTCTCGGTTGAAAACCTCAACCTGGGGTTACTGGACCGTCGGTTCAACTCTCGGTCGAAGTTATTCGTGAATACGAGCGTAAAAGCACAGAACAAAATGATAAATGCAAAATGACAAATGCAGAGATAACTATATAAATAATTTGGGATCTAATAGTTTTTAACAAATGAAGTCTTGAGTTATAAGCACATCTTGAGTTATAAGTGAGTTTTTTTCATGATGACATTTATTGGGCTGTCGCGTGCAGAAGTTATATTCAAAACGACAATTTTCACAGCATTTTCTAAAAGACCGCCTGCCTTTTTCGAAAAATGGAAAAAACTGTTCGACTTCATAGTTTCTAAATAAGAGCATTCGTCGATTCCATGTGTTAATGAACGAAACTTAATTCAGAAATCTTGTTAGAAAATAGTCAATTTGGATTCCAATATAAAAAGATTATACGATTTCTCTATGGGCAAGTTCAATTTTAGTAGCATACTTTTTTTTTCTACTTTATTCGAAAAACATAAAAGCCTTTATAATATATTTTATGTGATCTCTACGCAACCTCTTATAAAAGTATTTTTTTAATCATTTATTATATAGTATTAGTACTAATTCTAACCATGAAATGCATTTAATAAAGTTCTTTTTTCCTTCTTTGTGTGTGTCTGTTATTTTTATCTTCAAAATGTTAATGCTTGGTCATATATTTATTTAAATATTTAAAAGGATTTCCAGTTGAACATTATATCATATGTAAAAGATTTAAGAATAGGATTTGGAGAGGTATTTTATTTATTTCTTTTCTCTCTCTCTCTTTAAATTTAAATATATTATCATTGATGATTTTTTTTCTCCTGCAGTTGCTTCGTTTTTTCCTAAACTCTATTAGACAAAAGCTATCCCTTAAGACTGCTCTCAAATCTAAAAAAGCCACTTTCTGACACATTCCTGAATTCAGTTTTGTTTGAAAACAAATGAAATTGGCAGGTGCTCTTATTCATACACTATAAAATTTGGCAGTTTTTTCCATTATTCGATAAAGGTAGGAAGTGTTTTAGAAATTGCTGTCAAAATTGGTGTTTTGGATAGAATTTCTGCACGCATAAACGTCATCATGAGAAACTATTTGCTTATAATTCATTCGTCGAAAAATTAAACAAATTGGAAAATGTACGCCAAACGTGACAAATGAGGTGCGTTCGCACTGTAACTATTTTCAGTGAAATGTATTATATCGTCTGTTATTATGATATGATTAATTTCCGTAATGAAATATGAATATTTTAAATTGGCAACATTTTATCTTTTGTTGATATTTACAGAAAATTCCAATGGGAAGCCTAAACCTAGCTTTAAAAATTTCAGATCTTGAAATCCTTATTTAGAGTCTTTTTTCCATTTAATATCTATTTCTCCGGAAACATCTATCCAAAAAACTATTGGTAAATTATAGGATTGCTATAATTAAACAATTTTAAACAAATTTTATACAAATTTTGTTTTTAAATTCTGTAAGACGGAAGTAATAGGACTCCATCTTAAATAGGATGTAATCACCATGATGGCAACCTAGAATCATTACCTATCATGGGATATCACTGAATTAAGCGTATGATAGGATTTAATAGAATGAAGAATGCGACTATAACTTGCTCATAAAGTTTATATAATGTCATATATGATTTAGACGCCATACATGTCAGATAAATTCAAATTTTATATTAATTACATGATATAGTTTTAATAGTCAAACTGAAAATATAATAATTATGTAAATGCCTATATAGAGTAGTTAATTGAACAGTGAAATAATGGATAATAAATAAAATATTTCTTTGCAAAATGCATTAAAGACATTTCCAGCTTACAATGGAATATTTTTCGGATTTGCGCACCTGTCTAGTATAATATGACAATATGAGACAAAATATTCTTCCACTCCCCTTTACATTACAAAAACCAACTTATTTAAAACCTTTCTCAAGTTGAATCCCAGAGTGGAAAGTAAAGGGGGAATAGACAATAGGATGTGTCCTTCCTTCTGTTGCTAACTTGTTTGCAATAACTTTCAACCTATTTGGATCATTGGAAATGCAATTAACATGCAACCTGCAACTTCCCACATAACACAGATTCGTCCAATTTTGGTTTAAAGTACGTAATTTGGACGTATGGACGTGTCCAATTTTCGTCCAAAAGTAGTCTGTACTTCATCTAAATCTCATCAATTTACGTTCAAATGTCACCACCTTTTACGTAATAAGTACGTCTTTTAGACGAGAAAATAAACGTAAAATGAACATAAAACGGACGTCCAAAATTTGTTCATATTACGTCCATTTTATGTTCATTTTCTCGTCTGAAAGACATAAAATGGACGTAATATGAACAAATTTTGGACATAATATGAACAAATTTTGGACGTCCGTATTATGTCCATCTTATGTTCATTTTACGTTCACTTTCTCGTCTAAAAGACGTACTTATTACGTAAAAGGTGGTGACATTTGAACGTAAATTGATGAGATTTAGATGAAGTACAGACTACTTTTGGACGAAAATTGGACACGTCCATAAGTCCAAATTACGTACTTTAAACCAAAATTGGATGAATCTGTGTTATGTGGGTTCCTATAGGGAAGGATAAAAATTAATAAAAAGTAAAAACTTTTTCAGTCAAATTTATTGTGCTTTTAATATTTTAAAAGTATATATATATTCAAAATATTGAGAGCATATAAATATTTTTTAATATTATTGCTAATAAAACTTATTTAACTTTACTTTTAATTCTGTAAGACCTTTAAAGAAATTATTTTAGTTAAGTGTCCTTCACCTGAACACAGTTATTTTTTTTAATTAATTTTATTTATTGTTATAAAAGAAAATGACATAAGCTTTAATATATAAAATTTAGACTTTAAAAGATGTATCAAAATTTGTGTGACTTTAAAAGGTTCGTTTAAAAATTCAAGTAAAATTACTTTTGTTTTGTCTTCTAAAGTGTATTTACACATTCAAACAATATTTTTAATTTTTCAATACACAGTTAAATATATCATGCCTTCACTGAACTTATATTATGCATCGAAATATATTTATTTCAATAAATTAATCTTTTCCATCAAAATGATTTATCTTTTGCTATCCAAAATCATGTATATGATTACTTTGTGTCATTTTATTAAAACTAAGTGAATGTATTCAAATTGACAGTATGATTTCATATTGGGTAACAATAACTTTTTATGATAAATATAAGAAATGGAAATTATAAGATACCTTCTGGCTTTTATCCATTCTCGATTACTACAAATCTATGCACTTCAGCTGTTCACATTTTTATTTTACTATCTACTTTAAAAAAAAAAAAAAAAAAAACTTTTTGGTTTTTTTTTCTCATATCATTTTGGTCTCTCAGCATTGTCATAATATTCTCATTAGTAATGATGCTGATATGATTTTTAACCAGCACTATTTTTAAACGGAAGTTTTCGCCTTATTTAATTGCAGATATTTGAGATTAAGTATTGCAAATATTTTCATTAGAAATCAGAGGTGGCCCAGTTGTAAAAATTTATTATATTCATTTATTAGCAGACAATACTGCCCTTTGCAATGTCTTGCATTTGGCGAATCCTTTTTTCCCCCCATTTAAATTGTCAGTAAAATTACTGCTTAAAAACTATTGCATTTTTCTTTTTCACTAAAATAGCTTTTTTCGATGGCAATATCATATTTTTTCCTTTAAGTATGGTTATACTAAGAAGTCAATGACAAAATGTATCAAAGAATTGGAGTACTTTCCGTCTATGGGTGGTAATTGCTGAAATCTGGTTTTCAAATGTTTTATGCATTTTCTAAAATAATTACTTAGGTATTTTATTTGCCTTATTAAATAGCGAAGTTTTGTAAAAGTATTCTGAAAGTGTTTCATAATCTATGCTTGATGCATGATTTTTCTTTTTTGTATACTTTTTGCTGTATTGTATTCTAATCATGATTAGAAAAAAATTACCCAACTGCAACATTTTTGTGTCTAAACATTTTAAATTACATCAAATTTATTTTTTTAGTGTGAAAATTTCCAGTTAGATCTGATGATATGATCTATCACAGCAGTTTTTAATTTTTTATTTACTATAGACCCTTTTTCACAGATTCCCAGGATTTAAGACTGGATATACTGATTCTTTAGAACAGGTTTCTCTAACCTTTCAGTAAGCAGAAGTGCACCTCAGAGGATGGTCAAGTGAAGGACAACATTATTTACCTGACTCAAAACATGCAACAATATTATCTTACTGTAGTACTGAAATTGGTACACAAATGTCTTATATGATACACATACATCAGGCCTCTAGGATTCAAGAGCTCCGTGTAAAAATAATTTAGACAAAAATAAAAATAAATCATACAAGATATAAATCATAGTAAATTGAGAATTATATTTTTCCGAGAGAGAGCCTTACACAGAACCCCGATTTAACGAATAAAAATTTTAGTCCTGATGAATTCATTAAATCAGGGTCCGACTGTATAAGCAAATTAATTGTATTACATTTTTTGACAAAATTCTTAGTGCAGTAAAACATATGAAGATAGAACATGTCTCTAACGTAGCGGAATTCTGTCTTAAACGAAAAAATTCCATGGTCCCAATGAGAAAAACACCGGACAAATGTACCTGTGAAGACAGAAATCTGTCTAAAAAATAATTTTATCCTGATTCCATGTTTTACTATATTGCCTTTTATTTTATTCACTAGATTAGTCACCGATTTCAGAAAATGAAAGTTTTTATATTGAACACAGGGCCTTTATGGATCCCCTGAAGAACCCTCTGGACCACAGCTTCGGAACCGCTGATGTACCATACTGCTATATTTTCTGCTGAAAATTGAAGTCTCAGTCTTAATCTTTTTTTTCCATCTCAAAAACTTCTTTTTTGCTTTTCGTTGAAAAAATTCCTGATTTATTCACTGATAATAATTAAATTTGTAGATTCCAGAATACCAAATATATACAAATAGTAATTGGATACTTATTACTTTTTAAATTATTAAACAATTATGTTTAAATTATTAGACTATTTTGCAAGGTCTTGCATTTGATGAATCATTCCCCCCCCCCCTTCCCCCATTTAAATTGTCAGTAAAATCATTGCTTTTAAACTATTGCACTTTTCTTTTTCACTAAAATAGCTTTTTCGAAGGCAAAATCATATTTTTTCCTTTAAGTATGGCTATACTTAAGAATAACAATGACTAAATGTATTGAAGAAAAAGAAGAAATTTTAGTTTTTCAAATATTGCTAACTCATGGAGGCAAATGAGATATTTCTTGCCAACTTTTGTATATTGTGTATAAAATTTTACATATTGAAATTTGTAGGAAAGTATGCAAGAAATGTATTTTACATGTGGTAACTTTTTCAACCTGACACCTCATTCCCTAATATTCTTAAATACATTCCTTGAGTACAAGATTGTACTTTCATTACACATGCATGGATAAAAAAATCCATAAGTTCAATTTCATCTACTTTTGCCATTATTAAATTTCTTTAGCATATTTGATTTTTAATTATACATAAAAAAAAGTATTAAATAATTTAATTGCACAGCAAATTAAACATATATATATATATATATATATATATTAATCATTTTAATTATTTATTTTGTTAATTTATGAAAAATATAATGGCTTAAGGGTTTACAAGTAATGCAGATAGTTAAAGGTCATGATTGT
The DNA here is from genome assembly GCA_963931845.1 of Maratus michaelseni. Lineage (NCBI taxonomy): Eukaryota > Metazoa > Arthropoda > Arachnida > Araneae > Salticidae > Maratus > Maratus michaelseni. The sequence goes on along the minus strand of OZ007598.1, from coordinate 308,214,983 downwards.
TAAAAAAATTTACTCTTTGAATAATCTATTTTAAAATCTATTTTATTAATATAATAATTAATGAATTTTTAAAAGATTCAATGGGTAAAATTATTCAGCCAACATCATTGTTTAAAAAATATATACAATAAAAATTTGCAAACAAAAAATGCTTTATTTATTTATTTTTTATTATCCAATCGACGTTTTGCATGCCACAACTAATCTGAGATAACTTTTTCGATTTGGCACTCTAATGTTTCATCCCACTTTACATGAGTCTTAACAGCACCTATGAGAAAAAGATGAAAAAAAAAAAAAAAAAACACATATTTAGTTAATACATAAACAGAAGACATATGAAAAAAAAAAGTATTTACTAATACGTATATGAATTTTACTATTTCAGCATTAATTCGATTCCATAGCTTCAATTGGAAATTTTACAAATTTAACTTCCTGAATAACGAAATTAAAAGGCGAAAACACATGGGTGCAAGAAACCTATTCAAGGCAAAACTGAAAACTTTAACAATATTATGAATAACCAAATGAAAATAGGCTAGAAGATTTGTATGTCTTGCATTATGGCTAAAAATTTATATCTAACAATAAATGAAAGCGATTAAAAGTTCTTGACAGTCAAATTGGTATTATTTAAGACATACTTGGGAGAAAAAAGTATCAAAGTTTTACAATATCGACTTCACTTCTGGTTCTAGAGAGCAGAAGAATTCAAAGAAAAATATTGACATACAAGAATTTACTCTCATTACAGATGTATGAATTTAAAAAAAGTTCAATTTCATTCACTTAACATGAAAGCAAGTACTTTATTTACAACTTATTTAAATCAGAAAAAAATCTTGTATATTTAATCATATACTATGAAATTAAATTTAAAAAAAATAATCTATTCAGCTATTTGATGTCATCTATGAATATAAAAAAGAAATGAGTTTTGCATAATCATTTATAAATTATATAAATTTTTCATTGTACAATGAGTTTTAAATAACAAAACAGTTTAATTATTTTGTTAATTTATGAAAAATAAGCCATGGCTTAAGGCTGATTTTTAAAAATATTATCCTTTAAATAATCTATTAAAAATATATATTTAATACTTTCATTAATATAAAAAATAATGCATTTTTAAAAGAATCAATCTATAAAATCATTCAGCCCATGCCACTGTTTGAAGAAAAATATGCAATACAAATTTGCAAACAAAAACAGCTTTTAAATCCCCCCCCCCCCCAATCAGTCTTTTGCATGCCACAACCAATTTGCAATAACTTTTTTCAATTTGGCAATCTGACGTCTCATTTGTCAAAATAGAAGTCTCAACAGCATCTATGAAGAGAAAAAAAAAAGTAGCTATAAAATACATGTTTAGTTAATATTACAGAAATAGAAGACTTCATAAATAATAAAAAATATCTACTTATATAGATATGAAATTTTACTATTTCAGCATTTGGGTTTTACCATGACTTTGAAAAGGTAAATTCGGGTTCCGCAACTTAAAGGTGAAAATTTCACATTGTCACCTACATTAATTTTGCAATTTTAGTTTCTTTAATATTGAAATTAAAAGGAGAAAAGAAACAGAAATTTTACTAAGTATTTCAGTATTATTTCAGAACACAAACTCAAAAAAATTATATATAAATTTATATATACAATTTAATGTTACTTTGAGTTCTGCATATTCTGAAAAAATGTGAGAAAATTTTACAATTTTGACCTTACTACTTCTTTTCCCACAGACCAGAAAATAGAATTAAAAAAAAAAAAAAAAAAGACATTATCTGAGTTACTGAGAATTTGAAAACTAGCATTAATTTACAAATTTTGGCATTACACTGGGCAATTAAAAAAAAAAGGTTATGTCTAAATTTTAGATTAAGTTGATTTGAATATAATATAATATTCTAGACCACCCTATTGAAAATTTCAGTTTGAAAAAACTACCAATTTCTTATGCTTCAAATCAAAATAATTCCAGAAAAATCATGACTATATATATATTAAGGTTTTTTTTTTTTTTCAATAAATAATCATATTAATATTGTTTATAGCTTTCTTTTAAACATATTAACTTTAAAGTTAAATAAAAACAAGTATCTTACACCTTTGCAAAATAGTTGTTTTATCTTATTTATCTACTATCTTTAATTACTAAAAAAAGAAAAATATGATGATGAAAAATTTTACTTTTAGAATCTCAAAACAACCAATCAGGATATAATGGTTCATTCTGAGCTAAACATGTTCTCTGCAGGCTGTAAATAATCAATCCAGTGCTGTTGTCTATTAGAATAGAAGAGAAGCTTAAAATTTGTTTATATAAATAAAATATTATATTAGGGATGGTCCACTGTGCCCATATGTCCAGTGTGTACCAGTCTTCCCTACATTCAAACAATATACATTATTTATGTGTATACTTCATAGATATTTTATTTACATACATATATATACTACATATATGACTATAATTTGGCAATAGAATAATAAAATGTCATTACATCATATACGACTATAATATGTGATACATCTTGGTTACTTGGCAATTCACCATCAAAGTCTGCTATAACAAGAAAGTACCTAAAAATTAAATAGATGAGACCGATAATCACCAAATTCCCCACAAAAGAAACTTATCTTGTACTTTTAAATGTGTATATATATATATATAAAACATTTTTCATAAATTATTCTTAATACATAACTAGCGAATTTTGCCTGCTAGTCAGCGGAGCTGCTAATTACATTGAGAGCTTCAATTACAAAAAATTTCCTTCGAAATGAATTTTGAATCAAATGAATCTTTTACAAAATGACCAATAGGCAGGTAAAGCCCATTTCAAAATTCAAATTTTGTATTACACTAAACTATTCACCATAAAATTTTTCAACAATTATCTGTATTGAAAAAATTAGCACTCGCTAATCAGCGAGTAATACTTAAAATTTGACAATTGACTTTATTGCCACCACAGGCCAAACTTAATAGTCACACTCACCAAAAGCGATGATTGAATGGAAAAAGATTTTTTTCTGCTGTCGCTCAACGCATTTCAAAACCATTTGGTGAACTTTGCGATTTTTTCCCCGAAATAATTTGACGAATTAAGAGTTTTTTTCTCGAGGCTATTTGATGATATTCTCAATTTTTACCTGAGACCATTTGACGATATTTGCAATTTTTTTACCTGGGACCATTTGACGATATTCTCAATTTTTTTTACCTGAGACCATTTGACGATATTCTTATTTTTTTTTTACCTGAGACTATAGGTGCATATTCCCAAAATCTGGAAGGAGCCAGTGGCTCCTAAACCCAAAAAATCCAGTGGCCATATTTTGACACAAAAGCATAAAAACAATATTTTTTCTCTTTTAAATTTGGACAGCGGGATTTTATAGACTCTTCCCACCATAGTTGTATATAAACAATTCCCTAAATTTTTTTGTTCTATGAATAAACTCCCCCACCCCACCCCTCCCACGCCAAAAGGAAAAAAAAGGTGTTTTATATAGCTGAAAATAAACACTCAACATGGAGATTTGCATAAAAAATATGTCTATAAAATCAAAAGAATATATGAAAAAATATGGAGAAGATTTATTTTCTTTTAGGTTATAGATTTTAATAAAATAAATTCAACACTTTCTGACATTCAGGGATGATGGAGAAAGATCGAACACTATAAGCCTCGTTGCAACTTTTGTTGGCAAGGGGATTTTTTAAATCCTTAATAATAAATTACAATTTTTGTGACCGATCGCCAATTTTCATGTTTTATTATCGAAACTCCTTGACGAAATTTGCAATTTTATTTTGCAACTGATTGACGAAATTCATGCTTTTTTCTGCGACTAATAATCGAAATTCTGTATTTTTTTTTCTGCGACTAACGAAATTCAGGATTTTTCCTTCTGTGACCGATTGATGAAATTCACAATTTTTTCTGTGATTGATTAATATTTTTTTTTTTTTTTTTTTTTTTTTTTTTTTTTTTTTTTTGTAGCCGCTTGATGAGATTTGCGTCTTTAAACCACGGGCAACTGACAAAACTCATAATTTTTTTCCTGGACTAATTGGCGAAATTCACATTTTTTTTTTTTTTTTAATCGACTGATAAGTTTTGCTTTTTTTTCTGCTACCAATTGATGAAATTAACGGGTTTTTTTTCCTCGACCGTTTGTTGAAATTCGCGTTTTTTTTAATTATTATTTCTTGGAGACCAATTGAGGAAATTTGCAGTTTTATTTGCGACCGGTTCATGAAATTTGCAGTTTTATTTCATGAGCTATGAAATTTGCTGGATTTTTCCGTGGCCGTTTTCACAAAGTTCGCGAACGATTGACAAATTCATTTTGCAGAACAACTCTAACTACCGTATTTACCCGCGTATAAGTCGAGAAATTTTGGACTAAAAAACGGTTTAAAGTTAGAGGGGTCAACTTATGCGAGGGTCCTTTTTTTTTTTTTTTTTTTTTTTTTAACCAAAAGTCAAAAATGCCCTTCTGAAAGGCAATTGTTTTCTTTTCACATTCCATAACACAATGACGTCGTTTACTGTCGATTTCCATACCAGGAGAGAAAAAGAGGAATTAATTGATTTTCTTTATCAGCGCTGAGGTAAAGGTTTGGAGACTGAGTAACGGGTTTGGTGCTGATGAATTTAAGCCTACTACTCCCCTACCCCCCCCCCCCTCCGTCTGAAAGATCAGTAGATAAAATTCCGAGAATGTATCACCCCTATGTGCAATTGAATCGTCCACGAGTGGCTAGAAACATGCGACTCTCTAAAAACACGTGACCCGTGTTCTATCTTACGTGTTCTTGATAGTACACTTATTCATTATTTCTTCGTTTATCTTACTGCACTTTTGAAAACAGAAACGCAATTCATACGCAGCTGGATTTAAACTTAAAGTTATTTCTTTTACGGAAGAGTCTAACAACTGTGCTTCTTCTCGTCAGTTTGGGGTTCATGAAAAATTGTCCAGTGGGTTAAAGATGCGTCGAATCAAATTTCTTCCGAAATGATTATAAAATCGTTCAAGAAATGCTGCATAAGCAACGAACTAGACGGCACAGAAAATTATGCCATTTTCGAAAGTGATAACGACGAGGAAGAATGTAGCGATACAGACGTGTATCATGATGAGCCGATGACGACGAAAGATTTTTGTGAATTGTTTGGTGAGTCCGATAGTGAATTGGACCTTGAATCAGTTTAACTTTGTATATTACTTTAGTATATTATTATCTTCATTATTGTATATTTAGAACTTTTTTTTTCAGATGATTTCGAATAAATGCACAAAAAAAAATCAAAGTTTCTTTATTATTGTATATTTAGTACTTTCTTTTCTTTCCAGGTGATTTTGAATAATGTATTTTTAAAAAAATTCAAATTTCTTGCTCGGAAAAGGGCGGAGTCGACTTATATGCGGGATTTAAGAAAATTCAAATTTCTTGATCGGGAAAGTGGGGGGGGGGGGGGGGGGGGGTCGACTTATACGCAGAATCGACGCATATGCGGGTAAATACGGTAACTAAATAAATAATGATAATTCGAAGAGTTCTGCTTATTCATGGAAGAATTGCATGCTGATATCTATGTCTACTTGTAAGAACATATCGGAAAAATCCCAGAGCTACAAATTTAATGAGTGGGATCTAAAATTATTGTATTCTCGTTACGAATTTTTTTGTGTTGCAAGCTAATTGCGGTATGTCGCCACCACAGAGTTCATTCACAGCGCATATCAACATGATTTTTTTTATTACTATTTTTTTTCTTTTTTAAAGAAGTAAACAAAAAATTTGTGGTTCAGCAGAAATGTGGCATCTATGTTAAATCGTATTTATTTAATTATGGCCTGGAAAATACATAAAATTGCTAAATATTGCAGAATTATGGAGGACGTGGTCGCCACGTGGTGACTGGCGACCGTGAATCTGCACCTATAGCTGAGACCATTTGACGATATCCACATATTTTTTTTTTCCTGAGACCATTTGATGAATTTTGTGATTTTTCCACTATCGATTGACAAATTTTGCGATTTATTGACTATTGATTAACGAATTTCATGTTTTTGTCCCATCAATGTTCAACAAATTGCACACTTTCTTTCCGCTGATGTTCAACGAATTGCACACTGTTTTCCGCTGTCGTTCGACGAATTTTGCAATTCTGTTCCTCGATTGTTTGACGAGTTTTGCGATTCCCCCCCCCCCCCTGATATTATTTCTTAAATTTTGCAATTTTTTTCCCGAGACTATTTGACAAATTTTTTCAATCAAGTATATGTAAGTTTGTTAGTGGCCAGTGCTTAAAAAAAACTGCTGAGTAAAAAAATCCATGTACTGGCCAGTGACCAGTGAGTAAAGAAGTTAATTTTTATCTATAATTAACTGTAATATTAATACTTTTACAATTTGCAAGCATAGCCTGCCCCCCTGCCCAAAATTTATTTTGTGATATTTAGATATTAGGTTGCAACTCCAAAAGACAAGATGCGAAAGCATGTCAATTTACCGTTTTTTTTAAATCATGCCAACCATTGGCAGAATGTAAATTTTCAATGAATATAAGAGAAGATGTTATAAGATATACATAAAAAATTCTTTAAACTGAGTTGTAAATAATAAATAAAATAAGAATGTTTTTTACTCATTACATTTGAAATACGAAAAGAAAAAAGGTTTAATAAGAAATAACAGGTACTTTTCTCCATTATCCCATCAACCACTTTCCATAAAAACTATTGCCAAGCTATAACACTAATGCCAATAAACAAATAAAAGAATGTTGTCCTTAGAATCTAAAAAAAAAATAAGAAAAAAGAAGAAGCCCGTTTGAATAAAATATCAACTTTGGCTAAGCTATCATATTCACTTGCGGTCCGCCATCTTGTTTTTTAAAATCAAAATGTATTAAAAACTTTTATCATTATATATAAATGAGTCAATAAAATTAAATAATGTGTTTCTAATAAGTAAATATCACGATCATTCATTTTTGGTGTTAAATCCCATAGTTTGGTGAGTTTTTTAATGAAAAGTGAACATCGGGATAATGGAGAAGTACCAAATACAGTAGTAAGACCACGAATCCGCACAGCTTGGTTCTGAGTGTTTTGCATATTTGAGACTTTTGTGGATTACAGATTATGTCTATTTAATCTTTGTTTACATTTTTTTAACTTATTACTTCGGATGAGTTTAGATTGTTAATGCTGAAAAATAAACAAAAACACACAAATAAAATAAAAATTATTAAAAAAATAATTTATCTATATTTATATGTTTTAAATCTATCATCAATAGTTGTTGGTATTAAAACATTTGGTTTATGTTTTTATACTGTATCTTGCAGCCTACAAATGGGCATAATTGTCTACTGAATCACAAAAGTTTGTTTTTTAGTAATTTCGGTATCCTTGGCAAACTATTGTAAAAAATATATGTGTAAGACAAATACATTTTTAAAAGGATTTTTTTTTTTTTTTTTTTACATATAAATGGTTAATTAATTAAAATACTTTTATGTATATGTTATCATTTTAAACTATAAAAAAGAGTATTAAATGAAAAGTGATAATATATATCAGAAATAAAATTAAAGTTGAAGTGAAAAAAATAATGTTATTGATAAATATTGGTTTTAAGAATTAAATTTCTTTGTTTACATTCTCATATGCTGTGCAGATTACAGACATTTGCGAATTAGAGGTACTCTACTGTAATACCATTAACTAAAAACTTTTCTTTTTATTATAGATATGTATGTGCGTGTGTATATATATAGTCAGAGTTTCCCCCAGACAGTTTCGGAAGGGTGCTGCACCCTGCCTGCCCTTTGGTTTACAAAATGGCACCCTTCTTGCCCCTCATAAAATAAATTAGCACCATTCTTGTGCCACAGTAAAATAATTAGCACCCTTCTTGCCCCTCAGTAAAAAAAGTGTACTTTCTCCTTTTTGCATTCATAGTATAGGTGAAGATTCCCAAAATTTGGAAGGAGTCACTGGCTCCTAAACCCAAAAAATCCAGTGGCCACAATTGTAAAACAAACGCATAAAAACAATAGTCTTTATATGGGGTACAAAAAAAAAAAATCAAAGTGTAAAGTAATTTAATGTAAACACATGTACAAAAAATTTTTAATATTAAATCTTAAATCATGTACAGTCTGAAGATAAAGTTGGGCAAGATACGGTTTAAAAAAAAAATATGTATAAGCTAAGTAATCATGATAGTGGGGAATATAAAAAAAACAATATTTCTTATTTTAATTTTGCCAGACAAAAGTACATATGAAAGAAAATCTGAATTCGTGAGATTTATTTTGCACTATAAAAAATCAAAACACAGTTAATATTTAAAAATCACAGTCTATGTAAAATTATCAGATACAAACTGTTACGAATAACATTGCTATTAGAATATATTTAATAGTTTGCTGTGTTAAACAGATCATTCTGAAATGTTATTAAAAGATAATAATGTTTGTTATGTGTTTTGGTCTTAATCTTTTAAAAAAAATTAACATTTCACGGTGGAGACTGGGAATACCAGAAATTGATTACTTTTAAATCACATGGCGACTTAAACACCGAAAGTTAGTGGCCACAGCAAAAAAATTAGTCGCCACGTGGCGACTGGTGACCGTGAATCTGCACCTATAATTCATAGAAAAAATTAACTCAATGTTGTCTTGAAAAGAGTGCTCAGGCTTTTAACTATTAAAAGTGTCTTTAAAAAACAAAATAATACCTTTAAAAGTAAAAAAAACTGCCCTTAAGAATCTTAAAAATGCCCTCTAGAATTCAAAAAGTGCTCTATTCTCACCAGCAGCACCCTGCCCTTTTTTTAAACTGGAGGAAACTCTGATATAGTGTATAATATATTTATTTATTTTTACTTGTTCAGCCATTGTACGAATGTCCCAAACTTTCATTACAATTAAGCATATTCGAATCTTGTTCATATAATCAAGATTTAGTTGTTACAATACCACATGAAGAATGACAAGAAATGCTTGCAATGTCAACGATAGCATCTCAAACAATATTTGACGATTTATCACCTGTGCTAGCTTATATTCAACAAAATTAATGGAGTACTATTATGTTAGCGGCGCACAGGTAATAGATCACGAAATAATATTCCTATCATTAATATTGTATTCATTACCTTTGAAATATAAACCTTTCATTTGTTTCATTTAAAATACCCAACTTTAATTTAAAACACATTCTTTAAAATACATGACTTTCACTTATTTCATTTAAAATACAATGTAATAAGAATAATAATACCATAAACCAAAACATTTTATTTTAATACCTAACCCTCATTTCTAATTTACTTATGGGAAAAATAAAGGTTGCTATTGGTAACTGAAAAAAATATATTGTTAGTATAATTTGTGCCCAGCTAACATAAAAGTACCAAATTATTCACTCTTTATGGAAGCAGAAAATTAATATATATATTGCAAAACCTATAACCATACAAGATAACATTTTATTTAATAACATTTATAGATTTTAAAAGAAAGTTTACCCTATTCAAAGTTCGATCCTGCTTGAAATATTAGAGTCCATCCTTTAACCAATTATCTTGTATAGGACTTTCTTGCGAAGGATCTTAGATGGTAATCACTTTCTCGAACACATAACTACTCATCTAAGATCCTCTGGAAGCAAAAACAACTGAAGCAAGATTGACATCTATTCACAAGCCAGACGATTTTCGGCTAGGATTGCTTAAACGCCCTCAGATAGCGCGGCCATTTTATTTGGCGAGATTTGCCGAGGTTTGAAGGGTTTTGATTTGGCGATATATTTGCCGATCTGACTACCGCACGTACTTTTGCCTTCTGGCAACCCTTAAATAATCTCCGATCGCGGCTTTTTTTTTCTTCTTCTTCTCACTTGTGTGAGCGTGAAGCTCGTATTACACGTGGTATCTTAGATAAGGTTGTATAATTCCAACTTTTTATTATTATTATTAATATTTGATTATTTTTTTTGGATTGATAATGGCTTCTGTTGTCTGTATCACCAGTTGTTGGTGATAAATATCAGCAAATATCTGAAATATCGGCAAATTTTGAAAGCAAAAGGCGGTTTCATTGTTTCGCGAGATATCGCTAAACCTAGGCCTATTTTTGGAGTGCATTTGCATTTTGCGCTATTTTAAGTTTTATTTTTTATTTAATTTTGGAATATATACAGATTAAAATATATACAGATTAAACATAAAAAAGGTAAATTCAAGAAATTTTCGTAGAAACGTGAAGTATTTTTTGCAATTTATGCACAATGGATGTATCCATGTTTGATTTTTCAAATTAATTCTGCAGGTGTTTTTCTGGTGTTTTTTTTTTTTTTTTCTACGTTTTTGTTATGTATTTAAGTACGGATTTTTGATTTTTCTATTTGTCGATGTTTGTTTTTTCAAATTTTGTATCGAGGTTTGTTTTTTAAACGTTAGGATATACGTTTTAATGCCTTTATTTTTAGAGATATGTTGGTTTAATAATGAATCTTTGCGTTTTTTTTAAGTATCACTATATTTACGTTTCTGCCGTTTGCTCAGTATTCAGTGAAAATTTCTTGAATTTCCCTTTTTTATGTTTATTCTGTACATATTTTAATCTGTATATATTCCAAAATTAAATAAAAAATAAAACCTAAAATAGCCCAAAATGACCACTTGGCGACAAATTCTTGTTGGCGATAAACGGGTTTTCGCCAACAAAACAAAATGGCGGACCTGAGGGCGTGTAAGCAATCTGTTCCCGATTTTCTAAACACAAGAAGCTTAAGTAACTGTTATTTGAAAAAGAAAAAAAAAAAAAAAAATTTGCGAATCCAGCAACCTTGTTCTAAAGCAAAATGCATGAATTTTGCAAATGTTGTGATCACTTTAACTCATGTATGTACAATTTACTCCCATAACAATACAATAAATAAATAATAAATTAAGTTGCTTATTCCCTATTTTTCCTTCCCTGGTCGAGAACCAAACATTGATCAAATATCTCATTCAAGAAACGAATTGATGTTCGATCTTGAATGTTTAAATGAATAATCAACAACCAATGTACACTGTGTACTGTAAAATAATGTATAAGCTAGTCAGTAATATAAAAATCTCTAGCAACTAAGAAGTACAGATGTCACCACTCACTCTTGTATATAGATAACATTTTATGCAACTCAGTTCATGAATGTAATATTCTTTAGAAGAGGTTAGTTGTAAAAATACTGAAATAAATTATCTGTGATAAAAAATGCATATGAGTGCAATAATAGTATGTTTGTTTAATTACCAATACTGATATCTAACTAAAAATAATAAAATATATTCATCAAAAATATATTACAAGATTTTGTTATTGAAAAGTAAACAACTGCTTTTCTTGATTTGATTTTTTTTTTCTGTTTATTATGATTTCTAAAATCATTTAAAGTACTATTATTAATTTAGACAGAGGCACAAAATACCTTCTATATACTTAAATCATGTAAAAACAATACAGCTTTACAAGATATACAGTAATCCCTTGTTATATTGCACATTCGGCTATTTTGCTCTTTTTCAGTTATCCCCCGATAAATTTAGTTTCTCGAAAAAGCATGTAAAATTTTTGGGAACAGATGTGTTATACCCACGCACTGATGTTTGGTGACTTTTCAGTTTTCAAGCCTGCGTCAAGCCAATAACTTAATACAATAGCTAGGTTGCCATTAAAGGAAAAAATCCCCTAAATTTGGCAACTTTTTTCCTTTTTATAACCAATTAAAAAAAAGAAAAACTGTGCATGAGTGCATGACATCATAGCCAACTTTTGAAACGACGAAATCTAAGCAAGTAACTGAAATGCAATTAGTTCATTTTTGTTTATTAATTTCCAGTGGCAAGCAGACAATCAAAGAAAATAAAACAACAAACAACTCTGGATTTTTATTTTCAGAAAATACTGTAAAATGTAAATAAATATGTGTACTGTATATGTATGGTTTTCTATTTTTTCAATGCTTTACCATCTCTTTTTTGTTGAACTCGTAGCTTGTTTAAACAAGTATTATATCGAAAACCTCATATCTAAATTTAGAGCTGTTTATTTTTAATTTATAAACATTCTTCTCCCCCCCCCCCCAGTATATCATGTTTTTTTTCTTATCTCCCAAGTAGCACGATATATTGAGGGGTTACTGTATTATGTAAAACTGTAGTAATAAGTAAAATTAACCATGAATAATTTTTATGATTTTTGTGTTTTAAAAGAACAATACAACTTTATTTTTAATTGGATTAAAGGCTTATAATATAGTATTTCTACTTAATTACTACTTAGTGTGCACAATAGTAGAAACTAATTACAAAATTTTGTTATTGAAATGTAAACAAAAAAAAAAAAAAAACAGCCTTTTTTTCCGATTTTTCTTTCGTTTACCTATGGTTTCTAAAATCATATAAATTATTATTAATTTAATTTCGAGGCATGAAATATCACATATTTTCTTAAATCATACCAAAAAAATGCATCTTAACTAAATATTGCATAAATCTGTGGTAATAAAAGCATTTTTACAAGACTAGATTTGTTTTTAACTGACAATCTTCTGGATTTTTGTGTTTTAAAAAACATTAAAACTTTCTTTTTAATTGGATTAAAGACTTATAATACTTCATAACATAACATTTCTACTCATTATACACAACAATACAAAATATATTACAAAATTTTCTTATTCAAAAGTAAACGAACTTCTATTTCTCTACCACTTACGTATGACTTGTAAAATCATATGAATTATTATTAATAAGTATAAATAAGTAAGAAAAAAGAATCGTTACAGAAATGTTTTATGTAAAGTACACACATCACCACGATAAATCTAGAAAACAAAATGTAATATTTACTTACCAACTTCCGTCGCGCCAATTTTCATGAATATCAACAAAAAATCTTACAAACAGTGATGGATTGATTGATTAGCTGAAGTGGAGCTGAACTAAACGCAATATATTTAAAAATGGAGATGGCTTTACTACTAGTTTAAATAAATTTATAGAATAAATAAAAATAAATTCTAGAAGTCTGCAAGGTTTAGCAGTTGAAAAGTTCGCAGTCATAAAAAAAATGGCGGCTGAGAGGTTCAATTTTCATCCAGTTTGACGAAAATTGGATTAGTACCGTTTTCATCCAGTTTACGTCCGTAAAACAGAAAATGGGGACAAACTTGTTAAGATTTGGTTCCGGATCTGATGAAAATTGGATTAGTTGCATTTTCATTCAATTTATGTTTTAAACTGATGTCCATAGTTTGTAGATATTTCGTCCATAAGTATATGACGAGAGTATGTTCAGTTTTCATCCAATTTACGTCATAAAATGACGTCCATATTTTGTAGATATTATGTGCGTACGTAATGTCAAACATTTAACAAAATCTGGACGTATTTTAGCTGGCTGTCTACGTCCAAAATACATCTTTAGACGTATTTCGAACTTGGTAGATGAAAACTGGATGTAATATGAACGTATGTGCTGTGTGGGTTGTAAATAGTAATGTTAGGGTTACAGATACACGTTCTTAAATAACACGTGCTTTACTTGAGAAAACATAGAATCGGTTATCTATAACTGAACTTATATACATCTCAATAAATAATCTATACCAATTTTATGTTCAATGCTATGTAATGTATTATCTTTATTTTGATTGTTGACCATTTTACCTGTTGACGTTTTCACCGTTGCCTTTATACCTATTGACGTTATTACTGTTGCCCTTTTTACCTAACTTCGAACCTGTGTATGCAATGTCAGACTTGATAGCCTGTAAGCTAAAAACTTACATCCATTTAATGCGTGACGTTTTAATGAGAAATTGTGTCAAATTCACAATCAAAACATAATTTTGTGTTTTCATATTAATTAAAATAATTTATATTTTAATTTACAGTGTATTTTTTTCAATATGAATTTTTATCTGATGTAGGTGTACTTTCTTCAAGCTGCGATTGCTTCAAGGTGCGCTTTTTTCTGGTGCGCTTTTTTCCGGTGTGCTTTTTTCCGGTGCGCTTTTTTCTGTGATTCCATAAATCTGCAAATATTGTAAAATTTCCTTTTAAAATAGCATTCTAAAACTGGAAAAGAAAGATAAGATTTCTGCTTCCCCTTTTATTCATTCTGATGAAACTAGCATTAAATGACTTAAAATGAAATATGTAATTTTTTAAGGGAAAAAATGTTATTTTTATTTTTACGATATGAGAATAAATAAAATTGTCAGTTTCAGAAAGAATGAGCACGCCCGGGCCCGAAGACCAATATAAAAATCGAGCCCGAGCCCGTGTCGGGCCCGGGCTCGGGCTGAGCCCGTCACATCTCTACTAAGCACTCCCAGAGGTATAATTATGAAAGTTATGGTGCACTTTGAAACATCGAGATTTTCTTTCAAAATATTGTAGATTAAGGGTTATAAAGTAAAAAAGATTAAATTTCATAAAACGTATTTATCAAAAACGCATATAAAACAGACATTTCCAAAGGAGGATAATCTGCGTCTCGTAAAAACACGCGTTCAACTTTCCACTGGTCATAATAGAAAGGAAAAGTAACGCACAAAGGAGAGGAGGCGATTAGGGGAGAGAATGATTTCTAAGAATTTCCAAACTCTCCCCATACCTCCTGTGGTTATCTCTGCTGCTGTAACTAATTGGATTGGGGGGTGAAAATATACGGTCCGTTTTGAAAAGGAAATAGTAAATAGACGTTGGTTTTTTTGGCATACTATTTTATCTTCTTTGAATGAGCATTTCATTTCTGTGAGCACTCAAATGCCTTGTCAGTCAGAGGGTTAATTCGATATTTATCTGTATTGTTAATGACTGAATATTTATTTTTTTAATCAAAGTAACAATTAATCATTAAGCGGTAACGTCATGATATTAAAAGAGAAAAAACGATATCACAAGCTGTTTGTTTAAAACATCTTACTTTTTCTACTTTCGCTGAGGTAGCTGGTGTTAAGAAAAATATTGTAAAAAAAAATAAATATCCAAGATAATTTTTTTCAGTTTGCGATAATGTTGTGTACATTTTATTGTTGAAAGTTGCTAATTGTTGACATTTTAGTGATTGTTGTATTTCTGAATTTCTTGTATCGTTTTGGGATTGCAATAAATAAAGTGAGATCACTGGATCCAGCGATGATTTTATTGTGTTTTCATATAGTATACGAAGCTCTGATGCATGCCGTACACTGCTGACAGCATTAGCAAATTTCATGTATTTTTATGGATTCCACTATAGCGATGTTGCTGCATCCAGTGATATATTTTTTTTTGTTTTCATGTGCACCAAGCATTCATATATGCAGTACAGTGATTGCGGCATTAGAAAATTTAGCGTATTTTCGGGGATTCCAATACAATCATTTTGCTGTATTCAGTGATAGGGTTTTCTTTTGTTTTCATGTATGCGAATTTAATGTATTTTTCAACTTTGCAATGATCATTATCATTTTTTGTAGTAATATGGATTATATGTTTGAAAAAATGTTTATTTTTACTACTCATGTTATCTTTTTTATTTGTATATTATTAAATTTTTGAAATGAAATATTTATATTTTATTCCAACATGCAATTTCCAAAACAACTCCTTAGTTTATAGTTTAATTAAAACTTACATAATATCTGGGCCAGGTTTGAGCCAATTGCGCCATGCATGAAGCCAATATTACTAATTACAGTAACCTGTATTATTTTTTTCTGCATTTTTATTATTAAAAAAAAATATTAGACTATTTAATACACCTACTATTTTGAAAAGTCATATAAATAATGCTTTTAATTATCCAATTTTGACGTAAATTGAAAACTATTGAGAAAAGGGAAAAAATGAAAGCTGATTTCACATTGATTTGGCACCCTCTGTTGTGACTTAATATAGGATAATGTTAAAAATTTAGTATTAATTCTAAATTTACACATTATATTAAAAAAAAGACATATGCCGTAATATCTGGAAGAAATGTTGCAGCAGCATACATGCTACACCACGAAGAATTACATAAAAGAAATAAAGAAATGGTCTTAAACGTCGCAGGTGAAATTTCTGCATATAGCCTGTAATCATGAATGACGTACAAACAGAAATACAGTAATAAGTTGTATTTAGAAATCATAAAAATGAAATTAATAATTTGAAAAATACAAAATTCGAAATTATTAATAGGATTTAAAAAATATAAATATGAAAAAAAAAACTACTAAAATTACAAAAAATCTGCAACCTATATTACGGCATATGGGCTATGGATGTATCATAAATGGTATAAGAACAGGAAAACATTAATTAAACTGAACTTCGAAATCACAAGCTGCTAAATTTGTAATTATTAATTTGATATAAATGATATAAATATGATATCCAAAATTATTAATACACTATAAATAATATTTTAAAGAAAAAAAAATCTGCTAAAATTGCAGAATATGGACTCAATTGCGCATGATATACCAACATTACATTACCATTTTAAACCAAATTTAGAAAACAAAAATATAAACATGAAATTATTAATTTGTTATAAATAATAAATTCAGAATTTAAAATAAAAATAAAAACTAAAAGTATATAAAATAGTAAAATTCCAATTTTATTTTTACATTACAGATTATAATAGTAATTTTACAGAAATCCATGAAAATCTGATTCATCACTCTGAGTTAAAAAGGTCTAACATGTCCTCATTGATGCTGCTATCCAAATCTATGTCATTGTTGAATTATTTTTTATTATAATTTATAGTTTATTTTTTTATTATAGTTTATAGATTTTTGTTTTTTATTTATTAATGTCCATTTACTATATTTTATTTATTTATTTATTTTATTTATATTTACCATTTTTAACAATGTTATGTATTTAATAATGTTAAATTACGGTTTTGAACATGATTGGCAAAGATAAACAAGATTGGAAATTAGCAACCATTTTAAGCAATCTATCTCATGACCTGGATAATATGTTAGTACCTAAAAGATTATTAATTTTGTTATATTTCAGGTTGACAAAAATTCTATTTTTGGCTTTTGCCCAACAAATTTTTTTTTTGTCATGTTTCGAGTTGACTTCAAATGAAATTTTCATGTTTAGGCCGAGTATAACCCAACCTATTCAGAGCTCTAATGCCAATCAAATGGAAATTCTACTAATTAATGCTATGCATAAAATATAATTTCGGGGCCACCTACATTTTATAAATAACACCAATTTTCATTTTTCAAATGGCAACACCAGACTTGTATAAAACCAAAAACTTTCTGCGCACTTAAATATTGAGTCATAAACTTTCTGCAAATTAATTTAATGTTTAATAAAATTACGTGACGATATTGACGATATTTTGACGATATAAATTAAAAACCGTAGTTTAAAATAATTACCATTTAAAATTAATTAATATTAATTAAAGAATAATTATTTTGGTTAAAAATAATAATAAAGCTAAAAATCCATGATAGAGAAGAGCTGAATTCTTATCAATTATTTTGTCAATGCATTTAGAAACAACCCAATCCTTAATATTTTGACCTCTTCACAAGAGTCTAATGTCACAACAATATTTTGTATCTTTAAATTTTGAATAGTGTGCAAACAGTAAATAAATCTTACATAAAATTAAGGAATATTTTCAATTTTTTAGTATTAAAAAAAAAAAAAAAATTTTCTTTTTCTAAAAAAATTTCTGCAAAGTTCCGAATTTTGCAGAAAATTTTCCACGCACGCCGTGCGTCTATATTATACAAATCTGGGCAACACTCACTTTTTACACTTTGAGTTCCTTTGGTCAATCATATTGAAGCATCTTATTAATTTTCTAGTGGTTTGTAGTATACACTACATTTTGAAAATTGTTATGTAGAGAATGGCACGATAGAAAACAATCAATTTGTAGTGAACAAGTTGCTACTTACAGTGCTATTTCAGGATAAAAAAGTAATATTGTATTCTTCAAATCGCATGATTATAACTTTCTTCTTTTGTGCAAAATGTGTTCTGCACAATGATTTATGAATGTCAATGCAAAATATCACCTTCAGTATTTTGCCTTGCATTCATTATATGATATTGTAGATTTTTCCATTGACACTTACTGGTAAAATCAAGCACTGACCCACCAAAGAAAATATTTTGTTATTCGTTATATTTGTCTATGTATTCATTGTTAAATTTCCAATTAAATTTCCAGCAGGACTAAAACTGTGCATAAATTTAATAACACTGACAAAGAATGTGAATTAATTTATTAGATCTTCATGTTTTGATATCAGGTTGTTTTATTTAATTGCTTTTTTTTATTGATTTATTATTTTTCAATGTAAATATCCCATGAGCCACCTCTGCCTCAGTCATATTGTATTTGATGATTTTCTGGCAAACACAATATAACAAGGAACCACTGTGTTACTTAATCTGTTTCCTAACTTTTGATTGTAGATTAAATCCTTTGATAAAATTTGAAAATAGCAAAGTAGTGACTCTGTTTGCAAAGTAATGTGTAGTCGTTATTTTTAAAAACAAGCTGTTGTAGTTAACTAGATTTGCAATATAAAGTACTTGTGGTTCATTAAAAAAAATTAGTTTTTCTTACCACTTGTTTGGAGTGAGACATCTTGTATTTTAGTCAGATTAAAGTGGATTGTGACCTTAGTTTTCTTTATAAACATTGTTTGTCTTTTACATTTATTACCACCCCTAAATATTTGTACTAATAAATTCGTGACTTACTGTATAAAATAAAATATTTTATTCTTATAAATTTATTTTGTCTGAATTGATATTTTAATTTTCCAACTATTCTTTTTACAAATGCTTTTCTAGTTTTCAAAATACAATAGGGTAAAAACAGCAGTAGTCAGTCACTTAAGTTTTAGTAGTCGACTAATTTTACTAGAAAAAATGGCTGATTACTACTGCAAAAAATACTCCATTTTCTTCTACCCACTCATGGCTGATGATTGGTAAAACGATTCTGAATGTTGCAAAATAATATTATTTCATTTGGAACCAAAAATAAAGTATTTATAAAGCATTTTATTTCATTATTGCCTACTATTTTTGCACTTACCCTATATTTATGTCCTTCCATCAGCATGGTTACTTACAAAGTCTAAAGCCTTTTATACAGTTTTTTTTTAAACTTCAATGACTGAATTTTTTTTACAGATATAGAACTCAATGAACACTTGTGCTGACCATCTGAAAAGGTTATGAGAAAAGCAGTCCAGTTTAGCTGAATAACATTTTAGTTGCAATTGACATTGGGCATAAAATAAAATTCAGGTAGATTTTCTTTTTTATTTATTCTGTACTCCTTTTCCATTCTCTCCAGTCACATTTTATCTTATGCTATTGCATGCCAACTACTGCTTTCTGTGAGTATTGTATGATGTTGCTATGGCAACACCTCCACTTGTGTGCCAATTGATTTTCTGTTTTGTTATATGTATTTTGTAATCTATCATGCATACAAATATCATCAATGCTAACATTAGTTGCCCTAATGTGGCATTGATTCCCGGAATGGTGATGGGTGATTCTGGAAAAATTGACGCTATATAAAACAGCATCGATTGTAATAAGAATCAATTTCCAAATTCTAGTATCGGATGTTCTAGAATTGAAACTCACACAGATAAGCTTAAAAAAAGTAATTCCAAAACTTAGCGATCAAATGGCAGAAAATTTAATTGTGAATTGTGAAAACAGGAATAGATCGATATTTCTGCCTCTGATTTCGTAGTAATTTATTTATTACTTTGATTTTACTAGTTTAGTGACAGAGCTGCTGTGAATTTTTATAAAGGACCTTTTCCTTTTCAGGTTAAATTGTTATATTTTTTATTTAGAGCCTAATTATTTATGTTACTACTTTATTAAGTTGCATTTTTCAAGTTCGTCTGCGCTTCCCAAATCATAACTTTCTTAATCGTTCTCATTTGAACCAGGCATTTTTTAACATTCTTTCTAAGTCATTTTGGTTATGAATTAAACATTGATACTACTTTTGCAACTCTTGGTGACCTCTAGTTATGAACAATAATCAAAATTTTTAGTTTTTTATAGCTTAAACATCCATTCTTGCTTTTGAGCCATGTTATACAAGGTTCTCATTAGTTAACATGTATCTCTCAAGTTTGTCTATATTGTTACCATGTACAGTACACTATATTGTTATTTTAATTGTCTATGGTTATTAATGAAGGATGGATTATTAAAGAAAATATGATCCATGAGGCTACTCTGAGTTGATGTTAATTGTTTAAGTACCTTTCCAGAGCTTTGAAACGACAGCTTTTTCCCTAATAGAAGAGTCTCCCTAGCAACACTTGTAAATGGTGTGGAGCAAAGCTGTTTAAGAGAATTAGATAATTATTTTTAATCCTGTTTAAAATTAGTAGCCATAAATATTATCATATAACAAATGTCATAAAAAGAATTTATTTAAAAAAATTAGAAGATTTTAACTAATTAATTATTAGATTATGAAAATTGGGTTTTATCCAGTTTTTATGGTCTTCATAGTACAGTTTGAGTCAAAATGAATATAGCGATTACAAACGGCTCTAACTATTTAATGGAAAAGAATTTATCGATAAGATTAACATAGAATGTAAACAGGACTTCAAAATTTTGTATACATACGTCATAGATGTTCTATGCAACTTCCCTTGGTCAAACGGACAACATCTAGGCAATAGTCCATTTCACGCCATACATTCTGAAGCATTTGTACAGTCACCAATGCAAGTGCATTACAAATGCGTAATTTGACACCCTGCGATTTTTTTCTATGGGGTTATGTGAATGACAGAGTGTATGTGCTACCCATGCCCAAAACAAATGAAGAACTCAAAGTATGCATTTGCAATGCGCTTGCGTCAGTGACTGAACAAATGCTTCAGAATGTATGGCATGAAATGGACTATCACCTAGATGTTGTCCATGTGACCAAGGAAAGTTGCATAGAACATCTATGATGTATGTATACAAAATTTTGAAGATCTGTCTACATTCTGTGTTAATCTTATCGATAAATTCTATTCCATTAAATAAGTATAGCCGTTTGTAATCGCTATATTCATTTTGACTTACCCTTTATAATTGCATTTCGTTTCCAACTTGATTGTCCAAAAATATAAATTTTTCAAAAATTGGTAAAATATTTTGGTTAAGAGGCTGCCATCTACAAAATTCCCTTGGATAATTTCGAAATTTAATATTTAATGCCACCTTCTCACCCTGAATTTCAGTCCATGGTATTGAGACTAAATAATAACCATTTTCCTATATAAGTGAGTTAGTGTCTTTTCTACAGAATATCATGTATCAGAATTCTATTCTCTAATTGTTTTAATTTTTACTGCGCTTTCTCAGTAGTACAAAGTATTGTTTTGTTATATGTTTGATCGTATTGAATGAATGCTAATTTTAATAATTTTTTTCTTTTTGTTTATAGATGAACAGAAAAAGAATTTGTGACATGTTGATTACAAGTCTTTCTCTGCTGATTTGATGATATTCTGTTTTAGAGGTAACTAGATTTTTAGTAGGTGAGCATCTGAGAAGCAGAAATTTGACATCTCATCCATGAAATTTCACATTAACACTAAAATTATGCTATTCTTTATGTATGTAGAATTTTTTTAAATGTCATTTTGATCCCTTTGTAAATATAGCTACATTTTTCATTAAGTAATTTTGGAAGCTTGTAAAATTAATATCAGTATGAGTTAAATTACAATTCATTTACTGCTGAGCAAAAGGACAAAATTGTAATGTTGTTTTCTCTGTATTTTTTTAAATGCTAAATAAAAGGTGATTTTTCCAACATAATGTAAAAAACTTAATTATTTATATAAATATAGTCCTTTAGAGTATTAATCATTACTCAGTTTTTTTAAAACCGCATT
This sequence comes from Maratus michaelseni, assembly GCA_963931845.1. Taxonomy (NCBI): domain Eukaryota; kingdom Metazoa; phylum Arthropoda; class Arachnida; order Araneae; family Salticidae; genus Maratus; species Maratus michaelseni. Next base: position 308,192,966 of record OZ007598.1, on the reverse strand, counting down.
ATATTTGTAGAACCAGTAGACCCAAGTGAGGATTTCACACTACAGTCTAATATCTTTTACAATTTATAATATATCTTAGATGCAAGTTTAAACTTCTGAAAAAAATTAAGGATAAAATTATCTTCAAACAACATTATCCAAGACAGAATGTCATCTCATTTATTCCATTAAAGTTACAGTAAAAACTGAGCAAAGATACTAAAAGGCACGTGCCAGAAAAAAAAGTATACTATCATTTTTTATCCATGGCATACTTAATTGTATGTTATATTTCTTTTATTACATATGCCCCGATTTTAACTGCATTACGTGATGAAGTAGTCATCCGCTTCGAGATAAAAATGGGACAAAGAAAAATAAATTGAATATATTGAAAATACAATTTCATCATTAAATGTATTATAAAAAAGCATAGATTTTAGGCTACATGTGAAATACCATGGTTTCAATAGATCTATTGTATGTTCTTTTTTTAACCATTTCAATTAGAATATTGCTTTTTAATCATGTAGAATCTACTCGTGCAGAGATGTCTCTCGTTATATTTCTTGTACTACTTATTTTTTTTTATAATCATTTTTCAGTACGGTATATTGCAGTATTTTATATTTGTTGTAACACTGATGTGAGAAAAAGCTTTCATTTCATTTAGGAAAACAATGCTGATTTAATTTTTAATTAACTGCATTTTTTCAATCAAATAAAGTATTTTAACGATATATGAATGTGCTATGTCAGAAGCCTGTTCAAATTTTTTTCATATGGAATGTCAGTTATCGTTCTGTGGAAAAGCGATATTGACAACAGAAAAAAAATATAAGATTATATTAATTTAAATAATGCTTCTATTGCAGTGAAACCTACAGATTAGAAAACAGATATAGCAGTTCACAGCAGTGAGAAGGTTAAATGACATATTGTCTGAAATGTGCTTATATATAGAAATAATTATCTAATTGTGCTGGAAAATCTTGTTTAAACTTTGTTAAATTTTAGAAGTAAGAATGATGAAAATTATGAGTGTTTATGTGAATTTCTGTTATAAAATAACATGGTAAAGCAAATTAATCAAATATTTTAGTATTTTAATTAATTATTTTGATTTTAAAAGAATAATCTAAGAATCATAGTATATATAAAAAAATAATTTTGAACATAGCACTTTTCATGCTGAAAACATTGTTTATTATCAAAATATGCACCTACACATGCTCTTGTGAAAAACAAATTGGGCTGCACATTTTAGACTATAAATTAGGATCGTGCAGCTAATGTATCCAAACATTGCAATGCTGTGAATTTTTCTAATAAGATATTTTATGAGTTTTTTTAGTTTAAATTTTATTTCAACATAACTGCAGTCTATTATTATGCATGATTTTTTTTTTCATTTATCTCCAGCATAATATCATCTCCAGCAAAATAGTTTCCCTGCACATAATGAAAACTATCTGTGAATTGGACATTCATGAATCACTCACAAACATATTTTACTTTTGGAGAATGCACTTATATGTTTACACTGTCACTTTGAATTTCTCACTAATCATCTTGTATATGACTGTCCAGGCTGAAGACACATGGGTAGAATTTACTTTAATTCATCAGCACCTCCTTTGATAAATCTTATTGCAAAAAAAGCAATCTTTGCTTTTTTTAAAGCAGGCAGGGTTTTTTTTTCTTAAATCATAGTTGCTTGAGGTCTTAGTAACACAATTTTAAGATTTATTGTTTTTACAATTGACAGTTTTAATTCTCTACGCTTGTATGGGACATCTGGATGAGAAACACTATTTAGATAAAATTCCTTTTTAAGTTTTGTTTTTATTTTTTAATTACATTTATTTTTTAGCATAATTTTCTGAGGACGATCTAATGTTTACTTTTAATTTTTACTTTAATATGACATGCCCCTAAAAAGAGTTTGTGCTGTTAAACCTTTAAACCAACACTGACCAATCAACTGGAATATTTTTTAATTGGCACGACTATATGAATATAAATGAGTATGTATTATAATGAGTATATGTTCTTTTCTATACAAAAAAAGGATAAAATTAACATTGAAGATATAGTTGTCAGCTATTTTTCCTTAGTGTCATTAAAATATAAATTGATTTTCTTTCCCTTTGGCTTTCACCCACGGAAGAAGAACAAGTCATTGGCCTTTCCATGCGCTCAATGATCGGACGCCGTGGGGAAGCCTGGCACATGAATGAGGGACCTACTCTCCTTATGGGTTTTTGGCGACAATGTCGCTGGGTGTTCTAGGCGATTCATAGAGTGTGTGTGTGGAGGTCTCATCTGAGTTATGGATCCTCCACAAACTGAAATGACCTATGTCGTCACAGACCCGAGTAGAGGGCTTGGGGGTCCACAGATGGCTGGCGGGTCGCACGCCGTAGGGAGCAGGACCTACTGGTGCAATATATGTCCTTCAGGACATGGGTGTGATGCGCCGGGCGCCTGTCATGGCGCTTGGCGGCGCAGCTTCGTTGACCTTTTGGCTCTAGGTTTCAATATTTCAGGTGCACATTGAAGTGTGACAGGTTTCAGGATGATGAAAATTTTGTTTCATTTATTTGTGTCTGTACAACCTAACCTGTACAGCACTCTATTCTGTAGTAATAATAAATAAATCATCTAATCAAACCTCCCCTTCCCCCCCAAAAAAATCCTTTGCCCTACTTTGATCTCACGAAGCTCTAAAATCTTGAAAACTCTGTAAATTTTATTAAATAGTTTCTTCTGTATTTATTATTATTTTTTTATAATAATAAGTAATCCTCTAAATTCTTACCCCAGTAAGAGATAGCTGATCGGTTAGGGACAGGCATTCATGGGAGGCAAGAAAATCGCAATTTGTGAGATAGGAGAAAGGAGGAAAAAAAACCTACAAAATTTACATGACATAATTAACGGATGATCCTAAAAGAGAAAATTATTTTTGTTACAACACATGCTGAAAATGAGACTTTTCATGTGAAATGTGAGATAATACAAACAAACTGACTGATGTTTTATTCCTGTTTTAAGAGAATTTTTAAATGATACAAATATTTAAGGAGTAAGCTTCCTTGAAATGTATCACTTTACAAAAAAAAACAATTGAAATGTTTTCCTAAAATTAATTGCTAATCTCCATATGAAAATTTTATTTCTCTCCTTATTTTTATTTATGTCTATTTCTTCATATATATATTTACACCTAACAACAAGAAAAGAAAACAGCAAATGATAAAAATTCAAGTTTTATTTCTTATGTTGTTTAAATTTTCTTTCATGCATTATTTGAATATTTTAAGACAAAACTATCTTTACAGCCGCTATGTGGTTCACCTATTCAAATAAGTATATAAAATTACTGTTTCATGATTCTGAATCAAAAGTAACATATGATTGCAAAATAGGGGAATTTTCTTTTTATAGTTAAGACATTTTGAAATATTTATTTGTTATAGGTTTGTTTAATATCTCTAATAAGGATTACTCTGTTGCAAAGTGTAATTGTGGTTCAATAGCATACAATAAAAATTTTCTGGTTTGCAGTTAAAAAACCTTATACAAATTGCTGCGGTGCAAACATATATTCAATTTAGTTAGGGTGAAACAAAATTATTATGATTTGTGTCAGACGGTAAATTAAAAAGATTCTTTTTTTATCAAAATAATGTGCTATTTTATATAAAAAGTGTTAAATGTTAATGCTAGTATAAATTGTGGAAAAAGATTTTTCTGAAAACAATAGTGGTTATTTTATGGTAATTGAATCCTCTTCCACCTCCTTCTTTAAGTTGGCATGCAACTATTTTTGTACAAATACTACATTTTGTTTCATTGGAGGCTACTAAATTAACTATTTTTGATTGCACTTGCCAGTATTATCTGTGTTTTCGAGGCTGTTGTAAATGAATATAGATTTTAATCTAGGTTACAAAATTTTAATTTATTGTCAGAAGCTCTTTTACTGTGAAATATGCTTTTGATGAATTGTAAAATATGATAGATTAACAATTTTATTTATTGCAGATGCATCTCTCTATAAAAGTAGTTAAAGAGAAAAGATTCCTTGGATATCCATTACATCACACAAAGCTGAAAAAAGTATTTTAAGTGTAAAATATGGAACAAAACTTTTCTTTACAAGAACATGTTGGAGAAGCATCTTCTGACTCACAACAAGGGAAATCATTTGTTTGTAAGATATGCAACAAAAAGTTCTCTTAAAAGAGGTACTTAAACAAACATTTGATAGTTCATACTGGTGAGAAAACTTTTGTATGTGAGATATGCACCAAGAAATTCTCCCAAAAGAGTAATTTAAGCAGACATTTGTCAGTACATAATGGTGAGAAACCATTTGTATGTGACATATGCAACAAAAAATTCTCTCAAAAGATTTCATTAATAAAACATTTATTAGTTCATACTGGTGAGAAACCTTTTGCATGTGAGATATGCAACAAGAAATTCTCTCAAAAGTCTGATTTAAGCAAACATTTGTTTGTTCATACTGGTGAGAAACCTTTTGCATGTGAGATATGCAACAAGAAATTCTCTCAAAAGTCTGATTTAAGCAAACATTTGTTAGTCCATACTGGTGATAAACCATTTGTATGTGAGATGTGTAACAAGAAATTCTCTCGAAAGAGTAATTTAAGCAAGCATTTGTTAGTTCATACTGGTGAGAAACCATTTGTATGTGAGATATGCAACAAGACATTCGCTTATAACAATACTTTAAGAGAACATTTGTTAGTTCATACTGGTGCGAAACCCTTTGCATGCGAGACATGCAACAAGAAATTCTCTAAAAAGAGTCATTTAAGCAGACATTTGTTAGTTCATACTGGTGAGAAATCTTTTGCATGTGATACATGACACAGAAAATTTTCTCTAAAGGGTATGTTAAACAGACAATTTTACTTCATATATGTTAAAAACCATTTGTATATGAGACATGCAACAAGAAATTCTCTCAAAAGAGTGTTTTAAACAAATATTTATTAGTTCATACTGGTAAGAAATGCAATAATAAATTCTCAAAAAAGATTGAATTAAAAAGGTATCTGTTAAATCATACTGTTAATAAACCATTTGTTTGTGTGATATGCAAAAATAATTTATTTGAAAAGAGTAATTTTAAGTGTCATCTCTTAATTCATACAGAAACCTTTTGTTTTTGATGCATGCAATAAAAAAATTTCACAAAAGGGTAATAAACTAAGTGCTCATTTATGCTCTCATAATATGATGTTCACTAACAACTAACTTTAGTACTCTTGTTTTCATTGTAAGGGTCTTGAGTATGATTTCTTGTAAAACATTATAAACAACAAAATGAAACAGTGGTCGGTGGAAAACTTTTTAATTAATGTTGCTTAACTTTGTAATAATGTGTCATATATTTCATTTTGAAGTATTTGATGTTTTATTTATGTATATATTAAATACTTTCAATGTATATGTTGCAGGCTAATTGAGAAATCTGTCTCTTTGCAAAGAGCTGGGCTAGTTTGAGAATCATCTTTATTTTTCCAGTCAGCCTCATATTTGTCATGACTATTGCAAATATCTTGGAGAGTGTTATGCTTATTGGTTTATATCCATTTATTTCTCAATCTGGCTAAAATTTTTGTAGGCTTATTGCAAAGAGCCTAGATACTGTTAGACTATTGAATTAAACTAACAATTAACCACTTGTTTCGCAATCAGCCAGATTGTTTCCGGTTCATTGCAATGGGTGTTTTAGGCCAGTTAGTAAATGACCAGCTGTTAGTCCCAATATTGTGTTGTGTTTGACCTGAACATTAAAATTCCATTTCAAGTCCAAATCAAACCAGTCAAATAAATGTTCCATTGAACCATAGCAGATCCAAACATGACAAAATTATTACTGATGATATGCAGCTGACACAAACTTGAAAATTCCATTTTAACAGAACCCAAGCCTAACAAAAATGTTCCATGGAACTGCAAACTAATCTAGACATGACAAAATAATTTCCATCAACATGGAACCTGACCTGAACCGGAAAATTCTGTTTGAAGTCAACCTCACCAAACTTGACCAAAAATTCCATCAAAATGCACACCAATCTGAAAGTGACAGAATTATTTCCGTCAACGTGTAACAAGAGCTGAATCTGAAACTTGCATTTGATGGCAACAAAAAATAAGAATATTTAATCAAACCACAAACTAATTTCAACATGATGAAATAATTTCTGTTGACATGGAACCTGATCTGAACCAGAAAATTCTATTTAACATGAAACCCTGAACCTGATAAGAAAAATTCTATTAACTGTAACTCAGTCTGGATGCAACAAAATAATTTATGTCGATATGCAACCCAATCTGAACCAACACATTTCAACCTCAACACAAAATGCTCCAACCGAACCCTAAATGAAAGGAAGTTAATTCATCTTTTAATACTATTTTGAAAAGTAGTCTACAATTACATGACAAACACCAGATTTATATTTTATGTTGAAGATGGATAGATCTATTTTCTTTAATATTATATAGTAAAATCTTTCAGTAGCAGACACCTCTGTATCGGTTCAGGTTGTTCTATATTTACTTTTTTCTGGTCAGGGTGACTGTAATTTTTTTCTCCTCATCAGGTTCACTCTAGAATGTTTCTTGCAGGTACTCTTTAGGTTTTTGTGAGTGAAGTTGGGATTTTCTCAAACAAATTAATAAAAATAGGCAGAACTATGTTTCAGATAAATTGAGATTATTGTCTTGAGATTTTAAAACTTTTGCTATAATTTATGTTTTAACCTTTTTCGCATATTAATAGATACTTTTTTAATTATTGAAAAGTATATTTTTGAATTTTAAACAAACATTAAATGGATTGCCTGAAGGATTAATCTATTGCTACTAATTTTGTAAAAATTTAAAAAAAGGTTTCCTTTACTTAATATTTAAATGAACTTTTAGTTTTATTTCATTTCAGGTTCAGGTTGAAGTGTATAAAATTTGTCTCGAGTTGCATATTGAGGTGTTCAGGTTTGAAGCAGTTTGACTTATTAGGAATATTTTTATTTTGATTGAAATACAACTCCACCTACACATTATTCTAAAGATAAATTAGTTTTCTCTTTGGATATGTATGCTATTGAGTGATAAAAGCAAACAAATATATAAGTGTAAGGAATTGAATAGTGTTTTCTAAAAAGAGATATCCACTATTGGGGAAAGTCCGCTATGGATGTATAACATTACATAAATCATATAAAAAATATTTTGGACTTTCTTTTGAAAAATTTGATCAAACTCAATCCGACCTTCAAATGCTTTTGAAAAATGTAGAAGAAAACTGTTTTAAAGCATCATTAAAATCTGCAGATATAGTATTTTTTTAATCTTTTCTCAGCATTACATAGTAAAGATAGGTTGCTAATGGGAATAATTATAAAATACTTGTAAGAAAAATTTTGTATTAGTGAAATCTTCAAATGAGAAAAAATGTTTTCCCAGCATTATGTAGAGAAGATGGGTTGTTGAATAAAAATAATTATACAGCATATATAACTCATATGCAAATTTCATCAGTATAACATTTTTTTACATGTTTTTTAATTATTTTCATTAGCAGTCCAACTTCTCGGATAATGGGAATGATGCTTGAATATATTTTTTTTAATTTTACAAAATTAGTATTTATAAATATCGCATGATGCTAAGAAAACATTAAAATACTGCCTCCTCTGCAGATTTTATTATTGCTGAAATTAAATATATGTTTTGTAATAATTTTCATTTAGCAACCCATCTTCTTTATCTAATGCTGGGAAAACATTAAAAATTCTTTCATCAGCAGATATCATTGAAATAGCACTTTTCTTATATAGTTATATAATTATTTTCACTCAGCATTTCTTTTCAACGTAATACTGGGAAATCAGTAAAAAGCTAACTTATCTGCAGATTTTATTGATTCTTCTGCACAGGGAGTTTCTCAAAAATATATACCCTTAAAATAAAAATGAAGTATTCACTAACCTTAGACTCTCAATCACGTGCATGAAATATGCCAATAAGACAGTTTCCTTATACCTTTTTTATAAGCATTTTAAGTTCATGTTTCTATTTATTTATATTAAAATTATGCATAATCATTTATTATCTTGGACATATTGCAGTAAGTCTGGATTAGAGTCTTGTATCATGTTGGATATTTGTTTTGTTTTGGAGCGACTACTACTTTCTTGCACTATTTTATAGTATTGACTTTTATAATTTAGCATTCACATTAGGTTTTGACTCTTGCAGGACGGGGTCAAGTTAACCTGAATTTTCAAATGAAAGCCAAAGTATTCTTTCAAGTGAAAAATGTATATAATAAAACATCATAATGAACAATCCACAATAGTGAACATATCTTTTTAGCTAACACTTTTCAATTCCCAACTCTTACATATTTGTAAGCCTTTACCTCTGAATAATAAATACCTTTGAATAGTGAACTGATTCATAAGTAGAATCCTGTGTGGGTGGGGTTGTATCTGACCTGAGATCAAAATATTCATTTTGAAGTCAACACGAAACCTAATGTGAATGTGATAAAATAATTTTGGATGACCTGCAACCCTACCCAAACATAACACAGTTACATCTGAACCAGAAATAAAATTAAACTAATAGTTTGTTTAAATAGCATTAAAAAAAACCTTTTTTTTTAAAATATTTACTAAATTAATAGCATTAGATTAATACTACAGGTGATCCACTTAATCATTTGATTAAAACTGGAAAATATATTTCTTAATAATTAAAATGTTAGTTATAGCAAAAGTTTTAAAAATGTAATACATAAATTTAATTCTTCTGAAACATTGTTCTTCTTATCTTCATTAATTTTTGTGAAAATCCTAACATATAGACTAGAAAAACATAAATCTGACCCACAAAAAAGACATTCTAGAGTAAACCAACTGACAAAAAAAAAAAAAAAAATTGTTTCACCCCAACCAGAAAAAGAAAATTAGGGACACCCTAAACCAATGCAGAGATGTCTGCTTCCAGAGCCTTTATTATATTTGAATATTAAAGAATATAGATATATCTATTTTGAAGTATAACAGATAAAATTGGTATTAGCAATATAATTGTAGACCAATTTTCATCACTGCATTAAAAGATGAATTAATTTCCTTTTATTTGGTGTTCAGGTTGAGGTTGAAATTTGTCAGGCTCAGGTTAGTTGCTTGTCAACAGAATTTTTTTTGCCTTATTCAAATAGGATTATGATTCGATAGATTTTTTTTTTTTTTTTTTTTTTTTTTTTTTTTGCGGTTTAGGTTGGGTTGCATGTTGATGGAAATAAATTTGCCGTAATCAGATTGGTCGCAGGTTGATGGAATTGGTTTGTCTGGTTGATGTCAGGTAGAATTCTTAGGTTCGTGTCTGATAGCATTTTTACAGAAATTATTTTGTCATATTAGGATGAGGTTGGAGTTTGATGGAATGTGCTTTGCCAGGTTACTTCAAATGGAGTTTCATGTTCAGGTCTGGTAAAACATGATATTTGGACAAACAATTTTTCAGTTAGCCTAACACTATCTAGGCTCTTTGCAGTAAGCCTTAAAAATATCAGGCTGATTGAGAAATATATGACCATATTCGAATTAGACTAACACTCTCTAGGCTATTTGTAATAAGCCTGGAAAACATTGGCTGAGAGGAAAAAGGAAGATGATTCTCTAATTAGCCTTGCTAATAGGAAAGAACCTGATTTCTCAATAGCCCAGGACATACATATTAAATTTTTAGATATTGAAGGAATTGCTTATGTATTTGACACATTGAGTGTTATTTCATTCAATAATAAGTTAGATGAGGTTTTAAAATGTAAGTACAAATGGCTTTTGAAAGTGTTTTAAAGTTTTATTTTCCTGTTCAAACTAATTTTATTATGATATGATCATTACTAAGATGTGTGGTTAAATTTAAAGTTCCTTATTTTCAAGTTCTGGACACATTTATATTAATGCAATTAGGCTAATGTTTATATATAAAAAACTATATGCAATGCAATAATAGTTACTTTGCAGATATGTATTGAGTTAGTGAAATGATACATGTAATTTTCTTAATCTCCAGTCCATTGGCAATGGATGGGAGTCTAAGAAGGAAAGATAAATACTGAACAATATGCTCATTTTTTGTTTTTTAAGTTAATAATATTGTATTTGTACCCAATAATAAATTAGAAGTAGAATTCCTTGGAAAAAGACCCTGTATTTAGTACTTATGATGTAAATGTATAAGCTTTGTATTATAATTAATATTTAATAAAAAAACTTTTCTTGTCCTCCTAGATATGACATTTATATATATATATACTCACTGTTAATCACAACTTCCTTGAATTTTTTTAATTCTTCTGTGAGCTCTTTATGTAACTTATATTCTCAGTTATTAAAATTATAAGTCATCTGTTTGAATACCTTTGTTTCCTTGTATTTAAAAGTATTACAACTCCATTGGTCTAGTTATAAAATATTTGTTTTCGTCCCTATACATTTATTTTCTATATTTCATCTACTAATAATAAAATGTAATGTAACCATGCCGGTTTAGACCACTTTTGTTTGCGAATCGACTATAGCTAAACGCCATGTTAGGCTTAATGAAAAACATATGCTAACATATAACAGCTAAATAATAATTTCTTCTACTTAAAATCTCTCAGCATATGTAAAATACTGTCAATGTCTCTTCATCATATTTTCATGTAAATCATGTATATCACATCCAATTATAATGTTTGCAGTTCTAAATTAAAAATTGCCAGAATAAACATTGGTTTACCAGATAAGTTACAAGCAAACACTGTTGCCATTCAGAATTACAAATTTGACAAATGAACGACTCTTTGTATGCTTCATTAAAAAAATACAGGTTAATATCCTGTTGTGCTTTTAAAATATTTTTAAAAGCTTATTAAAGTGTTTAAATATTTTGAAATGTGTTTTTCACTTTCCATACTGGATTTATATTGACTGATGTTTTTGTGAAAAAGGAGTTAATTGCCGATAGCGCTCGAGTACACTATCTGGTGTAGAAAAGATTTAACTTCTCTCTTCAGGAAAATCCTGTGCAAGCCCATGCATTACATGTATTTTTAATTTGTTCGTAATTATTATTTTTTTTTTGGCACAATTTCCAATTTCATGTGACATTAATGTTCTGTGTTTATATAACATTTGTACCGACAGCTGTGATTAGTTCCCTCTTTAAAGCCTTTTTCAGATTATTAATTTTTCAACGAAACAATCCAAAAATCACTCTCGCTTCAATTTTATGGTGCCATCTACCAAGCATAAAATAAAATATTTTAAAATGCTATTTTTTCACAATTAGCATTTTTAAAATACTCTGAGGGGGAAAAAAAGAAAGTAAAGGACACACATAGGATTAATGCAATTTTTATTTCAACTTTCGTGACAAATAAAATTTTTCACTGAAGGATCGAATGTTCAAATTATGATTTTTTATTAGCCTTTTTAAAAGCCTGATTCTATTTTTTTCTTCCTTTGACCAAATTATTGTTTATAAAATATGCCTGTGAAATTTTAGCAAAATAAGTTTATGATGACTTTACATTTTTGGAATTGAATTTTACATAAGTATCCTTTTTGTGAAACAGAATTTTGAGAATGGTCCCTTTTCATTAAATTAAATTTTCTGAAAAGACTCTTTTTATTTAATAGAATTTTTTGAAGGGGCCCTAATTTTTACCTGAATCGACCTCAGATATGAGCTGTGTTAAACATTATAGGAAATGAAATTGCATTTTCCTGCTTTTATTGATAATAGTTCTAATTATTAATAAATTATAGTTATAATGAGATTTGCAACAGGTTTTTTTTTATCTTTTTATTTAACCTATGCATATTTTGAGCTGAATTTAATGTATTTCTGTGAATTATTTTCTGTTGTATAAGAAATGCAAAAGTCTTTTTTTTTAACTTTCTTATTTAACCTATGCATATTTTTATGGCTACTTTACATAATAGCATATGCTACATAGTTACATATGTTCCTTTACATAGTGAGTAACTTTCGCAAAGTAAAATTCAGTAGATTTCTGAAAAAAAAAATCAGTTTATTAAGCCACTTAAAAAAAAGCCTTGATTCAAAGTAACACATTTTTCACTTTTTAGAAATGAAAAATAGCATTAATAGAAAAAAAATTGTATTCCTAAAATTTTTTACCCTTCTTGAATTTTTACGCACCCCTTTTAGCAAAAATTCGTATTAAAAAAATTTTTCCTCTGGAGGTTGACTTTTGCAAACAGAGTTTTTGGGGCGATTTTGATGACTTGCCACTGTTGAAATGATATTGCATAACACATGATGACAGTAAGAAAAATTACAGAAATCCCCATATTGGATCTCCAATTAAAACTCACGCAATATTTCCTTTTATATCATCTGTTTAAATGCAATAATATGTCAGTAATATGACTTAGCATTCTAAACTTAAAATAACAACTTTCTGTCATTTTTAGAGTTTCGTTCATCTCACGAAACCCTATTGCTCCCGCTCCGTTGTCTGTCTGTCACAGAGCCATTCTCGAAAACTATGTAACTTACAGAGTTGAAACTTTGTGTATAAATCAGAATATCAGCTGTAAAGAGCTGAAAATATTAAAATTTGAAAAATTCGTATTATTTTAATAAATAGAGATAAAAAACCAAAATTCTAACAGCCTTTTCCTATTAAATTTAAACATTTTTCGTTATAGCTGATGCCAAAAATTAAAAATCAACGATGAAAATCTTTCTACAATAATTATTTTACTAACAGACGATTTCCACGTGAAAAATGAAATAAAAACTTTCACCAATCGAAAAAAGGATTAATATGAAATAAAACTGATTGACGTCATAATGGTAATAAAACATAAAACGGAAAGATTTGTCAATAAAACAAGGAGTATGAGTATGTGTATGTGCACAAAACAGATTAATATCACGTCATTAGAGAATTAAAAAGAAAATCTGACGTCATATCGGAAGTTTAACAGATTTTTCAAATGTTTCAGAATAATACAAAGCGTGTATCAATATGAGTAATAGAGAATAGTAAATATATGAGTTTGATAAACATATTGAATCATGATAAAAATCCAATTATGGAAATATTCGCATATTTTAACATTTTGAAGGTGTACAACATGTTTAATTTTGAAATTATTTTTTTAAAATATCGCATTTAGTCCGCATGACAGATATTACAGTGAGAGAATATAATAGCAGGCTTAGACCGCTATCAGAATGGTTTAGATATTCGAAAAAAAAGAAAAAATAGACCGGTAAATTTTTACTTTATAAAAAACATGACTTTTTTTTTCCTAAATGAAATTTGTTTGAATTTATTAAAAAAAGGATAAAGAGTTTTGAAAAGAATATTAAACGAAACCCTTTGAGCGATCTTCGATCACACTTACCCACTTGTTTATGTTGGGCATATGCTAGTTTTATATATTTGACATTGTAATCAATAACATGTGTAATTGGCAATCTCTCTGCTGGTGTCAAGGCTTTTCCTGGCTTTAACTGTGTTATAAATCTTAGTCCCTCTTTGGTACATAATACCAAATGATGAATGGTATTTCAGACTTTGATGTATTTTTTTCTTTGCACTACTAATATAAATAATTTCGAGTTTTCCTTTGCAATTCATATTGATACATATTTATCTTACTTCATTTACTATTGATGGAAGTCTGAACCTTTTTTCAAGAAGGTGTACAATGTATTTTTGTAGGAGGAAGTTGAATTAATTGCTGATCTGGAATGAAGTATATTGTCCGTGAAATGTGTTGAAAAGAAATTTAAAAAAAAAATGTGAAAAAGCAAATATAATTAAATTTTGCATCAGAAAATTAAATTCAAAAGTAGGAAATTTTTACTTTACTAAAATTTTTTAATAGTAATTAAATTCTACTCTGTATGAAGTCTTCTGTGTTTTTTTTTTTTACATTCCTTATTCGTTTTTCCTATTTAACATTTTAAAATATTTAAATTATAAAATACAGTATATTTATGTTGGTTGCTCGCAGACAATAAACCTCGTCATCCTTCTTATTATATTCATTTCATTTAAAATACACAGCTTTCATTTAAAACACATATACATTTAACACACATATATTATATACGTCTAAAATACATATGTATATCTAATGGTTGGAGTATCATAGCTGAGATTTTTTCCAACAGAGTGAAAATATGCCGGGCCCAGGACTCGAACCTGGGTACTTTCGTTGGACGTACCAACGCTCTCCCTACTGAGCTGTCCCGATGATATCCTGAGCTGGCATTTTTTACTCTTATTTGCTGGACAAGGCTGTGAACTGCAACACAAATTTCATTCATCCGAGCTATAACTATAGCATTTACATGATGAAACTTGAAATAGCACGGAAACTTCTGTATACCACGTAATTAGGACATAATGAACAGAGGAAAGTATATTCAACTAGGTAAATTATATCCAATGGTTGGAGTATCATAGCTGTGATTTTTTCCAACAGCGTGAAATGATATAATAAAGTATGTATAGTTACAGCTCGGATGAATGAAATTAGTGTTGCAATTCGCAGCCTTGTCAAGCAAATAAGAGCAAAATATGCCGGCCCAGGATATCGTCAGGATAGCTCAGTAGGGAGAGCGTTGGTGCGGTCAACCAAAGTACCCAGGTTCGAGTCCTGGTCCCGGCATTTTTTTACTCTGTTGGAAAAAATCTCAGCTATGATACTCCAACAATCAGATATAATTTACCTAGTTGAATATACTTTCCTCTGTTCATTACATATATATACATTTAAAATTTACTCATTTCAAGTGAAAAACAAAAGACAAAAAAAGAAAAAAGAAAAGAAACAAAATAATAAAGAAGTAATTTCATAACCCAAGATCATTTTATTTCAACATCAAAGCAATTCCGTTTTATTTTCGATAGTTATGACGTCATAATCGCCTATTGTCCGTACTAATACTCGTATTCATGCATCTTGTATTATTATCAAATGTTTGAAAATGTGTGTTTTATTTCTAACCACTTCAATGGCTGCATAGATAGGGAAACAATGTTATTACCACCGACTTATTTTGGGGCAGCTGTTGATATGGCTAATAATATTAATTCATCTTCTTTTTAATTCTTAATTTTTTTTATTTCATTTTTCACATGGAAATAAATATTTTGAACTTCTAGAGTAAGATAAGATTGAAAACAAAAATTTCATTTGTTTGAATACGGTAAAACCTCCCATTAGCTAAAATTGACCACCTTTTGGAGGCATTCTTTTTTCAGAGATGGAAACATAAAAATATGTATGTGTTGAGGGTTGAAAAAGGTGTCTGTTATTTGGGAGTGTTCGGTATAGATTTACAATAAAACCTCCATAATGATAATTAGAAAATTGTCTTTTTACGAACATCTTTTTCACTTGCATTTTTGTATACTTTTACTTCTGTAAAGCGGATACTTGCGAATGGCTGATAAATTCTGTGGTCCCGAAATACCTACTACTAAGAGATTTTACTGTGTGCATATATATATATATTGTAATAATTTTAACTATTTATTATTATAATTATCATTAGTTATTAAATAAATTTATTCATATTATTACCATTATCTTTATTTTTTATGTACAATAATTTTATTTTTCAATTTGTTGAAAATCATTGATCTATTTCTTTTTTTAACTGTAACTTTCAACTGTCACAGTAGATACATGTGCTATTTACAACGTTTTGTTAACAGATTGAAAAATCTTATTAAAAAGTTCCTTTTTGACTCTTTATATTTCGGTTTGTTTCATAATTTTTCAATAAATCTCTTGATGTATATTCATAATGTTCCATTAAACCTATTTATCTTTAGATATTTAATATCTGTTTATTTTTATTCAGTTTTCTTTAATTGTTGGATTGTAATTGATCGGTAATTTGATTGATTTGGTAATTAATTTCACTCAGGCTTATTCATTCAAACAGAAAAACTACTACGCTTTACTTATACTTGTGGAATATTGAACTTGATAACATGTTCCACGATATAAGTTGGACACCGTTATCTGAAAGATCCAACGATTTTATAGGAAAAGAGGAAATACTGCATGATTTAGTACTAACGCAAAAACAATGTATGCCAGTTGTATCTACTTACGAATCAATGGCAGGGTTTTATAAGTTTTATAAAATATGGTAGCCGGCAGATTATTCTAGTAACCAGTAAAAATATTTATCCTACTCCCCCGTCATTGATTTTCGAAAAGAATCAAAAGTTCTTTATGAATAAATTGAGAAAAAAAATAACAATCATCGTTTAGAATTGTAAGTTACATAGTTTAGAAAGATAATATAAATTAAATTTTCCAATGAAGCTTATCAAAGTTACATATCTCTGAAAAAAAAAGAAAATAATTACTCTAAAGGCTGAATTAACTGGCATGTTGGAAAAATTCTAATTGTGAAATGCTTTAAATGTCTGGATAGTTGAATGCTACAAATTTATAGCTGTGAGGGGTCATCGATGAAATTATGAATTAGAAAAATAATTTTTTGCCAATTTTTCTGTCGAAGTCGGTCAGTTAATTTTCATTTTACTACTCTAAAATTTTCATTTGATTAATTTATTTTAGCCAAATTACAAATGTTTTTAATATTGGAGAAAAAATGCCATTTGTGCTCAGTTCGTAGGTCAATTTTTATACATGAAAAATAAAAAGCAAGATTAAATAGCTTGGTCGCCAGTGGCTACTGCATCTGTCAAGCCCTGTTCAGGGGTTATAATAAGTAACAAGACAAACAGTGCTTGTATGGGAAACCAGGATCGCAATCCACTTATTCAAAAATGCAGTGTATCTTACTCCAAATCAAACTTGAATTATCATTTAACTTTAAAAATAATGAAGATGTTGTAACGATATTTCCAAACATCAGACTTACTTTGTTTTTTATGAAATATGACAATAACTGCTAGAAATTGCCACAATTGCAGTGCAAACAACACTAAGCTAGACATTCCATTATTCAGAATGCAGCTAACAGTACATATACTGTATCACTGACTAAAATTCACTCACTTCCAATGATTCCATCAAATTTCCTGCAAAGCAAAGTTAATAAGATGAAAATCTTGATAAAATATCATCATTATTGTTAAAGATGTAAAATAAAATTTGAGTTCAGCTTGCATTGAAACACCCAAAGTTTTTTGATTGAATAAATGGATTGCGATGCTGGTTTCCTGTACAGAAAATACTTGTCTTGACTGCTTTATGTCACCTAAAAAATTGTTCTAAAATTTTAGCAGGGATGCAAGCACTGCGCTACAAATGGCCGAATGTTAGCACTAAATTTTAATGATTATGTTTGTCTTATTAAATATCAGAAATTTTCTTATTAAATAAGGTGACAAATACTATTAAATTTTAGTGATGACATTTCGCCATTTGTGGCGCAGCGCTTGCATCCCTGTTTTAGAAACATCCAGTATATTTCCAACCTCAAAATAATCAATCACTTTAAGACCCTCTGATACATTAAAAAGTTTTCTTGCTCAGTTGCCATAATTTAAGTATATATATATATGTATATTACTCACTTCCTGGCAAATAAACACTATATTACTGTAAAATATTCCTTCATAATTTCTTTTTTATTTTAAAATGTTTATTCATTTATTTTAGTTCACAGAAGCCATGGAGTTAAATTTTTCATTAATTAAAAAAGTTTTAAGACTATTCTTCTTAAATAATAATTCAAAGCATAATTTTTTTTTGTAAAGTTTAATTGTGAAATGATTTTGTTCTTCAAAATTGTTTGTATGTTAACTATGATGTAAAATATTTTTAATTTAATCTCAGAATATTTACTTTACATGTGATTGTTGACGTTAGCGGCTCCGGTTTTGTCTATTATTTTTTATCAGTTTTATAACAATCACAATTTAATTAATTTATTAAATGGATAAGTTAGAGCCGACCCCCTGTTCAGCTAGCCGAATGTTTGGTAATCAGACAGTCGAGTATTTGATATTCAGCCAAATAGTTACTATTATGTAGTCCTGTACCGAGTAGATACTCAGTAATTGTGTGGTAAGAAAGAATCACTGTTTATATATACAGGGTGATTCATAAGTAAGTATACAAGTTCCAGATAATGTAAAACAGGAACAGTTTAAGGCACGTTTCTCGAATGCAAGCCGTAAGGTATATGTACTCAAGGTTTTTTCTTACTGCTGTGCAAAGTTCAATAGCTAGCATGTCACGTGAATATGATTAGAATTGATTGTGCCTGCAGTGGAGAAGTCATTTGGTGTTCTTGAATTGAGCAAAACGGAATCTGCCACCATTGTACAATGACATTTTGGAACACGATTTGGAAAAAACCTCTAACAATAACATACATCTATGATTGGTTTAAAAATTTGATGTGTTCACACATAGTCACATGACACACATCAAACCGGTAATCCATTTCTGTCCACTTTCCACAAAGTCTGTAGTTTCAAAATGTTTAAACCAATCATAAATGGATTTTCTGGCTAGAGTTTCTTTTCCAAATCGTGTTCGAAAATGTCGTTGCAAATTGGTGACAGATTTCATTTTGCTCAATTCAAGAACACAAAATACATCTTCACTGTACACACAGCCATTTCTAATGACATTCCACCTGCTAGCTATCGCCTATGTCACTTTTCACGGCAGGGGGGAAATTTTTATGAATACACCTACCTTACGGCTTGCATTTGGAGAGTGGGGTCTAAACTGTTTCTGTTTTACAGCATCTGGAAATTGTATATATACTTATGAATCACTCTATATATTCATAAATATGCATCTTGACCATATAATCATATTTTTTTTTTTAATTAACTTCAATTTTTGAACTTTTATTTACTATGCACATTTAATAAACACTTTTTGTAAAATCAAAAATTTTAAAGCAGTAGTATTATTTCAAAAAATATATATAAAAAAGCATTCATATATAAAATGTTCAATTAACCAATATGAAATTAAAACTGATTCTTTATACCATCTTTACTCATTTTGATACTTGAAATCTGTCTATCAGAAATAGTTATTGCTTGCTTTAACAATTCTGTGAATAATGCAAAATGTTTCATATTATCTGAGAGCACCTATTTCTTTTTGATAAGTGATATTTTATTTTGAAAAAAAAACTTGTTATTTTTATTTAAAGCAAAAAGTAGTAAAGTTAGTAAAGTTCTGTTAGAAGTTTCTAAAAGATTAAATTGTTTATGTAACTAAAGTAACTCCTAATTTAGTTATGTAATTATGTTTTGAAGACATAATGACATATATTTTTTTAATTATTTTCCAAATGATATATTATTTATAAATTTTGAGAAAAAACTTTTAAAAATATGAATAACATTTATAGCCTACAAATCCCTCTACGAAATATTTTGCCTGATAGGCCTAAATATTTTGATTTAAATACATTAAATCTATTAAAAGAGGACGCAATATTTTGAAAGTATTTTTGTCCTATCAAACAGGTAGATCTAGCTTGGAAGTTATCCATTTAAAAAATAATTAAATCATAAATGTTACATTGATAAAGCGAATACAAAAATAATAGATGGACGCACAGTCACTAACACTATGATAGTCACATGTAAACGTAAAGTAAACAGTCGAGCGTTGAGTAGTACTACTCCTTCTGCGATGAAAATATTGAGTCGGAAATGCAGGCATGACTATGTGAATATATATTTTTCATTTTTTTTAAATTCAAGGCAATTTTCATAAAAACAGAGATCCATACCTCATAGGAGAGAAGAGAAAATTCTGCATTTAGCAACCTTATTTGTTTTTTAAGCTCTAATCATGGATGTGCCATAAAAAAGTGGTAGATTGGAAAAAGATCCCACTGGCTCTCTTGGATTTTGAAATTTAAGTAACTCAATTTTGAAAAAACATAGAAAAATTTATTTTTTTTCAGTAAATAAAAAAAAAAAAAAAAAAAAAAAAAAATGTTAATGTGAGGTGGGGACATAGAGTCATTGCCACTCTCAGGATTTTGAAATTTAAATAACAATTCACCCCCCCCCTGATTTTAAAAACGTTGTAAAATTTATTCTTTTTCAGTAACTTAAAATAAAAGATAATCTAAAAAAATTTCCTGGGAAAACCATTATCCGAACTTGGATTTTGAAATTTAATTAACAAAAAAATATTTTTCCCAATTTTTAAAACATAGTAAAATTTATTCTTTATGAGTAACTTAAAGTAAACAAATGAAATAAAATATTTTTCGTTAAGGATGAGGGGGGGGGTGCAAGGGGGACCCATTGCCCATTCCTACAGTTTGAAATTTAATTAACTAAATATTATTATCTCCAATTTTGTAAAACATAGAAAAAATTATTTATTTCTGTTTTTTAATTATTATTAGAGCGAAAAAATATTTTCCAGTAGGAAGGGATGGGGCTTCATCTAAATCCCCTCACTGGCAGTTAATTTTAGGTCCTTTTTATGTTCATGTATTTTAAATGTATTTTAAATGGCAGGCTCAGAGAGGAGTTCAGAGGGCCCCCAGATACTGAAATTTAATTAACTATTTTTTTACTCCCTGATTAAGATATAATAAAACATCCGTTTCGAGTAAATTAAAATAATTTATTACACTAAGAGAAAGAGGAATTGGTGATTTTATATAGGGGGTGGAGAGCTTTCCCCCCTAAAACCCCATGACACTTAATTTTAGTCCTGTCTTTGTTTTTTGTGTTTATTTTTTACAATTTATGGTTTACAAGGTTTTAGTGAAGTGTTGAATTCAGGTTTAGCCGGGGGGCATTCTCCCTGGTGCATTCCCCCCAGAAGATTTGATGCTTTATGCTTTATTTAACGGTTAGAAAGCCAAGTTCCCACAGGAACTTGATATTCTGTTTAAAAAAATAAGTTAATACCACTTTTAGAAAAGCTGCAAACCACAGGCATATCTTTCAAAATCTTGCCACTTGCTGGTATTCAGTCTGGAGTGCCCATGTCTATTGATATTCACTTGGTAAGTGTTTTAGAGAGATGAGATATTTTACTCTATACTGGCGAAAAAACAACTTTTTAACATTGTCAATTTGCAAATTGCTCTGTCCCCCTCCTTCCAAAAGGGTGGAAATACTTTGGAATATTGTATTTTGTCATGACATTATACAGCACCAATTGAATTTGAAAAATTTTACAGATTTTTAATAGGTTCCATGCACAGAAATAATGCAGACTTGGAATATACAAATTGTTACATCCATAAAAAAAAAACTATAATTTTTTGAAAAACTGGAAATTTATAAACTTTTTTTAAGAATAAAAATTCACAATTTTTCAAGAATAATATACACACTTATTTTATGCAAAAAATGTGCAGTTTTTGAAAACATAGAATATGCACTTTTTTGTATTGATAAAATATGCAAATAATTAATTTTTAAAGTATTCAAAAATATTAAATTTTTATGCACAAATTGTGTACAATCCATATTTTTTTTTAAAGTGCAAACATTTTCTAGCTGGGAAAACACAGAACGATAAATAAGATACCATATGAAAGGATGTTAAACAGGCTTCTGACATAGTACACCCACTTTTTGTTAAAACATGTTTTCTCATTAAAAGTTACTGTTCATTAAAAATTAAATTAGCATTGTTTTCATAAATGAAAGGAAAAGTATTCCTCAAATGAGTGTTGCCACAAAAATAAAATTCTGCATTATATGATGCTCAACAATAATTATAAAAAAATAGTACAACCATGGCATACACAATAAGAATACATTATTTATGTAATACATAATGCGTGGAATATGTAAAACACACAACACAAGTATAAAGTGTGATGACAGTGCACAGGTTTATTTTTCATTTATAAAAAAAGGAAAACTGAAATGTTAAAAAAACACTATCAATCAATCAAAGTTAAATTGCATTTAATGAAAATTTAAATCAGCATTGTTTTCATAAAACTAATGAAAGGTTTTTCACAGCTTTCCTAAAGCAGATGACATCATCTTCTAATGCAGTTAATTTTTTTCTTGTGCACGTGCATTTTTCTAACTTTGATTAGTTTTTATTATAACTTTGATAGAATAAATGGGATGATATTTTGACTTTACTAATGTCGGCAGCAAATTTTTTTTAATCCTTAATTTTTCTTAAAAAGTTTAAACCTGCATCTCAGAAATATTAGATATTGCTCAAAAATATTAGACTTCAGTGCGAAACCCTCTCATGGGCCCAATGGTATTGTATATTTTAGTAATCTGGATTAAGTTCAGGCATAACAGATGAAGGATTAACAAATTTGATAAATGAATATAATTTTTTTCTGTAAGGGTATAATGAAAAATACTTATATTTCCTTTATGAAAAATCCTCTGTAAAATGAATAATTCTTTGTATCAAGAATAGAAAGGTTCTTTTTCCACTCCTATCATCAAGACAAACTTTTCATAAATATTCTTCATATGACAATCTTAAATTAACAGAAAACAATTTTTCATTTGTATGAGTAAAAAAAGCATGCATTTAGCATTAAATATTTTATGAATCATATTCAATTCAAACTACATTTGTTTACTCCATTTGAATTATATTGGTGTTGCACAAGAAAGCTTGTTCGATAAATATGCTGCATTTCAGAAATTTAAATTAGTATCAAAGATGAAATAAATATTACTTGCACTTAACACGCATTTAAATTAATAAAATTCTAGTTAAAAAAGGCACATGATATGAAAGTCATGAAAATTACAACATAAAAGAGAGATTTTCTTTTAACACGACGGAGGTCAAAGTGTTAAATTATAATCTTGGGGCAATTGTTTAGAGTATATTCTAGATATGAACAGTTTTCTTATTTACATAGGGTGTAAGATGCCTTTATAAAAAGTCTTTGAAAGAATTCTCTGGAACATATTTCACAAAAGAATTGTTTTGTGAGAAAAAGTAAAAATATTTTTAAAATATCAATCTAAAAATATCTTTTGGAATACAATTCACAAACTATGATATTTTCATTTGTGTGAACATGCAAATGCGTTTTTAGATGGCCAGTTTCTGAAAATCATCACAAATGAAAAGTCTTTCAGTTTGAATGGGTAAGATAATGTTTCTTTAAATTGCTACTTAATGACATATTAAAATATTTCGGAAACAAAAGGTATTTCCTTTGTATGGGTGAACAAGTCTACACTCCGACAGGTCCCGAAACGTGCACCATTAATGCAGAAAGGTACCACGAAATGCTGCAAACGTTTGTTATTCCACAACTTCAGCAAAAAAAACCGTCTCCAACAGACAATATTTATGCAGGATGGTGCTCCGTCACACATTGGTAATAAGGTAAAGCAGCTGTTGCGTTAAACCTTCACTGATGATAGAGTCATAAGTGGGTGTTTTCCAGTTACATGGCCGCCTCGTTCCCCTGACCTCACGCCATGCGATTTTTGGCTCTGCGGTTATTTGAAATCTCAAGTTTATGTTGGTGAGGTATCAAATTTGTCTATTCTAAAGGACAACATAACAAAGACAGTGTGGAATATTCCTCGTGATATGTTACGTACGGCTGTGGAGAACGTTGTGCACAGAATGCACGGTGTTATTTCTGAGAACGGTGCTCACATTGAAGGTGGTCTAATTCCTCAACGGGGAAGTTAATGTAGTAAATAAACATTAATAATTTAACTGTACGATTGTATGTGTTAGTATTTTTCTTTTCTCACATTTTATACATTGCATAGCGCCACAAAATGAAAAACACTTTTCTGTATACTCAAAAATTTTAAAACAGTAGCATTATTTCAAACAATATCTATAAAAGAATTCATATATAAAATGTTCAATTAACCAATATAAAATTAAAACTGATTCTTTATACTATATTTACTCATTTTGATACCTGAAATCTGTCTATCAAAAATTAATATTGCTTGCTGTAACAATTCTCTTAATAATTCAAAATGTTTCATATTTTCTGAGAACACCTATTTTTTTATGATAAGCGATACTTTATTTTGAAAAAAAAACTTGTTATTTTTGTTTAAAGTAAAAAGTATAAAAGTTAGTAAAGTTCTGTTAGAAGTTTCTAAAAGATTGCATTGTTTATGCAACTGAAGTAACTCCTGATTTAGTTATGTAATTATGTGTTGAAGATGTAATAACATATATTTTTGAAAATTATTTTCCAAATCTTATATTATTTCTAAATTTTGCGAAAAATAATTTGAAAATATGAATAACATTTATACCTCCGAATCCCTCTACGAAATATTTTGGCTGATAGGCCTAAATATTTTGATTTAAATACATTAAATCTATTAAAAGAGGACGCAATATTTTGGAAGTATTTTTGTCCTATCAAACAGGTAGATCTAGCTTGGAAGTTATCCATTAAAAAAAAAAACTATTAAATCATAAATGTTATATTGATAAAGCGAATAAAAAATAATAGAAAATGCAGAGTCACTAACACTATGATAGCACATGTAAACGTAAAGTATACAGTCTGAGAGACGAGGGTTGAGTAGTACTACTCCTTTTGCGATTAAAATATTGAGTCAGAAATGCAGGCACGACCGTGTGAATATACATTTTCCATTTATTTTTTTTTATTTGAGGTAATTTTCATAAGACCTGGGAGACATATCTTATAGGGGAGAAGAGAAAATTCTTCATTTAGCAACCTTCCTTGTATTTTTAAGCTCTAATCATGGGTGTGTCATAAAAAAGTGGAAAGGGAGAAAAAGATAAGGCCACTGTCCCTTACTGGATTTTGAAATTTAAGTAAATAACTTTTCTTTTTCTTCAATTTCGAAAAACAAAGAATTTTTTTTTTGAGTAACTCAAAAAAGAAAAAATTCAGTTAAGGTGAGGTTGGGAGGGACATAGAGCCATTGCCCCTCCCTGTTTTTTTTAATTTAAATAACAATTCACCCCCCCCCCCTGATTTTGAAAACATTGTAAAATTTATTCTTTTTGTGTAACTGAAAATAAAAGAGGATCTAAAAAATTTTCCATTAATGATGAAGGGGGGCACGCTAGAGCCATTATTCCTAGCTGGATTTTGAAATTTAATTAACAAAAAATTACTTTTTCCGCTTTTTAAAACATAATAAAATTTATTCTTACTGAGTAACTTAAAATAAAAAAGTAAATAAAATAATTTTTGTTAAGGATGTGTGTGTGTGTGTGGGGGGGGGGGGGGGGGGGTGCACAAAATAGAAAAATTTCTTTATTTCAATTTTTTAACATTATTAGAGAGAAATAATAATATTTTCTGGTAGGGGGGGTGGATTCCCCTAAATCCCCTCACTGGCAGTTAATTTTGGGTCTTTTTATGTTTACGTATTTAAAATGTAATTTAAATGGCAGGTTCACAGAAGAGTTAATGCTGTGGTGGAGTAGTGGCCCAGGGGGCCACCCCCCCCCCCTTCCACATATTCAAATTTAATTAGCTATTTTTTATTCTCTGATTAAGATATAATAAAACTTATCCGTTTCGAGTAAATTAAAATAATTTATAAAATAATAATTCATAAAATTATAAAATAATAGCACTAAGAGAAAGATGAACTGAGAATTTTCCGTAGGGGAAGGCATTTGTACCTAAAACCCCCATGGCACTTAATTTTAGTTCTGTCTTTGTTTTTATGTTTATTTTTTACAATTTATGGTATACAAGGGTTTAGCGTCGTATTGAATTCAGGTGTTGCTGGAGGGTGGCATTCTCCCTTGTGCATCCAACTCCCCTAGAAGATTTGATGTTTTATGCTCTGTTTAATGGTTAGAAAGCCAAGTTCGCCCCAGGAGATTGAGATTTTGCTTATGAAAAAGAAGTTAATGTCATTATTAGAAAAGCTGCAGACCATAGGCATATCTTTCAAAATCTTGCAAATCGCTGGAATTCATTCTGCAGTGCCCATGTCTATTGATATTCATTTGGTAGGTGTTTTACAGAGATGAGATATTTTACTCTATACTGGCGAAAGAACAACTTTCTAAACATTGTCAATTTGCAAATTGCTTTGTCCTCCTCGTTCCAAAAGGGTGGAAATGCTTTGGAATATTGTATTTTGTCATGACAATATACAATACTAATTGACTTTCAAAAATTTTATAGATTTTGAATAGGTACCATGCACAGAAATAATCTAAACTTGGAATATACAAATTGTTACATCCATAAAAAAACTATAATTTTTTGCAAAACTGGAATTTATAGACTTTTTTTAAAGAATAAAAATGCTTAATTTTTGCAAATGTAAAATACACTTATTTTAAGCAAAAAAATGTGCACTGTTTTTTAAAACATAGAATATGCACTTTTTTGTATTGATAAAAAATGCAAATAATTAATTTTTAAAGTATTAAAAAATAATAAATTTTTATGCAAAAATTGTGTACAGATGTACAAACTGATGAACACTATCAGATGTACAATCCATATTTTTTTTCAAAAAAAAAACGCAAACATATTCTAGCTGGGAAAACACAGAACAATAAATGAGAGACCATATGAAAGGATTTAAAACAGGCTTCTGACATAGACCACTTACCTTTTGTTAAAATATATTTTCTGATTAAAAGTTGCTGTTAATTAAAAAACTAACTTGGCATTGTTTTCATAAATGAAAAGAAAAGTTTTCCTCAAATTAGTGTTGCCACAAAAATAAAATTCTGCATTATATGATGCTCAACAATAATTATAAAAAAATAAATAGTACATTCATGGCATACACAATAAGAATACATTATTTACATAATACAAAATGCATAGAAAATGTAAAAAAACACAACACAAGTATAAAGTGTGACGACAGCGCACAGGTATATTTTATATTTATAATCAAAGGGTAAACTGAAATGTTTAGAAAAAACACCATCAATCGATCAAAGTAAAATTGCATTTAATTAAAATTTAAATCGACATTGTTTTCATAAAATAAATAAAAGGTTTTTCACAGCTTTCCTGAAGCGGATGATGTCTTCCTCTAATGCATAAAATACATTTGTCATTTTTTTTGCATGCATGTGCCTTTTGCTAACTTAGACTAGTTTTTATTATAACTTTGATGGAATAAATGGGATGATATTCTGACTTTACTAATGTTCGTAGCAGATTTTTTTTTATCCTTAATTTTTCTTTAAAAGTTTAAACCTGCATCTCAGAAATATTAGATATTCCAAAAAAAAAATATTGGACTACAGTGCGAAATCCTCGCAGAGGTCCACTGGTATTGTATGTATTAGTAATCTGATCGAAGTTCAGGCAAGACAGATGAAGCATTAACAAATGTGATAAATGAATATAATTTTTTTCTGTAAGGGTGTAATGAAAAATACTTATATTTCCTTTATGAAAAATCCTCTGTAAAATGAATAATTCTTTGTATCAAGAATAGAAAGGTTCTTTTTCCACTCCTATCATCAAGACAAACTTTTCATAAATATTCTTCATATGACAATCTTAAATTAACAGAAAACAATTTTTCATTTGTATGAGTAAAAAAAGTATGCATTTAGCATTAAATATTTTATGAATCATATTCAATTCAAACTACATTTGTTTACTCCATTTGAATTATATTGGTGTTGCACAAGAAAGCTTGTTCGATAAATATGCTGCATTTCAGAAATTTAAATTAGTATCAAAGATGAAATAAATATTACTTGCACTTAACACGCATTTAAATTAATAAAATTCTAGTTAAAAAAGGCACATGATATGAAAGTCATGAAAATTACAACATAAAAGAGAGATTTTCTTTTAACACGACGGAGGTCAAAGTGTTAAATTATAATCTTGGGGCAATTGTTTAGAGTATATTCTAGATATGAACAGTTTTCTTATTTACATAGGGTGTAAGATGCCTTTATAAAAAGTCTTTGAAAGAATTCTCTGGAACATATTTTACAAAAGAATTGTTTTGTGAGAAAAAGTAAAAATATTTTTAAAATATCAATCTAAAAATATCTTTTGGAATACAATTCACAAACTATGATATTTTCATTTGTGTGAACATGCAAATGCGTTTTTAGATGGCCAGTTTCTGAAAATCATCACAAATGAAAAGTCTTTCAGTTTGAATGGGTAAGATAATGTTTCTTTAAATTGCTACTTAATGACATATTAAAATATTTCGGAAACAAAAGGTATCTCCTTTGTATGGGTGAACAAGTCTACACTCCGACAGGTCCCGAAACGTGCACCATTAATGCAGAAAGGTACCACGAAATGCTGCAAACGTTTGTTATTCCACAACTTCAGCAAAAAAACCCGTCTCCAACAGACAATCTTTATGCAGGATGGTGCTCCGTCACACATTGGTAATAAGGTAAAGCAGCTGTTGCGTTAAACCTTCACTGATGATAGAGTCATAAGTGGGAGATTTCCAGTTACATGGCCGCCTAGTTCCCCTGACCTCACGCCATGCGATTTTTGGCTCTGCGGTTATTTGAAATCTCAAGTTTATGTTGGTGGAGTATCAAATTTGTCTATTCTAAAGGACAACATAACAAAGACAGTGTGGAATATTCCTCGTGATATGTTACGTACGGCTGTGGAGAACGTTGTGCACAGAATGCACGGTGTTATTTCTGAGAACGGTGCTCACATTGAAGGTGGTCTAATTCCTCAACGGGGAAGTTAATGTAGTAAATAAACATTAATAATTTAACTGTACGATTGTATGTGTTAGTATTTTTCTTTTCTCACATTTTATACATTGCATAGCGCCACAAAATGAAAAATTTTAAAACAGTAGCATTATTTCAAACAATATCTATAAAAGAATTCATATATAAAATGTTCAATTAACCAATATAAAATTAAAACTGATTCTTTATACTATATTTACTCATTTTGATACCTGAAATCTGTCTATCAAAAATTAATATTGCTTGCTGTAACAATTCTCTTAATAATTCAAAATGTTTCATATTTTCTGAGAACACCTATTTTTTTATGATAAGCGATACTTTATTTTGAAAAAAAAACTTGTTATTTTTGTTTAAAGTAAAAAGTATAAAAGTTAGTAAAGTTCTGTTAGAAGTTTCTAAAAGATTGCATTGTTTATGCAACTGAAGTAACTCCTGATTTAGTTATGTAATTATGTGTTGAAGATGTAATAACATATATTTTTGAAAATTATTTTCCAAATCTTATATTATTTCTAAATTTTGCGAAAAATAATTTGAAAATATGAATAACATTTATACCTCCGAATCCCTCTACGAAATATTTTGGCTGATAGGCCTAAATATTTTGATTTAAATACATTAAATCTATTAAAAGAGGACGCAATATTTTGGAAGTATTTTTGTTCTATCAAACAGGTAGATCTAGCTTGGAAGTTATCCATTTAAAAAATAATTAAATCATAAATGTTACATTGATAAAGCGAATACAAAAATAATAGATGGACGCACAGTCACTAACACTATGATAGTCACATGTAAACGTAAAGTAAACAGTCGAGCGTTGAGTAGTACTACTCCTTCTGCGATGAAAATATTGAGTCGGAAATGCAGGCATGACTATGTGAATATATATTTTTCATTTTTTTTAAATTCAAGGCAATTTTCATAAAAACAGAGATCCATACCTCATAGGAGAGAAGAGAAAATTCTGCATTTAGCAACCTTATTTGTTTTTTAAGCTCTAATCATGGATGTGCCATAAAAAAGTGGTAGATTGGAAAAAGATCCCACTGGCTCTCTTGGATTTTGAAATTTAAGTAACTCAATTTTGAAAAAACATAGAAAAATTTATTTTTTTTCAGTAAATAAAAAAAAAAAAAAAAAAAAAAAAAAATGTTAATGTGAGGTGGGGACATAGAGTCATTGCCACTCTCAGGATTTTGAAATTTAAATAACAATTCACCCCCCCCCTGATTTTAAAAACGTTGTAAAATTTATTCTTTTTCAGTAACTTAAAATAAAAGATAATCTAAAAAAATTTCCTGGGAAAACCATTATCCGAACTTGGATTTTGAAATTTAATTAACAAAAAAATATTTTTCCCAATTTTTAAAACATAGTAAAATTTATTCTTTATGAGTAACTTAAAGTAAACAAATGAAATAAAATATTTTTCGTTAAGGATGAGGGGGGGGTGCAAGGGGGACCCATTGCCCATTCCTACAGTTTGAAATTTAATTAACTAAATATTATTATCTCCAATTTTGTAAAACATAGAAAAAATTATTTATTTCTGTTTTTTAATTATTATTAGAGCGAAAAAATATTTTCCAGTAGGAAGGGATGGGGCTTCATCTAAATCCCCTCACTGGCAGTTAATTTTAGGTCCTTTTTATGTTCATGTATTTTAAATGTATTTTAAATGGCAGGCTCAGAGAGGAGTTCAGAGGGCCCCCAGATACTGAAATTTAATTAACTATTTTTTTACTCCCTGATTAAGATATAATAAAACATCCGTTTCGAGTAAATTAAAATAATTTATTACACTAAGAGAAAGAGGAATTGGTGATTTTATATAGGGGGTGGAGAGCTTTCCCCCCTAAAACCCCATGACACTTAATTTTAGTCCTGTCTTTGTTTTTTGTGTTTATTTTTTACAATTTATGGTTTACAAGGTTTTAGTGAAGTGTTGAATTCAGGTTTAGCCGGGGGGCATTCTCCCTGGTGCATTCCCCCCAGAAGATTTGATGCTTTATGCTTTATTTAACGGTTAGAAAGCCAAGTTCCCACAGGAACTTGATATTCTGTTTAAAAAAATAAGTTAATACCACTTTTAGAAAAGCTGCAAACCACAGGCATATCTTTCAAAATCTTGCCACTTGCTGGTATTCAGTCTGGAGTGCCCATGTCTATTGATATTCACTTGGTAAGTGTTTTAGAGAGATGAGATATTTTACTCTATACTGGCGAAAAAACAACTTTTTAACATTGTCAATTTGCAAATTGCTCTGTCCCCCTCCTTCCAAAAGGGTGGAAATACTTTGGAATATTGTATTTTGTCATGACATTATACAGCACCAATTGAATTTGAAAAATTTTACAGATTTTTAATAGGTTCCATGCACAGAAATAATGCAGACTTGGAATATACAAATTGTTACATCCATAAAAAAAAAACTATAATTTTTTGAAAAACTGGAAATTTATAAACTTTTTTTAAGAATAAAAATTCACAATTTTTCAAGAATAATATACACACTTATTTTATGCAAAAAATGTGCAGTTTTTGAAAACATAGAATATGCACTTTTTTGTATTGATAAAATATGCAAATAATTAATTTTTAAAGTATTCAAAAATATTAAATTTTTATGCACAAATTGTGTACAATCCATATTTTTTTTTAAAGTGCAAACATTTTCTAGCTGGGAAAACACAGAACGATAAATAAGATACCATATGAAAGGATGTTAAACAGGCTTCTGACATAGTACACCCACTTTTTGTTAAAACATGTTTTCTCATTAAAAGTTACTGTTCATTAAAAATTAAATTAGCATTGTTTTCATAAATGAAAGGAAAAGTATTCCTCAAATGAGTGTTGCCACAAAAATAAAATTCTGCATTATATGATGCTCAACAATAATTATAAAAAAATAGTACAACCATGGCATACACAATAAGAATACATTATTTATGTAATACATAATGCGTGGAATATGTAAAACACACAACACAAGTATAAAGTGTGATGACAGTGCACAGGTTTATTTTTCATTTATAAAAAAAGGAAAACTGAAATGTTAAAAAAACACTATCAATCAATCAAAGTTAAATTGCATTTAATGAAAATTTAAATCAGCATTGTTTTCATAAAACTAATGAAAGGTTTTTCACAGCTTTCCTAAAGCAGATGACATCATCTTCTAATGCAGTTAATTTTTTTCTTGTGCACGTGCATTTTTCTAACTTTGATTAGTTTTTATTATAACTTTGATAGAATAAATGGGATGATATTTTGACTTTACTAATGTCGGCAGCAAATTTTTTTTAATCCTTAATTTTTCTTAAAAAGTTTAAACCTGCATCTCAGAAATATTAGATATTGCTCAAAAATATTAGACTTCAGTGCGAAACCCTCTCATGGGCCCAATGGTATTGTATATTTTAGTAATCTGGATTAAGTTCAGGCATAACAGATGAAGGATTAACAAATTTGATAAATGAATATAATTTTTTTCTGTAAGGGTATAATGAAAAATACTTATATTTCCTTTATGAAAAATCCTCTGTAAAATGAATAATTCTTTGTATCAAGAATAGAAAGGTTCTTTTTCCACTCCTATCATCAAGACAAACTTTTCATAAATATTCTTCATATGACAATCTTAAATTAACAGAAAACAATTTTTCATTTGTATGAGTAAAAAAAGCATGCATTTAGCATTAAATATTTTATGAATCATATTCAATTCAAACTACATTTGTTTACTCCATTTGAATTATATTGGTGTTGCACAAGAAAGCTTGTTCGATA
Source organism: Maratus michaelseni (assembly GCA_963931845.1). Taxonomy (NCBI): domain Eukaryota; kingdom Metazoa; phylum Arthropoda; class Arachnida; order Araneae; family Salticidae; genus Maratus; species Maratus michaelseni. The sequence continues at coordinate 308,160,443 of OZ007598.1, read as the reverse complement.
AATATGCTGCATTTCAGAAATTTAAATTAGTATCAAAGATGAAATAAATATTACTTGCACTTAACACGCATTTAAATTAATAAAATTCTAGTTAAAAAAGGCACATGATATGAAAGTCATGAAAATTACAACATAAAAGAGAGATTTTCTTTTAACACGACGGAGGTCAAAGTGTTAAATTATAATCTTGGGGCAATTGTTTAGAGTATATTCTAGATATGAACAGTTTTCTTATTTACATAGGGTGTAAGATGCCTTTATAAAAAGTCTTTGAAAGAATTCTCTGGAACATATTTCACAAAAGAATTGTTTTGTGAGAAAAAGTAAAAATATTTTTAAAATATCAATCTAAAAATATCTTTTGGAATACAATTCACAAACTATGATATTTTCATTTGTGTGAACATGCAAATGCGTTTTTAGATGGCCAGTTTCTGAAAATCATCACAAATGAAAAGTCTTTCAGTTTGAATGGGTAAGATAATGTTTCTTTAAATTGCTACTTAATGACATATTAAAATATTTCGGAAACAAAAGGTATTTCCTTTGTATGGGTGAACAAGTCTACACTCCGACAGGTCCCGAAACGTGCACCATTAATGCAGAAAGGTACCACGAAATGCTGCAAACGTTTGTTATTCCACAACTTCAGCAAAAAAAACCGTCTCCAACAGACAATATTTATGCAGGATGGTGCTCCGTCACACATTGGTAATAAGGTAAAGCAGCTGTTGCGTTAAACCTTCACTGATGATAGAGTCATAAGTGGGTGTTTTCCAGTTACATGGCCGCCTCGTTCCCCTGACCTCACGCCATGCGATTTTTGGCTCTGCGGTTATTTGAAATCTCAAGTTTATGTTGGTGAGGTATCAAATTTGTCTATTCTAAAGGACAACATAACAAAGACAGTGTGGAATATTCCTCGTGATATGTTACGTACGGCTGTGGAGAACGTTGTGCACAGAATGCACGGTGTTATTTCTGAGAACGGTGCTCACATTGAAGGTGGTCTAATTCCTCAACGGGGAAGTTAATGTAGTAAATAAACATTAATAATTTAACTGTACGATTGTATGTGTTAGTATTTTTCTTTTCTCACATTTTATACATTGCATAGCGCCACAAAATGAAAAACACTTTTCTGTATACTCAAAAATTTTAAAACAGTAGCATTATTTCAAACAATATCTATAAAAGAATTCATATATAAAATGTTCAATTAACCAATATAAAATTAAAACTGATTCTTTATACTATATTTACTCATTTTGATACCTGAAATCTGTCTATCAAAAATTAATATTGCTTGCTGTAACAATTCTCTTAATAATTCAAAATGTTTCATATTTTCTGAGAACACCTATTTTTTTATGATAAGCGATACTTTATTTTGAAAAAAAAACTTGTTATTTTTGTTTAAAGTAAAAAGTATAAAAGTTAGTAAAGTTCTGTTAGAAGTTTCTAAAAGATTGCATTGTTTATGCAACTGAAGTAACTCCTGATTTAGTTATGTAATTATGTGTTGAAGATGTAATAACATATATTTTTGAAAATTATTTTCCAAATCTTATATTATTTCTAAATTTTGCGAAAAATAATTTGAAAATATGAATAACATTTATACCTCCGAATCCCTCTACGAAATATTTTGGCTGATAGGCCTAAATATTTTGATTTAAATACATTAAATCTATTAAAAGAGGACGCAATATTTTGGAAGTATTTTTGTCCTATCAAACAGGTAGATCTAGCTTGGAAGTTATCCATTAAAAAAAAAAACTATTAAATCATAAATGTTATATTGATAAAGCGAATAAAAAATAATAGAAAATGCAGAGTCACTAACACTATGATAGCACATGTAAACGTAAAGTATACAGTCTGAGAGACGAGGGTTGAGTAGTACTACTCCTTTTGCGATTAAAATATTGAGTCAGAAATGCAGGCACGACCGTGTGAATATACATTTTCCATTTATTTTTTTTTATTTGAGGTAATTTTCATAAGACCTGGGAGACATATCTTATAGGGGAGAAGAGAAAATTCTTCATTTAGCAACCTTCCTTGTATTTTTAAGCTCTAATCATGGGTGTGTCATAAAAAAGTGGAAAGGGAGAAAAAGATAAGGCCACTGTCCCTTACTGGATTTTGAAATTTAAGTAAATAACTTTTCTTTTTCTTCAATTTCGAAAAACAAAGAATTTTTTTTTTGAGTAACTCAAAAAAGAAAAAATTCAGTTAAGGTGAGGTTGGGAGGGACATAGAGCCATTGCCCCTCCCTGTTTTTTTTAATTTAAATAACAATTCACCCCCCCCCCCTGATTTTGAAAACATTGTAAAATTTATTCTTTTTGTGTAACTGAAAATAAAAGAGGATCTAAAAAATTTTCCATTAATGATGAAGGGGGGCACGCTAGAGCCATTATTCCTAGCTGGATTTTGAAATTTAATTAACAAAAAATTACTTTTTCCGCTTTTTAAAACATAATAAAATTTATTCTTACTGAGTAACTTAAAATAAAAAAGTAAATAAAATAATTTTTGTTAAGGATGTGTGTGTGTGTGTGTGTGGGGGGGGGGGGGTGCACAAAATAGAAAAATTTCTTTATTTCAATTTTTTAACATTATTAGAGAGAAATAATAATATTTTCTGGTAGGGGGGGTGGATTCCCCTAAATCCCCTCACTGGCAGTTAATTTTGGGTCTTTTTATGTTTACGTATTTAAAATGTAATTTAAATGGCAGGTTCACAGAAGAGTTAATGCTGTGGTGGAGTAGTGGCCCAGGGGGCCACCCCCCCCCCTTCCACATATTCAAATTTAATTAGCTATTTTTTATTCTCTGATTAAGATATAATAAAACTTATCCGTTTCGAGTAAATTAAAATAATTTATAAAATAATAATTCATAAAATTATAAAATAATAGCACTAAGAGAAAGATGAACTGAGAATTTTCCGTAGGGGAAGGCATTTGTACCTAAAACCCCCATGGCACTTAATTTTAGTTCTGTCTTTGTTTTTATGTTTATTTTTTACAATTTATGGTATACAAGGGTTTAGCGTCGTGTTGAATTCAGGTGTTGCTGGAGGGTGGCATTCTCCCTTGTGCATCCAACTCCCCTAGAAGATTTGATGTTTTATGCTCTGTTTAATGGTTAGAAAGCCAAGTTCGCCCCAGGAGATTGAGATTTTGCTTATGAAAAAGAAGTTAATGTCATTATTAGAAAAGCTGCAGACCATAGGCATATCTTTCAAAATCTTGCAAATCGCTGGAATTCATTCTGCAGTGCCCATGTCTATTGATATTCATTTGGTAGGTGTTTTACAGAGATGAGATATTTTACTCTATACTGGCGAAAGAACAACTTTCTAAACATTGTCAATTTGCAAATTGCTTTGTCCTCCTCGTTCCAAAAGGGTGGAAATGCTTTGGAATATTGTATTTTGTCATGACAATATACAATACTAATTGACTTTCAAAAATTTTATAGATTTTGAATAGGTACCATGCACAGAAATAATCTAAACTTGGAATATACAAATTGTTACATCCATAAAAAAACTATAATTTTTTGCAAAACTGGAATTTATAGACTTTTTTTAAAGAATAAAAATGCTTAATTTTTGCAAATGTAAAATACACTTATTTTAAGCAAAAAAATGTGCACTGTTTTTTAAAACATAGAATATGCACTTTTTTGTATTGATAAAAAATGCAAATAATTAATTTTTAAAGTATTAAAAAATAATAAATTTTTATGCAAAAATTGTGTACAGATGTACAAACTGATGAACACTATCAGATGTACAATCCATATTTTTTTTCAAAAAAAAAACGCAAACATATTCTAGCTGGGAAAACACAGAACAATAAATGAGAGACCATATGAAAGGATTTAAAACAGGCTTCTGACATAGACCACTTACCTTTTGTTAAAATATATTTTCTGATTAAAAGTTGCTGTTAATTAAAAAACTAACTTGGCATTGTTTTCATAAATGAAAAGAAAAGTTTTCCTCAAATTAGTGTTGCCACAAAAATAAAATTCTGCATTATATGATGCTCAACAATAATTATAAAAAAATAAATAGTACATTCATGGCATACACAATAAGAATACATTATTTACATAATACAAAATGCATAGAAAATGTAAAAAAACACAACACAAGTATAAAGTGTGACGACAGCGCACAGGTATATTTTATATTTATAATCAAAGGGTAAACTGAAATGTTTAGAAAAAACACCATCAATCGATCAAAGTAAAATTGCATTTAATTAAAATTTAAATCGACATTGTTTTCATAAAATAAATAAAAGGTTTTTCACAGCTTTCCTGAAGCGGATGATGTCTTCCTCTAATGCATAAAATACATTTGTCATTTTTTTTGCATGCATGTGCCTTTTGCTAACTTAGACTAGTTTTTATTATAACTTTGATGGAATAAATGGGATGATATTCTGACTTTACTAATGTTCGTAGCAGATTTTTTTTTATCCTTAATTTTTCTTTAAAAGTTTAAACCTGCATCTCAGAAATATTAGATATTCCAAAAAAAAAATATTGGACTACAGTGCGAAATCCTCGCAGAGGTCCACTGGTATTGTATGTATTAGTAATCTGATCGAAGTTCAGGCAAGACAGATGAAGCATTAACAAATGTGATAAATGAATATAATTTTTTTCTGTAAGGGTGTAATGAAAAATACTTATATTTCCTTTATGAAAAATCCTCTGTAAAATGAATAATTCTTTGTATCAAGAATAGAAAGGTTCTTTTTCCACTCCTATCATCAAGACAAACTTTTCATAAATATTCTTCATATGACAATCTTAAATTAACAGAAAACAATTTTTCATTTGTATGAGTAAAAAAAGTATGCATTTAGCATTAAATATTTTATGAATCATATTCAATTCAAACTACATTTGTTTACTCCATTTGAATTATATTGGTGTTGCACAAGAAAGCTTGTTCGATAAATATGCTGCATTTCAGAAATTTAAATTAGTATCAAAGATGAAATAAATATTACTTGCACTTAACACGCATTTAAATTAATAAAATTCTAGTTAAAAAAGGCACATGATATGAAAGTCATGAAAATTACAACATAAAAGAGAGATTTTCTTTTAACACGACGGAGGTCAAAGTGTTAAATTATAATCTTGGGGCAATTGTTTAGAGTATATTCTAGATATGAACAGTTTTCTTATTTACATAGGGTGTAAGATGCCTTTATAAAAAGTCTTTGAAAGAATTCTCTGGAACATATTTTACAAAAGAATTGTTTTGTGAGAAAAAGTAAAAATATTTTTAAAATATCAATCTAAAAATATCTTTTGGAATACAATTCACAAACTATGATATTTTCATTTGTGTGAACATGCAAATGCGTTTTTAGATGGCCAGTTTCTGAAAATCATCACAAATGAAAAGTCTTTCAGTTTGAATGGGTAAGATAATGTTTCTTTAAATTGCTACTTAATGACATATTAAAATATTTCGGAAACAAAAGGTATCTCCTTTGTATGGGTGAACAAGTCTACACTCCGACAGGTCCCGAAACGTGCACCATTAATGCAGAAAGGTACCACGAAATGCTGCAAACGTTTGTTATTCCACAACTTCAGCAAAAAAACCCGTCTCCAACAGACAATCTTTATGCAGGATGGTGCTCCGTCACACATTGGTAATAAGGTAAAGCAGCTGTTGCGTTAAACCTTCACTGATGATAGAGTCATAAGTGGGAGATTTCCAGTTACATGGCCGCCTAGTTCCCCTGACCTCACGCCATGCGATTTTTGGCTCTGCGGTTATTTGAAATCTCAAGTTTATGTTGGTGGAGTATCAAATTTGTCTATTCTAAAGGACAACATAACAAAGACAGTGTGGAATATTCCTCGTGATATGTTACGTACGGCTGTGGAGAACGTTGTGCACAGAATGCACGGTGTTATTTCTGAGAACGGTGCTCACATTGAAGGTGGTCTAATTCCTCAACGGGGAAGTTAATGTAGTAAATAAACATTAATAATTTAACTGTACGATTGTATGTGTTAGTATTTTTCTTTTCTCACATTTTATACATTGCATAGCGCCACAAAATGAAAAATTTTAAAACAGTAGCATTATTTCAAACAATATCTATAAAAGAATTCATATATAAAATGTTCAATTAACCAATATAAAATTAAAACTGATTCTTTATACTATATTTACTCATTTTGATACCTGAAATCTGTCTATCAAAAATTAATATTGCTTGCTGTAACAATTCTCTTAATAATTCAAAATGTTTCATATTTTCTGAGAACACCTATTTTTTTATGATAAGCGATACTTTATTTTGAAAAAAAAACTTGTTATTTTTGTTTAAAGTAAAAAGTATAAAAGTTAGTAAAGTTCTGTTAGAAGTTTCTAAAAGATTGCATTGTTTATGCAACTGAAGTAACTCCTGATTTAGTTATGTAATTATGTGTTGAAGATGTAATAACATATATTTTTGAAAATTATTTTCCAAATCTTATATTATTTCTAAATTTTGCGAAAAATAATTTGAAAATATGAATAACATTTATACCTCCGAATCCCTCTACGAAATATTTTGGCTGATAGGCCTAAATATTTTGATTTAAATACATTAAATCTATTAAAAGAGGACGCAATATTTTGGAAGTATTTTTGTTCTATCAAACAGGTAGATCTAGCTTGGAAGTTATCCATTAAAAAAAAAACTATTAAATCATAAATGTTATATTGATAAAGCGAATAAAAAATAATAGATGAATGCAGAGTCACTAACACTATGATAGCACATGATTAGGCACATGTAAACGTAAAGTATACAGTCTGAGAGACGAGGGTTGAGTAGTACTACTCCTTTTGCGATTAAAATATTGAGTCAGAAATGCAGGCACGACCGTGTGAATATACATTTTCCATTTGTTTTTTTTATTTGAGGTAATTTTCATAAGACCTGGGAGCCATATCTTATAGGGGAGATGATGATTACATGGGCTATGATTAGGCACATGTAAACGTAAAGTATACAGTCTGAGAGACGAGGGTTGAGTAGTACTACTCCTTTTGCGATTAAAATATTGAGTCAGAAATGCAGGCACGACCGTGTGAATATACATTTTCCATTTGTTTTTTTTTATTTGAGGTAATTTTCATAAGACCTGGGAGCCATATCTTATAGGGGAGAAGAGAAAATTCTTCATTTAGCAACCTTACTTGTATTTTTAAGCTCTAATCATGGGTGTGTCATAAAAAAGTGGAAAGGGAGAAAAAGATAAGGCCACTGTCCCTTACTGGATTTTGAAATTTAAGTAAATAACTTTTCTTTTTCTTCAATTTTGAAAAACAAAGAATTTTTTTTTTGAGTAACTCAAAAAAGAAAAAATTCAGTTAAGGTGAGGTTGGGAGGGACATAGAGCCATTGCCCCTCCCTGTTTTTTTTAATTTAAATAACAATTCACCCCCCCTGATTTTGAAAACATTGTAAAATTTATTCTTTTTGTGTAACTGAAAATAAAAGAGGATCTAAAAAATTTTCCATTAATGATGAAGGGGGGCACGCTAGAGCCGTTATTCCTAGCTGGATTTTGAAATTTAATTAACAAAAAATTACTTTTTCTGCTTTTTAAAACATAATAAAATTTATTCTTACTGAGTAACTTAAAATAAAAAAGTAAATAAAATAATTTTTGTTAAGGATGTGTGTGTGTGTGTGTGGGGAGGGGGGGGGGGGCACAAAATACAAAAATTTCTTTATTTCAATTTTTTAACATTATTAGAGAGAAATAATAATATTTTCTGGTAGGGGGGGTGGATTCCCCTAAATCCCCTCACTGGCAGTTAATTTTGGGTCTTTTTATGTTTACGTATTTAAAATGTAATTTAAATGGCAGGTTCACAGAAGAGTTAATGCTGTGGTGGAGTAGTAGCCCAGGGGGCCACCCCCCGATATTCAAATTTAATTAACTATTTTTTATTCTCTGATTAAGATATAATAAAACTTATCCGTTTTGAGTAAATTAAAATAATTTATAAAATAATAATTCATAAAATTATAAAATAATAACACTAAGAGAAATATGAACTGAGAATTTTCCGTAGGGGAAGGCATTTGTACCTAAAACCCCCATGGCACTTAATTTTAGTTCTGTCTTTGTTTTTATGTTTATTTTTTACAATTTATGGTATACAAGGGTTTAGCGTCGTGTTGAATTCAGGTGTTGCTGGAGGGTGGCATTCTCCCTTGTGCATTCAACTCCCCTAGAAGATTTGATGTTTTATGCTCTGTTTAATGGTTAGAAAGCCAAGTTCGCCCCAGGAGATTCAGATTTTGCTTATGAAAAAGAAGTTAATGTCATTATTAGAAAAGCTGCATACCATAGGCATATCTTTCAAAATCTTGCAAATCACTGGAATTCATTCTGCAGTGCCCATGTCTATTGATATTCATTTGGTAGGTGTTTTACAGAGATGAGATATTTTACTCTATACTGGCGAAAGAACAACTTTCTAAACATTGTCAATTTGCAAATTGCTTTGTCCTCCTCCTTCCAAAAGGGTGGAAATGCTTTGGAATATTGTATTTTGTCATGACAATATACAATACTAATTGACTTTCAAAAATTTTATAGATTTTGAATAGGTACCATGCACAGAAATAATCTAAACTTGGAATATACAAATTGTTACATCCATAAAAAAACTATAATTTTTTGCAAAACTGGAATTTATAGACTTTTTTTAAAGAATAAAAATGCTTAATTTTTGCAAATGTAAAATACACTTATTTTAAGCAAAAAAATGTGCACTGTTTTTGAAAACATAGAATATGCACTTTTTTGTATTGATAAAAAATGCAAATAATTAATTTTTAAAGTATTAAAAAATAATAAATTTTTATGCAAAAATTGTGTACAGATGTACAATCTGATGAACAGTATCAGATGTACAATCCATATTTTTTTTCAAAAAAAAGCGCAAACATATTCTAGCTGGGAAAACACAGAACAATAAATGAGAGACCATATGAAAGGATTTAAAACAGGCTTCTGACATAGACCACTTACCTTTTGTTAAAATATGTTTTCTGATTAAAAGTTGCTGTTAATTAAAAAACTAACTTGGCATTGTTTTCATAAATGAAAAGAAAAGTTTTCCTCAAATTAGGGTTGCCACAAAAATAAAATTCTGCATTATATGATGCTCAACAATAATTATAAAAAAATAAATAGTACATTCATGACATACACAATAAGAATACATTATTTACATAATACATAATGCATAGAAAATGTAAAAAAACACAACACAAGTATAAAGTGTGACGACAGCGCACAGGTATATTTTATATTTATAATCAAAGGGTAAACTGAAATGTTTAGAAAAAACACCATCAATCGATCAAAGTAAAATTGCATTTAATTAAAATTTAAATCGACATTGTTTTCATAAAATAAATAAAAGGTTTTTCACAGCTTTCCTGAAGCGGATGATGTCTTCCTCTAATGCATAAAATACATTTGTCATTTTTTTTTGCATGCATGTGCCTTTTGCTAACTTAGACTAGTTTTTATTATAACTTTGATGGAATAAATGGGATGATATTCTGACTTTACTAATGTTCGTAGCAGATTTTTTTTTTATCCTTAATTTTTCTTTAAAAGTTTAAACCTGCATCTCAGAAATATTAGATATTCCAAAAAAAAAAATATTGGACTACAGTGCGAAATCCTCGCAGATGTCCACTGGTATTGTATGTATTAGTAATCTGATCGAAGTTCAGGCAAGACAGATGAAGCATTAACAAATGTGATAAATGAATATAATTTTTTTCTGTAAGGATGTAATGAAAAATACTTATATTTCCTTTATGAAAAATCCTCTGTAAAATGAATAATTCTTTGTATCAAGAATAGAAAGGTTCTTTTTCCACTCCTATCATCAAGACAAACTTTTCATAAATATTCTTCATATGATAATCTTAAATTAACAGAAAACAATTTTTCATTTGTATGAGTAAAAAAAGTATGCATTTAGCATTAAATATTTTATGAATCATATTCAATTCAAACTACATTTGTTTACTCCATTTGAATTATATTGGTGTTGCACAAGAAAGCTTGTTCGATAAATATGCTGCATTTCAGAAATTTAAATTAGTATCAAAGATGAAATAAATATTACTTGCACTTAACACGCATTTAAATTAATAAAATTCTAGTTAAAAAAGGCACATGATATGAAAGTCATGAAAATTACAACATAAAAGAGAGATTTTCTTTTAACACGACGGAGGTCAAAGTGTTAAATTATAATCTTGGGGCAATTGTTTAGAGTATATTCTAGATATGAACAGTTTTCTTATTTACATAGGGTGTAAGATGCCTTTATAAAAAGTCTTTGAAAGAATTCTCTGGAACATATTTTACAAAAGAATTGTTTTGTGAGAAAAAGTAAAAATATTTTTAAAATATCAATCTAAAAATATCTTTTGGAATACAATTCACAAACTATGATATTTTCATTTGTGTGAACATGCAAATGCGTTTTTAGATGGCCAGTTTCTGAAAATCATCACAAATGAAAAGTCTTTCAGTTTGAATGGGTAAGATAATGTTTCTTTAAATTGCTACTTAATGACATATTAAAATATTTCGGAAACAAAAGGTATCTCCTTTGTATGGGTGAACAAGTCTACACTCCGACAGGTCCCGAAACGTGCACCATTAATGCAGAAAGGTACCACGAAATGCTGCAAACGTTTGTTATTCCACAACTTCAGCAAAAAAACCCGTCTCCAACAGACAATCTTTATGCAGGATGGTGCTCCGTCACACATTGGTAATAAGGTAAAGCAGCTGTTGCGTTAAACCTTCACTGATGATAGAGTCATAAGTGGGAGATTTCCAGTTACATGGCCGCCTAGTTCCCCTGACCTCACGCCATGCGATTTTTGGCTCTGCGGTTATTTGAAATCTCAAGTTTATGTTGGTGGAGTATCAAATTTGTCTATTCTAAAGGACAACATAACAAAGACAGTGTGGAATATTCCTCGTGATATGTTACGTACGGCTGTGGAGAACGTTGTGCACAGAATGCACGGTGTTATTTCTGAGAACGGTGCTCACATTGAAGGTGGTCTAATTCCTCAACGGGGAAGTTAATGTAGTAAATAAACATTAATAATTTAACTGTACGATTGTATGTGTTAGTATTTTTCTTTTCTCACATTTTATACATTGCATAGCGCCACAAAATGAAAAATTTTAAAACAGTAGCATTATTTCAAACAATATCTATAAAAGAATTCATATATAAAATGTTCAATTAACCAATATAAAATTAAAACTGATTCTTTATACTATATTTACTCATTTTGATACCTGAAATCTGTCTATCAAAAATTAATATTGCTTGCTGTAACAATTCTCTTAATAATTCAAAATGTTTCATATTTTCTGAGAACACCTATTTTTTTATGATAAGCGATACTTTATTTTGAAAAAAAAACTTGTTATTTTTGTTTAAAGTAAAAAGTATAAAAGTTAGTAAAGTTCTGTTAGAAGTTTCTAAAAGATTGCATTGTTTATGCAACTGAAGTAACTCCTGATTTAGTTATGTAATTATGTGTTGAAGATGTAATAACATATATTTTTGAAAATTATTTTCCAAATCTTATATTATTTCTAAATTTTGCGAAAAATAATTTGAAAATATGAATAACATTTATACCTCCGAATCCCTCTACGAAATATTTTGGCTGATAGGCCTAAATATTTTGATTTAAATACATTAAATCTATTAAAAGAGGACGCAATATTTTGGAAGTATTTTTGTCCTATCAAACAGGTAGATCTAGCTTGGAAGTTATCCATTAAAAAAAAACTATTAAATCATAAATGTTATATTGATAAAGCGAATAAAAAATAATAGATGAATGCAGAGTCACTAACACTATGATAGCACATGATTAGGCACATGTAAACGTAAAGTATACAGTCTGAGAGACGAGGGTTGAGTAGTACTACTCCTTTTGCGATTAAAATATTGAGTCAGAAATGCAGGCACGACCGTGTGAATATACATTTTCCATTTGTTTTTTTTTATTTGAGGTAATTTTCATAAGACCTGGGAGCCATATCTTATAGGGGAGATGATGATTACATGGGCTATGATTAGGCACATGTAAACGTAAAGTATACAGTCTGAGAGACGAGGGTTGAGTAGTACTACTCCTTTTGCGATTAAAATATTGAGTCAGAAATGCAGGCACGACCGTGTGAATATACATTTTCCATTTGTTTTTTTTTTATTTGAGGTAATTTTCATAAGACCTGGGAGCCATATCTTATAGGGGAGAAGAGAAAATTCTTCATTTAGCAACCTTACTTGTATTTTTAAGCTCTAATCATGGGTGTGTCATAAAAAAGTGGAAAGGGAGAAAAAGATAAGGCCACTGTCCCTTACTGGATTTTGAAATTTAAGTAAATAACTTTTCTTTTTCTTCAATTTTGAAAAACAAAGAATTTTTTTTTTGAGTAACTCAAAAAAGAAAAAATTCAGTTAAGGTGAGGTTGGGAGGGACATAGAGCCATTGCCCCTCCCTGTTTTTTTTTAATTTAAATAACAATTCACCCCCCCTGATTTTGAAAACATTGTAAAATTTATTCTTTTTGTGTAACTGAAAATAAAAGAGGATCTAAAAAATTTTCCATTAATGATGAAGGGGGGCACGCTAGAGCCATTATTCCTAGCTGGATTTTGAAATTTAATTAACAAAAAATTACTTTTTCTGCTTTTTAAAACATAATAAAATTTATTCTTACTGAGTAACTTAAAATAAAAAAGTAAATAAAATAATTTTTGTTAAGGATGTGTGTGTGTGTGTGTGGGGAGGGGGGGGGCACAAAATACAAAAATTTCTTTATTTCAATTTTTTAACATTATTAGAGAGAAATAATAATATTTTCTGGTAGGGGGGGTGGATTCCCCTAAATCCCCTCACTGGCAGTTAATTTTGGGTCTTTTTATGTTTACGTATTTAAAATGTAATTTAAATGGCAGGTTCACAGAAGAGTTAATGCTGTGGTGGAGTAGTAGCCCAGGGGGCCACCCCCCGATATTAAATTTAATTAACTATTTTTTATTCTCTGATTAAGATATAATAAAACTTATCCGTTTTGAGTAAATTAAAATAATTTATAAAATAATAATTCATAAAATTATAAAATAATAACACTAAGAGAAATATGAACTGAGAATTTTCCGTAGGGGAAGGCATTTGTACCTAAAACCCCCATGGCACTTAATTTTAGTTCTGTCTTTGTTTTTATGTTTATTTTTTACAATTTATGGTATACAAGGGTTTAGCGTCGTGTTGAATTCAGGTGTTGCTGGAGGGTGGCATTCTCCCTTGTGCATTCAACTCCCCTAGAAGATTTGATGTTTTATGCTCTGTTTAATGGTTAGAAAGCCAAGTTCGCCCCAGGAGATTGAGATTTTGCTTATGAAAAAGAAGTTAATGTCATTATTAGAAAAGCTGCAGACCATAGGCATATCTTTCAAAATCTTGCAAATCACTGGAATTCATTCTGCAGTGCCCATGTCTATTGATATTCATTTGGTAGGTGTTTTACAGAGATGAGATATTTTACTCTATACTGGCGAAAGAACAACTTTCTAAACATTGTCAATTTGCAAATTGCTTTGTCCTCCTCCTTCCAAAAGGGTGGAAATGCTTTGGAATATTGTATTTTGTCATGACAATATACAATACTAATTGACTTTCAAAAATTTTATAGATTTTGAATAGGTACCATGCACAGAAATAATCTAAACTTGGAATATACAAATTGTTACATCCATAAAAAAACTATAATTTTTTGCAAAACTGGAATTTATAGACTTTTTTTAAAGAATAAAAATGCTTAATTTTTGCAAATGTAAAATACACTTATTTTAAGCAAAAAAATGTGCACTGTTTTTTAAAACATAGAATATGCACTTTTTTGTATTGATAAAAAATGCAAATAATTAATTTTTAAAGTATTAAAAAATAATAAATTTTTATGCAAAAATTGTGTACAGATGTACAAACTGATGAACACTATCAGATGTACAATCCATATTTTTTTTCAAAAAAAAAACGCAAACATATTCTAGCTGGGAAAACACAGAACAATAAATGAGAGACCATATGAAAGGATTTAAAACAGGCTTCTGACATAGACCACTTACCTTTTGTTAAAATATATTTTCTGATTAAAAGTTGCTGTTAATTAAAAAACTAACTTGGCATTGTTTTCATAAATGAAAAGAAAAGTTTTCCTCAAATTAGTGTTGCCACAAAAATAAAATTCTGCATTATATGATGCTCAACAATAATTATAAAAAAATAAATAGTACATTCATGGCATACACAATAAGAATACATTATTTACATAATACAAAATGCATAGAAAATGTAAAAAAACACAACACAAGTATAAAGTGTGACGACAGCGCACAGGTATATTTTATATTTATAATCAAAGGGTAAACTGAAATGTTTAGAAAAAACACCATCAATCGATCAAAGTAAAATTGCATTTAATTAAAATTTAAATCGACATTGTTTTCATAAAATAAATAAAAGGTTTTTCACAGCTTTCCTGAAGCGGATGATGTCTTCCTCTAATGCATAAAATACATTTGTCATTTTTTTTTGCATGCATGTGCCTTTTGCTAACTTAGACTAGTTTTTATTATAACTTTGATGGAATAAATGGGATGATATTCTGACTTTACTAATGTTCGTAGCAGATTTTTTTTTATCCTTAATTTTTCTTTAAAAGTTTAAACCTGCATCTCAGAAATATTAGATATTCCAAAAAAAAAAATATTGGACTACAGTGCGAAATCCTCGCAGAGGTCCACTGGTATTGTATGTATTAGTCATCTGATCGAAGTTCAGGCAAGACAGATGAAGCATTAACAAATGTGATAAATGAATATAATTTTTTTCTGTAAGGGTGTAATGAAAAATACTTATATTTCCTTTATGAAAAATCCTCTGTAAAATGAATAATTCTTTGTATCAAGAATAGAAAGGTTCTTTTTCCACTCCTATCATCAAGACAAACTTTTCATAAATATTCTTCATATGACAATCTTAAATTAACAGAAAACAATTTTTCATTTGTATGAGTAAAAAAAGTATGCATTTAGCATTAAATATTTTATGAATCATATTCAATTCAAACTACATTTGTTTACTCCATTTGAATTATATTGGTGTTGCACAAGAAAGCTTGTTCGATAAATATGCTGCATTTCAGAAATTTAAATTAGTATCAAAGATGAAATAAATATTACTTGCACTTAACACGCATTTAAATTAATAAAATTCTAGTTAAAAAAGGCACATGATATGAAAGTCATGAAAATTACAACATAAAAGAGAGATTTTCTTTTAACACGACGGAGGTCAAAGTGTTAAATTATAATCTTGGGGCAATTGTTTAGAGTATATTCTAGATATGAACAGTTTTCTTATTTACATAGGGTGTAAGATGCCTTTATAAAAAGTCTTTGAAAGAATTCTCTGGAACATATTTTACAAAAGAATTGTTTTGTGAGAAAAAGTAAAAATATTTTTAAAATATCAATCTAAAAATATCTTTTGGAATACAATTCACAAACTATGATATTTTCATTTGTGTGAACATGCAAATGCGTTTTTAGATGGCCAGTTTCTGAAAATCATCACAAATGAAAAGTCTTTCAGTTTGAATGGGTAAGATAATGTTTCTTTAAATTGCTACTTAATGACATATTAAAATATTTCGGAAACAAAAGGTATCTCCTTTGTATGGGTGAACAAGTCTACACTCCGACAGGTCCCGAAACGTGCACCATTAATGCAGAAAGGTACCACGAAATGCTGCAAACGTTTGTTATTCCACAACTTCAGCAAAAAAACCCGTCTCCAACAGACAATCTTTATGCAGGATGGTGCTCCGTCACACATTGGTAATAAGGTAAAGCAGCTGTTGCGTTAAACCTTCACTGATGATAGAGTCATAAGTGGGAGATTTCCAGTTACATGGCCGCCTAGTTCCCCTGACCTCACGCCATGCGATTTTTGGCTCTGCGGTTATTTGAAATCTCAAGTTTATGTTGGTGGAGTATCAAATTTGTCTATTCTAAAGGACAACATAACAAAGACAGTGTGGAATATTCCTCGTGATATGTTACGTACGGCTGTGGAGAACGTTGTGCACAGAATGCACGGTGTTATTTCTGAGAACGGTGCTCACATTGAAGGTGGTCTAATTCCTCAACGGGGAAGTTAATGTAGTAAATAAACATTAATAATTTAACTGTACGATTGTATGTGTTAGTATTTTTCTTTTCTCACATTTTATACATTGCATAGCGCCACAAAATGAAAAATTTTAAAACAGTAGCATTATTTCAAACAATATCTATAAAAGAATTCATATATAAAATGTTCAATTAACCAATATAAAATTAAAACTGATTCTTTATACTATATTTACTCATTTTGATACCTGAAATCTGTCTATCAAAAATTAATATTGCTTGCTGTAACAATTCTCTTAATAATTCAAAATGTTTCATATTTTCTGAGAACACCTATTTTTTTATGATAAGCGATACTTTATTTTGAAAAAAAAACTTGTTATTTTTGTTTAAAGTAAAAAGTATAAAAGTTAGTAAAGTTCTGTTAGAAGTTTCTAAAAGATTGCATTGTTTATGCAACTGAAGTAACTCCTGATTTAGTTATGTAATTATGTGTTGAAGATGTAATAACATATATTTTTGAAAATTATTTTCCAAATCTTATATTATTTCTAAATTTTGCGAAAAATAATTTGAAAATATGAATAACATTTATACCTCCGAATCCCTCTACGAAATATTTTGGCTGATAGGCCTAAATATTTTGATTTAAATACATTAAATCTATTAAAAGAGGGCGCAATATTTTGGAAGTATTTTTGTTCTATCAAACAGGTAGATCTAGCTTGGAAGTTATCCATTAAAAAAAAAACTATTAAATCATAAATGTTATATTGATAAAGCGAATAAAAAATAATAGATGAATGCAGAGTCACTAACACTATGATAGCACATGATTAGGCACATGTAAACGTAAAGTATACAGTCTGAGAGACGAGGGTTGAGTAGTACTACTCCTTTTGCGATTAAAATATTGAGTCAGAAATGCAGGCACGACCGTGTGAATATACATTTTCCATTTGTTTTTTTTTATTTGAGGTAATTTTCATAAGACCTGGGAGCCATATCTTATAGGGGAGATGATGATTACATGGGCTATGATTAGGCACATGTAAACGTAAAGTATACAGTCTGAGAGACGAGGGTTGAGTAGTACTACTCCTTTTGCGATTAAAATATTGAGTCAGAAATGCAGGCACGACCGTGTGAATATACATTTTCCATTTGTTTTTTTTTATTTGAGGTAATTTTCATAAGACCTGGGAGCCATATCTTATAGGGGAGAAGAGAAAATTCTTCATTTAGCAACCTTACTTGTATTTTTAAGCTCTAATCATGGGTGTGTCATAAAAAAGTGGAAAGGGAGAAAAAGATAAGGCCACTGTCCCTTACTGGATTTTGAAATTTAAGTAAATAACTTTTCTTTTTCTTCAATTTTGAAAAACAAAGAATTTTTTTTTTGAGTAACTCAAAAAAGAAAAAATTCAGTTAAGGTGAGGTTGGGAGGGACATAGAGCCATTGCCCCTCCCTGTTTTTTTTAATTTAAATAACAATTCACCCCCCCCTGATTTTGAAAACATTGTAAAATTTATTCTTTTTGTGTAACTGAAAATAAAAGAGGATCTAAAAAATTTTCCATTAATGATGAAGGGGGGCACGCTAGAGCCGTTATTCCTAGCTGGATTTTGAAATTTAATTAACAAAAAATTACTTTTTCTGCTTTTTAAAACATAATAAAATTTATTCTTACTGAGTAACTTAAAATAAAAAAGTAAATAAAATAATTTTTGTTAAGGATGTGTGTGTGTGTGTGGGGGGAGGGGGGGGGGGCACAAAATACAAAAATTTCTTTATTTCAATTTTTTAACATTATTAGAGAGAAATAATAATATTTTCTGGTAGGGGGGGTGGATTCCCCTAAATCCCCTCACTGGCAGTTAATTTTGGGTCTTTTTATGTTTACGTATTTAAAATGTAATTTAAATGGCAGGTTCACAGAAGAGTTAATGCTGTGGTGGAGTAGTAGCCCAGGGGGCCACCCCCCGATATTCAAATTTAATTAACTATTTTTTATTCTCTGATTAAGATATAATAAAACTTATCCGTTTTGAGTAAATTAAAATAATTTATAAAATAATAATTCATAAAATTATAAAATAATAACACTAAGAGAAATATGAACTGAGAATTTTCCGTAGGGGAAGGCATTTGTACCTAAAACCCCCATGGCACTTAATTTTAGTTCTGTCTTTGTTTTTATGTTTATTTTTTACAATTTATGGTATACAAGGGTTTAGCGTCGTGTTGAATTCAGGTGTTGCTGGAGGGTGGCATTCTCCCTTGTGCATTCAACTCCCCTAGAAGATTTGATGTTTTATGCTCTGTTTAATGGTTAGAAAGCCAAGTTCGCCCCAGGAGATTCAGATTTTGCTTATGAAAAAGAAGTTAATGTCATTATTAGAAAAGCTGCATACCATAGGCATATCTTTCAAAATCTTGCAAATCACTGGAATTCATTCTGCAGTGCCCATGTCTATTGATATTCATTTGGTAGGTGTTTTACAGAGATGAGATATTTTACTCTATACTGGCGAAAGAACAACTTTCTAAACATTGTCAATTTGCAAATTGCTTTGTCCTCCTCCTTCCAAAAGGGTGGAAATGCTTTGCAATATTGTATTTTGTCATGACAATATACAATACTAATTGACTTTCAAAAATTTTATAGATTTTGAATAGGTACCATGCACAGAAATAATCTAAACTTGGAATATACAAATTGTTACATCCATAAAAAAACTATAATTTTTTGCAAAACTGGAATTTATAGACTTTTTTTAAAGAATAAAAATGCTTAATTTTTGCAAATGTAAAATACACTTATTTTAAGCAAAAAAATGTGCACTGTTTTTGAAAACATAGAATATGCACTTTTTTGTATTGATAAAAAATGCAAATAATTAATTTTTAAAGTATTAAAAAATAATAAATTTTTATGCAAAAATTGTGTACAGATGTACAATCTGATGAACAGTATCAGATGTACAATCCATATTTTTTTTCAAAAAAAAGCGCAAACAAATTCTAGCTGGGAAAACACAGAACAATAAATGAGAGACCATATGAAAGGATTTAAAACAGGCTTCTGACATAGACCACTTACCTTTTGTTAAAATATGTTTTCTGATTAAAAGTTGCTGTTAATTAAAAAACTAACTTGGCATTGTTTTCATAAATGAAAAGAAAAGTTTTCCTCAAATTAGGGTTGCCACAAAAATAAAATTCTGCATTATATGATGCTCAACAATAATTATAAAAAAATAAATAGTACATTCATGACATACACAATAAGAATACATTATTTACATAATACAAAATGCATAGAAAATGTAAAAAAACACAACACAAGTATAAAGTGTGACGACAGCGCACAGGTATATTTTATATTTATAATCAAAGGGTAAACTGAAATGTTTAGAAAAAACACCATCAATCGATCAAAGTAAAATTGCATTTAATTAAAATTTAAATTGACATTGTTTTCATAAAATAAATAAAAGGTTTTTCACAGCTTTCCTGAAGCGGATGATGTCTTCCTCTAATGCATAAAATACATTTGTCATTTTTTTTTGCATGCATGTGCCTTTTGCTAACTTAGACTAGTTTTTATTATAACTTTGATGGAATAAATGGGATGATATTCTGACTTTACTAATGTTCGTAGCAGATTTTTTTTTTATCCTTAATTTTTCTTTAAAAGTTTAAACCTGCATCTCAGAAATATTAGATATTCCAAAAAAAAAATATTGGACTACAGTGCGAAATCCTCGCAGATGTCCACTGGTATTGTATGTATTAGTAATATGATCGAAGTTCAGGCAAGACAGATGAAGCATTAACAAATGTGATAAATGAATATAATTTTTTTCTGTAAGGGTGTAATGAAAAATACTTATATTTCCTTTATGAAAAATCCTCTGTAAAATGAATAATTCTTTGTATCAAGAATAGAAAGGTTCTTTTTCCACTCCTATCATCAAGACAAACTTTTCATAAATATTCTTCATATGACAATCTTAAATTAACAGAAAACAATTTTTCATTTGTATGAGTAAAAAAAGTATGCATTTAGCATTAAATATTTTATGAATCATATTCAATTCAAACTACATTTGTTTACTCCATTTGAATTATATTGGTGTTGCACAAGAAAGCTTGTTCGATAAATATGCTGCATTTCAGAAATTTAAATTAGTATCAAAGATGAAATAAATATTACTTGCACTTAACACGCATTTAAATTAATAAAATTCTAGTTAAAAAAGGCACATGATATGAAAGTCATGAAAATTACAACATAAAAGAGAGATTTTCTTTTAACACGACGGAGGTCAAAGTGTTAAATTATAATCTTGGGGCAATTGTTTAGAGTATATTCTAGATATGAACAGTTTTCTTATTTACATAGGGTGTAAGATGCCTTTATAAAAAGTCTTTGAAAGAATTCTCTGGAACATATTTTACAAAAGAATTGTTTTGTGAGAAAAAGTAAAAATATTTTTAAAATATCAATCTAAAAATATCTTTTGGAATACAATTCACAAACTATGATATTTTCATTTGTGTGAACATGCAAATGCGTTTTTAGATGGCCAGTTTCTGAAAATCATCACAAATGAAAAGTCTTTCAGTTTGAATGGGTAAGATAATGTTTCTTTAAATTGCTACTTAATGACATATTAAAATATTTCGGAAACAAAAGGTATCTCCTTTGTATGGGTGAACAAGTCTACACTCCGACAGGTCCCGAAACGTGCACCATTAATGCAGAAAGGTACCACGAAATGCTGCAAACGTTTGTTATTCCACAACTTCAGCAAAAAAACCCGTCTCCAACAGACAATCTTTATGCAGGATGGTGCTCCGTCACACATTGGTAATAAGGTAAAGCAGCTGTTGCGTTAAACCTTCACTGATGATAGAGTCATAAGTGGGAGATTTCCAGTTACATGGCCGCCTAGTTCCCCTGACCTCACGCCATGCGATTTTTGGCTCTGCGGTTATTTGAAATCTCAAGTTTATGTTGGTGGAGTATCAAATTTGTCTATTCTAAAGGACAACATAACAAAGACAGTGTGGAATATTCCTCGTGATATGTTACGTACGGCTGTGGAGAACGTTGTGCAAAGAATGCACGGTGTTATTTCTGAGAACGGTGCTCACATTGAAGGTGGTCTAATTCCTCAACGGGGAAGTTAATGTAGTAAATAAACATTAATAATTTAACTGTACGATTGTATGTGTTAGTATTTTTCTTTTCTCACATTTTATACATTGCATAGCGCCACAAAATGAAAAATTTTAAAACAGTAGCATTATTTCAAACAATATCTATAAAAGAATTCATATATAAAATGTTCAATTAACCAATATAAAATTAAAACTGATTCTTTATACTATATTTACTCATTTTGATACCTGAAATCTGTCTATCAAAAATTAATATTGCTTGCTGTAACAATTCTCTTAATAATTCAAAATGTTTCATATTTTCTGAGAACACCTATTTTTTTATGATAAGCGATACTTTATTTTGAAAAAAAAACTTGTTATTTTTGTTTAAAGTAAAAAGTATAAAAGTTAGTAAAGTTCTGTTAGAAGTTTCTAAAAGATTGCATTGTTTATGCAACTGAAGTAACTCCTGATTTAGTTATGTAATTATGTGTTGAAGATGTAATAACATATATTTTTGAAAATTATTTTCCAAATCTTATATTATTTCTAAATTTTGCGAAAAATAATTTGAAAATATGAATAACATTTATACCTCCGAATCCCTCTACGAAATATTTTGGCTGATAGGCCTAAATATTTTGATTTAAATACATTAAATCTATTAAAAGAGGACGCAATATTTTGGAAGTATTTTTGTCCTATCAAACAGGTAGATCTAGCTTGGAAGTTATCCATTAAAAAAAAAAACTATTAAATCATAAATGTTATATTGATAAAGCGAATAAAAAATAATAGATGAATGCAGAGTCACTAACACTATGATAGCACATGATTAGGCACATGTAAACGTAAAGTATACAGTCTGAGAGACGAGGGTTGAGTAGTACTACTCCTTTTGCGATTAAAATATTGAGTCAGAAATGCAGGCACGACCGTGTGAATATACATTTTCCATTTGTTTTTTTTTATTTGAGGTAATTTTCATAAGACCTGGGAGCCATATCTTATAGGGGAGATGATGATTACATGGGCTATGATTAGGCACATGTAAACGTAAAGTATACAGTCTGAGAGACGAGGGTTGAGTAGTACTACTCCTTTTGCGATTAAAATATTGAGTCAGAAATGCAGGCACGACCGTGTGAATATACATTTTCCATTTGTTTTTTTTTATTTGAGGTAATTTTCATAAGACCTGGGAGCCATATCTTATAGGGGAGAAGAGAAAATTCTTCATTTAGCAACCTTACTTGTATTTTTAAGCTCTAATCATGGGTGTGTCATAAAAAAGTGGAAAGGGAGAAAAAGATAAGGCCACTGTCCCTTACTGGATTTTGAAATTTAAGTAAATAACTTTTCTTTTTCTTCAATTTTGAAAAACAAAGAATTTTTTTTTTGAGTAACTCAAAAAAGAAAAAATTCAGTTAAGGTGAGGTTGGGAGGGACATAGAGCCATTGCCCCTCCCTGTTTTTTTTAATTTAAATAACAATTCACCCCCCCTGATTTTGAAAACATTGTAAAATTTATTCTTTTTGTGTAACTGAAAATAAAAGAGGATCTAAAAAATTTTCCATTAATGATGAAGGGGGGCACGCTAGAGCCATTATTCCTAGCTGGATTTTGAAATTTAATTAACAAAAAATTACTTTTTCTGCTTTTTAAAACATAATAAAATTTATTCTTACTGAGTAACTTAAAATAAAAAAGTAAATAAAATAATTTTTGTTAAGGATGTGTGTGTGTGTGTGTGGGGAGGGGGGGGGGCACAAAATACAAAAATTTCTTTATTTCAATTTTTTAACATTATTAGAGAGAAATAATAATATTTTCTGGTAGGGGGGGTGGATTCCCCTAAATCCCCTCACTGGCAGTTAATTTTGGGTCTTTTTATGTTTACGTATTTAAAATGTAATTTAAATGGCAGGTTCACAGAAGAGTTAATGCTGTGGTGGAGTAGTAGCCCAGGGGGCCACCCCCCAATATTCAAATTTAATTAACTATTTTTTATTCTCTGATTAAGATATAATAAAACTTATCCGTTTTGAGTAAATTAAAATAATTTATAAAATAATAATTCATAAAATTATAAAATAATAACACTAAGAGAAATATGAACTGAGAATTTTCCGTAGGGGAAGGCATTTGTACCTAAAACCCCCATGGCACTTAATTTTAGTTCTGTCTTTGTTTTTATGTTTATTTTTTACAATTTATGGTATACAAGGGTTTAGCGTCGTGTTGAATTCAGGTGTTGCTGGAGGGTGGCATTCTCCCTTGTGCATTCAACTCCCCTAGAAGATTTGATGTTTTATGCTCTGTTTAATGGTTAGAAAGCCAAGTTCGCCCCAGGAGATTGAGATTTTGCTTATGAAAAAGAAGTTAATGTCATTATTAGAAAAGCTGCAGACCATAGGCATATCTTTCAAAATCTTGCAAATCACTGGAATTCATTCTGCAGTGCCCATGTCTATTGATATTCATTTGGTAGGTGTTTTACAGAGATGAGATATTTTACTCTATACTGGCGAAAGAACAACTTTCTAAACATTGTCAATTTGCAAATTGCTTTGTCCTCCTCCTTCCAAAAGGGTGGAAATGCTTTGGAATATTGTATTTTGTCATGACAATATACAATACTAATTGACTTTCAAAAATTTTATAGATTTTGAATAGGTACCATGCACAGAAATAATCTAAACTTGGAATATACAAATTGTTACATCCATAAAAAAACTATAATTTTTTGCAAAACTGGAATTTATAGACTTTTTTTAAAGAATAAAAATGCTTAATTTTTGCAAATGTAAAATACACTTATTTTAAGCAAAAAAATGTGCACTGTTTTTGAAAACATAGAATATGCACTTTTTTGTATTGATAAAAAATGCAAATAATTAATTTTTAAAGTAATTAAAAATAATAAATTTTTATGCAAAAATTGTGTACAGATGTACAATCTGATGAACAGTATCAGATGTACAATCCATATTTTTTTTCAAAAAAAAGCGCAAACATATTCTAGCTGGGAAAACACAGAACAATAAATGAGAGACCATATGAAAGGATTTAAAACAGGCTTCTGACATAGACCACTTACCTTTTGTTAAAATATGTTTTCTGATTAAAAGTTGCTGTTAATTAAAAAACTAACTTGGCATTGTTTTCATAAATGAAAAGAAAAGTTTTCCTCAAATTAGGGTTGCCACAAAAATAAAATTCTGCATTATATGATGCTCAACAATAATTATAAAAAAATAAATAGTACATTCATGACATACACAATAAGAATACATTATTTACATAATACATAATGCATAGAAAATGTAAAAAAACACAACACAAGTATAAAGTGTGACGACAGCGCACAGGTATATTTTATATTTATAATCAAAGGGTAAACTGAAATGTTTAGAAAAAATACCATCAATTGATCAAAGTAAAATTGCATTTAATTAAAATTTAAATCGACATTGTTTTCATAAAAAAAATAAAAGGTTTTTCACAGCTTTCCTTAAGCGGATGATGTCTTCCTCTAATGCATAAAATACATTTGTCATTTTTTTTTGCATGCATGTGCCTTTTGCTAACTTAGACTAGTTTTTATTATAACTTTGATGGAATAAATGGGATGATATTCTGACTTTACTAATGTTCGTAGCAGATTTTTTTTTAATCCTTAATTTTTCTTTAAAAGTTTAAACCTGCATCTCAGAAATATTAGATGTTAAAAAAAAAATATTGGACTACAGTGCGAAATTCTCGCAGGGGTCCACTGGTATTGTATGTATTAGTAATCTGATCGAAGTTCAGGCAAGACAGATGAAGCATTAACAAATGTGATAAATGAATATAATTTTTTTCTGTAAGGGTGTAATGAAAAATACTTATATTTCCTTTATGAAAAATCCTCTGTAAAATGAATAATTCTTTGTATCAAGAATAGAAAGGTTCTTTTTCCACTCCTATCATCAAGACAAACTTTTCATAAATATTCTTCATATGACAATCTTAAATTAACAGAAAACAATTTTTCATTTGTATGAGTAAAAAAAGTATGCATTTAGCATTAAATATTTTATGAATCATATTCAATTCAAACTACATTTGTTTACTCCATTATATTGGTGTTGCACAAGAAAGCTTGTTCGATAAATATGCTGCATTTCAGAAATTTAAATTAGTATCAAAGATGAAATAAATATTACTTGCACTTAACACGCATTTTAATTAATAAAATTCTAGTTAAAAAAGGCACATGATATGAAAGTCATGAAAATTACAACATAAAAGAGAGATTTTCTTTTAACACGACAGAGGTCAAAGTGTTAAGTTATAATCTTGGGGCAATTGTTTAGAGTATATTCTATATATGAACAGTTTTCTTATTTACATAAGGTGTAAGATGCCTTTATAAAAAGTCTTTGAAAGAAATCTCTGGAACATATTTCACAAAAGAATTGTTTTGTGAGAAAAAGTAAAAATATTTTTAAAATATCAATCTAAAAATATCTTTTGGAATACAATTCACAAACTATGATATTTTCATTTGTGTGAACATGCAAATGTGTTTTTAGATGGCCAGTTTTTGAAAATCATCACAAATGAAAAGTCTTTCAGTTTGAATGGGTAAGATAATGTTTCTTTAAATTGCTACTTAATGACATATTAAAATATTTCGGAAACAAAAGGTTTTTCCTTTGTATGGGTGAACAAGTGTCTTTTCAGATGACCACTTTCTGAAAATCTTTTTAAGCATATTTCACAAACAAATGGTTTTTCCTTTGTATGTGAGCGCAAGTGTACTTTTAGTTCACTACTTTGTAAAAATTCTTTTAAACATATTTCACAAACAAATGGTTTTTCCTTTGTATGGGTGCGCAAGTGTACTTTTAGATTACTACTTTGTGAAAATCCTTTTAAACATATTTCACAAACAAGCGGTTTTTCCTTTGTATGGGAGCGCAAGTGTACTTTTCGTTCATTACTTTGTGAAAATCCTTTTAAGCATATTTCACAAACAAATGGTTTTGCCTTTGTATGGGTGTGCAAGTGTACTTTTAGATTACTACTGTGTGAAAATCCTTTTAAGCATATTTCACAAACAAATGGTTTTTCCTTTGTATGGGTGCGCAAATGTACTTTCAAATGACCCCTCTCTGAAAATCCTTTTAAGCATATTTCACAAACAAACGGTTTTTCCTTTGTATGGGTGCGCAAGTGTTCTTTTAGATTACTACGATGTGAAAATCCGTTTAAGCATATTTCACAAACAAACGGTTTTTCGTTGGTATGGGTGCGCAAGTGTACTTTTAGATTACAACTTTGTGAAAATCCTTTTAAGCATATTTCACAAACAAACGGTTTTTCCTTTGTATGGGTGTACAAGTGTACTTTTAGTTCACCACTGCGTGAATATCCTTTTAAGCATATTTTACAAACAAACGGTTTTTCCTTTGTATGAGTGCAGAAATGTACTTTTAGTTCACTACTATGTGAAAATCCTTTTAAACATATTTCACAAACAAACGGTTTTTCCTTTGTATGGGTGCGCAAATGTACTTTCAAATGACCCCTCACTGAAAATCCTTCTAAGCATATTTCACAAACAAACGGTTTTTCCTTTGTATGGGTGCGCAAGTGTGCTTTTAAATTACAACTTTGTGAAAATCCTTTTAAGCATATTTCACAAACAAACGGTTTTTCCTTTGTATGGGTGCGCAAGTGTACTTTTAAATCACCACTTTGTGAATATCCTTTTAAGCATATTTCACAAACAAACGGTTTTTCCTTTGTATGGGTGCGCAGGTGGTTTTTCAGAGTAGCACTTACTGAAAATCCTTTGGAACATATTTCACAAACAAACGGTTTTTCCTTTGTATGTGTGCGCAAGTGTACTTTTAGATTACTACCCTGTGAAAATCCTTTAAAGCATATTTCACAAACAAATGGTTTTTCCTTTGTATGCATACGAAGGTGTACTTTAAGTGTTCCACTTTCTGAAAACTTTTTGGAACATATTTCACATGTCAAAGTTTTTTCTGTTGCTTGAGAGAGAATCTGAGGCACTGACATTTTCTTCAGAGTATATATTTTTTTCCTATATTTTAATCTGAAATTTTTAAAATAAATAATGAACTATTTTTTTTATCTGTGGATTTAAATGCATATATTAATTATCAATTTAAAAAATTCAAATAATTTAAACAGATACATAATGAAAATGAAAAATATATGTAGAAACTACTTTTTGACACATAAAAAACATCAGCAGTGTCTGCTGTAAGCTAACACATTTTAATATATTCTTTTAATGGTATTTTTTATAAGTGTTAAATCAAGTAGCAGTATAAAAGTAATCGACATCGAAATGAGAAAGAGTACCTTTATTAGAAGTCATATTTCCATATATTATAAAAATTTGGTTGACAATTTGTAGAATTACAAATAGTAGATTTAAAAAAAAAAATTTGATGACATTATAATTTACTAGATGAAACCTTTTGAAAACATTATATGTTTGAATTACATATTTTTGAAAACATTATATGTTTTTTTTGTAATATTAAGAACTTTTAATTCTGAAAGTCCTAGAGTGGGATCTCAATGGGAACAGAAGTTATGAAAAAAATAATGTTTAAAAATATTAATCAGATAATACTGCCTTTAACACAATCATAAAGTTGGTGATGTGCCTACTTTAAATACCAACCCCAACTGGTGTTTAACAAATTTTTTTAACATAACTGCTCATCCCATTGAGATGCCATTTTAAAACTTTCAGAATTTAAAGTTTATAATATTCCAAAAAACATATTTTTTTTCAAAAAAGAGCCATTTATATTTTTTATTCAAAAATTTTAAATTAAATTAATTTTTTTTAATCAAGTGTAGTCAACTTGCATATCAAATTAAACATTATCAAATTCTCTTTAAAATTAAAAGTCACAGAATTCTCTGCACCTGATAGAACTTGAGAAATTCAAACTTGAAAACATTTTTACAAGCCAAAAAATTATGATTATTCGAAATCTAAAAAATTAATTGTATGAGAATTTACTGAGATAAAAAAATTATAAAAGTATATTATCATTTATATCATCAGGGATAATGATCCATGTAAGTTTCATCAAAATCTGAAATGGTCAGGTTGTGTTCACTGGTTGATTTGGCATGGAATGACCCATTAGTGCCATTGTATGTGAATACCATATATGGCATATATAAATCAAGTTGCTACACATATGTCATATATACATCATATATAAATTATATATACATAATAGTTACATTTTACGTATCATACGTATGTATATCATAAATATATTAAACAATGTCATTATGTGACTTATGGCTACTGTATATACATATATCTATATTAGATATATACTGAGTTCTTCCCAGGTTTAAAAAAGGCTATAATCCCCGACATGTATCCTCTAGTGTTTTAATGATTACAGAACTGCATTTAATGATTCTGTTAATGAAAATGTACTATAAAATTTTAATTGAATAGTGATGAACATTTAGATATGACAGAAAAATAATTTTGACAGAATCCTAGAATAAGCGAGACACACAATTTGGCAATTTTTTTACATGTGCCAACTAAAAATTCAGCAACCTCCAAATTCTCCCCAATCAGAATCCATCCTTTGTGCCGGTGCTGGAGACCTCACTACTTATACACATCTTATGGTGATTTTTTTCACAAAGTAAACATTGATTTTATTCTGTTCTGCAACAATTTACAAAGTTTTAATAAATTTTTTCTTGGGATTTTTTTATTTTTAAAAATTTTTTGCCATTTTTTTATCTAAATATTTCAATTTTTGCAAATTTTAAATAATTTTTTCAATTTTACTAAAGTTTTGCAATTTTTCCTCCAAATTTTTCCTAAATAATATATTAAAATTTCTTCACAGAGCAAATAATTCACAGTGCTCAAAATACATGAAAGTAATTCAACCAGTGGTCAGTAACTTATATATTAGCACTTTGTGCACATTAACTGTTAAAAAAACGTCACTGAACACAGGAAACACTCTTTGCAGCAATCTGTAGAATGCATGAAATTCATTCAAGCAGAGGTCAGTTACTCATGTATGAGTGCTTTGCACAAATTAACCGAAATAAAAAAATCACTGTACACATGAAACTAATTTTGCAGCAATCTCTAGAATACACAAAATACATCTTATCAAATAAGCTCAATAAAAGTAACTTTTTTTCTCATATTTATTTTTTTTTTATCAGGGTCCCAGTTTATCAATATCATCTTCATCACTGTCTTCAACCAGCAATGATGAACACACATTACATTAATCTTCTACACTCTCTCTGCACCCCCCAAATAATGTGCATAAATTTTAAGGATCAGCCTCAAGAATGACTAAATCACTTCATGAGAGTCATTTCTGTCCTGCTTCATACACATGAACTCAACTAGGTGGGCAAAATTTAAATTTATCGTTAAATATCCTTCTTTACAATCTTCTAATATACAAATTTTAAAAATTACATCCACTTACAAAAAAGCAGATCCCAAACATTTTAGGAAATAACTTCACATGAATTAACCACTTTAAAACATAACACATCAAACCATTATACTTCACTTCACTTTACAAAACCCACAAATAAAAAATCAACTCAACACTAAAACTATGTCACAAACACATTCTAACAACACAACACATAATAAATCAACCTATCCGACAAAATCATTCTAATTCCCTGATAAACCAATTCTATTTCCAGATCAAACCACAGTAGCTGTGAAAACAACGCAAAAAAAAAAAAAAAAAAAAAAAAAAACTGTTAGCAAGAAAAATTCATTTATCACCTTGTCAAATGCAATGCCACCAAGTGTCCTGCTTGTTCTAGGATTTAACGATAATTTTCGAAATCGAGATAGAACTAAATCTTGTTTTGTATTGATGCATTTTGTTTAAGGTATTTGAAAATACATAAACATAGACTTTATAATTCATTTTTCTGTAACTGTAAATACATTTTTCACTACAATTTATTTTTTCTGTAAAAAATAAAACTTGATAAGTTTAAATTGGTTAATTGGTTGGATGCAAACTTTTTTACCTAAAATATATTGCAAGATTTTAAGGCGAGATTTACTTGTCTAAACAATCAAGTTCTTTATAAAAAAATTTAACAGAAAGTTAGTTACTTAAAACTTCATATTCTTAATTAGTTACTTAATTTTTCAGATCTGCTACAAACTCTAGTTCATTTCAAGATAATAAAATCTCTTCTCAGTTAAAAATATTTTTGTCTAAAATTAAATTGTTTTTAAACCAATAACTATTTTTAATTATTTTGAAAAATTCATCAAATATAATAATTTTTTTTATCATAACAGTAAGCAAAGATCGACACTTATCTCGTAATTATGGCTACCTGTATTTATAAATCGCGATCATCAGATGTCTTATATCTGGCATATAAGTCGAACCCTGGATTTTCTTTGCGTTTTGGCGGTTTAAAAAGTTGACTTTTACACCGTAAAATACGGTAAAAAAATATGAGAAATGTATATTTTATAAATCTGAATATATAGAGTTAGGATCCTCTATTGAATACAATCTAAAATGATAACAGAATCTATTATACTACATTTAAAAGCAAAATCTATAATTTAGGAAAACAGAATACCACAAAGTTACTTACACCTGCATGCGATAATATAAAACTCAGGAACATGATTACCTTTATTTTTCTGTAAATTTTTTTAAAGAAGCCAAGCTAAACTGTATGTTGCATCAAACTTAATAACACTTTGGCTAACCCTAAATTGGTTGGATTTTTTTTTTTAAGTCTACAAATGTTGCAAGACTATATGGCCAGATTTACTTGAATACACAATAAGGATCTTTAAAAACAGATTTTCAACGCAAAGTTAATTATTTAAAATATGTGTAAGTTCTGCTACAATTCTTCAGAAAATTTCAGACCTGGCAGGGGCAAGCTCCTTGAGCGTATTACGAATGAGTCACGAGTCATTCAAACTGAATGACTTGACGGTTAGCATATCTTGTTTCTTTACCCTTAAAAACAGATTATTGGAGTTTTGTGATACTTCAGTGGAAAACCTTTTTCAAAGGTAATTTTTTTCATCATTATATGCCCTGATTCTTGTAATGATTCATTGAAATTAAGTGTTTCTTTAAGTTATCCAAACGAGCTATTTAATCATATTGCCACTGCTTTGAAATCAGTACACAGATTTTCCTGTCTATGAGTTGGCTCACATATATTTTAATGAAAAGTATTATTTTATTTTTAACTACGTATTTTATTCAACATAAATTATAGAGGAAATAAACAAAGATTACAATTAGTGAATTTTTCATTACTCAGTTAGTATACTGTAGCATTTTTTTTTTTAATTCCACAAATGTAGCAAAAGTATATGGCCAGATATAGGTACTGTTATACACAATAAGAATCTTTCAAAACAGATTTTTAAAACAAAGTTAATTATTTAAAATTTGTTTAAGTTCTGCTAGAAATTCTTTAGAAAATTTCATACCTGTGATCTAGGAGTGTGTATCACGATTGATTCACGAGTCACTCAAACTGATTCGTTCGTTTAGTGTATCTTGTTTCTTTACCCTTGAAAACAGATTATTGCAGTTTTATGATATTTCGATGGAAAAACTATTTCAAAGGTAAATTTTGTATCATTAAATGCCTTGATTCTTGTAATAATGAACATTGAAATTGTTTCGTTAAGTTATCCAAGCGTTCTATTTAATCATATTTTCACTGCTATGAAATCATCACTCTGATTTTCTTGGCTATGAGTTGACACACAGATATTTTAATGAAAAGTATTAAAATAAAATAATAATAAAGTATTATTTTATTTTTAATTACGTATTTCATTGAACATAAATTATAGAGGAAATTCACAAAGATTACAAATATTGAATTTTTCCTTACTCAGTTTTCCTTAACTCAGTTTTTAATTCTACAAATGTTGCAAGACTATATGGCCAGATATATCTGTATACACAATAAGAATCTTTAAAAGCAGATTTTCAACGCAAAGTTAATTATTTAAAATTTGTTTAAGTTCTGCTACAAATTCTTCAGAAAATGTCAGACCTGCCAGCTAGCTGCACTTATTGTTAAATCTATTGTCCATGTTTTATTTATTTCCTTTTTTATCCTCTCATCTTTTATTCTCGTGATGCATTTTTTGTAATATGTAACGTGAATTAGAATTTGTTTACCACTGTTTTAAATATTTTCATGGAATTAAGGTAGAAATTTTTACCGTTGAATAAATTATTAGTATTTTGAAAGCTTAAGAGGTTAATTGACTTCTTTCTGTATGCTTTAAGTTATTAATTGGCGTCCGCATTACCTTTTGAAAGCTGAGGTGTTAAAATAACATCTTTTTGAGCGCTTTAACTATCATTTTGGCGTGTCCGCGATAGGACGAGATTTATTGAAGCAAGATGTTTCAAGCCGTAAAAGGTTTTAAAAAAGCCGATTTAAAGTTTGTAGTAGAAGAACTTGGTGAAACGATTCCACAATACTATACGATTGCAACACTAAAAGAAATAATTTTGAATAGTAAGGAATATAAACAGGATCCTGATTTTGTACAAGATATTTTATCAACAGCCATTGCTGAAAGAAAGGAAAAGGAGAAGTTACAATTAGAAAAGGATAAGGAGAAGTTACAATTAGAAAAGTATCAAGAACTACAGTTGAAAAAATTGGAACTAGACCATAAATTAGAATTAGCAAAAATCCAGTCACAAGGACAAATTCAAGGTGAGTACATTTCAACTGTTAATGAAACTAATGATTCTAAGCGAAAATTTACGTTACCTAGGTTAGAATTTCGTCAGTTTGATGGAGATTTAAAAGAGTGGCTACCATTCTGAAGTCAATTTGAACAGATTCATACGGATGAGAATATTTTGCCCGAAAATAAATTCCAGTATTTGATTCAAGCAACAGTAGCTGGATCTAGAGCGAGAGAAGTTGTAGATAATTTTCCGCCAACTGGCGCTAACTATGCCAAAGCTGTAGAGAGTCTTCAGGCTCGTTTTGGTCGGGAAGATCTTTTAGTTGAAATTAGTTAGTTAGATTAGTTATTTAGTATTATATAGTTAGTGATCTTTTAGTTAGAGAATTATTGAAATTAATAATATCAGTACAGTCAAAAGAAAAGTTTTCTCTTACATCATTGTATGATAAACTTGAATCCTATTTAAGAGCTCTTGAGACATTGGGAGTCACAACAGATAAATGCGCCTCAATATTATATCCAATGGTAGAATCTTGTTTTACTGCTGAATTTTTGAAAGCGTGGAACAGAACCTATACGTCTTCTGCTATTTCCAATCCGAAAGAACGCCTAGATAATTCAATGAAGTTTATCAAAAGTGAAGTTGAAGGCGATGAAAGAATAAATTTGGCAGTGGCAGGTTTTGGCTTTGCGAAAAAAGATGATGATAGAAACTTTAGAAAAAGGAAAGGTTACACCGATGTTTCTAAACATTTACCAACTGCTGCTACTCTATTAACAACTTCTTCAAAACGAGACTTAAGGAAAAATTGCGTTTTTTGTAACGGAAGACATCTGAGTTCAGAATGTTTCTCAGCACAGAAGATGAGTTTTAGTGAGAAGCAGAATATATTGAAAGACAAAAGGTGTTGTTTTTTATGTTTGGCGTGAGGCCACACAACGAAACAATGTAAAGTTATCTTGAAGTGTTTCATTTGTGATAAGAAACATGCATCTGTGATGTGTCAAATGCTCGATAAAAATAAATTAAATGAAAGGAAAGGGGAAGAAAAATCGTCTGGAAATGAAGTAAGTATGGCTAATGTCAGTAGAGGAAATGAAGTAAATATGGCTAATGTCAGTAGAAATCCCAAGGTCTTTCTTCAGACACTCAAAGCAAAAATCACTTCAGATAACAAAAAGAAAGTTGTTCGACTGATTTTAGACTCAGGTTCTCAGAGATCGTATATTTTAAAACATTTAGCCGAAGAAATGAAGTATTTACCTCTTCGAGAAGAAAAAGTCGCTCATTCCCTTTTTGGCGGAGTCATGACAAAGGAATATAATCATAACTACTACAAGATAAGATTAAGTGATTTGAAAGAAAATTTTAAGTGCAATTTTGAGGTTTTGGACCAAAACATTATCTGCGAAAATGTTATGCCTGTAGGGAAAGGATCCTGGTATGAAGAATTATCAGAAAAAGGCATCACTCTGACGGATGTTGGTGAGATGCCTGAATCTATTCAAGTATTGATTGGAGCCGATGTAATTGGAAAATTACTGACAGGTCGTAGAGAAATGTTGTCGTCTGGACTAGTAGCACTGGAAACACATTTAGGATGGACCTTAATGGGAACAGTGCTTCAAGATAACGTATCTAAAGAAAACTTAGCTTTAACAGTTACATCTATGTTCGTGAATGAAGCAGAAATCAGCGATTTATGAAACTAGATTTACTTGGAATAAATGATCCAATTGAAAAACACTCTAAAATGGAGATCGATCATCAGGTAAAAGAGCATTTTTTACAGACAGTAAATATGAATGAGGATAATCGTTATGAAATTTCTTTGCCATGGGTGGAAGATACACCACCTTTACCCGATAATTTGAGTTTAGCCAAGAAAAGATTGATTAATGTTACAAACAAGTTGCTTACCAATAACCTTTATCAAAATTATGAACAAGTGCTTTTAGGCTGGCTTGATGATAAAATTATTGAGGAAATTCCCGAGTCTGAAATGAATCTTTACGGAAACTATTTGCCTCATCGACCAGTAATAAAAGAAAGCAGTACAACTCCCATTCGCCCAGTGTTCGACGCATCAGCTAGAATACAGAACCATTCATCTCTGAATCAGTGTTTACATTCTGGACCAAATCTCATTGAATTAATTCCTGACATTCTCTTACGTTTTAGAGAAAAGAAATTTGGCATTGTAGCTGATATCAGGAAAACATTTTTACAAATCGCTGTATGGAAAGAAGATCGGGATTTTTTGCGTTTCTTGTGGTGGAACGATCCAGAAGAGAGAAATATTAAAATGCTTCGACATGCTAGAGTCGTGTTTGGAGTCAAAAGTTCCCCGTTTCTTCTTGCTTCCGTCATAGAATATCACATAAAAAACGATGAAGAATACGATCCGCATCTTAAAGAGCAATTGCTGAGAAGCTTTTATGTTGACAATGTCGTTGCTAGTGTCCATATGCAAAAGGAATTAGAAAAGTTTATTGCTGATTCTAAGTGTCTTATGGATAAAGGTGGATTTGATTTGAGAAGATGGGAACATACAGAAGAAAGAAAAAATAGCAGAAATGGCGAAGAAACTGCTGTACTAGGATTACAATGGAACCGATTTCTAGACATTTTGAAGGTTAATGTAAGCTGGACGAAAGATATAAATTTAGAAAAAATAACTAAACGAGTCATGCTATCAGTTGCACATAAAGTTTTTGATCCTATTGGTTTTACGTCTCCTGTTATGATTTGTCCCAAGATGATGTTGCAGAAAACATGGAAAAAAGGTATCGCCTGGGATGAAGAAATTGCAAGTGATCTAAAATATGAGTTTATTGATTGGTTTCGTGAATTGAATATTTTACAAGAAATTCAGATTCCAAGATATATTCAGTTCACCCCAGATAATGTAAAAGATTGTACTCTTCACACATTTTGTGATGCAAGTCAATATGCGTATGCTGCTGTTATATTTTTGAGGATTGCAAGTAAAGATCATGTTGAATTATTCCTTCTTGCTTCGAAATCCTGCATAGGTCCTTTAAAATGGGCAACTATACCTAGAATGGAACTTTTAGCTGCTTTGATTGGTGCCAGATTGGCTAAATCAGTAATTGACGCATTGGGTTGGGAAGATATGGAAAGATAGTTTTGGAGCGATTCCACGACGGTTCTTGCATGGATATCCAGAAAAGAGAACTGGTCTGTCTTTGTTAGAAACAGAGTTCAAGAAATCAAAAATTTGAGTGATCCTGTTTTATGGAAACATATACCTGGTGAAATGAATCCAGCAGATCTACCATCTAGAGGCTGTAAAGCAAAGAAGCTGGTATCTCTCAAATGGTGGGAGGGTCCAACTTGGCTTCGAGATACTGAAGAATATTATAAATATATGAATTTCACTTGTCAAAATATAAATGAAGAAGAAGTCTACAAAATTACTGGTTAATGTTGAAAGTCCAGAGAAAACCTGGTACTACCGGTATTTTTCCAGTTATGAAAAAATCGTGCGTCTTGTTGGTTGGATACTACGTTTCAGACATAATTCTTCTAATCCAAAGGAACAAATTAGAGGAGAATTGACAAGTCATGAATTTAAGAAAGCAGAAACGAAGATAATTTGGATGATACAACAGGAATGTTTTTCCCATGAAAGCGATGAGAGATTGAAAACTCTTGAGACGTTTAAAGATCAACAAGAAATAATACGTGTAAAGACTAAAATTATGTATAGACAAGACAATTTGGATTTCCTCACACCTATGGTTGTTCCTTCAAATCATGAAGTTACCAAACGATTAATTTTACATTTTCACCTCAAGAATTGTCATGCAGGTCCTCAGATTCTTTTAAATTTGCTCAGAGAAAAATACTGGATTCTGAATGGAAGAAGAACTGTGACTTCTGTTTTATCCAAATGCACCATTTGTAAAAGATTTAATTCTAAGAATTTGGAATCTTCTCCTGTTTCTCTACCAGAAAATCGAGTAAAAGATGCAGCAGTATTTCAAATTATCGGTCTTGATATGGCTGGCCCTCTATTTCTTAAAAATAATCAGAAGAGTTGGGTTATCATATTTACATGTGCTATCTACAGAGCTGTACATTTTGAACTTGTTACTTCAGCATCTACAGAGGCTTTTTTGATGGCTTTAAGAAGATTTGTATCACGCAGAGGAAGATGTTCTATTATATATTGCGACAATGGTCCGAATTTTATTGGTGTGGCTAATTTTTTGAAAAGATTGAATTGGAGTCCCATAGTAAAGTATGGAGCAACCAATTCAATTGAATGGAAATTCAACCCACCGACTGCTGCATGGTGGGGCGGATGGTGGGAGAGACTGATCAGAGTGATGAAAGATCTATTAAAAAGAGTCTTAGGACAAGCCTGTTTGAACTATGAAGAGATGATAACTGTATTGGCTGATTGTGAAAGTATTATAAATTCTCGACCACTAACTTACATGTCAGAGAAAGAAACTATCAAACTCATATCTCCAGACATGTTTTTGAAAGACATTCATGAGTGTGATTTACCAGACGTTGATGCAATCGAGGAAAACTCTCTCACTAGAAGACTAAAATATAGGCAAGAACTGCAAAAGGATCTAAGAAATCGATTTAGATCAGAATATTTAGGTCTACTTATCTAACGGCCGATCGGGTGACGATTCCAACGCTCAGTGGCTGTAGGAGATATAGTCTTGGTGGGAGCAGATAACAAGAAAAGAATTAACTGGCCATTAGGACTTGTTACAGAGCTCATTCCTGGTAAAGATAGAAAAGTTCGCCTGTTAAAGTTACAAACGTCTCATTCACAGATACTTCGACCTGTTCAAAGAATTTATCCTCTAGACGTGTCATCGAGTGATTGTACCAAAATTAATTTTCCTAAACCAACTTTGAATGAAACTCAGGTTGAGCCTTCAAAGAACGAATCTCAAGTTAAAAAGACTAGACCTGGTAGAATGATAAAAATACCAGAGAGACTTGATTTATAATGTTCATGTAAATGTATTTATTTAATGTGAAGTTTTGATTATACGACATAATCAAAAGGTGGGAGGATGTTAATCCTATTGTCCATGTTTTATTTATTTGCTTTTTTATGCTCTCATCTTTTATTCTCGTGAAGCATTTTTTTTGTAATATGTAACGTGAATTAGAATTTGTTTTTTACTGTTTTAATTATTTTCATGGAATAAGGTAGAAATTTCTACTGCAGAATAAATTATTAGTATTTTGAAAGCTTAAGAGGTTAATTGACTTCTTTCTGTATGCTTTGAGTTATTAATTGGCGTCCGCATTATCTTTTAGAAAGCTGAGGTGTTAAAATAACATCTTTTTGAACGCTTTAACTAACAATACTGGTTCTTCTATTTTGCATATCTTTTTTTTTTCGAAAGGTTTTTCTTTTCTTACTTTATTAAAATAACAATACTTTATGATGATCGGCCATTAGCATCCACCCTTCACCACCACTACCACTCATAGGTATCATATACTACAATTTTAATACCATGTAAGCACCCCTTCTGATTATTTTATGATTTTCCGTCGCACTTTGGTGGGTGGATTAACAGGATTTTATAATATATGAGAGCAATATTGCCATCTTTTTTTCCAGTGTTCTCAATTTATCAAGAAATTCCTTAAATTCAAAATTAGAGGGATGGGTATACTAGAACAAGAAAAAGATAGTTTTTTAAAGACTATTCTTTTAAGATCATAAAAATTAAATGCAAATAAAAGTTTATAATTTTATTTAGTGCATGAATACATTAGAGATGAGAATGGGCTAGCCTAAACACAAACCTGATCCTGGCTTGATTTTTATACCGGTCTTTAGGCTGAAAATGGAAAAAAAATTCTAGCAGCTATTTGAGAAACAAGAATATAATGTAAGTTTCTTGGCCATTCTATTCATTCATATTCAAATGGATTTTTAAACTTTTGTGAAATACTCAATCTTGTTAGACATTTTTTAAAAAAATATCATTTATTTAAAATATAATATCTTAGTTTATAGTTTTCTGTGACATTATATATATTTACATTCAAAAATACAAATTATTTAGTAATAAGATTTCTTACGTAGATAACAGAATAATTCAAAGAGGACTAGAAAGGGTGTATAATTGTAGCAGGTAAAAATTCCAATGACAATTTTTTTAAATATTTTTTATGTCTGTGTTGTTTAATAATCATGTATAAAAATATACGGTAAATTAAAAATGAACTTATTATTCAGTATAATTTGTTACCTTCTTTGAAATAAAGTAATTTTAAACAGATATTTTTTTCATAATGAACTGGTATTGAAATAGTGAGTGTACAGAACAATTTGAAAGTTTCAAATATTTTAAAAAATTATTAAAAGACACTCAGTGGGGTTTATTTAATCTTCATCATAACAACAATTAGTTATAATAAAAACACATTATAAATATAATTACTATGTATGCTTATAAAATAAATTCCAGAACAAAGAATATATACTAATATGGAATTAGTAAAGATGTTTACATATTATTTTATTTATTTATTTTAATTGTTCTAATAAGTGTTACTTCTCACTCAAACAATTGAAATTTAAAATTGAATCTGCAATATTCCATGAAATTACATGTGTACAATCTGATAATTATAAATCTTAAATTTGTATAGAAAACTGGTGGATCATGGCAAACAACTCAAGTTTAAAAAGTACACAAATTACGTAGAACTATTAATGATGCTTCATTATTTTGAAAAATTACTTAATAGATTGATTCACAAGATGTTCGATACAACACTTAGCTAATGTAAATTCTGAAATGACTTATTGTGCATGGTAAATCTTTTGAATGATTTATTCTGAAATAAATGAACAAGATTAAATTTCTTGAAGAGAAACAGCCCTCCCCACCCATTAACCAACACTAAAACTTAGATTCAGAAAAAAGATTTGGTTAACTTTTTAATATCAATTGTTAAGTTATAGTCTGGTTAAATTTTCTACTGGTTTTATGGAAGGGGCTTAGGTAATCAAAAAATTCTGTTTCCAGCAAGCAAAAGCTAATTATATATATATATATAAATTATTTCTTCCCCCTTTGCCCCCTCTTGTACCAAAAATGCTTAGCCTTTATAACTTTTTAATATTAAATTCCTTTTCCGACTTATTTAATACTCTACATCAGAGGTTCCCAAAGTGTGTTCCGCGGAGCCCTTGGGGCTCCGCCTATATTTTTCATGGGCTCCGCGGCGTTCCATGAAAATAAACAAAACATGAAAGAAATTAGCATATTGCAAGGGACAAATTTTCGAAAGTATGTAGAATTTTTTTTTGTGTGTGTGTGTGTGTCAAATTTAAATACATGTATCACTTGGTTGAAAAATACTATAATATGCATTTTTAAATCATATAAAATTTGCATTATACATGTATTCGTTTTCTATATAATATTTTTGGTTTGAACTACTTTATTTTATGTTTCTGCATTTAATGTGTTTTAAAAATTCGATTCAAAATAAGCTACAAGAAATAGTATTCTGAATCACACTAAACTTTTATACGTTATTGCTCGTCACACTTTGTGCAGAATAAAAAAAAATTCTATCGACATTTAATATTTGTATATATTGTATATTGTATTATTTTCAGTTTTTGAATTTTAATTTCTTTAAACTGTTTTATTTTTATTAATTCATAGTTATTTAAATCTTTTATCCTATTTTTCATAATTGTATTTATTTTTTAAACAATGTTTGTCGCATAAAACGTCTTTTTTA
Organism: Maratus michaelseni; assembly: GCA_963931845.1. Taxonomy (NCBI): domain Eukaryota; kingdom Metazoa; phylum Arthropoda; class Arachnida; order Araneae; family Salticidae; genus Maratus; species Maratus michaelseni. The sequence continues at coordinate 308,119,374 of OZ007598.1, read as the reverse complement.
TAAGATCTTGTATCATTTAAAACTCCCACTAGATTCATTTTACATTTGTGTATATAGGGTAGATGTGCCAGTAATGGACTCCCTTAAGGAATTTCTTTAAAAAGTATTTTTTAATTAATAGTTATAATTATTATATTCCACTTTTTTTATATTATATTAATCTACCAACAATATTCAATCATGCTTATAGTCACATTTACCAATGTGAATCAAAATTTAATTGTAAATAACAAAGATATATCAAAACACCCTAAATTCCAGTAATGGACACCCCACAAAAAGTAATAGATACTTGATATTATGATTGTATTTAAAACTAGAATTTAAAAAAAAGCATATTAATGAAATAAAATAGTAATCCTAATCCTAATAATATTATAAATCTGATTGTGTGCAAATGTTAGGCTGAAGCCAGCGTCAAAATGGAGCGTTTAATGATCCTGTATTTTTGCATATAGAATGATTATAACCCTCAAATGAAAATAGACTGGTTTTTGTTCATTTTATTCAAATATTTTTCTTAATAATTCAAAATTTCGTTTTTTTCATAGAGAATAAATGGACATTTTTTCGTATAATATTTTAAAATGGCTAAATTTACTTTACCATTGCTAATATTTTATCGTTGCCAAAACTAATTTAAAACCCGGAATAATAATTTTTACTCAACAATTTAGTTTCAATTGAAAAATTTTCACGTGAAAAATGAAAATGAAATAAAAATATTATAGAATTAAAAAGAAGATTAAATAATATTATTAGAAATAAAACTTACTTCTTTTAGTTTTTGATAATAATACAAGGTTTCAATATGCGTAACCATAGGAAACATGCGAATATGACGTCCTACATCGCAAATAAAGCGGATAGGCTTTGATTGGTGAAATAAAATGATCTTGGTTTTTTTCTTTTGTTTGGTAAAATACTTGGCGTTTTACCGTCTGTGCACGGCTAATATAACTATACCGTATTTTTTATTTAAATTTTAAAACAGTAAAAAGAAGTTTCAAAAGAAAATGGTTAGCAAATGTTAGTAATATGCTCCGCAAAATTATCTATGTCGAAAATGATGTCATGGATAGCGAGAAATAGCTATTTTCATTCTTAAAACTAAAAGAAATAACTCGATTACCTAAAAAAAAAAAATGACGAATGTTAATAGTTCTATTTTTGTTGATAAACATAAGATTTAATATTATTTCGTTAAAGTAACATAATTTCCCCTATGTCACTATTAAAATTAATTGCCTGGAAAAGAAAATTAACAAGAATTATGCCAGTAAAATGGGATTTCTCTGGAGAAAAAGATACGTCATATTTGCAATAAAACGGGAATTTTCCAATATGTTTTAAAATGAGTTTGAATCAATTCCTTACATTAATAATACAAGGATCAGTAAGTATAAAAAATAGATGAATTTCACGCCATATTTATAACGAAAAATTTGAATGTTTTTTTTTCTTTTTTTTAAATCTACACTGATTATTAAGCATGAGTATCCGTTATATACAGATGAGAGTTTTCCGTTAAAAATCACATCATAATTTTAAGAAAAGGAAAATGAACACGAATCTATTATATTAAAATCTGACCGTGTGTTTGTATTTCGCCACTACTCCTAGACTATCGAACGCAACGCGATTTACTTAATAGCGGTTATCATTGATCCGATTATGTCACACAAACTCCCAGAATTTTAAAAATTAAATTAGATGTCAAGGTTTTTTTTTTTTGTAAATTTTAACGAAGTTTCTCTAAAAACGGAAAGTAAATTACTCCATATTTGTGTATAAAAAAGGAGAAATAAAACAGATCAGTATATTTTTTACCCCATTTTCTCATTAAAACTGAAAAACAGAATTTATATTCACTCTGAATAGATGGTGAAAACAAAATATTGATTTCAATAAATTATCCGAAAAATTAAAACATAATTTCACACATTCAAACTTCATGAATCAACTTATTCTGGAGAACAAAAATTGCCTGTCAACATACGGTCATTTAGAAAACAAGATTTGTTTCAGCTATATATTAAACCAAGGAGGTAGAATTGAATTTAAAGAAGAAGCATACTACTATTTCCAAATAATGTTTTTTTGAAGGATGGCAGTTAAAACGTTTCACAAAGGCGTTAAAAGTAAAATTGTCTATCCGGTAAAATTGACATTTGTTTTTACCCAGTTCGTCTATTTCCACGATTTTATTTGGCCCTCCTTTTTGCATTGGTTGCAATTTCATTTTCGCGATTATTTGGCACAAAATTTCACTTTTTTAAGACTGAGCTATGTCAAGGTCCCTATAACAAAAAATACTGTATTGTGTCCTATGAAATGTGATAAATAGTTAATTAATTATTAACGTTTTTAATTATCGGGAGTGAAATATTTTGCTTAATTAATGCATTTATTCTTCTTTTAATGTTGCGTGAACGAAGTCACGGGTAACAGCTAGTTTTCAAATAAATTTAACAATTACGATATCAATAATTAATAAAATATTTATGAGAATAATTCACTGTTTATATTAGTTGTTACTATCACAAGATCAATATTTTAATCATTTCAGATAGAAGGTTTAAAATACTAAATTTCAAAGAATTACATTTATGAAATTATTGAGACATTGGGGGGAGGGTTAGTTAAAAAAAATCTTTAAAAGAAAGTATGAGTATTACTGTATGGAATCTTGTTTCCTATTACTTTTAACAGTTTAAACTTCCTAAAACTGCTTGATATATTACTTTCAGTAATTTATATAAAAAAATATCAAATAAATGAAAGTATGGGTTGAATGTTTTTTAAATACTAAATAAAATTATTTCAAAATAGAATTGAGATTTGAGCCCTGTGATCTGCAGATTTACTAGTTTCATTGCTACTATTATTTTATTTTATTTTATTTTTAATTTATGCACTAGTTGTTTTGTCAGAGATGAAAAATCAAACATTTAAGATAGAAAATATATTTTTAATAACTTATTTGACTTAAAAAATTGTCTTTATTTAAATGGAGGGAGTTTGAGCCCCATTAGCTCCTCATTTTCCTGTGCCCTTAAACATTATTCTCTGCTTCCTAATTGGATGTTGATTGCCATATTATAAAGTATGCAAGGAACAGTTAAAAAATAATTTGATTACAATTAAAAAAAATTATTAATTACGTGAAAATAATAAAAACAGCTATTTATAAAAAAAAATATATATATATAGTATTATTACATTCTGGTAAGTGCAATTTAAAAAATAAATTTGATTACTTAGCTTTTCAGTTAAATAAAAATTTTTATGCACTATGAACATTTCTGAAATTGATTTTTTAGTAACTCCGCATGGGGTGTCCTTTACTGGAAATTGACAAATTAAGCATTCCAGTAATGGACCATGGTCCTTAAATCTGAAAAATAAATGAAATTTTGTAAATAGCCATTAGTATATAAAATTCAAAGTTTTCTATTACTATTAAAACAAAAACATGCATTTTTTTCAAGAAAATAAATAATATATAAATTAATTAAGTGAAGCCAGCTCTTAGTATATTCATTAAGATTTTCACAGAAAAACAGTGGAACTGTGAAGCATTATTTTCTGCTTCCTCATTGGTTTAATTAAGAGTGTCAACAATAGCCCAGATTATAAAACATGGAAGGGGGAGTAATGAAAAAATGTGTAAAAAGCGAAATTTTTATTGGTTATTTTTTTATAAACCAAAAACTTTGAACGTGGCCCATTACTGGAAGGCGGTCCGTTACTGGCACATCTACCCTATATTTCTTTTTCTTTTTATAACTTTGATTACTTTAATCTGTTTATGTTATTTGTATTAAGTTTTAGTTATTTAAATTTTCTATACTGTTTTTCATAGTAAAACAGTGTTTGTCGCTTAAAACACTTTTTTTTATAACATATTCTATATCATTTAACACTACAACTACCGGAAATTTTACTCAAGTTTTTACTTTCTTCTATCTATAATAGAAGAAAGTATTGTAATCGAAATTTTTTTCGACTTCCGGTTTTTGACGGATTTACACGTTTTAGGGGTCAGAGATTCCGAAAAACATGTTTTTACAAAATGTCTGTCTGTCTGTCTGTCTGTCCGTCTGTGTGGCTTTTCATTGTACCATCTAAAAGTGTATGAAGTTATGTTTTAAATTGAACCACATTTTTTTTCTAGGTTTTTGGCTATGGCAAGCAGGTTCTGTCAGAATTTGGGGATATTTCGACGAAAGGGGGCGCTGTGATCGATATTTTTGTTCCATTTTCACTATTGTACCATCTAAAAGTGTATGAAGTTATACTTCAAATTGAACCAAATTTGTTTTCTAGGTTTTTGGCTATGGCAAGCAGGTTCTATCAGAATTTGGGGATACTTCGACGAAAGGGGGCGCTGTGATCGATATTTTTGTTCTATTTTCACTATTGTACCATCTAAAAGTGTATGAAGTTATGCTTCAAATTGAACCACATTTCTTTTCGAAGTTTTTGGCTATGGCAAGCAGGTTCTATCAGAATTTGGGGATATTTCGACGAAAGGGGGCGCTGTGATCGATATTTTTGTTCCATTTTCACTATTGTACCATCTAAAAGTGTATGAAGTTATGCTTCAAATTGAACCACATTTTTACTTTCTTCTATCTATAATAGAAGAAAGTATTGTAATCGAAATTTTTTTCGACTTCCGGTTTTTGACGGATTTACACGTTTTAGGGGTCAGAGATTCCGAAAAACATGTTTTTACAAAATGTCTGTCTGTCCGTCTGTCCGTCTGTGTGGCTTTTCATTGTACCATCTAAAAGTGTATGAAGTTATGGTTCAAATTGAACCACATTTTTTTCTAGGTTTTTGGCTATGGCAATCAGGTTCTATCAGAATTTGGGGATATTTCGACGAAAGGGGGCGCTGTGATCGATATTTTTGTTCCTTTTTCACTATTGTTCCATCTAAAAGTGTATGAAGTTATGCTTCAAATTGAACCACAATTTTTTTTCTAGGTTTTTGGCTATGGCAAGCACGTTCTATCGGAATTTGGGGATATTTCAACGAAAGGGTGCACTGTGATCGATATTTTTGTTCCATTTTCACTATTGTACCATCTAAAAGTGTATGAAGTTATGCTTCAAATTGAACCACATTTTTTTCTAGGTTTTTGGCTATGGAAAGCAGGTTCTATCAGAATTTGAGGATACTTCGACGAAAGGGGGCGCTGTGATCGATATTTTTGTTCCATTTTCACTATTGTACCATCTAAAAGTGTATGAAGTTATGCTTCAAATTGAACCACATTTTTTCCTAGGTGTTTGGCTATGGCAAGCAGGTTCTATTAGAATTTAGGGATACTTCAACGAAAGGGGGCGCTGTGATAGCCATTTAAAGATTTCAAATTCAAAAATATGTGCAAATTCAAAAAAATTAGAAATCCTAAAACTTTTTTTTGTTAAATGTTCGGCCCTGATCCGGAGAATCCGGAGCAATTTTTGTTTTGCCTCTATCTTAAAAAATAGCTGAGATATAGCGGTTTGAAATTTTCGGGTGGCTGACATTTTCAAACAAGACAGCGGAATTTCGTCCATAAACGGGTTTAATTTATGAGTTTTAGTTAACATGATTTCGGCAAATTTTCTTTCATTGTTGTACTCATTCATCCTATTACATGCTTATCACTATATATTTATATTCGCCAACGTCGAATTCTCGCCAAACTTTTCGACAGTTGGCGGAATATCGCTAAATTTGGCGACCAAAATAAGTTGCCATAAATGAAGCCAACTTGGCTGTAGAGGACTAATTTGGCGATATCCTCATTCAAATTCAATATTGACGAAAACTGCGATTGAATCTTCTTTATTTAGGTTCCACGCATTTTACCTTCGTGTTTTCCAGTAAAATTAGCTAAAATCGTAAAACCAAGGAATAGGGAGGCTATCTGTTCCTATCGGTTCAGGCCAGAAGGACTTTTCGTAGTTTAGTATACATCGGTTGTTCGCATCCCTGTAACACGACGATTCGCAAGCAGCTGACGTACAGCAGAATGACGAAAAATATTGATTTTATTGGCGGTGTGATAGCGAATTTTGAAGTATTAACATGACTGAGATAGAAGAAAGTTTTGGGATTGGCACATCCCACTAGTTTAAAACTATTTCACACCAGAAATTTTATTTAAAACTACTTAACTTATTCTTTGATAGTATTTCAGTGAGTTTTATATTTAATTTATTTTAAAAAGAAATATCTGGTTCGAATTGTAATATATTTATTTGGTAACCGTCAAAATGATGGCTCATGGTAGTTCTTGTGCTAAAGCCCCTCATTAGATTCATTTTACATTTGTGTATATTGTGTATATATATATATATATATATATATACATATATATTTATGTACGATTTCAGTTGAAACACTTCACGTAAATGATCATCAAATGAACTGGCACTGAACTGACACTCTATTATTGTCCATGACTTTGATGCGCGAGTTGTAAATAGTTTGAATCGCGAGATTTGGCAGAGAGCCAGTGTTCTAATTTTTATTATGAAGCGAGATATAAAAGGATGATGGCCGTAGAAAGGTATTATTAGGCCTCGCCGGATTGCTGTAAGCTAAATTGTTGTTATATAGTTTCTGCTAAAAGTGTATTAGTTGAAATTAAAGTTAGTATTCTGTTGTTCATCGATTATTTGTCATATTGGTTCAGTAAAGTGACTGTTTATATATCATTTACTTACATTTTTATATAACTTTAATTTCTTTAATCTGTTTATGTTATTTGTATATTTAAATTTTCTATACTGTTTTTCATAGTAAAACAATGTTTGTCGATTAACCCTTTCCGGCGCGGATTATTTCTGTTTTTAAAATGATGAAATAATGGGCTGACACCAGAATTTACAAAAGAATTTATTAGAAAAGAAAAACATGCTAATTTACCCATACTTTATAAAAGGAAAAAATAATTAAATATTGGTGGTGCCGTTTGTCAGATTTGGAATTAAAATTAGGTGTCCTTTTTTGTGGACGCCACCCGCTAAATAGTTAAAACGCCTCTTTTTTGTAACATCTTGTATCATTTAATAAACCCCTCATTAGATTAATTTTATTTGTATACGTTGTGTATATAGTTTTCTTTTTCTTTTTGTAACTTTAATTCCTTTAATCTGTTTATTTTATTTTTTTTAATTCTTAATCATTTAAAATTTCTATTTTGCTGTTTTAAATAATTGTACTTAATTTTTAAAGCAATGCATGTTGCTGAAAACGCATTTTTTAACATCTTGTATCACTTAACAACCCCTCTTTAAAATTTTGTTTTAATTGGTCTCGTCATTGGCTAAGATTCTTATGTTATGATGCCACATTTTCCTATCAGAAATAAGGCTGTAGCAATTTAAAAATCATACATTGGTTCTCCACATTTGTCATCACACTAGCAATCTAAACTTTTGCTCAACTCCATCCCTTGCTTACACTTTTCGTCAATGAGTACTCGCCTTGATATAAATTTAACCCCACCCATATATCCTGTTTTGTTAGTAAAGTTTTTCTACTATTTGAGGTTCTTTTAACATGTGTAGTTTTTAACCGTATATCTATTTTGAGTCAAAAACAATGGTGAAAGAATGTTCCTTTCACAACTATAATTAATAGCTAAATACTTCAAATAAAACATCCAAAAAAGTGAACTATGCATTACCTAGTAATACAGGTTATAGATTTTGGCCCGCTCACTTAAACACTAAAACGATGATCTGCTTCTAAATGTATTTTTAAAAAATGGTTCAAAAGAAGAAACTCAGAGGCGTTTCGTTTTCGTTGCATGTTTAGAAGTACTAGAAACGTAAAGAAGAACGAAAAAAGAAACCGTAATCGCATAATTCTATTATAAGTGGGCGGGACTAGCGAAAGCGTGTTATATAATTACTCATGGGAAACAGGGTCTGCGCATTTTCTTTCTTTTCGCGAGTAGCCTATTGGGATTATTGAGAAAGTTATGTCAAAAATTGAAACAATTTTTTCCTCTTTAGTTTTATGTGTTATACTAATAAAAAGGTTAGAAATAGTTTCTTTTATATTACAAATATAATAAATTAAATTAACCCTAGAATGCTACCCTTTCGTCTCCTGGACGAAGCTCATAACAAATAATTCTTCAGAAATTCTTCGGCACCAGTATTTTATTACAGAAAATCTCTGCTTTAAAGAAAAAAAAAAACGTCTTTTTTTTTTTAAGTAGAGATTATTTTCTGTAATAAAATACTGGTACCGAAGAATTTCTGAAGAATTATTTGTTATGAGCTTCGTCCAGGATACGAATGGGTAGCATTCCAGGGTTAAATAATTTCTACATTTAATATTTTCACATACTAGAGAAAAATTAATTGTTTATAGTCAAATTTTACTCATCTATTATCTATTGTAAAAATAGTAAATTAAATTCCATTACACATTTGGAAAAGGAAATAGAACTAATGGAACAGAATCGCTGATTTTTCACAATCAGTTCGGACATTCCAAATATGGCGCGTTTGGGTGCTCGAACTGGATTCGTGTGACACAGGCAAGGGGTTAAAAAAAGATGTCATTAACCCCTTAACAGTTCGAACGTCGTCGGGTAAGAAGAGTTTGTTTTCTTCGTTATTAAAAGCTTTCAGAAACCACAAATTTTTAACTATAATTTTTGCTTTATTTGGCGGACATATCTTGATTTACTCGATTTTAATACAAAAAAGTGGTTTTTACTCCTTATTTTTAATTTATTATGTCCAATAATACTAGTAATATTAAATAAAACTGTTAAGGGAATAAATAATAGAAAATTTTATTTTCAAAATTTTTAGTACGAATTCAGAATTTCTGTATCAAGAAAAGGGCCAAACTGAGAACCTGAGCCCCATGTTGGAAACTATTGGTTCGGATACTTATCCAGCAGATCTTTCTCTGCTCCATAGGTATAAAAAAACATTAATTTGTAAACCATAGAGGACCGTGGAGTTAAGGGGCTCCGCCTTAGAAATTCTTCCCAAAAAGGGCTCCGCGAGCCCAAAAGTTTGGGAACCACTGCTCTACATGATCAATAAATAAACTTAATCCACCACTTAAATTATCACCTCCTCCTAAAATATTTGTTTCTATTTTTGCACTCCCCCCCCCAACCACATCTCATGAAGATCATCTCCCCCTCCAAATGCCTCTCCTAAAATTTAAAAACTTTAACATTCTTAATTGTTTTCTTCTCTATTTGTGATTTTGTTGTAACTATATGTAAGTAACCATCTAAATTATTAAACCCCCCCCCCCCCCTCCAAAATAAAGTCGTATTTTTTTCTTTGCCCCCAAATACACACTTTAAAGTCTAAAAAAGTTTTATTTTTGCTCTATTTATATTTTTTCGTAAAAATAATTAAATAATAATCTAAATTGCTTCCCACCCTGCCAAAAAACTTCTGCTTTCCTGTTTCCTCCTCTCAGAAGCACATAAACTTCAAAATCTTTAAAACAACTTTTTAAAGATTTTTAAGCTGTATTGTTACTTTGAAGCAACAATAATAAATCAATGATCATTTATTATTGTGTATTATCACTCTCCAGTTAAATTTCTATTCTCCATACCCAGAAAAAGGGGTGAATTTCTAGAAATGGAGGTGAAGAGGAGAAGGGCAGAGAGAATATTTGGTCTTTTCTCACAGATGATATTTTGTTAATAGGGAGGGGTGTGCTTTAAAGAACATATTTATTTTGAAACATGAAATATACATGTAGTGTGAACAGCCAAACTTCCAAAAAAGACAAACCTTAAAATTTCAAAGGGGGTCATAATTTTATATGATATGATGTAGATGAGATGAGTTACCTTACTACAAAATAAGAAATAGGGCAGGAATTTTTAAAAATAATAATAAAGTATAGAATGAATTATCCAGAATCGTTGGGGCTAGATATATTCTTGATAACTGTTTTTTATGGATAACTGATTGGGTATTAAAGGAATATTGATTTGATCAGATTTGTCGAACATATGTGACATCGTTTCTGATTTCAAATTATATTTGTTTGATTTTTCAAAATAGTACTCTTGTTAAAATAGCATACTGTTGTTAAAATAATAAAAATGTAATAATATTTGATAGATTAATTTTTTAATCCCTTTTCCAATTAATTTTTCACCTTTTCCAATTTTAAAATTAATTCTAATAATTTTCTGTTTTATATGTAATCCATATTTTTTCTTAATACTATTATCCTTATGTATTATCATTGTTTTATATATTAAAGCAATAGTAATAATAAAAATTTAGTTTTTTTTAAGTACATAAAATTTTGGAATTAATGTTAATTTTATACCATAATTTTATTTTTATTTTTTCAAAGTTAAGATCGATGGTGCCAAAACTATGCAAATTCTGGTTTATTATTATTATTATTTTAAGTATTGATTTTGCGATTTAATGTGATATGTTTAAATGTTATACGAATCATTTCAATTTTACATACAGATTTCATGTCCATAAAATGAAGAATTTGTTTCTTCAAAAGTCTTTAGTGTTTTTACTGACTGGTTATTATTATTAATATATTTTATTTGCTCATTAATAAATGCATTAAGTATGTTTAAGACTTTATTTACTAAGTAATATATATATATAAGTCGTCACCCCCTTTTTGGGCTGTCCCAAGATAAAGTTTCTTTAAAAGATGTTGTTTATTTGGTACTATAACATTTCATTCTCATGTGCAAGAATTTTTTAATTAAAAAACATACTATAATAATTAAAATATTACATAAATTTATTCACCAAGTCCGTGGTTTCTTATATTTTTTTAATAAAAAGTGGGTGTCACTGGTTTTTTAAATCTCTGGTATGTAACCTCTGTTACCACATATAATTTATTTATTTTTCTTGTCCAAAGAATGTATTACAGGGAAAAAATGCAGTTTATAAGTAAGCAAGTTGTATCAATAGTCATTTTCGAATTTTTGTTATGAATATCAGATTTAGTGGATTGATTTGTTTTTTACTTGGGAGGGTATTTTTTGTCTCTGTAACCTCTGTTACCAATTATTTATAACCTTTATCTAGTGATTTTAGAATAATTACAAGTAAAACCAAATCATTTTTGGTACCACTATTAAATAATTAGACTGATGGGTAAACCAAATAAAATTTGTTCTCAGAATATTTTTTTCTCTCAGAACTCTACATCTGTTACCAGATACAGATGTTATTCTTTGAAATTAGATATCCATTGCTTTAATTAAGAAAAAATTCGGTTTAGTAAACTTAAAATATCATTTCTAAGATATCAGGATAACAAAATCACTAAATTAAGTTGATTTTTGTAAATTTAAGTTGACTTTGATAACAGAGGTTACCTTATGTAACTTCTGTTACCAGATAACAATACCAGGTCCTAAAATCAGGTTACAGATGTTATTCTTCAAAATTAGCTATTACCTCATTTAATTAAAAAATTGTTAGTGTAGTAAATTGTAAACATCATTCCTAACACAGCAGGAGAACAAAATAACTAAATTATGTTGGTGTTGGTAACTTTTCTGTTACGTTCATCTAATTTCTGATACCTCGTTTAATCTCTGTTAGACGTACTACTTAATTTCTGAAAATTTTCTGTTTCGATTATTCTGTAATTTATCAATAGATTTATTTACTCAATAAGTTGCCACATAATCACTAAATGCCAATTTTGATATTGCATTATTTTTTAAAGAGTTTTGAAAAAGTTTTAACTTTAAAATTTATAATTTGGTGACAGAGGTTACATTTTCACTCTTTTATTCATACCTCTTAAACAGATTTTAGCCAATATGCAGCATTAACTTAACTAAGGACATCTATTAAACACACGGGTAAGAGACTTGTTTGACTGCTTGTTTTCATAAATATGATAATTGCTTCTTTGTGTCCAGTAACCGAGGCATCTTTCAACATGTTTACTAGATTAAATAAATTGCATTAAGTGCGGCCTTCTGTTATTTTGGTGTAGTATTGTTGGGCTTGTTTGTGTACATAACAATAGACAAATGCCTTCTGTGTGTAATTGTAATATGTTGTGTAAATATTGTATGAAACAATGAATAAGTTACCAGAAAATAAATTTGAAAAATTTCCTTCCCTTTCCTATTCCTTCCTTCCTTTCCTTCGCTCTCTTCCCTTGCCCATTTTCTCAATCTTGCCAAGGATCCTATAACAAGGAACTACAAAATATATATATATATATATATATATATATATATATATATATATATATATATATATATATATTTCTTAAACTTATACATTTGTTCTGAAATATACTGACAATTTTAGTTAAAAGTTTAATTCATCAAAAGCATACTTTTTAATATTTTCATATTTTTTTGTTAGATTTCACAAAATTTTCCTTTTTATGTTTGGTGTGAAGTGGATGTCTGTTGAAGTAAGTAAACATCGAAATTTTTTTCTTTAATGTTCCTGATAACCTTCTAATATACTTATGGGATACAGGGTGCAATATATCAATATACAGGGTGCAATATGTCATCTATCGCCGACCTTTAATTTTTCAACTGTTGGATGTAGACATATAGTTCCAATTACAAAAACGTTTCATATGAAAGAAATATTCATGTTGTGGCATTATTTAAAGTGAAAAATCAATCTTATAAAAATTACTAAATCTAACTTTTTATACGGTCCCCCAATCCCTATAGTTATATTTAGTAAAAGTTTACACATATCATAACAGATATAAGACAAAAAGTTTGATTTCTGTTCTACAAAATTTGACACAGTTATTAAATTTCAAAGTTTGCGATTTTTGCACATGATTTTGTCTTTCATTGAAGAATCAGTTAAAAAATGAATTAAAGTAATTTGAGATCGAAATCAGGATGCAATGTCCTGTTTACAGCGAAACTACCTTTAACCACTATCGCTAAATCGGGTATCACCAAAGAGGGTTGTTTCATCTAACCACGTGCCATTTAGCAGTACACATGCTAGGCAGCGCTGAGATTGTGATTGCAGGCTACACATACATGCAATATGCCAAAATGGTATTGATTGATAGTGAGTGATAAAGAATGCCAGAGCGGCTGCGGGAGATTATTCATAACCTTTCCTTAGGGATCGACATCCAATGCATGAAACTATAATTGATGCATTGCACCTTCTTAGAGAGACAGGCTCTGTTACACCACGGCCCAAATAAGTAGACGGGCAAGGTATAATGTTTGAGTGACACCGGGGTAGCTATTGGCATTCATCCTTTTAAAACCACAACTGAGCATGGCAGAAATAAGCGAGGCATGTGGATACACGTGTTAGCATGTCTGGCATTTATTACATGCACATGGTGTGCATCCATACCACCCAACACTGGTACAAGCTTTGATGCTGAGTGACTACGCATGACGATTTGATTGTTGTAATTTCATGCTCAACACCTTAGAGGAAAATCCGTCATTCCTTTGTGACATTCTTTGAAGCGGGTCAATGTTTACATGGGGGGGGGCATTGTGAATGTTCACAATGTGCATTACTGGCCTCTGGAACACCCCCACATCGCATGCACAGTATGATACCAGATACGCGGATCAATGAACATGTTGTGTGGTATATGCGAACTTAGATTGTGGGACACATCTTCTACAATGGCACCTTAATGGGCAATCGTTACCTGCACCCGTTACAAAACATGGTATGTGACTGATATGAAGAGCTGCCTCTTCGACATGCATGCCGGGTATGGTTTCAACATGATGAGGCCCTAAGCATAAAGCATCAAACATCTGTGCATCCACCGAATTCGATCAACAGATCATTGGATATGGTGGTCCAGTAGACTGGCCACCGTGTTTGCTGGACTTGACTCCCATGAACTTCTACCTCTAGGGCTACATCAGGGCACAGCTCTGTGTGACTGAGCCTGCTTCTCTGGTTTATCTGAAGCAGTGCATCATCCTTGCTTGTCACATAGTTACACCTGCTATGCTCCAACGTGTTCAGGACTCAGTACTGTCATGCATTCAATTGTTCATTGCCACCAATGGAGAACACTCTGAGCAGTATCTCTAATAGATTCTGGCATTTGATGCATTCATTTTTTATAGCAGACCATTTTCTGATATGATAATAAATTGATATTTATTTTTCTGTTTAATTTCAAAATTTCAATCTTCGCTTTGTATACAACCCCTAAAAGTCAGCAAAAATTTTCAGATGAAATAAACCTCTTTGGTGTTACCGGCTAAAGGTGGTTTCACCATAAGAAGGACACTGCACCCTGGTTTCGATCTCGAATTACTTTAATTCATTTTTTAACTGATTCCTCAATAAAAGACAAAATCATGTGCAAAAATCTCAAACTTTGAAATTTTATAACTGTGTCAATTTTTGTAGTATACAAGTCAAAATTTTTTGTTATATCTGTTACGATATTTGTAAACTTTTACTAAATATAACTATTGGGATTGGGGGACATATAAAAAGTTAGATTTCATTCTTTTTGTAAAGTTAATTTTTTACTTTAAACAATGCCACAACATGAATATTTACTTCATTTGAAATGTCTTTGTAATTCGAACTATATGTCTACGACCAACAGTTGAAAAATTAAAGGTCGGCGATAGATAACATATTGCACACTGTATATTAAAAAAAATTAAATATAAATTTTAATTACCATAATTTTGGGGAGATAAGTCGACATTGTTTATACGATTTAAAAGTTAATTTTTGGCATATGTGACTGATCTAATGATGTGGCATATCTGCCGGGGTTCTTTTTAGAAGAAAAAGAAGTGGAACAAAATTTTCCCTGTCATTGAGCAACTCATAAAAAATGCACTGTCATAACGACAACAGCTTCCCTTTCCAATACCTGCCGGTGCTCTTCTAGCACCTCTGAGCTATTTTTTGTTTATTCTTGTGCTTTTTTGTATGTGTAAATCTAAATAATTTACCTGCACAAGACCTTATATTGCACCTAGCCTGATAATGCTGACCCAGGCAAAATCACAAAGAAAAAAATTATCTTTTTTCTGCTAATATGTAATATAAGGACAACCCTAAGGCAATTCTAAAGTGATACCATAGTTTAACATATACATAGTTTAACATATAAATAAGGTTTTAGAGTCAGGCTGATAAAAATAAAAATAATGAAAAATTTTAAAGGTCGCATAATTAAAAAAATTAGAAAATGCTAAATATTGATATTAAAAAACAAATAAAAACAAACATTGAGACTATACTAAATAAAAATAAATGCCCTCAATTATTGCTCATTAATATTTTTAGTTAAATTC
Organism: Maratus michaelseni; assembly: GCA_963931845.1. Lineage (NCBI taxonomy): Eukaryota > Metazoa > Arthropoda > Arachnida > Araneae > Salticidae > Maratus > Maratus michaelseni. Next base: position 308,104,067 of record OZ007598.1, on the reverse strand, counting down.
CTGCTAAAAAGCAAGCATAATATGTTATAAATTACAAGCTTAAAATCCTTTTACTTCATTAGTTGAGTACTTTGGTCTGACAGCGCTATCTATCGCTTTATATGTATTGAAATCGCCAACAAAGTATAGAAATTCATCAAGATTTTGATACTTAATTAAGTTAAATGCAACTAATTAAAACATATTACTAATGGAATTTTGAAGTTGTTTACCGTCAAATCTTGATGGGTACTATCTAGTTAATTAAAAAATATAATGTATGGAACCCTTTGAGTGCGAGTTATCTCGCACTGGACCGATTTATTATTAATACATCAGACTGACTCCATATTTTATTAGTATCACAATTTTCAAACTATAATTTTAATGATACAATTCTTTATTTGTTTCTGACACATGTAGAAATATACAGATGCAGATATACTGATAATATATACAGATTATTTTGGCTTGGGGAGGTTCCAAGGGTGGGGACGCAGAATACAGCAAACGTTTGTGTATCGATAGAGTATAGTTAGTATGTAAATATATGAAAGCCATAAAGCGCAATACCCAAGGCGTCTTGAGAAAATAAGCCTCTTACTTTGTGATTTATAATAGGATAAATTACTACTTGGTAAGCAGCTCACTTGCATAACTGGCAGCATGCTGGATTTTTGAACTTTTCTTAGAGTTTGAATCGCAGTAGATTCTTATTTTTCACACCAAAATTTTTTTTATCAATTATTAGCAAGCTTACACCTGCTACGCTGCTCAGTTTCTGCAAATGAACTTTGAATTAAACGAAATGTTCATTGATTCAGTAAGAAACGATAAAATAAAAATTAAAAAAATTAAGATAATAAATTAGCTATTAATCTAAAGGTGTCTGCATGTCATGTTTATTTTTAAAATGGTTCATGTTTATTTGTGTACTTTTTAGCAATGCAAAAGACGTCCAGATAAAAGTCCATATTGCTTTAAAACACAAGGTGAAATTTACCGATATACAGGGTGATTATAATTAAAGTTGCATTTTCAAAAACTGTAAAAAAAGAATTACTGATGAGACTGACCTGATACTGCATCTGAGTATACGTGAAGTAATGGTAATTTGTTTTGTAAAAAAAAAAATAAGAGTTCAAATGTGTTGACCGATAGATGGTGCAGTACTCATCATAAGATGCTAATCAAAAGATGTGACATGCTGTCATGGTACTCTTTGCTGAAAGCCTATCCAGCTATTGAATCAGCATTTTGGAAATGACAGAATTATCAGTCACCATTTGCCAAAAACCCGGTCACCACGTTCACCTATCCTGAATCCTTGCGATTTCTGGCTGTTAAATACATATTCTTGTGATGTTGTCCCCTTAGGGACATCTGTTTACTTTGGATGATGACGGTTGTTAAAAATTTGCATCCTGTTTGTTCATTTGTTTCTATGGTGATTCATACAAAGTTATAATATTTAATTATGGCTGTGGGGCTACCTAAAAGACGTTGTGTACGTAGGTCCAATTGCAAACTTAGCTAAATAAAAAACATGCATTATGCAACACATTCACATTATCACTCCTGAAACATTCCGATCTTTCGTGGAACATACTGTTTTGCACTTTCATCTCGTAGGAAAAAACAGTGGACAGCATATTGAGCATTTCTTAGGCAAGTCATAGCTAACCTTTTCTTTATGGTTTTATCAGTTTTTTGCTTTTTCTGCAGTTTTTGCCCTAGGGGCAGTTACAAACCGATTTCATTCTTGCTTTCCGTACGGTTTTTGGCCTAAAAACAATGAAAAACTGATTTTTTCCTATCTGCCATAGCACCACCTTGTTGTGGTGGACAAGCTTTAAACAAAGAGTACCACAACAGCATGTCACATCTTTTAATTAGCATCTTTTGGCGAGTACATTGCTATCTATTGGTCAACTTTTAAACTTTTCTTCTTCTGCAAAACAAGTTCCCATTGCTTCACATATATTCAGATGAAATATCAGGACATTCTGACCAGTTGTTCTTTTTTCACAGCCTCTTGAAAGTGCAACTTAAATTATAATTACCCTGTATTTCTTGGTCTCAGAACTTTCCAATAATGCGAAGTATCGGGGAGAAAAGATTAAAAAATGTATATTGGTGCTGCACCATCATATTGAAACGTATTAGAAATTCTACTTTCATTACAATACTTGCAGTTGTATTAAAGCTGGCTAAAATGAATTAAAAGTAGACTATAGTAGTGGCTTTTATTGGCTTACATTTTTTTTTCTTTTTTTGGCCATAATTGTCATTTTTTCTTTCACAATATTAGCTTTCATTAAGTAAAGCTTTTCATTTGTAAACCATTTATTTTTAAATAATAAGTTTTCTAATTTAACTAATAATAAAGGTATTTTATTGAGCTGAGATTTATTATATATTTTATTGGTATGTATTATTTGATTTTTGTGTATTAAAAATAGTATCTAAAACTTGTTACATTTTGCAATTAGAAATTGAAAAGTTTAACTGCTTTCAAATTCCTAAGGTATATGTCTTTCCTAATGCGTAGGTTTTAGATTATATTTCTTGGACTCAGAACTGTCCAATGATGTGAACTAGTAAGGGAAAAAAGAGGGAAAATATATATTGGTGCTAAACCATCGTATTAAAAATGTGAATTTAATTATTGAAACGTGATAAAAAAAACTACTTTCATTATGATTGCTGCAGTTTTATAAAAGCTGGCTAAAATGAAAGAAAAGTAGCCATACTAGTGGCTTTTACTGGCTTTAATAACATTTTTTTGCCATAATTGGCATTTTTCTCATATTATTAACTTTTATTTAGTAAAGGTTTTCAATTATAAACCATTAATTTTAAATAATAAGTTTTCTAATTTAACAAATAATAAAGTTATTTTATTGAGCTAGAATGCAATAAATAACATTATTTTTCAATATTGAAAATATTAGTTAGTATTCAAATAATATAAGCATGGTAGTGACATGTAACCAGAGTTATAAATTATAATGTCATACATTTTTTTTTAAAAAAAAAGCTCTACTGCTTGTAATTCTACAAATTGTAAACCAATTTTTTATAATATATAGAAATATAACTTCTAATACAGTTACTCTTTCTCATTTCGTTGTTGATTACTTTTATACTGCTACTTCCTTTAGGGTCACCCGGAGTAATTCCTGGTCAAAAATCATCAACATCCAATTATAAAAAATATGAAAGTTATTGTTTTCAATTTTTTGTGGAATAAGCCCCCTCTGATGGCTATATAAGAAAATGCTTATTTAAATTTAAATGCACTTATAATTGAAATAATTAAAATTTTTAAGTGACCAAGAATTACCTTGGAAACGGGGCAATTCTTGGTCACTTCTGGGGTAATTATCGGTCAGCATCATTTTTGATGTAAATAAAGTAGTAAAGTTAATTTCTTTAAGACTGAGTATTAAAATAAGTAGAATCAATCTTGTAAAAGATTTATTCATCGCATAATTGTAGAATAATAAAGCATAGACTTTGTTTTGGTTATAAATACAAATTTATTTGATGTGCTAAAGACTCTTGTACATTTTACAAAACATTAATTAGCCAAAGAATTTTTATGCAGTTTTCCAACATTTATAAGCAGTATTTATTACTTATTTATCCACTGTGAATGGATTAATTAATACCTTGCAAATTTATTGGCCCATAAATTTTATAACTGAATATTTATATCTTTGATTTTATCTCATTTTGGTTTCAGTCTTTTTTTTCAAGAAATTTTACACAAATTTCAATACAGATCTTTATTATAATACACAGCATAACGATTGGGTTCCTCTATTGCATTACGTATATTTTTATGCACCATTTTGACATTTTGCAATGAGATAATAATATCATAGATACAGTAGTAATCGTTAATATAGTAGAAGAAAAATTTATAATCTTTTTAAAGATTGTGATATGCCATAGTTGAAATAAAATAAAATAATTAAAACTTTAAAACTGACACTAATCTTTGTAAAATATGTAAAAATCAAGGTTAATGTTGTTTTGCAGAAATTTGAATTACAGTTTTGAATGAATTTTTTCAATATTAAATTTCAACCAAATGAATAATTTAGGCATGCATTTCAAAGCAAAGGGTTCAAAGAATCTTTCAGATTTTTTACAGTTTGATAAATTGTTATTTTGATTATGAAAGTGAAAATGATCGAGAGTTACCTCAGAAATTCGATGACCAGGAATTACCCCGAGTGACTCTACTTTATTAAGAACTACAATTAACTAAAATGTGGTAAACAATGTGGTTATAGTTAACTTTACAGTTAATGCGTAAACCATTTACCAACAATTAAAATCCCTAAATATGACAATATAAAGGGACTAAATGATGAGAAAAACATTGACCAGGAATTACCCCAGTTAAAAGGGGCAATATTTGGTCAACTTTTGTAAATTATTTAAAATAGTATAAGAAATATAGAGACTTTTTTAATAGCTAAAGTATTTGATAATTGAACTAAAAAGAAAGAAAAGAAAAATATTTAAAATTTGAGTTGTGACAAAGATCTTTGTAAAAATGTTCCACTGCTGAGACCAATGTTGTTTAGCAGAAACTAAGCAAGCACTTTCAAAACATTTTTTTTTCTGAAACTAAATAAGTAATAATTCTACAATTAAATGATAAATTCTAAAGAAGACAGTTTAGAGTATCTCTATGATTTTTTAAATTTTGGTGAGGACTTTTTCAAACACTGAAAAGTACTGTGACCAAGAATTACCCCTGAAAGTCGTTGACCAGGAATTACGCCGGCTGACTCTATCACTAATAAAAAAATACCATTAAAAGATTATATTAATATGTGTTAGCTTACAGCAGACACTGCTGATGTTTTTTTATGTGTCAAAAATTAGTTTCTACATATATTTTTCATTTTCATTATGCGTCTGTTTAAATTATTTGAATTTTTTTAAATTGATAATTAATATGCATTTAAATCAACAGATATTAAAATAGTTCATTATTTATTTTTAAAATTTCAGATTAAAGTTTAGAAAATAAATATATACTCTGAAGAAAATGTCAGGGCAGCAGATTCTCTCTCAAGCAACAGAAAAAACTTTGACTTGTGAAATATGTTCCAAAAAGTTTTCAGAAAGTGGAACACTTAAAGTACACCTTCGCATGCATACAAAGGAAAAACCATTTGTTTGTGAAATATGCTTTAAAGGATTTTCATGCAGTCATGAACTAAAAGTACACTTGCACACCCATACAAAGGGAAAACCGTTTGTTTGTGAAATATGCTTAAAAGGATTTTCAAATCGTAGTAATCTAAAAGAACACTTTCGCACCCATACAAAGGAAAAACCATTTGTTTGCGAAATATGCTTAAAAGGATTTTCACAAAGTAGTAATCTAAAAGTACACTTGCACAACCATACAAAGAAAAACCATTTGTTTCTGAAATATACTTAAAAGGATTTTCACGAAGTAGTGATCTAAAAAAACACTTGCGTATCCATACAAAGGAAAAACCATTTGTTTGTGAAATATGCTTAAAAGGATTTTCACAAAGTAGTAATCTGAAAGAACACTTGCTCACCCATACAAAGGAAAAACCGTTTGTTTGTGAAATATGCTTAAAAGGATTTTCAAAAAGTAGTGATTTAAAAAAACACTTGCGCACCCATACAAAGGAAAAACCATTTGTGTGTGAAATATGCTTAAAAGGATTTTCACAAATTAGTAATCTAAAAGTACACTTGCGCAACCATACAAATGAAAAACCGTTTGTTTGTGAAATATGCTTAAAAGGATTTTCAAATCGTAGTAATCTAAAAGTACACTTGCGCACCCATACAAAGGAAAAACCGTTTGTCTGTGAAATGTGCTTAAAAGGATTTTCACGCAGTGATGAACTAAAAGTACACTTGCCCACCCATACAAAGGAAAAACCGTTTGTTTGTGAAATATGCTTAAAAGGATTTTCACAAAGTAGTCAACTAAAAAAACACTTGCGTACCCATACAAAGGAAAAAAGTTTGTGAAATATGCTTAAAAAGATTTTCAAAACGTAGTCATCTAAAAGAAGACTTGCACACTCATACAAAGGAAAAACCTTTTGTTTCTGAAATATTTTAATATGTCATTAAGTAGCAAATTAAAGAAACATTATCTTACCCATTTAAACTGAAAGACTTTTCATTTGTGAGATTTTCAGAAATGGCCAACTAAGAACACATTTGCATGTTCACGCAAATGAAAATATCATAGTTTGTGAATTATATTCTAAACGATTTTTTTAGATTGATATTTTAAAAATATTTTTACTTTTTCTCACAAAACCATTCTTTTGTGAAATATGCTCTAGAATGAAATATGCTTCTTTTATAAAGGTATCCTATATAAATAAGAAAACTGTTCATATCTGGAATATACTCTTAACAATTGCCCCAAGATTATAATTTAACACTTTGACCTCTGCGGTGTTAAAAGAAAATCTCTTTTATGTTGTAATTTTAGATTTTCATATCATGTGTCTTTTTTTCACTAGAATTTTATTAATTAAAATGCCTGTTAAGTTCAAATAATATTTATTTCATCTTTGATACTAATTTAAATTTCTAAAATGAAGCATATTTATGGAACGAGCTTTCTTGTGCAACACCAATATAATTCAAACGGAGTAAACAAATCTAGTTTGAATTGGATATGATTCATAAAATATTTAATGCTAAATGCATGCTTACTCATACAAATTAAAAATTGTTTTCTGTTAATTTAAAATTGTCATATGAAGAATGTTTATGAAAAGTTTATCTTGATGATAGGAGTGGAAAAAGAACCTTTCTTTTCTTGATACAAAGAATTATTCATTTTACAGAGGATGTTTCATAAAGGAAATATAAGTATTTTTCATTGTACCCTTACAGAAAAATTTTTCTTCATTTATCAAATTTGTTAATCCTTCATCAGTCTTGCCTGAACTTAGCTCAGATTACTAAAATATACAATACCACTAATATTTTTTTAGCAATATCTAATATTTCTGAGCTGCAGGTTTAAACTTTTAAAGAAAAATTAAGGATTAAAAAAAATTTGCTACCAACATTAGTGAAGTCAGAATATCATCCCATTTATTCTATCAAACTTATAATAAAAACTAATCAAAATTTTCAAAATGCACGCTCACGAAAAAAAAAATTAACAAATGTATTTTAATTGCATTAGAAGATGATGTCATCAGCTTCAGGAAAACGGTGAAAAACATTTTATTACTTTCATGAAAACAATGTTGATTTAAATTTAAATTAAATGCAATTTAACTTTGATCGATTGATGGTGTTTTTTTAAACATTTCAGTCTTCCTTTTTTTATAAATGTAAAATAAACCTGTGCGCTCTCATCACACTTTATACTTGTGTTGTGTGTTTTGCATATTCTACACATTATGTATTACATAAATAATGTATTCTTATTGCGTATGCCATGGTTGTACTACTTATTTGTTTTATTATTATTGTTGAGCATCATATAATGCAGCATTCTATTTTTGTGGCAACACTAATTTTAGGAAAACTTTTCTTTTCATTTATGAAAACAATGCCGATTTAATTTTTAATTAACAGTAACTTTTAATCAGAAAACCTGTTTTAATGAAAAGTGAGTGTACTATGTCAGAAACCTGTTTAAAATTCTTTCATATGGTATCTCATTTATTCTGTGATTTCCCAGCTAGAAAATGTTTGATTTTTCTTTGCAAAAAAACATGGATTCTACACATTTTGTGCATAATTTTTTTTAATACTTTAAAAAATAATTATTTACATTTTTTATCAATAAATTAGTTCATGCTCAATGTTTTCCAAAACAGTGCACATTTTTTGCATAAAATAAGTGTGTATTTTATATTTGCAAAAGTTGTGCATTTTTATTCTTAAAAAAAGTCTGTAAATTCCAGTTTTGCAAAAAATTATAGTTTTTTATGGATGTAACAATTTTTTTATTCTAAGTTTGCATTATTTCTGTGCATGGAACCTATTCAAAATCTGTAAAATTTTTCAAAGTCAATTAGTGTTGTATATTGTCATGACAAAGTACAATATTCCAAAGCATTTCCACCCTTTTGGAAGGAGGAGGACAAAGCAATTTGACAATGTTTAGAAAGTTGTTCTTTTGCCATTATAGAGAACTGTATCTCATCTCTGCAAAACACCTACCAAATGAATATCAAAAGACATAGGCACTACAGAATGAATTCCAGGGAGGGGCTAGACTTTGAAAGATATGCTTGTGCTCTGAAACTTTTCTAAAAGTGGCATTAACTTAATTTTTATGAATAGAAAAAGAGTTCCTGGGGGAACTTGACTTTTTAACCATTAAACAGAGCATAAAACATCCAATCTTTTTTTTGGGGGGGGGGGGGAGGGGTACTGGATGCACCAGGGAGAATGCCCTCCTGGCTACACCTGAAATCAACATGGAGCTAAAACCTTGTAAATCAAAAATTGTAATGAATAAACATAAAAGAAAGACAGAACTAAAATTGCCCCCGCCTGTTACAGAAAATTATCAGTTCCTCTTTTTCTTCTTAGTGTGTTAAATTATTTTAATTTACTGGAAACGGATAAGTTTTATTACATCTTAATTGGAGAGTAAAAAGTAGTTAATTAAATTTCAAATCTGGAACAGTGTCCCACCACAGATTCAACTCTTCTCTGAACCTGTCATTTAAAATAAATTTTAAACACATAAACATAAAAAATACCTAAAATTAACTACCAGTGAGAAGATTTAAGTGAAGCCCCCTCCCCCCCTACCAGAAAATATTTTTGTTTCTCTCTAATAATAATAACAAAAAATGAAACACATAAATTTTTCTTTTTTCCAAAAGTGGAGATAATAATATATACCCGTAAGGCATGGTGACGTCACGGTGACGTCACTGTGAAGTCACACTGTGACTTTGTGACCGTCGTCGTGACGTCACGTGACGTCGATGTGAAGTCACTGTGACGTAAATGCGAGGTCGTTATGGCCGTTTTCAAGGCTTTCTGTGACCTCACAATGTGACTACTGTGTGAAGTCACCGTGCGACTTCAATGTGAAAAATGTGACGAATCTGCATCGGATAGGGTGACCAGATTTTTCCCGAATCCTATACGGATTGTTCGGATCAAAATTTTTTTATTGTTCAAGTTTGTGACGACACTGCACCGGGTCGGGTGACCAGATTTTACCCGAATCCAATCCAGAAACTACGGATCGATCTTTTTGGATTTGTTTGGCTACAGAATAGATTTAGATTAGTTGTCGTGTGACCTGATTTTCGTGAACCCGATCTGACCCGAGTCGGGTATAATGTTTTTACTGTAAGTCTTGTTTGGAATAGAATCTTGCATAAGACCGAGTAACCAGATTTTATCAGAAATTGTGTTACGATACAATTACGGATTTCTGATGTCGGCTCGGATCTAGAGTCATACACGAATCCGGTTATATACTTCTTGAACATGATTGAATGTCAACTTGAACATGAATGATGGTTGACTGAAACTATATTTTGATTCAACCCGTATTCTTATCCTAACCCAACAACAACAACAACAAAAAATCTGTAAGCCCACAACCCGACCGAACCTGATAAATGATTTCGCATAGATTCGGATAACAAGATTTCACCAAATACGGATAAGATCGACGATAAGGATTGGATCGGCAATCATTTTTATTGATGCAACTCGTATTCAAATTAAAACTTTGCATCTGATTGAGAAACCGGTTAACACGAAACTTTCTGACACATTTATGAAAAAACTTTTAAACGCATGGCACTTGCATGCCTGATTATTAAAGCTATTTGGAATGAATAGCGTTTTCCATTTTTAGATAAATGTAATACTTAAGATCAATGTCGGTCACGTTTTACCCGTTTCTGACGCTGCGCGTGGGAAATTTGTTTCAAAACACCGACTTTGATAGTGTTTTCTGAAACATCATCTGCCGTTACCAAAAAATGGATAACGCCATTCGATTATATATAGGGTAGATGTGCCAGTAATGGACACCCTTAAGGAATTTCTTTAACAATTATTTTTTAATTAATAGTTATAATTGTTATATTCAACATTTTTTAATATTATATTACTCTACCAACAATATTTAACCATGCTCATAGTCACATTTCCCAATGTGAATCTAAATTTAATTGTAAATAACAGAAATAAATCAAAACACCCTAAACTCCAGTAATGGACACCTCACAAAAAGTAATAGATAAATGATATTATGATTGCATTTAAAACTAGTGCTCGCGATTATACGTTTATATACGTTTAAACGTATACGTAGTCAAGCCTTTTTTCCATATGATTTCTATTAAAAATCGTTACCGGTTACAATACGTTTTATACGTATTATACGTATAATCGCGAGCACTATTTAAAACTAGAATTTAAAGATAGCATATTAATGAAATAAATAAAGCTGAACTTTTATTGGTTATTTTTTTATAAACCAAAAACATTGAAGGTGTCCCATTACTGGAAGGCGGTCCATTACTGGCACATCTACCCTTTTCTGAATAAAAACACCTGCCAATTTCATGTATTTCCGAATAAAAATGAATTCAGAAATATGCCAGAAATTAGCTATTTTGGATTTGAGAACAACTTTAAAGAAAATATAAGTATACATTTTCAAATAAACATTCTGAAAAATTTATATTAGGAATCAATTTAAATAATAGATATACCTATTGTGCGATATTATTAAATAATAAACATTGTATCAAGCAGTAAAACAGTTTTCGTTGTAAATGAAATATAGAACTTAAGATCATAAATGCCAAAAAAAAATATTTTTTTTTCTTTACAAATTATTTTATTTATAGTTTTTGATAGAATACTAAATGCAGAACTTAAATATCAATTTTTACAGTAAAAACATTCGATAACACAGCTGGAAAAATTACCTTAACTAAACAGTTATTTTATTGTTTCATCAATATTTATAATTTTTGTGCATCTAACATTGACATATCTCGACAAATAAATTATTCAATGCATTAAAATGTCACATTTTTTTTTTCAAATATACCGGAAAATTATTTCTGGAAACCTACACTAGCAACGAAATTATTAAATTGCAAATCAAATATTAATAGTTTTAAAAATTGCAATGTTTTTAATTATAATGAATAACTATGAAAATTGAATTAAGAAACGCAAAACATTAAATAAATGCCTCCTTTTACATAACACTTTACATTTAGAATATATATTGTTAGTAAATTCTTTAAGCTTTTTTCCAAATAGTCTATTTAAAAAAATTTAAAACATTAAAGATAAAATTTAATACAAGTGATTTTTTAAAAGAAAATTTAAACATCTTAATTTTTAAATAATGCAATATTAAATGTACTAGTACTAAACATGCACTATTAACAAAACTGCGAAGACATTAAAAGTTACCTGCTGATCTATAGGTAAACGTGTTATTGTTGAATGCTCCTTATCTGCGTCCCTTTTATTGAAAAATTAGACTGTACATCCACTACAATAATTTTCAAATTATTCCAGCAGAGAGGTGTGTTCATAGATCTGAGAAATCAAATATCACTCAGGCCTTATGAATGCACCCGGCTAGACACAGGGAGATGTTAAAATGGATGGTTTACTTTAAAATGGAGATTGTTCACTTTAAAACATTAATTTACTTACACAGTATAAATCTACAAACTTCAAAGAACCCAACACACGCTAATCCTAGCTTCGAATGAGAAAAAGTCGTCTGCCTTCAATATGCGCGCACAGTATTGTTTAAACACAACAAAATAACAGCTAGCAGATGTTTCCAACTTTACCGCAAATGATATAGGAAGAAAATAATTTAAATAAAGACATTTCAAAACCTTTATAATTTGTATGGCTGAAAAATGAACTTCTAATGATGCTATAATATTCTTTTTTTATATGAGAGATTTTTGTTTTCTTAGAAATAAGCTGTGAAAATTTACATTTTTATATATTTTTTAATCCATTGCATTTGCTTTAGACGTCAAAAGTAAAGATAAATTTTAAATAATAATTGATTTAATAGGCTTTATAAAGTAATTTCGATATAAATTTAAATTGCAATCAAATTTACTAAGTACAAATTTTTTATTTTTTACACTCTATCGAAAAGAGCAATATATTTAATAGAGGTGACATCTTACTAAGCACTGGCCAGTTTTGGATAAATTGCTATAGGAATGACATGTTTTTAATTCATTTTTGCTCGGAAATACACGAAATTGGCTCGTGTTTTGTTCAGAAACTATGTTATTGAAAAACCTTTTCCATTTTTTGTTAAAAGCAGAAGATCTTTCAGAAAAGAATGTCAAAGTCGGCATTTTGATTTGAATATCCGACGTGACAGTGAAAGACAGGAGAAAAACTGGTCGTCACGTGACACGAATTGCTTATAACTTGATAAATAACTAAATTTCTATTTAAGGATTTTTACCTGTGTATTATATAGTATATTTTGTTAAATTTCATGAAAATGGTAATGAAAATTGTAAAAAATTATCTGCCTCATATATGTAGACAGATATTTATTTATTATTTTATTTTGGAAATACTCAATATATTTAAATAGTGTGTGACAATATTTTTATTAATGATTTAGGTACATGACATAATTCAAATCTATATTTTATGAGTTTTTTTTTCCAAATTCACTCTCCGATCACACCGTGAAGTCACAGAGTGTTGGCATTTTGGTCATAGTTTTTACGTGACTTATGTGACTTGCAGTGACGTCATTGCAACGTCACAAAAATTTCTAAAGCTGTCAAAAAGTAATTTTCTTTATGTTATAAGATGTTCTAAAGTTTATTTTAAGTTTTCTTTAGATCTCCAAGACGTTCACATTTTGGTCACAGTGTGACGTTACAAAGTGGTGGCATTTTGGTCACAGATGTGACGTGACGTACGTGACTCACATTGACGTCACAATGACGTCACTGTGACTGTGCATGCTATGCGGGTAGTTAATTAAATTTCAAACTGCAGGAATGGGCAATGGGTCCCCTGTGCTACCCCAAGAGATTATCACAAGTGATAATCACTTGTTCCCCAAGATAAAGGAACATTTGGGTGTCCAACGCTTCCGGAGCGACGATGACGTCAAAGAAGAGGTGAAACGCTTCCTCATCGGGTTGACGGCAGAGTTCTACGACATTGGATACAGAAATTGGAGCACCCTCTACAAAAATGCGTAGAAAAAGATGGCGATTATGTAGAGAAATAGAGAAAACTTTCTTCTTTCCAACGATGTAAATTTCTATGAGAATAAACAATGTTGTCTATTTGTAAATTTGATGGTAACCTTATTTCTGGATCGACCCTCGTAATTTTTTGTTAATTAAATTTCAAAATCCAGGTAGGGATAATGGCTCTCCCATGCCCCCCTTCATCCTTAATGGAAAATTTTTTAGATCCTCTTTCATTTTCAGTTACTCAAAAATAATAAATTTTACAATGTTTTCAAAATCAGGGGGGTAAATTGTTATTTAAATTTCAAAATCCAGTGAGGGGCAATGGCTCTCCCATGTCCTTCCCCCCTCACCTTAACAGTTTTTTTTTACTTTTATTTTGAGTTACTCAAAAATAATAAATTTTTCAATATTTTTTTTAATTGAAGAAAAAGAAAATTTAGTTTCTTAAATTTCAAAATCCAGGGAGGGACGGTCCCCCTTTCCACTTTTTTATGGCACATCCATGATTAGAGCTTAAAAATATTAGTAAGGTGGCTAAATGAGGAATTTTCTCTTCTCCCCTATAAGATATGGCTCTCAGTTTTTATGAAAATTGCTTTTAATTAAAAAACAAAAACAAATGAAAAATGTATATTCACATAGTCATGCCTGCATTTCTGACTCAATGTTTTCATCACAGAAGGATTAGTACTACTCAACTCTCGTGTCGCACACAGTTTACTTTATGTTACATAGTGTTTTAGTGTCTCTGCGTTCATCTATTATTTTTTTATTCGCTTTATCAATATAACGTTTATGATTTAATTAATATTTTAAATGGATAAGTTCCAAGCTACATCTACCTTTTTGAAAGGACAAAAATAATTTCAAAACATTGTGTCATCTTTTAATAGATTTAATGTATTTATATCAAAACATCTTGGCCTAGCAGGCAAAATATTTCGTAGAAGGATTTGTAGGCTATAAATGTTATTCATATTTTCAAATGTTTTTTTCTCAAAATTTATAAATAATATACCATTTGAAAATTAATTTTCAAAAATATATGTTATTACATCTTTAAAATATAATTACATAACTAAATCAGGAGTTTGTTATTTGCATAAACAATTTAGTGTTTTAGAAACTTCTAACAGAACTTTACTAACTTTAACACTTTTTACTTTAAACAAAATAACAAGTTTTTTTTTTCAAAATAAAGTATCGCTTATCAAAAGAAAATAGGTGCTCTCAGAAAATATGAAAGATTTTGCATTATTCACAGAATTGTTACAGCAAGCAATAATAATTTTTGATAGACAGATGTCAGGTATCAAAATGAGTAAAGATGGTATAAAAAATCAGTTTTAATTTCACATTAGTTAATTGAACATTTTATACATGAATTCTTTTTTATAGACATTTTTGAAATAATGTACTGTTTTAAAATTTTTGAGTTTACAAAAAGTGTTTTTAAAATGTACACAGTAAATGGAAATTCAAAAATTGAAGTAAATTTAAAAAAATATGATTATATGCTCAAGATGTTTGCTAATGAATATACAGGTCGATTCATAAGTATGTAAACTTCCAGATGCTGTAAAACAGGAACAGTTTAAGCCACACTCCCCATATGTAAATTGTAAGGTAGGTGTATTCATAAAATTTTTCCCGTTGCTGTGCGAAGGGACATAGGCGATAGCTAGAATGTCATGCGAATATCATTAGAAATGACTGCGTCTGCAGTGGAGAAGGCATTTAGTGTTTTTGAATTGAGCAAAAACTGAATCTGTCACCACTGTGCAACTGCATTTTCGAACACGATTTTGAAAAGAACCTCTTACCAGAAAATCCATTTATGATTGGTTTAAAAATTTTTGAAACTACGTGCTGTTTATGCAAAGTGGACAGAAATGGATTATCGGTTAGATGAGTATCATGTGACTAAGTGTGCACACATTGCATTTTTCAACCAATCATAAATGGATTTTATGGTTAGAGGTTCTTTTCCAAATCATGTTTGAAAATGTCGTTGCACAATGGTGACAGATTCAGTTTTGCTCAATTCAAGAACACAAAATGGCTTATCCACTGCAGCTGCAGCCATTTCTAATGATAGTCACGTGACACGCTAGCTATTGAGCAGAGAGTAATTGAGTATTGAGTAATAGAGAAAGCAAGTAGATATGATGTCAGCAAGTTATTATAATTTCATATAAGTTTGAGGAACGTATTCAATCATGATAAAAACCAGAGTATGGAAATATTGGCATATTTTAACATTTTGAAGTTCTCTATACAACATGTTTAATTTTGAAATGGATTTTTTTTTATATCGCATTTAGTCCACATGACAGATATTATTACGACAGAGAATAATAGAGGGCCTCGTTGTGCATAGCAGTCATCGTTCATTTACAGGGACACACAAAATAATTCTCTACTGTCTGTTAACAATAATTCCTGGAAGTGCGTTTAAAGTTGCTGAACGCGATTTTAAATTTAATTCACTTTTTGTCTATTACTTGGTGTGAATAAATTCTGTAGATCCTATACAGGACAGCACAAAATTCGCGAACACATTTTCGTTTATTGACAGAAACTCCAGAAGGAGAATTTTAAACTGTGCTACGCGTTTCCTAACTAAACTAAAATTTAGCATCCTATGTAGTATATATACAAATCTATAGATCATATACAGGGCTGAATAAAAGTATTCGGATATTTTTCCGAATATTGTATATGTTGGAAATTCTTGAAATTACGTTTTTAAATTTTATGCGTTTTCCAAATTGTTTACTCACATGTTACCTTTTAGCTTATTAAACGGTAATGATTTGTAAAATTATTTTGGAAGCGTTGGAAATTCTTACATAATCTAGGCTTGACGCATGAATTTTCGTTCTTGTTTGGTATTGCATGTAACAGCCTTGTTTGACCGCAATGATTCCTCTGTGTGGAAATAAAGCAGAGCTCTGTGTTTATTCCAGAATCAGAAGCTGATAAAAGCATGGGTAAATGCCTGCCGTCTCTCAGAAATCTTATTTAGGGGCCACTAAATTTAGTATGCAATTTTTGTTCTTCTGATATTTTAAATATCTTTCAATTTTGCACTAATTATAATCTATTTTTTTAAACTTTTACAGTAAGATAAGGTTAAATATATATATATATATATATATATATATATATACAGTGTGTTTCACAAAGGACCCCTAACTTTAAAAATCAATAACCCGGAAACGGTGATAGATAGAAACATGAAACCAATGGTATGTTTATTAAAAAAATCGTAAGAATCCTATACGTAAATCTCAAAATTTAGTTAAAAATAGCACTGATAGATGGTGCTGAGAGCGTTAAGAATCCTTCTAAAGAAAGTTCAGAAGCATAGAAAAACTAGTCGTCGAAGATTTCGTCATTGAAATCTGGCTGCTATTAGCGTATAGTGAAAATAATTCCGAAAGTGGTGTATACCGTGGAGGAATGTGTGTTTATTTTGTTGGAGTACCAGCGATTAAATCAGAGTCCTAGTGCCACAAGGAAAAGTTTTCAAACGCGATTTCAAATCGCAAAAGGCCCAGTGGAAAAACAATTCGTGGGCTTTTCAAAAAAATTCAACAAACAGGCAACGTGGCCGATGCGAATTATTTTCACTATACGAAAATAGCGGTCAGATTTCAATGGCGAAATCTTTAACGGCTAGTCTTTCTATGCTTCTGAACTCTCTTTAGAAGGATTCTTAACGTTCTCAGCGACATCTATCGGGTCTATTTTTAACTACATTTTTAGATTTACGTATAAGATTCTTACGATATTTTTAATAAGCATACCACTGGTTTCGTTTTTCTATCTATCACCGTTTCTGGGTTATTGATTTTTAAAGTTAGGGGTCCTTTGTGAAACACCCTGTATTTACAGGTGGTTCAAATAAAGTATACCTGTTTGTATCGCCCTTGCGAAAGAAGCAGTGGGCGTAATGTCTTCATATTTGGAGAGTATACATATCAGGCCATGGGAAATGAATCGGGCAAAAAAGTAGCTCAAACAAAGGCCGCTAGTTGAAAATGAGACGCAGCGATTGGTTTAATTTAGGGAAAATGTAACATGACACAACCAATAAAGAATAGAATACGAGGTCTCGGTAATTAGTTATATTATTAAATTTCTTGACACACAAATCATGCTAGCTAGAATTCGAATATCTGTCTGTGCACGCAATACCGGAGAACAAAATTTGTATAAGAGGCGGGCTAAAGGGCCGTCATAACAGATAAAAGGAGGGCAAATAGGTTCTAACCATTCTGAAAACGCCACGATGGTTCTTTCGTTGCTGGAGCGTGATTTGCTGCTAAAGCTTTTCTTCCGAAATGGCAATAAAATCTAGGGCAGAAATCTTTGCTTATTGGTCCAGTCAGCCTCCAAGTTCACCTGACTTAACACTAATTTTTGGTTTGAGATTAAAGATAAAGTTTATCCAGAAAATGTAAAAAATGTGGCAGATCCTTTGGCACGTACGCAACATCGGTCCAGATTAGTTACACGCCGCTGTTTAACACACTGAAAGCCACCCGTGAAACATTTGTGTGCTGTTGTGTTACAATGTGCGTGTCCTTCGTTTGTGCTGTATCTACCATTTTTGTATGATCGACAATTTGTTAGTAATGAAATATAATAAGAAAATTAATTGCCGACACCTCGTATTATGTTCTTTATTGTTTGTGTCATGTTGGATATTCCTTACCTTAAATCGATCGCAGCGCTTCACTTTCACCTAGCGGATTTTGTTTGAACTATTTTTTGCACCAATCAATTTCCCATGGCTTGATATGAATACCTTCCAAATATGAAGACGTTACATCCACCGCTTCTCTCGCCAGGGCGTCTCAAACAGGGATACTTTAATTTGAATCACCCTGTATATATAATAAAACTTTTGGGAATAACAACTATCAAATCACATAAATAATCGACACTATAATTACCGATAATTATAATAAAATACAAAGAAATATATCCAAAAATGTGAGATTCTGAAAAATGAAATAAATTGAAAAAATAAAGTTATATGAAGAACAATTGCAATGTGCATACGGTGAAAAAATGACAAGCAAATTGAAACTTATATCATGGAACACTTTATCAAGGGCAATATACCACAAACATAAGTAAATCGTAATTGTTTTTCTGTTTGAATGAATTAGCCTGAGCCAAATTTTATTCAATCAAATTACCCGACGATCCAACAATTAAAGAAAACTGAATAAAAATGAACAGATATTAAATATCTAAAGATGATAGGTGTAATGGAACATTATGACTATATAACATTATGAATGAAGAGATTTATTGAAAAATTTGAAACAAACTGAAATATAAAGAATCAAAACGTATCCTTTCAATAAGATTTTTCTATGTGTTAAAAAAACGTTGTAAATAACACATGTATCCACTGCGCCAGTTGAAAGTTACAGTTAAAAAAGTAAATAGATCAATGATTTTAATAAATTGAAAAATAAAATTATTGTATTTAAAAACTAAAGATAATGGTAATAACATCAATAAGTTTATTTAATAACTAATGATAATTATAATAATAAATAGTTAAATTAAAATTATTACACTATATATATGCACACAGTAAAATATCTTAATAGCGGAGATTTCGGGAACACAGAATTTATCAGCTATTCGCAGCTAGAAATTCTGTGTTCCCGGTGAAGGTATCCGCTTTACAGAAGTAAAACTATACAAACGTGCAAGTGAAAAAGTTGTTGAAAAAGATGTTCATAAAAGAGGTGTCTCCTATTTTCTAATGTTCATTACGGAGGTTTTACTGTAAATCCATAACGAACACTCCCACAACAGCAGACATCTTTCTGAACCCACAACACATATATATTTATCTCTGAAAAGAAAGCACCTCCAAATGGCGATCAAGTTCTGCTAATAAGAGGTTTTACTGTATTCAGACAAATGTGTTTTTTGTTTTTAATCTTATCTTACTCTAGAAGTTCAAAATATTTATTCCAATCAGCACAATGTTGAAAGAGATTTAAAATATCAACTTTATGAAAATTGCATATTAAATCCGAGTAGTTCCACTCCGCTCACTTTATACCGCTTTTCCCTCCTAAAGTGCAAGAGAAGTGTGTCGATGTCATCCCGGGCTGTGAAAAAGAGGATATCAATGGTTTCATTTTGGAGCATCTCTTTTTCTTCTTCTTTTTCATTTAAGTACGGTCACCTAAGACAATTCTCTTTTAGGTGTTTTTCTGAAGAAAGAAGTGTTCATTTTATGTGACTGTCTTCCGGAATGCTGTTATCCTGAACAAACGTATCTGAACATAAAATATTTGTATTAATTATAGAGGTCGGGGGGGGGGATTTTATCAGCACTATAGGGAAGTAACAAATAGTGATTTTGGCCGAATATTAACTAGTAGGCTGGTTGAATACTCCTTGCTATATTCTAGAGTTTGAGGATATTAAATATTTTAATTTTAAGACAATTTTTACCCCATATTTAACACAAACACTTTTTATGAACAGGGTCTTTTCACAAATAAACTTAACATAAAAAAATGTACTCTGGGTTATTATTTATGGGGCTAATCTTACAAATTGTTTAATAAATAAAATTTTAAATTTCGTGGTTTCTACTGAGAATTAAAATAAAATAATAAAATTTTCTTTTATTCGAAAACAAATATTTTAAAATCTATGAGAATTTTGTTTTTTTAAAACCATGTTTGACTTTTGTGAACATTTTCCTTCTACTCTTTTTCAGAAGCTAATTATAATTGACTGGAACGAATTGAAAGGGAAGCTTTACAATTATTTAGGTATTTATCGGGAAGGAACTAAAGTGAATATATTGTTATGAATTTTGTATATATCTGTAAATATTCCATTTGTTTAAATTTATTTTATTTTATTATTGTGAAAATTGCTGTATTATTAATGAATTTCCTATTGAGCATCATGTAACTCAATGCTAAAGGCCTCCGGTGGTTTGCAAGGAAAACAACCTTACAGCATCGGTTTTTATAATGAGTTCTATTGGAAAATCGCCAAGGAATGGGTTTATCGCCAAGTTGGCGATGGTTTTGGCGACTTATTTTTGTCGCCAAATTTGGCGATATATCGCCAAGTTGGCGACGGATTTGGCGACTTTTTGTGCAACCCCCCCCCCCCCCCCCCCCCTTATACCTTTACATTGGGATCCTTTCTCGTTTGGGGTACTCTATCGAGAGTTAAAGGACCTTCTGGTAATTTCTAGCATTAGAAAGCCCTGGAATAATCTGGAAAGATCTCTGAAGTCTATATAAGGGACCTCCACCAGTCCAGTTCAGTTAGTTGTCTGTGAACTGCGATTGAATTCATACGAGAGGCTTTGCATTGAGAACTGTGTTTCTCGGATCGATTTTGTCGTTGATACGTCGTATTGAACGCAATGTTTCTGTGTGAAATTTTGCTGTGCTTTTATTGGATTTGAAGATTACTGAATATCTTGTAATTTTCAGAAGATATTGGTGTTCGTATTGCACTGTTTATAGTGAATAAAGCCTTTTGATTGTTCTTATATATTGGCATCAGTCCTTTCGAACCCCGAACGCACAACAATTGGTGTCAGGAGTGGGGTTGAATGCCGATTACCAGAGCAATGGAGGCACAGCTGACTAAATTATTGGAGAAATTAGGGGAGATGGATGAGAAAATGACTGCCAACCTTGGCGAGTTGAAAGAAGAAATGAAGAAGGAAATGTCAGCGATGGATGAGAAAATGACTGAGAACCAGGCTGAAATGAAGGAGGAAATGTCAGCGATGGATGAGAAAATGACTGCGAATCAGGCTGAAATGAAGGAAATGTCGGAAGAAATAAAAAAAGATATGTCAACCAACCTTGGTGAGTTGAAAGATCTGATAGAGGATAAAATAACATCTTTAAATGAAAGAATTGACTCCGTGGAAAATAAATTTGAAGGAAGGTTTCAAGAAATAGAAGAAAATGTTCAAATGACAGCCAAAACCATAGAAGAAGTTCAAATGACAGCGAAAACCGTAGAAGAAAGAGTAGAAGAAAAAGTTCAAAAGATCGCCAAGACTGTTGAAGAAAGCATAGAGAATGTAAAAAAAGATTTGGAAAAAGTCAAGAAACAGAAGATAACTGCCGTAAACTTTTCCGAAGATTTCAAGTATCCAGATATGCTTCCTCGGGCCTTTATTAAACTTTCGACCTATGACGGCAAATCCTCCTGGCCAGTTTTTAAGACACAATTTGGGATCGTAGCGGACGCCAATGGATGGGATTCTCAGACAAAGGCTTGCCAGTTAGCTGCTTCTCTACGAGCTGATGCTGCCGACGTCCTACAGACATTGCCTGCAAATGAACCGCTGGATTTTGAAACGCTCGTCAGTGCCTTAGAATTGCGCTTTGGCGAGAAATGCATGAAGGAATATAGCAGACTCCAGCTCAAATCTCGACAGCAGAAATCCACTGAATCCCTGCAAGAGCTTGCTACGGATGTCTAGAGACTTTCCCATCTTGCTTATCCTGACTGCCCGGCTGAAACTAGAGAAAGTTTAGCTTTGCAACATTTCATCGATGGTGTGCGTGACTTTGAGATCCAGAAACAACTCCGGATTGCAGATCTCAGTGACTTAAAAGGGGCTTTAGTTTATGCCCTGAAATTCGAGGCAGCCCAGCAAGCTACAAGGAAAGATCGGCACTTTGTGCGAGTAGCCAACATACCTGAGACGTCGGATACAGCTGTGGAGCGTTTACAGCAGCAGATGAAGGACGTGATGAGACATATAAACTCCTTGATGGACAACAAACCTGGAAGAAAGATCAAGTGCTGGAAATGCGGTGGAGAAGGCCATATTCAAAGAAACTGCCAAAACCGACCCAGCACAGAAGGTAATAGCTCCGCACGAACGGCGGAGCAGGAAAACTAATTAATGGCCATCTTCGGGGCGGAGGTTGCCAGATTTTGAGAAGCCCCATTATCAAGTGTGTCAAATTTCTGCAAGAAGTTGCGGCGAGAACGGAGTTTTTATAGTCGGGCGTGTGAATGATTTGCCCTGTAATATGATCATCGATACCGGAGCCAATGTGACCATCGTTCGGAAAGATCTAGCTCTGCGGCTAAAAGAAAAACTCCTCTGGACTCCGCCCCGTGTTATCCTTCAAACCGTGACCGGGGATATGATCGACATACATGGAAGAATGAAATCGAAAATAAAGTTTGGGAACGCCACTTACCATCATACAGTCTATGTAGCCGATATTTCAGACCCTTTCATACTCGGACTGGACTTTTTAAAAGAGCATGGATTTACACTGGATTTTAAGAAGAATGAGTTACGCTCTGCTCAAGAAGATGTCACTATTTTCAAACTTGGAGATGAGTCCGGGTCTATTCAACGGATCACAGCCAAGGCAGATGTTATCATCCCTCCTCGGACCGAAATGATGATACCTAGATTAACTGAGAACGAAAGTAGTTTTCAATGTGGCTTGGTTGGATATCCTGAGAAGAGCCCAAAAGGAGTGCTAATAGCATCAGCGCTGGTAGATCTGTCGAGAGATGTGATACCCGTGAGGATGGCGAATGTAAGTGAAAAGTCTAGAATTATCCAGAAGGGTGAAGTGCTTGCTACCTGTGCTCCAGTCACCTGTGTTTGCAAAGACCCGAGCTTGACGTTGTCGGAGCCGCCTACAAGTTTAACACCTGAAATTGGACGAAATGAGAATTTATTTCCTGAGCAGAGACATGCCTCAGAAAGACTGTTCCAGGAATTTACGGATGTGTTTTCACAAAACGAGAATGATATAGGTCGCACTTCTCTGACACGTCACAGAATTGATACTGTCGACCATCCACCGATTAAACAGCATCCAAGACGCTTGCCGTTTGCAAAACAAGAAGAGGTTTCTAAGCTCTTACGAGAGATGCAGGATAGTGACATCATCGAACCGTCATCAAGTCCGTGGGCCTCTCCCATCGTGTTGGTCCGAAAGAAAGATGGCTCCACAAGATTTTGTGAGGATTATCGTAAACTTAACGATATCACGAAGAAGGACAGCTATCCTCTACCAAGAATAGACAACACGCTAAATACTCTTTCAGGACATAAATGGTTTTCCACGCTGGATTTGAAGAGTGGATATTGGCAAGTAGAGATCCATCCTGATGACAAAGAGAAGACCGCATTTACTACTGGACAAGGACTTTGGCAATTTAAAGTTATGCCGTTCGGGCTCTGCAATGCACCAGCAACGTTCGAGCGCCTCATGGAGACAGTGTTAAAAGACCTGACTTTTGAAGCTTGTCTCATCTACCTAGATGACGTCATCATTGGTGGCCGCACGTTTGAAGAACATCTAGAAAATATTCGAAAAGTGTTAACGAAGCTAAGAGCGGCGAATTTAAAGCTGAACCCTTTGAAATGCAAGTTCTTCCAACGAGAAGTAAACTATTTAGGACACATCATCTCAGCTGAAGGTGTTCGAACAGATCCTGAAAAAGTGTCTGCAGTAAAGCACTGGAAACGTCCGGAAAATGTCCATCAGTTGCGAAGCTTTCTGGACTATGTACTTATTACAGAAAGTTTGTGCAGGGCTTCTCCAACATCGCAAGACCCTTGCATAGGCTCACTGAAAGCAAACAGAAGTTTCTATGGACGCAAGAATGCGACAATTCCTTTCAGCGGCTGAAAGAAGCTCTCACATCCTCTCCAGTCCTTACCTATCCAGACCCCGACAAACAATTCATTGTGGACACGGATGCCAGTCAGGAAAGTGTCGGCGAGGTACTTTCCCAAGAAATAGATGGCCAAGAACGAGTCGTAGCATACTGGAGCAAATGTTTATCGAAACCGGAGCGGAATTATTGCGTCACTCGTAAGGAGTTATTAGCTATAGTGAAAGCCATAGAACACTTCCATCACTATCTCTATGGCAGGAAATTTCTCCTTCGTACTGATCACGCATCCTTAACATGGCTGATGAATTTTAAGAACCCAGAGGGCCAAGTAGCCAGATGGATACAACGACTCCAGGAATACGACTTTGACATCAGGCATCGTAAAGGTTCATCGCATGGAAATGCTGATGCCTTATCAAGAAGACCGTGTCCCGAAAGTTGTCGCTATTGTTCCAGAGCGGAGAACAAGTATAATCCCGAACATGTCATACGCCAGACGAAGACTTCACTATCAACGCCGCCAGATCCCTGGAGTGATGAGAAGATTCGAGAAGATCAAATGGCAGACTCTGAGATCAAACCAATCTTGGCGTTATTAGAATCTTCTAGCACGAAGCCCAGTTGGAAAGACATCTCGACTTACAGTCCTACGACGAAGCAATATTGGGCTCTTTGGAACTCTCTCCACGTCAGGAATGGTGACCTGTTCCGAAAATTCGAATCGGAAGATGGGAAGACATCTCGGTGGCAGTTGGTACTTCCTCGATCCCGAATACCAGAGGTCCTCAAGGAATTACATGGCAGTCCCACTGGTGGCCATTTTGGAGTCATGAAAACATTACATAGAGTCCGAGAGCGCTTCTTCTGGGGAAAAGCGAGAGCTGACGTCGAACAATGGTGCAAATCTTGCGATGCATGTGCAGCTCGGAAAGGGAAACGTAGCCGAGGAAGACTACATCTCTACAACGTAGGAGCACCTTTCGAACGCATCGCCCTTGACATCCTAGGACCTTTGCCAAGAAGTGCTGATGGCAACAAATACCTCCTTGTTGTCATGGACTATTTCACGAAATGGCCTGAAGTTTATGTCATCCCTGATCAAGAAGCTTCTACGGTTGCGGATGTCTTGGTACACCAGTGGATATCAAGGTATGGAGTAGCTCTTCAAATGCATTCGGACTAGGGGAGAAATTTCATATCTGCTGTGATTGAGGGTCTCTGTCAACTTCTCGGAATGGACAAAACTAGGACGACGCCTTTACATCCACAGTCGGATGGCATGGTTGAGAGGTTTAATCGTACCATCCTCAACAATCTCTCACTGCTAGTCTCAAGAAACCAACAAGACTGGGACCAAAAACTTCCCTTGTTTCTTCTCGCCTATCGCAGCGCCGTCCATGAAACAACCGGCTATTCCCCGTCTCAGATGCTTTTCGGTCGTGATCTTCGTCTACCTTGTGATCTGATTTTTGGTCGCCCTCCAGATGCGCCTTCATCGCCAGAGGGATACGTGCAGAATCTCCAGGCACGATTTGAAGACGTCCACAACTTGGCTCGAGAGCGGATCAATATACAGACGGAGAAGATGAAGACTAGGTACGACACGAAAGCCACGGGACATCAATTCAAAGAAGGTGACAAGGTTTGGTTTTATAATCTGACTCGACGTAAAGGACTTTCTCCCAAACTGCAATCGTACTGGGACGGTCCTTATACAGTCCTAAACAGACTGAACGATGTCGTAATTCGGATCCGAAAGTCACCAAGTTCGAAGCCTAGAGTCGTTCATTACGACAGGCTGGCTCCATACTATGGCCATAGTACTTAGTTCATTGATTGTAAATAGTGTAATGTAAATAATGTAAATTAGTATAACGATGGTCTTGTATATAAATTAATGTAATTATTTATTTTGCTCAGCATTATCATTATTATTGTTATTATTATTTAAATACTTGTATGTAATAATGTCTATGCTTTAATTTAATTTTATTTTTAAATAAGTGTATATTTTGTATAATTCAGCATTATGAATGTGTTTTGAATAGTATAGCATTTGTTGGTAACGGGTTTGCTTCCCGATCAAAGGTTGAACTGCCCGGGACGTGCAGTCCTTGAGATGGGGGCAATGTTATGAATTTTGTATATATCTGTGAATATTCCATTTGTTTAAATTTATTTTATTTTATTATTGTGAAAATTGCTGTATTATTAATGTATTTCCTATTGAGCATCATGTAACTCAATGCTAAAGGCCTCCGGTGGTTTGCAAGGAAAACAACCTTACAGCATCGGTTTTTATAATGAGTTCTATTGGAAAATCGCCAAGGAATGGGTTTATCGCCAAGTTGGCGATGGTTTTGGCGACTTATTTTTGTCGCCAAATTTGGCGATATATCGCCAAATGTCGCCAAGTTGGCGACTTTTTGTGCAAACCCCCCCCCCTTGTATCTTTACATTGGGATCCTTTCTCGTTTGGGGTACTCTATCGAGAGTTAAAGGACCTTCTGGTAATTTCTAGCATTAGAAAGCCCTGGAATAATCTGGAAAGATCTCTGAAGTCTATATAAGGGACCTCCACCAGTCCAGTTCAGTTAGTTGTCTGTGAACTGCGATTGAATTCATACGAGAGGCTTTGCATTGAGAACTGCGTTTCTCGGATCGATTTTGTGGTTGATACGTCGTATTGAACGCATTGTTTCTGTGTGAAATTTTGCTGTGCTTTTATTGGATTTGAAGATTACTGAATATCTTGTAATTTTCAGAAGATATTGGTGTTCGCATTGCACTGTTTATAGTGAATAAAGCCTTTTGATTGTTCTTATATATTGGCATCAGTCCTTTCGAACCCCGAACGCACAACAATATATATATGTGTGTGTGTGTATGTGGATATACATTCAAATGATAACTATTGCACAATGATAATTTATTTCCCTCCTGCTGATTAAGCAAGAAACTTTTTAAGAGCGCCAGCAAGCAGTGTCCCTTTTCGGCTGTTGTTTTCAAGGATTAGAATATAGAGCGTATTTGTAAACTAATTGAACAAAATTTTGGATATTATGAAGCATGTGAAGGATAAACATTTTTTAGAAATTTCGTTCAAAACTTTAACAATGGAGATATTTTAGTGAGATTTTCATTAGATTATTGTGTATAAATGTTATAACAGCAATGGAAGTGCACTGAATTTTGGTCAGTGACATGGTGTTGGACTGACATTGACATTTCAAATTACGGAGAAGCTAGCTCAGTGTTCTTTGTATGTGAATGGTGACAATTCTAGCACTCCTCGAGATACCCCATTTCACATAAAGTAAAGCAAGTTTCTTGAAAATATTGTTACAAAATCTACATTACTGTTAACAACTTGGCAACAAGTGTCGCATATACGGTCTTTAAATTTTCCTTTCAATAATTTTCAATAGTACATTTTGCAGAACTTATGTGATTAAATTAACTAAACATTTTGTTTACATGACTGGTTCTCTTTAACTTAATAAATTACTCTCATTAAACACACTATAAATGTGAACTGCAACTCTTAATTAAAACCCTCTTAGTTACACATAGACAGTGATCGCGGTCCATCACACACGAGCTCTGTGCTCTCAACTAAAAACTTACATTAAAAATAGTTACTTTGACAGTTAACAAGAGAAATGAAAAAACAGAACATTCAAATTATGAAATGTCTTTGGATGCAGGAAAACTCAAGATCACTTGTGAAGTTTCATCAGATGCACGAGCAACTGCGAAACACAAGGTCACTTACCGAGGTGTCGTTCGATACTGACCTCAATTGAAAATGTGCTAAGTAAACATTTTCGAACATACATTCCTGGCCTTGTAACCTTCAAGAGCTACAATTAAATATTCTCAGTCAAAGGGTAGAGGACAAAGTTTGTGAATAGGACGCTTGAGCTCTCCTGTCACCTAGTTCAGTGTTCTTTGCATGTGAATGGTGGCAATTCTAGCACTTGAGGTATCCTATTTTACATCAGTCAAATAAATTTGTTGAAAATATAGTTACAAAATCTGCATTATTGTTAACAACATGGCAACAAGTGTCACATATACATGACATTTAGAGTGCATACAATCGTCAACTTGTTCGTTCAGTAATTTTGAATAGTAAATTTCTCAAAACTTAAGCAATTAAATTAAGCAAAGATTTACCAGTGCTAAAAGATTAAAAACTGTTCTTGTCGAAGGGGTTAAAATAGAAATATCAATCAGAGTTCTTCTTGTAACTCGGCTGAATAAGCAGTGGATTGCGATCCTGATTTCCTATACAAATATTGTCTGTCTTGATACTGCTTAACAAGGTTGTCATTTTGTCCACTTTTTTGAAAAAGTCCAGGAAACTAGACAAAACGAACAAAATTAAAATCCACTAAATCTGAATGTGTGTGGCATATAAAATTATTGCCATGATCAGAGGTGAGGAAATAAATAAATCTGCAGGAAATAAATTAATCTTTTGCCACTGGCAAGCACATTTTCTAACTGAGATAGTGAATTTTTTGGCAGACTTTTAGGTACTTACGTATTATACGTGACAAGAGATAGATCACCGAAAATGTCGATCTTGTTTATCGTTGCCAACCTTGTTCAAAACAGTAATTTAAACTTATTAAATACATAACATAATTAAAAATGGTAAATAATATAAAATAAATAAAAAGAAACTATAATAAAAAATAAACTATAAATTATAATAAAGAAATAAACTATTTAGTTGTAAAAAAATGAGGGTTACTGTAATTACTATAATTGGTGCAAGTGTATTTAACCAGGCCCGGACAATACATGAGTACTGAATCAAAAACTGCAGCTTGCGGCAGGGGTACAAGTAAACAATCTAGATGAAGACTGAGCTATTTTTGTGATAATGAGTGTCTACTTGAAAGTTGGAAGCTTTCGACTTGTCTTGTGGAATGATTAAAACTGATCTTTTAAAACAAATGCCAATTCCTAAATTTTCTGCTTATGTCATTGCTATTATTTAGAGATTTAATTTACTATTACTTGCCATGAATATGCACATTAAACACATATTAAATACATATTTATAGTACAATGATAATTATAAGTTGAACAAAAAATAGATAGTAGCTAATTTATATTTAAAATATTATTCAAAATTCAGGTTGTATAGATACATTTTTAATTACAATAAATGTCAATGGATGATGCACATTGCAGAAGAACAGAAAACAGAAAAGACTTAATACAGAGTAGAATTAAATTACTATTAAAAAGTTTAGTAAAGTAAAAATTTCTCACTTCTGAATTAAATTTCCTGATACAAAATTTAATTAATTAGCTTTTTCACACTAGATAAATTCTCCAAGACTTAAAACTTTCCTGAGGCAGGTAGTAGTTATACAACACTTATATAAATGCATCAAATGCACGAAATATAGGAACTTTTTCAAAGGAGTTCTACTTCTTTCTACGTTATATTGGGTAGGTAGAAGGTTACTAAATTTAAAAGACAATTCTCCAAGACAGAAGATCTTACACACATGGATGTATACAGGGTGATCAGAAAGTGGGTATACATTTGAAAAATTAATAATTCACGGAATAATATAGGTACAGAGGTAAAAATTGACACACATACGTGGAATAACATGGGGTTTTATTGTAACCACACAAAAAAAGTTTTTTTAAAAAAAGACTGACAGATGGCACTGGACAGCAAACTGGACTCTGCCTGAGAATCGTGTATAAAAGAAACTGTAATGAAAGAGAGAATCAGATGCACCAACAATCGCAGCATGTTGACGTTACCAAAAAAGTCAATGTTAGTGAAGCTCTACTATCAAAATGAGGAATCTGCCATCAATACGCATGCTAAAAGACAAGATCCAATGCCAATTTCTCACCATAACTACAGATATGCGGCACACTGCTGTGCACAACATTGTCCCTCGGCTACAGCTGTTGTTACGGGATGACGGTGGACATGTTGAGCATTCGTTCTGAAGAACATCGTCTTTGCTTTGTCATAATTTGTTATGCTAATTGTTGCTTTTCTTATCACACGAAGCGCCATCTGTCGGCCATTTTATGAACTTTTTTGTGGATACAATAAAACCCCATGTCATTCCAAGCATGTGTGTCAATTTTTACCTCTCTACCTACATTATTCCGTGAATTATTAATTTTTCAAATGTATACTCACTTTCTGATCACCCTGTATGTTTAAAGAACTACTGAAATTTATTTTCAACATATTTCATGGACAATATACTTCATTTCAGATAAGCACTTAATTACACTTCTCTCCTAAATAGATACATTGTACACCACCTTGGAGAAAGGTTAAGACTTCCATAAGTAGTAAATGAAGATAAATATCTATCAATATGAATTGCAAAGGAAAACTTGAAAATATTTATATTTTTAATACAAAGAAAATACAATTCATCGTTTGGTATTAAGTACTAAAGAGGGACTAACATTTATTGCACAGTTAAAACAAGGAGAAGCCTTGACCCTAGAAGAGAGATTGCCAATTACACTCATTATTGATTACAATGTCAAATGCAGAAAATGAAATACTATAGAAAATAAATGTTTAGGGACGAAAAAAAATATTTTATAATTACAACAATATAGTTTTAATACCTTTAAATACAGAGAAACAAAGGTATTCAAACAGATGATTAATAATTTTAATGTAACTGAGAATATAAGTTACACAAAGAGCTGACATAAGAATTTAAAGAATTCAAGGTTGTAGTGATTAACAATGAGTACATATATAAATAAGAATGTCATATCTACGAGGGCAAAAAAAAAGTTTCTTTATTGAATATTAATTATAATAGAAAGTTTATACATTAAAATCTTAATTATAATATACAGGGTCTTTTTCCAAGGAATTCTACTTCTTTCAAATTTATATTGGGTACAAATACAAGATTACTAACTTAAATAAAATTGAGTATGTTCTTCAGTGTTTATCTTTCTTTCTTAAACTCCCATCCATTGACAATGGATGGAAGGTTAAGAAAAGTACCTATATCATTTCACTAACTCAATGCAAAATTGCAGATTATCTATTACTGCATTGCATATAATTATTTTTTTATTTAAACATTAGCATAGTTGCTTGAATATAAATGTTGCCAGAACTTGAAAATAATGAATTTTAAATTTAAACACTCCTTTTTAGTAGTGATCATAACATAATAAAATTAGATTGAACGAGAAAAGAAAACTTTAAAAACACTTTCAAAAGCAACTTTTACTGACATTTTAAAAAATGTGTCAAATATATAAGCAATTTATTCAATATTTAAAAATTTTAACATGTATGTCATAGGCTATTGAGAAATCAGGCTCTTTCAAAACAGCAAGGCTAATGAGAGAATCATCGCCCTTTTTCCACTCAGCCTGATGATTTTCAGGCTTATTACAAATAGCCTAGAGAGTGTTAGGCTAGTTGGAATATGATCATATATTTCTCAATCAGCCTGATATTTTTAATGCTTACTGCAAAGAGCCTAGATAGTGTTAGGCTAACTGAAAAACTATTTGTCCAAATATCGTGTTTTACCAGACCCAAACTTGAAAACTCCATTTGAAGTAACCTGACAAAGAAACATTCCATCAAACTGCAACTTGATCCTAACATGACAAAATATTTTCTGCAGAAATGGTACCAGAAACGAGCCTGAGAATTCCATCTGAAGTCAACCTGACCTAAACCTGACAAACAGATTCCATTAAACCAGAACCAATCTGAATATGTGAAATTAATTTATGTCAACATGAACCCAACCTAAACCACAAATAAATTCTATTGAATCATAATCCAATCCAAACAAGACAAAAAAAAAATCTATTGACAAGCAACCGACCTGAACCTGACAAATTTCAACCTCAAAAGAGCACTAAATAAAAGGAAATTAATTCATCTTTTAATGCAGTGATGAAATGTAGTCTAAAATTATATCACTAATACCAATTTTATCTGTTACACTGAAAATTAGACATCTCTATATTCTTTGATATTCAAATATAATAACGGTTCTGAATAGCGGACATCTCTGCATTGTTTTGGGTTGTCTTTAACTGTCTTTTTTTCTGGTTGGGGTGAAGCTAATTTTTTTTCTATCAGTCGCGTTCACTCTAGAATGTTTTTTTGTGAGTCCGATTTATGTTTTTCAAGTCTGGACGCTGTGATTTTCACAAACAAATTAATGAAAATAAGCAGAACAATGTTTCAGATGAATTAAATTTATTTATTAAGGTTTTAAAATGTTTGCTATAATTAACGTTTAAACATTATTCCTATATATTAGTTGATACGTTTTAATTATTAAAAAATATATTTTTCCATTTTAATCAAATGATTAAAAGGATCCCCTGTAGCATTCATCTAATGCTATAATTTAGTAAGTATTTAAAAAAAGTTTTCTTTAATACTATTTAAACAAACCGTAAGTTTAATTTTATTTCAGGTTTGAATGTAAGTGTGTTGTGTTTGGGCAGTGTTGCTGGTGGATGAAAATTATTTCGTTGTATTAACATTAGGTAGTTGTGTGTTGACTTCATTATGATGTTTTATTATATACATTTTTCATCTGAAAGAATACTTGGGCTTTCATTTGAAAATTCAGGCCAACTCGAGCCCGTCCCACAAGAGCCAAAACCTAACCGAAACGAACATGAATGTTAATTATTAAAGTCAATACTACAAAGTCGTGCAAAAAAGTAGATGTCAATCTGACCCAAAACAAATATCTAACACGATACAGGACTCTAATCCAGACTTACTGCAATACGTCCAAACTAGGGAATGATTATGCATAATTTGAATATAAATAATTAGGAATATGAATTTAAATTGCTTATACAAAAGCTATAAGAAAACAATCATGGCATATTTCATTTACGCAATTGAGAGTCTAAGGTAAGTGAATACTTCATTTTTATTTTAAAGGTATATTTTTAAGAAACTCCTCGTGCAGAAGAATCAATAAAATTTGCAGATAAGGTAGGTTTTTACTGATTTCCCACTATTACATAGAAAAGAAGAAAGGCTGAGTGAAAATAATTATATAACTACTTAAGAAAAGTGCTATTTCAATGGTATCTGCTGGTAAATATATTTTTAATGCTTTCCCAGCATTATATAAAGAAGATGGCTCATTAAATAAAAATTATTATAAACCATATATGTAATTTGAGCAAGAATTAAATCTGCAGAGGAAGCAGTATTTTAATGTTTTTCCAGCATCATGAGATAATTATAAATACTAAATTTGTAAAAATTAAAAAAAAAAATCCTGCATCAACCCCATTATCAAATAAGATGGATTGCTAATGAAAATAATTAAAAAACATGTATAAAAAATTGTTGTACCAACGAAATCTGCATATGAGTTACATATGCTTTATAATTGTTTTTATTCAACAACCGATCTCCTCAACATAAGGCTAGGAAAACATAAAAAATCTTCTCAGATGAAGATTTCATTAATACAAAAATTTTCTTACAAGTTTTTTATAATTATTTCCATTAGCAACCCATCTTTACAATGTAATGCTGAGAAAAGATTAAAAAACTACCATATCTGCAGATTTTATATGCTTCACAGGGCAGTTTAAAAAATTAACCCTAAAAATAAAAATGAACTAACCTTTAACTCCCAGTTGCGTAAATAAAATCTGTCAATAAGACAGTTTTCTTCTACATTTTTTATAAGTATTTGAAATTCGGACTCCTGTTTTTGTTACTAAATTATCCATAATTTCAATACTTTAGACTGCAATAACCTGGATTAGAGTCCTTCATCACATTGGATAAACATATTTTACCGGAAACTGACATGACATGAGGCTCAGGGCCAGTGCTGTTGGTGTTATGTTGGCAGATCAGGTTGACTTTCATTTTCTCGAGTTTGGGTGAGTTTTATTTTAGGGTTTGACTCCTGCTGCTGAGATTGAATTTGATCAAATTTTTCAAAAGAAAGTCTAAAATATTTTTCATGTGATTGAAGTAATGTAATACATACATAGCGGATATTTTCCAATAATTGACATTATATTTAGAAAACACTTTTCAATTCCTAACACTTATATATTTGTTTGCCTTTACCCCCCCCCTTTCCCCAATAGCAGACAGATCCAAAGAGCAAACTGATTCATCTCTAGAATAATGTGTGTGTGGAGTTGTATTTTAATCAAAACTAAAAAAAAACCTATTAAGTAAATCGGCATTAAACATGAACACTTCAATGTGTAACCTGAGACAAATTCAATACACTTCAACATGAACCTGAAATGAAATAAAACTAATTGTTCATTAAGTAACAAAAAAACTTTTATTTTAATTTTTTACAAAATTAGTAGCAATAGATTAATGCTTCAGGCAATCCAATATTCAAATATTTGTTTAAAATTAAAAATACATAATATTCAATAATTAAAAAAGTATCTATTAATATAAGCAAAAAAGGTTAAAACATTAATTATAGCAAAAGTTTAAAATCTCAAGACAATAAACTCAATTTATCTGAAATATAGTTCTGCCTATTTTTATTAATTTTTTTGTTAAAATCCTACGAACCTGACTTGCAAAAACCTAAATTTGACCTGCAAGAAACATTCTAGAGTGAACCCAATGTGGATAAAAATCAATTACAGTCACCCTGACCAGAAAAAAAAAATTAGGAACAACCTGAACCAATACCGTGTTTCCTTCTACTCAAATATTTTACTGTATTTGTATATTAAAGAATATAATTATGTTCATTTTCAACATAAAATATAGAACTTGTTTGTCAAAAATAGTGTTTCAAAATAGTATTAAAAGATGAATTAATTTCATTTCATTTAGTGTTCGGGTTGACGCATTTAATTTTGAGGTTGAAATGCGTGAATTCAGATTGTGTTGCATGTCGACAGAAATTATTTTGTTGCATTCAGATCGAGTTGCAGCTCAATAGAATTTCTCTTGTCAGGTGCAGTGTTTCATGTCAAATGAAATTTTCTGGTTCAGTTCAGGTTGCATGTCAACAGAAATTATTTTATCATGTTCAAATCAGTTTGCGGTTTCATTAAATTTTTTTATTGGTTTTGTATGTATCAAATGCAATTTTCTGATTCTGATCATGTTACACATCGATGGAAATAATTCTGTCGGTTTATGATTGGACTGTGGTTTAAAGGAATTTTTCATCAGGTTTGGTCAGATTGACTTCAAATGGAATTTTCAGGTTCAGGTCAGGTTGAATGTTGATGGAAATTATTTTGAAATGATTGGATCAGTTTGCAATTCCATGGAATTTTTTGGTTAGGCTCGGGTTCACTTCAAATGGAATTTTCAGGTTCTTGTCAGCTGCATGTCGACAGAAATTATTTTGTCATATTCAGATCTGCTACAGTTCAATGGAACTTTTCTTTGTCCTGTTTGGGTTAGACTTCAAATGGAATTTTCATGTTCAGGTCAGATACAACACAATATTTGGACTAATACTAATTAGCGTAAAACTGCATAGACTCATTCCCATAAGCCTGAAACAATCTGGTTGATTGAGAAACAAGTGGATATATACCTATTAGCACAACACTCTCTAGGATACTTGCAATAAGCCTGAGGAATATGAGGTTGATTGGAAAAAAGGAGACGATGCTCCAACTAGCCTGGCTTTTTGCAAAGAGCCAAATTTCTCAATAAGCTTAAAACATATATATTGAAAGTATTTAATATATACACAACATTACAAGGATAAGTAACATAAATTACAATTTTTTGCTTATACTTCTTTAGAACACATCATACTCTCCTAAGATTAATTTATATGAATGCCCTAACATAACAAAAGAAGTACCGAAGTTAGTTGATAGTGAACAATTATTGTGAGAGCATAAATGAGTACTTAGTTTATTACCCTGCCTTGAAATTTTTTTTATTGTATGTCTCAAAAACAAAAGGTTTCAGTAAGAATTAAGAGATGATACTTAAAATTACTCTTTTGAAATAAATTATTTTTGCAAATCACACAAACAAATGGTTTATTACAGCATGATTTATCAGATGCCTTTTTAATTCACTCTTTTGTGAGAATTCCATGTTGCATTTCTCACCAGTATGAATTAACAGCTGGCTTTTCAAAAGATTCATCTCCAAAAATTTTAGTTTAATATCTCACACAAAAGGTTTCTTACCAGTATGAACAAACAAATGTTTGTTTAGAACACTCTTTAGAGAGAATTTCTTGTTGCATATCTAATATACAAATGGCTTTTACGCAGTATGAACTAACAAATGTCTGCTTAAATAACTCTTTTGAGAGAATTTCTTGTTGCATATTTCACATGCAAAAGGTTTCCCCTCAGTATGAACAAAAAAATGTTTGGTTAATGTATTCTTTCGAGAGAATTTTTTGTTGCATATCTCACATACAAATGGTTTCTCACCAGTATGAACTGAGAAATGTTCGGTTAAATGACTCTTTTGAGAGAATTTCTTGTTGCATATCTCACATACAAATGGTTTCTCCCCAGTATGAATTAAGAAATGTTCGGTTAAATGACTTTTTCGAGAGAATTTTTTGTTGCATATCTCACATAGAAATGGCTTCTCACCAGTATGAACTAAGAAATGTTCGGTTAAATGACCCTTTTGAGAGAATTTTTTATTGCATGTCTCACATACAAATGGTTTCTCACCAGTATGAACTAAGAAATGTTTGTTTAAATTAGACTTTCGAGAGAATTTCTTTTTGCATATGTCACATGTAAAATGTTTCTCACCAGTATGAACTAACAAGTGTTCGCTTAATGCACTCTTTCGAGAGAATTTTTTGTAGCATACCTCACATACAAATGGTTTCTCACCAGTATGAACTATCAAGTGTTCGCTTAATGCACTCTTTCGAGAGAATTTTTTGTTGCATACCTCACATACAAATGGTTTCTCACCAGTATGAACTATCAAATGTTTGCTTAACACAGACTCTCGAGAGAATTTCTTGTTGCATATCTCACATACAAATGGCTTCTCACCAGTATGAACTAAGAGATGTTCGGTTAAATGACTCTTTTGAGAGAATTTTTTGTTGCATGTCTCACATACAAATGATTTCTCACCAGTATGAACTAAGAAATGTTTGTTTAAATTACACCTTCGAGAGAATTTCTTTTTGCATATCTCACAAGGAAAAGGTTTTTCACCAGTATGAACTAACAAATGTTTTCTTAAATCACTGTTTCGAGAAAATTTCTTGTTGCATGTCTCACACTCAAAAGGTTTTTCACCAGTATGAACTAACAAATGTCGGATTAAATCAGCCTTTTGAGAGAATTTCTTGTTGCATCTCTCACACTCGAAAGGTTTCTCACTAGTATGATATAGCAGATGTTTTTTCAAATTAAACTTGGCAGAAAATGTCTTGTGGCATATCTCACATGCAAAATGTTTCTCACTAGTATGAACTAACAAATGTTTGCTTAAATAGAGCTTTTGAGAGAATTCTCTGTTGCATATCTTACAAACAAATGATTTTCCTTGTTGTGAGTCAGAAGATGCTTCTGCATAATGCTCTTGGAAAGAAATGTTTTTTTCCATATTTCACACTTTAAGTACTTTTTTCAGGAACAACATATCCAAGAAACCTTTTCTTTTTAACAACTTTTATAGATATATTCGTCTGCAATAAATAAAATTGTTAATCTATCATAATTTACAATTCATGAAAAACATATTTCCCAATGTAATAAAATATAACACCTTGTAATAGTATATTAGTTTTAAATGCTAAAGGTGTAAAATTAACAACTATAATATAAATTAAAATAACTTTTATTAGTTGTTTTACATGTTTCGACTCTTCTGAGTCATTTTCAAAAACAAAATGAGAATATTCTAAAGCTGCACGGGCTTTGAAGTTATTATTTACATGTACATTTTTAAAAATTATGCACGTTATCTATAATTTTTACTCGATTGTTTATTTTCATATCTTTGAGCATGGAGTAATTCTAGCCCCAGTTTCGGTAAATTAAAAGATGCCGCATCGTTACATATTGTATTTTTGCGCATGAGTATCTCTATGGTTTCTCTTATTATGGATGGATAGTATAGACTGGAGGGAAATATAATTTTACTTTCATTGAAATTTATTTGGATGGTTTCTTCTTGATATAATCTTGTTAGGGCTGTAGTTTTTCTATTGTATTTAATATCAGCTATGTGCTTTTTTTCTGCAATTAAATTTCCTGCTGGTCATGCCTGTGTAGTAATTCTTGGATCCGTCTTCTTTAATAAAATAATATGTATACCATTTTATAACAAATGGTCACTATATGGTCACTATATGGTATATGGTCACTATATGTTACCATATAGTGATGATATGAAAATAACAATAAAAAGAGGGCTTAATCTAATCATCTATAATAACTATTTCACATTCAATAGTAAATATTATAAGCAGAATCACGGAGCTCCAATGGGGTCACCTGTTTCAGGTTTATTAGCTGAATATAGTCTTCGCCCATTGGAAAATAAAGTTTTTGGCAAATTTCACTTAACACCTCACACTTGGCTCAGATATGTTGATGATATTCTTTTTAATTTGGCAGCATAGTGTTGATGAACTTAAAATATTTATAAATCAACTAAACTCAATCGACAATAACATTAAATTCACTATTGAAATTGAACATAATAAAAGTCTTCCATTCCTTGATGTTATGTTAACAAGAACAAATAAATCTATCGACAGAGCTGTTTTCCGGAAAAACATGGCTAACCAATCTACCATACCAAATAACGCATGTTCTCCCTTTACATACAAAATTTCAGCCTACAGATTTCTCATAAAACGAGCCTTTATAATATGCACTGAAAATGAATAATGAATTAGATAATATTCGTAAAATTGCCTATAATAATGGTTTTACAGTACACCATATTAATAAATTAATCATAGATATCACCAATAATAAAAATTCAGAAAAGAAATTTGATTCACAAAAATACAAACTTTATACTCTGCAATATTATCCAAGCTTTTTCGAAAAATTAAAACACAGCCTTAAACGTTTCAATATCTGCTTAATAGCCAAACCACCTAAGAAATTAAAGAATATCATTTGCAGTAAAATTGACCCAATTAATTTTGAGAATTATTCAGGAGTATATGAAATACCTTTTATTAAAGAAGACGGATCCAAGAATTACTACATAGGCATGACCAGCAGGAAATTTAATTGCAGAAAAAAAGAGCACATAGCTGATATTAAATACAATAGAAAAACTACAGCCCTAGCAAGTTTATATCAAGAAGAAACCATCTAAATAAATTTCAATGAAAGTAAAATAATATTTCCCTCCAGTCTATACTATCTATCCATAATAAGAGAAACCATAGAGATACTCACGCGCAAAAATACAATATGTAACGATGCGGCATCTTTTAATTTACCGAAACTGTGGCTAGAATTACTCCATGCTCAAAGATATGAAAATAAACAATCGAGTAAAAATAATAGATAACGTGCGTAATTTTAAAAAATGTACATGTAAATAATAACTTCAAAGCCCGTGCAGCTTTAGAATATTCTCATTTTGTTTTTGAAAATGACTCAGAAGAGTCGAAACATGTAAAACAACTAATAAAAGTTATTTTAATTTATATTATAGTTGTTAATTTTACACCTTTAGCATTTAACAGTAATATAACATATTTCCCAGTAAAAGAGGGTCTGACAAGAAAATAAATTAATGAAGAAAACAGGATTTAAAGAATTTTCTAACCTAGATTAAAACCTATATTCATTTACTACAGCCATAAAAACACAGCTACTACTGCCAAGTGCAATCATACATAGTTACTTTACTAGCCTCCAATGGAACACAAAGTAGTATTTGCAAAAAATAGTTGCATGGTTACTTAAAGAAGGATATGAAGAAGATATTCATTTGCCATAAAACCACCAATTTTATTCTTAGAAAAATCATTTCCCATAATTTATATTAGCCACTGAAAATGTAAACTTTTTTTTACTTTTATTATAAAATAGTACATTATTTTGAAAAAAAAAGAATCTTTTTAAATTATCGTCTGACACAAATAATAATAATTTTGGTTCAGCCAAACTAAATTGAATAAAACTTTGCATTACTATGAGGTTTTTAAACTACAAACAAGAAAATTTTTATTGCTTTTTATTGAACCACAATTGCACTTTGCAAGAGTAAACCTTATTAGAGATATTAAACAAACC
The DNA here is from genome assembly GCA_963931845.1 of Maratus michaelseni. Taxonomy (NCBI): domain Eukaryota; kingdom Metazoa; phylum Arthropoda; class Arachnida; order Araneae; family Salticidae; genus Maratus; species Maratus michaelseni. The sequence goes on along the minus strand of OZ007598.1, from coordinate 308,063,880 downwards.
TATAACAAAGAATAGTTTGAACATTTCTTAACTATACAGAGAAAATACCCCCGTTCCACAATCATCTGGTACTTGTGATTCAGAATCACGAAACAGTAATTTTATAAATTTATTTGAATAGGTGAACCACATAAAGGTTGTAAAGACAGTTTTCCCTTAAAATATTCTGATAATGGATGAAAAAATTTCTTAAACATAAGAAAAAAACTTGAATTTTCATCCATTTACTTTTTGCTCTTCTTGTTGCTAGTTGTAAATATATATGAAGAAATAGACACAAATATGAATAAGCAGAGAAATAAACTTTTCATACGGAAATTTGCAATTAATTTTAAGAAAAACTTTCAATTGCTTTCTTAGTAAAATGATACATTTCAAGGACGTTTACTACTTAAATATTCGTATCATTTAAAAAATCTCTTAAAACAGGAATAAAACACCAGTCAGTTTCTTTGTATTATCTCACATTTCACACGAAAAGGCTCATTTTCAGCATGTGATGTAACAAAAATATTTTTCTCTTTTGGGATCATCTGTTAATTATCTCATGTAAATTTTGAAGGGTTTTTTTCTCCCTCCTTTCTCCTACCTCACAAATTGTCACACCCTTGCTTCCCATAAATGTATCTATGTCACTGCTTTTCCCTAACCGATGAGTGATCTCTAACAGGAAGAGCAATTTAGAAGACTATTTATTATTACAAAAAAAATTAAATAATTAATAAATACAAAAGAAAATTTTTAATAAAATGTAAAGCGTTTTCAAGATTTTAAAGCTTTTTGAGGTGAAAGTGGGACAAAGGAATTTTTTGTGGGGGAGAAGGGGAGGTTTGAGTACATGATTATTTATTATTACTACAGGTCAGGTTGTACCGACACAAATCCAACAAACAAAAGTTTCATCAACCTGAAACCCAGCACACTTTAATGTGCACCTGAAACATTGAAACCTGGAGACAAAATGAAAGAAAATTAATTGATATTTTAATGACACTAAGAAAAAATTGCTGACAACAATACCTTCAAAGTTAACTGTTTCCTTTTTTTTTGTATAGAAAAAAACATATATTCATTATAATAAATACTCATTTATATTGATATAGTATATAGGTTTTACCAATTGCAAAATATTCAGGTTGATTAGTCAGGGTTCGTTTTCACGTCTGGTTCGTTTTAAGGTTTAACGGCAAAAATATTTTTAGGGACATGCGCATCAAAATAAAAATTAAACATTAGACCATCCTCAGAAAGTTTTGCTACAAAATAAATATAATTAAAAAATAAAATCAAAGATTAAAAAGGAATGTTATATGAATGGTGTTTAATATCCAGATATAGTCATACAAGCATAGACAGCTAAAACAGTCAATTTTAAAAGCAATAAATCATAAAATTATGTTTATAAAACCTTAAGCAACTATGATTTTAAAAAGAATTTGCCTGCTTTAAAAAAAAGCAAAGACTATCCCATGAGTGCTTTTTTTGCCAATGAGATTTATCAAAGCAAGTGCTGATGAATTAAAGTAAATTCTACACATGTGTCTTCTGCCTAGACTGTCAGTTAAAAGATGAATAGTGAAAAATTCAAAGTGACAGTGAGGAAACATGGGTGCATTCTCCAAAAGTAAAATAAGTTTGTGAGTGATTTACCAATGTCCAATTTGCAGACAGTTTTCATTATGTGCTGGGAAACCATTTATGCTGGAGATAAATGATAAAAAAATCATAAGTAATAATAGACTACAGTTATGTTGAGATAAAATCAAAGCATTGATGTCTTTATGGTATGTTAGAGGTACATTAGCTGCATGTTCCTAATTTCAAGTCAAATGTGAGGTCCAATTTATATTTCACAAGAGCATGAGTAGACACAGGATTTTATATTTTGTTAACAAATAAGGTTTTTAGCATGACAACTGCTATGTTCAAAAATGATTTTGTAAGTATACTATGATTCTTACAATATTTTTTGTACAAACAAATTGATTGATTAAAATACTAAAATATTTGATTAATTAGCTTTACTATGTGATTTTATAACAGAAATTTACATAAACACTCATAATTTTGATTGTTCTTTCTTCTAAAATGTATCTAAATTGAAACAAGATTTTCCAATACAATTAGCAAATTATTTCTATATATAAGCACATTTCAGACAATAATTTCTATGTCATTTAACCTTCTCACTGCCGTGAACTGCTATATCTGTTCACTAAGCTGTAGGTTTCACTGCAATAGAAGCATTATTTAAATTAATATAATTTTATATATTATTTCTGTTGGCAACATCACTTTTTCTAATCAAATACAAATTCACAGTGATAAATGAAATACAATATGGAATATTTTTGAACACGCTTTTGATATAGTACATTCATATTTTGTTAAAACACATTATTTGATTAAAAATTGCAGTTAATTAAAAATTAAATCACCATTATTTTCATAAATGAAATGAAATGATTTTCTCAAATCAGTGTTACCGAAAAAATAAAATACTGCAATATACCGTAGTAAAAAATGATTAAAAAAAATAAGTAGTAAGAAATATAAAGACAGACATCTCTGCACAAGTTTGTTCCATATTTATGAATAAAAAGCAAAATCTAACTAAAATGATTAAAAAAATAACACACAATAGATCTATCGAAGCAATGGTATTTCACAAGTAGCCTAAAATGTATGCTTTGTTATAATACATTTAATGATGAAATTGTATTTTCAATATATGCAGTTTATTTTCCTTTGTCCCTTTTTTATCTCGAAGCAGATGACTTATCCCCTAATGCATTTAAAATCATCGCTTATGTAATAAAAGAAATATAATTATGTATGCCATGGATAAAATACGATAGTTAAATTTTTTTGACGCGTGCCTATTAGTATCTTTGATCAGTTTTTACTGTAACTTTAGTGGAATAAATGAGATGATATTCTGGCTTGGATAATGTTGTTTGAAGATAATTTTATCCTTATTTTCTCTTTAGAAGTTTAAATCTGCATCTAAGAAATAGTATATATTGCTAAAAAATATTAGACTGCAGTGTGAAATCCTATCGTAAGTCTGCTGGTTCTACAAATATAATGCAGCTTTAAAAAACTGAGTAATGATTAATACTCTCAGAGACTATATTCATATAAATAATTAATTTTTTTTTTTTACATTTTTAAGCATTAAAATAATTACAGAGAAAAGAACATTACAATTTTGCCTTTTACTCAGCAGTGTGAGGATTAAAATAAATTATAATTTAACTTATATTGATTTTACTTTTACAAGATAACAATATTACTCAATGAAAAATGTAGTTTTATTTACAAAGGTATCAAAATGACCTTTTAAAAAATTCTACATATATAAAGAATGACACAATTCTAGTGTTATTATGACATTTCCTAGACAAAGGTTATATTTCTTACATTATTCTTTATAAGATAAGAAAATAATTGATTGAAATACTAAAATATTTGATTAATTTTTTAAATATTATTTTATAACCGAAATTTACACAATCATTCCTAATTTTTATTGTTCCTACTTCTAAAATAAAACTTAATTGAAATAAGATTTTCCATCACAAATAGCCAAATATTTGTTATATATGTGTAAGCACATTTATGACAATAATTACTATGTCCTCTAAAACAAATAATGATTTTATTCATATAAGCATACAATATTACTTAATGAAAGATATAGTTTTATTTACACAGGGATCAAATGACCTTTTAAAATATTCAAGGTATATGAAGAATAGAATAATTTTAGTGTTAATGTGACATTTCATAGAGAGAGGTCAAATTGCTGTTGATCAGATGCTCACCCATTGAAAAATCTAGTTTCTTCAAAAACTGAATGCCATCAAATGTAACTTCAGCAGTGAAAGACTAGTAATCAATAAATCACCAATTTCATTTTCCTGTTCAACTACTAACAAAAAAAACCCCTATTTTTATTAAAATTAGTATTCATACTATACGATCAAACATATAAAAAGCAATACTTTGTAGTACTGATAAAGCACAATAAATATTAAAACAATTAGATATTTGTGAAACATGATATTCTGTAGAAAAGACACTAACTCATTTGTATAGGAAAATAGCTGTTGTTTAGTCTCAATATCACAGACTGAAATTCAGGGGGAGAATGTAGCATTCAAAATTAAATTTCAAAATTACCCAAACATATTTTGTAGATGGAAGACACTTGACCAAGATATTTTATCAATTTTTGAAGTGACAATCAAGTTGGAAAGGGAATACAATTACACTATGAAGACCATAAAAACAGGATGAAACCCAATTAGGATAGGCCCATAATATTTAGTTAAAATGTTCGAAATTGTTGACATAAAGTCTTTTAATGACACTTTGCTATGTGCTAATATTTATGGCTATTTTAAAGAGGGTTAAAGATAATTTTCCATTCTCTCAAACAGCTTTGCTCCAAACCATTTACATGTGTTACTAGGAAGACTCTCCTATTACAAAAAAGCACTAATTTCAAGCCCTGAATAGGTAATTTAACAATTAAAATGATCCAAGATTAGCTTCCTGGATTGTATTTTCTTTAATAGACTTTGATCATATACAATAAAAATAACAATATAAGTACACTTGATGTAGTAACAATATAGACAAACTTAAGAGATATAACCTTGCTAATGAGAACCCTTCGTAACGTGGCTCTAAAGCAAGGATAGAATGTTTAAGCTATAAAAAAGACCAAAATTTTGACGATTGTTCTTATATAGTGGTCACCAATAGTTGCATACATAATATCAATGTTTAGTTTGAATCCAAATGACTTGGGAAGAATGTTAAAAAAGGTACCATTCAAATCAGACCATAATTAAGAAAGTTATGAATTGGGAGGAGGGGACAAACATGAAAAATACAACTTAAATAAAGTAGTAACCCAAATAACTAGCTCTACATTAAAAATATAAGAACAATTTAACCTGGTAAGAAACAGGCTTATACGAAATTTGATAACAACTCTGCAGCTAAAATAGTAAAATTGAAAGAATAAATATATTGCTATGTAATAAAAAAAAGAATATCAATCTATCCCCATTATCAGGATCAAATGTTCTGCCATTTGATCACTAAGTTTCGGGTTTACTTTCTTAAAGCTTATCTGTGTGAGTAGTGATTCTAAAATATCCGATATTAGAATTTGGTAATCGATTCTTAGTGCGATCAATATTGTTTTATACAATGTCAATGTTTATCAATACTCAATTTTTCCAGAATCACCCATCACTATTCTGGGATACAATGCCAGATTAAAGCAACCAATGTTAGAAATTGATAAAGCTTGTAAACATGACATATTAGAAAGTACATATAAAAAACGGGTTGGGTTGAGTTGATTATTGACGGCCAATTATCTACACTAGGGATATAGGCCCGAGGGGAGTGCCCTTCGTGGGGGTCTTTCTAAGGGAACCTAACCCGTATTTACGCATAGATAAATCCACGGCTTGAAGAAAACCACGAAAACTCCGAACGATTAGGCCGACGGGCGCGATTGGGATCGAACCCAGCACCTCCCGTCTACCAGCTTCGAGAGAAGAACCTCTCAGCCACTGGTGGGGCCCATATAAAAAACGGCAAATACGTTGCCACCCATGTGGGAGGTGTTGCCATAGTAACATTATACAATACTCACACACACCTGTAGTTGGCATGCAATACAAAAAAAAATATATGACTGGAGAAAATGGAAAAGGAGTAAAGAATAAATGAAAAAGAAATTCTACCTGAATTTTATTTTATGCCCAGTGTCTGTTGCAACTGAAATATTATTCAGCTGCCTGGACTGCTGTTCTCATAGCCTTTTTCGGATGGTCAGCATAAGTGTTCATTGAGTTCAATATCTGAAAAAAAATCAGTTTACTGAAGTTTTAAAAAAATGTAAAAAGGTTTTTAAGACTTTCTAAGTAACCATGCTGCTGGAAGGACACTAATATAGGGTAAGTGCACCAATAGTAGGCAACAATGAGATAAAAAGGTATATAAATACTTTATTTGTGGTTTCAAATGAAATAATACCATTTCCCAACACTCAAAATCTTTTCACCAATCATCAGCCAAGAGCAAAGTACTGTGGATAGAAGAAAATTGAGTATTTTTTGCAGTAGTAATCAGCCATTTTTTTCTAATAAAATTAGTCAATTACTAAAATTTGAGAACTACTGGTGTTTTTACCCTATAATATTTTTGAAACTAGAAAAGCATTTGTAAAAAGAATAGTTGGAAAATTAAAATATTAATTCAGACGAAATAAATTTATAAGAATAGTATTTTTTATTTTATACAGTAAGTCACAAATTTATTAGTACAAATATTTAGGGGTGATAATAAATGTCAAGGACAAACAATGTTTATATAGGAAACTAAGGTCACAATCCACTTTAATCAAATAAAAATACAGGATGTCTCGCTCCAAACAAATGATCATAAAAACTAATTTTTTTAATGAACTACAAGTACTTTATATTGCAAATCTAGTTAACTACAACAGCTTGTTTTTAAAAATAGCGACTACAGACTACTTTACAAATGGATTCACTACTTTCATACTTTCAGATTTTATCAAAGGATTTTATCTACAGTCGAAAGTGTGGACACGGATTAAGTGACACAGTGGCTCCTTGTTATATTGTGTTTTCTAGAAAATGATGAAACACAATATAACTGAGGCAGTTGTGGGTCATGGGTTATTTAAATTGAAAAATACTAAATATGTAAAAAAAAAATCAATTAAAAAGAAAACCTGATATTAAAACGTAAAAATCTAAGAATAAATATGTAGACAAATGTTGCCAATAACAAAGGTATTTTCTTTGGTGGGTCAGTGCTTGATTTTACCAGCAAGTGTCAATGGAAAAATCTATAATGTGATATAATGAATGCAATGCAAAACACTGCAGTTGACATTTGTCATTGACATTGGCAAATTATTATACAGAAAAGATTATGCAAAAAAGAAGAAAGTTATGATCATGTGATTTGAAGAATAGTATATTATTTTTTATCCTGAAATAGCACTGAAAGTAGAAACCTGCTCATTACAGATTGATTTTTTCTATTGCACCATTCATTACATTACATTTTTTAAAATGTAGTGTATACTATAAACCACTAGAAAATTAACAAGATGTTTCAAAGTGATTGATTGAAGAAACTCAAAGTGTCAAAAGTTGATGTTGCCATAAGAAAAAGGAAAATTGGTGCTATTTTTAACAGGTAGTTGGTCCCAAAAGTATATTTTATTCATAACATTAATTAGTAGAATTTTCAGTTGATTGACTTTAGAGCTCTGAATGGGTTGGGTTATACCTGGCCTATACATGAAAATATCATTTGAAATCAACTCGAAACTTCACAAAAAAAAAAAAATAGGCCAAAAACCCTAAAATAAAATGTTTGTTAACCTGAAACATAACAAAATTAATAGTTTCTTAGATACTTATGTATTATCCAGGCTATGAGTTAGGTTGCTTAAAATGGTTGCTAGTTTCCAATGTTGTTTATCTTTTCCAATTGTGTTCAAAATAGTATTTTAACATTATTAAATATAGAACATTGTTAAAAATGGTAAATAATATAAAATAAATAGATAAATAAAACATAGTAAATGAACAATAATAAATAAATAAAAAAGAACTATTAAATATAGTAAAATAAATAAATTATAACAAAACATAAATAAACTATAAAATATAATAAATAAATACTAGATAAAATTGGTCATAATTTGATCCTGTCTATAACATGCCTTCAAGCCGCATGACTTCTGAGATGTAAAAAGTTAGTTTTGTGTCATTTAACATTGTAGAAATTTTGCAATCCTCAGAGGACTAAGTTTGAGTCATTCTTAGCAAAAGTATAAGTAATATATATATAAGTACTCATTAAGACCATTCAATATTTGATTTTGGGAAAAATAATAAAAGTAGCTACAATATTTATACAGTAGAACATCAGTTTTTGAATACCTCAGTTGTAAAACAATTTGGTTTTCAAAATATTCAAACAAAATGGGATTTAGTTCTGAAACAGTGTCTTTGTCAAATTAACTGAATGAAAACAATGCAGCAAAAGTGACGAATATGATTTCTTTTCTTTATTGGACAAAGTGCATAAACATGAGATATGGTGATTCCAGTGATAATGAAGTTCATGCATTACTATATTTTACTATACTTTGCAGACTCTTGTTAGTACAGGCAATTACAGGGAGTAACTTGGGAGCTGCATATCAATTAATCATATTTTCATTATTTCTTGTGACAAAATTTTATTCAGCTCAAAGAATATTTTCAAACAAATTGAGTTCTAAAACCAAAGTACTACCCTACTCACTTGATAACAAATCTGTTTTTAAGATAGTCGATAAAAAATATACCGCTTTTTCTGGGAATAACATTGTACTGAGTACAATGCTTCAGTAACTTTTCTTTTCCTTTATAAACTAGAAAAATAGTTTAATTCTGCAATGGATATAATGTTGCATTAGGTATATTGCCAGACTGGGTATAATATCATTCAATATAAATAAAAAATAATACACTACAAAGTCCAAAATCCGGAATCCTCTGGACATCAGCAATTCTGGAATTTTCTGAATTTTGGATTATTTTCAGCTTATTTGTCAAAAAAGGAAAAAAAAATAATCTAACACAACCCCACCTCATCCCTTCACCCTGTAAATTATTTCTATTAGAGAAGCATTTGCAATACTAAAAGTAGCAATTTTTTTTTAATAGAGGAATATTACTTTAAAAAAGGTAAAGAAAAAATAAATGCAATTATAATAAAAAAAAATTATGGGATTTTTAGTTTTTTTTTTTTTTTTTTTTTTTTTGCGGCGTTTTTTCTACATTGGTAAAAGTAATCCCGTTTCAATCTTTTTGTCCAATATAGTAAACGCTGATCTCTTTTCAATAAAGATTATTTGGAATTCATACAGTAAGTTTTGGCATTTTTCCACATTCCACAGCGATTTTTTTAAGCATGTAACAGAATTTCGTTTCAATCTTTTAGCCTAATTTAGTAAATTTTGTCCTTAGCGATTGTTAATGCGGCATTCAACATTTTTCATTCCCACGGCTATTTTTTGTCATTTGTGAAAAATTCTGTTTAAAATCTTTTAGCTCACTATAGTAAATTTTGTCCTCTGCAAATTCAAGGTTTTTTTTCATTTCATGACGATTTTTCCATATTAGTAAAAGGAATTCAGTTTTAACCTATTAGCCCAATATAATACATGCAGTCCTCTTTTCAGTCAAATTTATTCTGAATTCATACAGTGATTTTTGATTTTTTCACAATTTTTTTTTATGTTATTTTGAAGTTTTTCGTGTTTTGCGGTAATTTTTTACCATTTGTAAAAGGAATTGAATTTCAAACTTTTAGCCCAATAGTACATTTTGCCCTCTGAAATTTTTGAATTTTCAGAAAATTTTAATGTGGTTTACAATGGGATTTTTAGCGTTCTTACACATTCCATCCATAGCAGTTTTAAGTGAGAGAATTCTAATTACATTGTTTTAGCCCACTATAATAATTTTTGTGCCCAGCAAATTTTGATTTTTTATTGTTTTTTTCTTTTTGCATTTTGCGACAATTTTTCCACATTATTAAAATGAATCCGATGGTAATCTATTTGGCCCAATTCAGTAAAAGGAATTTTATCAGAATTCATAGAGCGAATTTTTAATTTTTAGTTTTTTTGTATTTTGAAGCTTTTTTTTTAACATTTATGAAAGGAATTCAAGTTTAAAATTTTACCCGAACGTAGGAAATTTTGTCCTCAGCAATTTTTGAAATGTTAACCTTTTTTTTCTATTTTTGTTTTGCTGACATTAAAAAAAAGAGAAAAGAAAAAAAGTCGATTAGCAAAAAGTCCGAATTTTGGAGAATTCCAAATTTTGGGCATCTGGATTCAGGATTTTGTATTGTACCAAGTTAAGAGAAAGTAATTACAATTATTAACAGGTGGACATCAAATTAAACATTATCAATTTAAATAAATAACTTACCTTTTGTTTAATTGCACAATTAATGCTACCATCATCATTATTTATTTTAACAAATGGAACAAAATAATAATTCTGCACTTAACAAATAAATTTATACATATGAAAATCCATCAAAATCTTCATCTTAAGGTGTCACTGTTGAAATAATTCTAAAATGTCAGGTGACAAATTTTACTCAGAAACCATGAAATCATCTGCATCATTATTAAAAAATAATCTGGATTGGATGTTAAACTGAACTGTGCAACATAATTCATCAGTATCTCCTCAAGTTATTTCCACATTCATAAATGGTTTTTGCACCATTTCCTTAAGAATTTTATCCTAAGAATCACCACTTGATGATGTAACAAACAGATGTAATGAATCTGATGTCATGTGAATGAGATTTTTAGTCAATTTTTTTTTTTTATAGAAAGTGGTCAACAGGATAATGAAGAAGAACCTGGAATTATATTGAGTGTTCCTGTAATGAACTATAAAAGCTACACTCTTCCTTTTGAAAAGTGAACGTATCACAGCAAATGTCAATAACGTATATCAAATACATGGAAATCTGAGTATATTTATGAGAGTTAGAGCATGGACAGGCAGCAGACAGACAAACTGAATTCATAAACATTTTTAACTATGTTGGAAAATGGTTAAAAGGACAGGGTGCTGCTGATAAAAAAAGGCATGGCAAAAACCTGGAACAAGTGAAACGCCTGATCTGGCGAAAAAAGTAATCCAGATTGGATGTTAAGCTTGACTGTGATAGATCATCATCAATATCACCGAGTTATTTCTGCTTTCCTAAATGGTTTTTGCACAGTTTCCTTTTGAATTTTATTCTAAGAATCAACAATTTATTGACAAACTAGTGCATGCGTGACTTTTAAAAAATGAAATCATATGAACTTTGTTAATGTCGTGAACGCTATATCGCATGTATGAGTGCTTTGCACACATGAAACCTAATAAAGAAAAAAATCATTGGATGCAGTGAACTCACTGTTTTGGAATCCAATAAAAATATAAGAAATTCATTTATGCATAATCACCATGCTGCATATAGAGAACTTCGAGCTCAAAATAAATAAATAAATACATCGCTGGATGCAGAAACCTCACTGTATTGGGAATCCCAAAAACATACAAGAAATTTGGAATATCCCTGTTCATTAAATCGTCAACTGCCAGAAACTTTTAACAGCAAAAATTAAATATCTGTATATATATTTGTCTTACGTGGCGCGGAAATAGGGCTGAATTTCTACCTTACGTTGGCAACAATCGTAGTTTCCAGAGCTCAGACCAATGAACAGACAAGATTGTGTTAGCCCCGCCTTCAATATGGCGGAAAGTGTCAGAGCAGTGAAACTGAAGGTAGCAATTATTAAAAATAAAATAATATGAACGTAATCCAAAGTGTCTGAGATGATTCCTCATTTTAATTATGAGAAATAGTGTTAATTTCAAATGAATTCATTTTTTCAAATGAATTCATTTAGAATTTATTTACGAATTTCACTCACACAAAAAATCGGTGATAATAAAATATAAACTTTCTAGAATGCCCTGATGCCATCTGTTGCCGTTTTATTGAAGTAAAAATAATTTATTTTGCAGAAATCTATAACCAATTAGATTATAAAATGTTGAACGAAATATAAACAATCATTGAGGATAAACTATCTTCCTACCACGTAGTGTTTTTTTTTAAAATGAATTTAAGCCGTGCTGTGCTGTACAATATTATAGGTGCTAATTATGTTTCCAAGATCCTCTTTTCATAGTATTTAAATTATTTATATGTCCATTAGTAGCATCAACTAAATGCATTTTTAGTTGTGTTTTCAACGGAGTTTTCAATTACTTTTTTACATTAAAAAAAATTGTCAATTTCATATGTCTATAAATGATTTATTGTAGTACTTATTCCAGCTAGAATTACTAGAAAAATAAAATGAGACGAGCGAGCAAAGCGAGCTGTGACCGCGTAGCGGTCTCGATGTGAATTGCCTTGCAATTCACCGGGGGTTGGCGAGCGTTAGCGAGTAGGGGGCTGAGCCCCCTAGTATTAATGAAAAGAGAAAAAAAGAATCTTGGACATTTATTTATTTGTATTATCTTTTTTAAATATTCCTTTCAGCTTATGAATGTCACAAATTTTTTTCAATGCTTTTCCTCTAACGTCACCATTGTATGATGTAGTTGTTATTTTAATTAACCAATTTTTAAAAAAATCAGAAAAACATGATTAAAAATACAGATAAATATTAAAATTAAGAATCACATGATGATGTAACAAACACATGTAATGAATCTGACATCAAGTGAATGACAATTTTAGTCAAAAAATTTTTATGGAAAGTGATCAACAGGATAATGGAGATGAACCTGGAATTAACTTGAGTGTTCCTGTAACGAACTATAAAAGCTTCACTCTTCCTTTTGAAAAGTGAACATACCACATATATCAAATACATGGAAATCTGAGTATATTTACGAGAGTTAGAACACAGAGAGACAAACTGAATTTCTAAACACTTTTTAACTATGTTGGAAAATCTTAAAAAGGGCAGGATGCTGCTGATAAGAAAAGGGCATGGCAAAATCCTAGAATAAGCGAAATGCCTGATTTGGCGAATTTTTTTATGCACGCCAAGCACTGACGCGCGCAACCGAAAAATCGGCAACCTCCAAATTCTACCCAATCAGAACGTATGCTTTCTCTGGCAATCTTTTTCACAAAGTAAATATTGGTTTTATTCCATTTTGTGAATATTTTCAAAGTTTTATCAAGTTTTCCTTCATGATTTTTACAAACTTTTAGCATAATTTTTCTCTGCATTTTTGTATATTTTTACAAACTTTTCGCAATATTTCCTGCAGATATTTTGATTTTTACGAGCATTTAGCAATTTTTTTCCTCTGCATTTTTCTATTTTTAAAAATTTTTAGCTATTTTTTCCTTTTTGCTTAAACTTTGTAAAGGGTCACAAAACGGAATAAAATCAATGTTTACTTTGTGTAGGAAATCCTCATAGAAACTGTGTAAATAGAGAGTTCTCTGCCACAAAGCACACAGTTTATAATTGGGGAGCATCTCGAGATTCCTGATTCATAGGTGCCAACCTCTCATTAATATTCCGTAATATGCGGGTTAATTTGACCCAGGTTTAACAGGTTCCGCACCAGAAATTTTTTTAAAGAAATTAAATTAAATAAATTCCACGTAGAAACCGGAAATTGAATAAATAAAGATTCATCGAATAATTTTTCCGGTTTGAAGCGTTGTTAAACTGGGTCAAACTAACCTTACGGAATATTAATGAGAGGTTGGTACCTATACTGATTGTTCAAATGCATGAAACTCATACATGCAGTGGTTAGTAACTTACATATATGTACACTTTGCATACATTTGCCTAAAAGAAAAACCCTTGATCCATGAAGCTCTCAGTGTAGCAATCTCTGCAGGGCCCGACTAGCAAGTTTTTGTGCCCAGGGAACTTTCAATTTTTCGTGCCTCCTTCAATTGGTTAATTTACTGATACTAGTTTTTTTTTGTTTTTTTGTTACATATTGCACGCTTATTCGAAAAGTGACAACTCAAAAACTTACGTTTACCGGAAAATTTAAACATGGTTCCAGGAATAAAAATATTTTTTCTATTATTTATTGAAATGTGCTTATAACCATAGATTGAGATATATTTTTGTCATTTTATCGTATTAATATCTCAAATATCACATTTTTTCAGTTGTGTCACTTTTCGAGTAAATGTGCAGTATGATAAAATTTAATTGCTTGATAAATACAGTACATCAATTACTAGAAAATAATGATAAGAAGTCCACTTATTAATGATGTTATAGATATTAAATGATATAACCAAAATGATACTGAGTGCAAACAAAGTCCTAAAAGAAGTAAAAACGTTGGCACAATTATGATTTTTTTAAATGAAAATTTAGATGAAATTATGAAATTTTTTTTGCCCCTCAGAAATTTTGTGCCCAGGGCATGGGCCCCGGGTGCCCGTGAGATAGTCAGGGCTGATACCTCTGGAATGTATGAAACTCATATATATGTACGCATCGCAATACCCCCCCCCCCTCCCCCTGAATGCATGAAACTCACAGTACAACAATCTCTAGAATGCATGAAATACATCTTATCAAATAAAATCAACAAAAATTCACTTACCTTTCGTTATTATTGTTTGTGTTCATCTTTTAATCACATAACAATTTTACAGCCTAATTCTGACAACGTACGAGTACGAAAACTCGGTGGAAACGCCTCCTCCGTGACAACATTTTGACGTCATCGTATCATACGGGAAGGAAATCGGTATTCTGGGGCACTTATTTTCGTACATGGTGAAAAGTTAGATGCGAAATATTATTTCGAATGTTTACAAAATTTCGGACGTTGATTTCACCCTCTCAAAGTATTTTAAAAGCCCTTTTCGGACACAACTTTTGTGATTGTTTACATTGGATAGGGCCATTTAATAAGAAAGTTTCTAGTATTTTTTAATATTAAGACTCTTTTATCCCATTTAGGAGGAGTATTATAGTATATTTTGTTAATATTTCGTTTAAAAACTAAGTATTTATTACGATAATTTTGACTTGTCCAGTTTTTGCTGATATTTTGCTAATAAAAAACTTTTATTTAATTATTAAATAAATTACGTATATTCTAAAAATTGCTTGTACATTTAAAGGCAGGTGGAAGATGATTTTAAAGTTGTAGTATTCTTTTTAAAGGTAGATTAATATGTACCATGGATTGCAGGAATTAAAGGTGCATATATTTATCAAATAAAAATTGTGTATGTTTATAAAGACACATGTTTGAATATAAAAAGTTTTGGTACCCATCTAGAGTAGATAAATATGAATTGTAACATATATTAATGAATTATTTTTAGTTGTGAAAAGATTATATGAATGTCCTGATCACTTGATAATCACATTTTAGTTACAGTTTTATAATGTTATGTTAGTAATGTACAGATTTTTAATGTTTTTTGCAACCTCAATTTAATTTTGAGATAACAAGCAGTTTACTTGAAATATTTATTTCGACCATTAGATGATATTTTTTAAACGTTTAATAATTGTTATTATTATTTTTTTTAATAATTAGAAGTAGACCTAGGATATTCTCATAGCATTGGTATCAATGGAGCAAAATCCTTGGAAGTGGAGGGGGGGGGGCAATAAATTGATGATGACTACTATTATAATATATAAAAAGCACTTTTACATTCAAATATAACTGCTCTCTCTAAGTGTTTAACTATTTTAAGTCACATGTGTTAAGTAAATTTAAACATTTTTGTTTAGATGTCAAAGTTAAAAAAACAAATATTTAAAGCTTCAAAATTCAGGGGGGTTGGAATTTCCTCTTCTTATGTATTTATACAAAGAGCTACTAATTAAATTGTTATGTGCTGCATATATTTTAAACATAATACTTGTTTCAAGAAATACATGCTATTAAAATGCGATTTTATTTAGTTATTTTACATATAACCTTAGGTTTTGATGAATGCTTAGCTGAAAATTTTCTCCTATGCTGAATCTTTTTTCATTGCAGTAATTATTAATTATAATATAATTTTTTAAACTACATGTGTATTATCTACTAGAAAAAAAAATATATATAGCCACTTTCTTGTATTTTTGAAAAATGTTGAAGAATAAATTTTTTTTTAATTTAATTTCATTTTATTTGTGTATTATTATATATTCAAATTGTTTATTTATTAATTAGCTTGTACACACTTTTTATATATTTTATACTTTTTATATATACTCACTTTTTAACTTGAATAGCCAAAAACTCAGTCAAAAAGATTTGAAATTTAATTACTGATTAATAATGCATTAATTTGAATTTAATAGGTAAGGTACATAAACAGGGCTGCCACTGGTGGTTTTTATTATTTTCCCAACCACTATTTCTAAATCAATCTACCCCAAAAATTTGTGATGAAGGTCATTGTTTTGAAATAGTGGTGGATAAAATAATAATAATAATTGCCAGTGGCAGTGATTTATAAATGATAAGTTAGAGATTTTTTTTAAAATCCTTATCCATCTTTTGCTGTTCTTATCTTACATAACTTGTGCTTTTTAAAAATTTTTATCTTTTAAAAAATTATACATTAAATAAAATTAGAAAGAATAATCAATTTCTTTTACTTTTCATTGGACTTTCTTTTTTTTTTAAATGTAGCAGTTATGTAAAAAAAAAAAAAAGTCGCAGTTCCAGGACAGTTAAAATTTACATTTTTCTTTTATAATCTGCTTCGAATCTTATTAAGAGAATAATTAATCAATGTGTCAGAATTATATTCGAATACATTTGAAAAGGAATAAAGGGTACTTTTCGGTTAGCCGGGCGCCAGTGATATATATACATGTATATGTACACACATATGTATATATATATATACACATATAGCTACATGTACATATATATACACATATATGTATGTATATGTATATATATATATGTATGTATATACTATATATTTTTATATGTACTTGTACATATATCACTGGCGCCCAGCTAACCGAAAAGTACTGAATAAAGTTCTTGAAATCATCTTTTCAAATATAGTAGTAATTTTCGGTTAGCCGGGCACCAGTGATATATATACATGTGTATATATATCACTGGCACACATACACATATATATATACATATATGTATATACATACATATTTATATATGTACATATATCACTGGCGCCCGGCTAGCCGAAAAGTACCCAATTTTCTATTGTTACTAAATCTGAATGTCTTTGTTATTAAATATTTTATTGCATTTGCAATATTTTTAAAATAACATGCAAACGAATAAAAAATACATAGTAAAATTTAATTATTGAAGTTTTTTTTCTTTTTTAAAAAAAATATTGCATATTATGTGGTATGATAATCTAAACATTAAAATACCAATGAAAAGATACTCAAAAACATAATTTTAGTTACAATCTGTTTACTAAAATTGCAAAATTAATTTCAATTCTACATGAATAAAAATTGCAGATTAAAAAATATACATATACACATGTTATTTATTCATCATTGATTAAAGTTATTTCATTTTTAGGGTTTATATTCTCTAAGAATTGTTTTTTTATAAACATTTGTTTTCTTTCCTCTTGCGGGGGAGGGGGGGGAGAAATGTTCAAGTAATTGGAATATGAAACTTTTATTCATGTGTTTTATAGCATTAATCACTTATACATCAGAAATTTTATTATTGTATAAAAAATTAAAGTTTGAACTTGAAATAAGTGTTATTAAACGAAAAAAAAACCAATAATTATTGATTTCATAAAAATTGTTGAAGTAATTTCAAAAGAAGAAAAATCAAAAGTACTTTTCCGTTATACAGACACCATTGTCACCAAGCATACATTTAATACATACATTATGCATTATCATACATTTTGGCATGGTGTCCATATAATGGGAAAGTACCAAATCACCTACTTGCATGTAATTATAAACTGCATGTTAAATATAAAACAGATAATGAGAAAGTTCAATTTTTTGAGATTTTTATGAACCCACTTTTTTTTCTTCGTTTACAGTTAAAAATATGCTTTTTATTTTAGATTCATATTTTAAAAAAAAAGCTGTATTAATTAATCTTTGAAAAGAATGTTTGATTTTTTCTTTCTTTTTTTTTTTAATTTTTATTCATTATTTTAATAAGATACATGATGAATAAATATTAGCTGATAGTTATGTAGAAATATGCTAAGAGAAAAAAGGAGGTCATGGTATGTTACTATATACTGAAATATAGTGAATAAAAGCTTTTAAACATTTAACTTGTAACTATTTTATTTCATAAAGATGTATTAATACACTGACTTTACACTTGATTTTTTGTAGAAACCTGAAATTAACATAAAGGTAAAAGAACAATTACTAATTTTTTTCATCAGATTTGGAGGGTGCAGGGACTTTTTTTTAACTTATGAAAAATATTTTTTAGAAATGAAACATATTTCTTTATTATCTATATTTAAAGATTAAATCCAAAGAGTAAAATGAAAGAAAAAAAAACTTGTTTATGTGATCAAATTTTACAAAGAATAGGTTTTATTAAAGCCATTCTTTCTATTTTGTATATAGTTGAAAATATGCATTTTTATTACAGTTATAAATATATAAATTAAAAATAAATTGCATTAATGAGTCTTTTGACTTTTAGAACTTTCTATCTCTATTTTAATAAGATGCAAGGAATAAATAAGCATTGTTTACATATAATATTTATACGTTAAATATAATATTAGGGTTGGAAGGGAATATTGAAATGGTGATTAAAAGCTTTCTACAAGTTTAACTTTCAAGCATTTTATTTCTTACAGAATTTTTCACAGAAATCTCAAATTCATGTAATAATTTAAATTTTTATCACAATCTTAGACAAAAAAAAAAAAAAAAAAAAAAAAACAGAGCTCTATACATATTGTTTGATGTATGAAAATAAGTAATTAGAAATAAAATAAATTTCTTTATCATTTCTTTTTAAAATGCAAATTTAAGAAATGAAATTAAAAAAAAGCCAGTTCATGTGATGATTCATTATTTTACAAATAATTTTTTTTTAAGTGGGGGGGGGGGGGAATTTCATTTACAAATTTAATCACATTAGAGGAGGTACCTTTGATAACAGTAAAAATAATGTGGCAAATGTAAATGTTTTATTCTTTAAATATATTAGACAGCCTGACACATTCATAATTTTTTAAAAGAGATGATTCATTTTACCCACTAAGTAAAATATACCTAAACATTCAATAAAACATTAACATTTGGCATTTGGGAGTAACATGACATTATAATCAATGAATAATAATAAAAAAATTATATAGGCATTTTTTCTTATCCCATCAGAAAATAATTTTATCAGTAGTGAGTAAATTGATGTAATTTCCTGACCCCCTCAACATAAACATCTTAGTTCGTTATTCTCCCTTGCATAAGCTTACAAACTTTAAATAGTGTCAAAAAGAGAAAATCTTTACTTTAATTTGTTTCTGAAAGCATAACTTTCTACTACATTGTAAAATATTGAATAAACAATAAACAAATTTCCTTCTGGTTTTCTCTTAATCAAAACTGCATTTCTCTGTATACTATCTCAGAAAAAAAAAGTTCCATACTTTATAATTAAAAAATGAACATGTCACTGAAATTCAATATTCTTCAGTTATTCACAGAAAAGATTTGAAAATCTGAGCTTCATTAATTTAGTTTTTATAACTTTCAAAGGGAAAAAAAAATATGTTAAGATTTAAAAAATCTCAATGTATATTATTTTCATATATGAATCTGCAGTATATCAAATATATATTAATTACATAAAGCATGAAATAAATAATAATAATAAAGTAATCTATAAATTCAAGAAAGCTGATAGCTTAAAATAAAGCTGCTTTGTACATAATCATAAGATCATTTGTATATGTTAAATTTGAACATTCACACATTCATTTTTTTTTCTAAATTATAAAAAATACTCAGGGTGGTCACAAATATCTTATGTTAAAATTCCCTGATATTTCCAGGTTAGCCTCAAATTTCCAGGTTAGCGTTAAAATAATGAAATTTTCGTAGATAATTTCTTTTGCAACATTACTCTAAATCTAATGCATACAGTCATTACTTAGTAAAAGTTTATATTTAAAAAAAAATCACACTACAAGTTCTTGCATAGTTAATCAAAAATAGACATTACTGCTTGTTAGATCTTGTGGTAGTGTACAAGGTAAGAATACTGTTGTATCAAAACAACATCTAGTGAGGAGCTGAATTAAAAATTACTGCGTATCACCGTAATGACAACAGAGACAAACTTCAAATAAGGATAACTGCTACTTGTCTATTATCCAGTCGACCAATTTTCATAGGGAAAAAAAAGAGTTTACACATGTTTGTTATGTTATCAAGAGATTTTTAATTCGATGTTTTCTCTGTATTTTTAATGATGTTTTACTAATTTTTTAGTTCTTTTGTTACTTAAAATAACAATTATGTCATTAGACGATGATGTCATGATAAGAAAACAGAAAAACACTGCAAAAATATTGCGATGCGTAGAATCTATCAATTTTAACTGACGTCACAATCATTTATCTACAAGCCGAAATGATTATTAAGAAAAGTTAATTAAGAACTGTTGGATTTAACTCAAAAATAACATAAAGGTAAAATAATATTTAATTTTAAATACAAAACTAGCACGTGATGTACATTTTGCATTTTGTTTATTTTGAGGATAAGTCAGTTTAGTGTTTCTAATGAACGATATTAGTTAACTTCTATTTCCATACTTTTTCTTGCATTTTGAGAAAAAATTATGCAGATCTGTGATCAGCCGATCTAAAGAAAATGGGGGAATAACCTTTTTTTTCAAAAATATGGAATTCAGCCATGAAAAAAGTGTGTATTGATGGGCATGATATGAGACTATCTACAAACGATAAACAGTGATGGTCTATTGTTAAAAACTGCGATAAAAGAATATTGATTAGAAAAAGAAGCTGTTTGGATCGCTCCAAATTAACATTTGTAACTGCATTAAGGTTCATTAGCTTAAACATTTTTTAATTGAAATTTTGATAATAGTAAGACACTTTTCTTGAAACAGCAAATCAAGTATATGCTAATATTTGCAACCACCTTAAATAAATGATAGACCAGCGTTCTCACTCTTTTTTTTAAATAAAAAATAAGTTTTTAAGAAATTAAATAAATTTTCTAAGGACATTATCAGTGGCTCCAAATAATCAGTGCATGGTTATTTCAGATTGTAGGACTTTTTTACCAGTCAGCTTAAAGCCAGTTTTTGGATTTTTTGCATAATTTTTTTTAATTTAATTTGTTTTGCCATTTCGTGGCGAATTTTCTATATATTACTAAAAGAAATCTGGTTTCAATCTTTTAATCCAATGCAGTAAATTTTGAAGAAATTCGCACTTTTCCAGCAATCCTTTGAGAAAATTTGAGTTTTCTGAGCAATCCTTAGACGAAATTCGCATTTTCTCTGCGATCTTTTGACAAAATGTACGTTTTTCGTGATCTTTTGACGAAATTTGTGTTTTTTACAATCTTTTGACAAATTTAGCGTTATTTTTGCAATATTTTAACGAAATTAACGTTATGTTTGAAAACTTTTGACGAATTTCATATTTTTTTGCGATTTTTTGACAAAATTCGTGTTTTTTTCCCCGCGATCTTTTGGCGAATTTTGCGTTTTTTACACGATATTTTTTGCTGAAATTAGTGTTTTTTCCGCGATTTTTTGGCAAAATTTGCACTCTTTCCACAATCCTTTGAGGAAATTCGCGATTTTTAGGTGAATTTAGCATTTTTCTGCGATCTCTTGGAGAATTTCGTGTTTTTCACATGATACTTTGACGAAATACGCATTTTTTCCGCGATCTTTAGGCAAATTTTGCGTTTTTTGGAAAATGACAAAAAAGTGGAAAACCGCAGATGCCTGAGTGACTGTGCAAAGGCTTCAAAATCAGAAAGAATATTTCTCTTTATAACACATTATTAGCAATTCAGTTTACTTTCAGTTCTTAAAGGATTTGTAAAACTAAGGACACATTCTTGTTTCTCAAATAACAAGTTCTTTTTTCGTTTTTTCCATTTTTGTATAAATAAAATTTTTACCATAAGGCTGAGCCTGAAGACTGGTATAAAAATAGTGTCCAAGCTGGCTTCAGGCGCGGACTGAACCCAAGAGCTGAGATTATTTTTTTATTCCAGATTACCTCAATCGTAATGGAAATTAACATTTGTTTCAATGAATTTCCAGGTTTAGTTTGAATTTCCCTGATATTTCCATGATATTTCCAGGTTAACAAAACTCCCTGATATTTCCATGTTTTCCAGGTCTGTGACCACCCTGAATACTGTTATATACTAAAACTGAAAACTTTCCCTGAAGCAGTCAGTTCTTAAGTAAATACTAATTAAAATGTAAGTTGCTGGCTTCCTACCTATTAAGGCCTGTACGATTCTGGAAATTTGCCAAGTGTTCCTTGTATAATGGCATAGAATAGAACATTCTATTCTTATAAACTTGCCTCTGATGCTGGAGGATCCTAGCTGCAAATCAGTCATAGTAAAAACTGAATCATTATTGCCAAAGTATGTGTCTTATAATAAACACACATACATATGGCAATACTTATTCAGTAAAAGTTTTATTTTTCGGAAAATATACACAGCTCACTTAATTATTTAATAGACAGACATTCTGAAACAGCTACCTTTTCATTATAACAGGAATTCCATTACAATTGAACATTAAATTATCAATAAGACGAAAATTATCCTTGCCAAGTGAATTATAAACATTGCAGCCATTGAAAGTTTTATGTCAACCATGAACCTCTATAAAAGAACTTCTAACGCAATAGTGATACATCGTGTCGAGACTTTGGCACTAAATGGCAGCTGCACAGCTACACGCACGGTTCTGCGCAGCTGGCCAGAATCCGTGCTGCAGCAGCGCCCATGGCTGTCACTGTCAGTGTCAAACAGTGAAGCAGACGAATTTTAGTGACGTATGCAGGAGCTGTCTTCACATGCGCCACCTATTTGAGGCTTTTTTCGAGGAACGATTTTCTTCTTGGAAAGGCTATTTCGTTAGAAGTCCTGGTATAGAGGTTCATGATGTCAACTATTGAAACTACGATACGATAATGATTATTTCGATTAAAGTATGATGGATTCTCATTGGTTATCTCTTAATATCGGTCATCGTAATCGGTAAAACTGACGTGGATTTGGGAGGAGCTATTCCCGCCTTTTCAAACCCTGGATAGCATACGTAATTGCTTACGAATGTACGGAAACCTGATCCCAGAATAGCACTTTTTCCCAGATGCAAAATGGATCGCATGCGAAAAGAGAGTTTTCACCTGACGTCATGTGTCCGCCATCTTTTCGTTTCATATCCTGCCGGAATTGGGCTGTTAATCAGTATTAATAAACATATACAAGCAAACACAGCGACATCGAATAATGAAGTAAACGGTCTTGTTGCCAAAACGTCTAGAGAAAACTAGTGTTGCCACTGTTATAATATATATAACACCTTTATCTTATGTTTAAAAAAAAAATATTTCACCGGAATTATCTTTCTATGACATACAACAAAACGTGAAACTATTAAGCTTCAAAGAACAAATTCGACACACAATAAACCAATCAAGACCTTCTTCTATCTTTGCTCTAAGCTCAAAACTCAATCCAATTTTGAGAACAAACAACTATAAGCCAACCAATCAGCCACAATTGGCATGGAAGAAATGCAAGAAACAAACCGGTAGCAAGAAAAACTCATTTATCACTTCCCCAAATTAGATGCCGCCAAGTGTCTCACTTGTTCTAGGATTCAACCAAGGACACTTCATAGATTCTGAAAGAGACACTATTTAGTTCCTTGAAGGCATTTTTTTAATTTCAAAAGGTACTTATGATATTTAAAAGTTAGGGTAACCTTTTTCAAAACACAACAATAAATCAGTATATGTCATACACACAAATATTTTAGTACAAAAGGCAGTGAGGGTGGATTATTTTGAGTGAGGGACAAGATACATGTTATTTTTTAAATGAATGGCAAGAAGGGTGCTATTTTTAAAATCAAAAGCAAACAGGGTGTAACACCCTTTTGAAACTAGCGGGGAGGAAACTGTGTTTATATACATCCTGCAACATATAGCATTGTGATACATCTTGGTTGTGTGACAAATAACCCTCATATGCCACTATAATACGGAAGCACCACAAACACATTAAATAAGTTCAGCTAATTTGAAAAACTTTCTACACAGATGAAATTTACAGTAGAAATAAAACTCCCAATATGGTTTTATTAGAAATGAATATAAATAAAGAGGGTTTTTACAAAACCCTTAAACCATTCATGAAAGGACATATTCTTTTAAGAAAATAAAAGTGTTGGGGAAAAGTCACGTGTAAAAAATCACCTATAGATAAGAATATATACTGAATTTTTTACTTGAAATGGTAAATAAAGCTTTTAAAATTTTTATCATCTCTAACTTCTTGCATGTTGAAGAATTGCATTGAAGATTGGGATCAATAGACGCTTTCAGATTGATGTCAATGATGAAGTTTTGCTTGGATACTGACTCCAAACAAACGGTTGCTATGTTTCATTTCTTATTAAATATAAATCGTAGAAAATATTACCACTGCTCATAATGTATTAAAACACTTTGCAATGAGATATAATTATAACATATAGGTATAATATACAAACATAATAGAAAATACAACATAGCAACCATTTGTTTGGAGTCAGTTTCCAAGCAAAACGTCATCATTGAGGTCATGACTGAAAGCGTCTATACAACTAGGGCGATAGTGGAGGGTATATGGTGGTATACACCATACATATTCTGTTTTTTTAAAAAAAAGAAGCTCTCTATACCATCTGATTCTCAAATAAATCTTTAACTCTTGGCATATAATCTCTGGTTGTAGCGTGTACCCACAGTTTTCTTAACGAATACAGCACTATATATGATGACCCAATTAATGAAAATTTACCAGAAGTTTTTTAATTTAACAATGATTTTGCAGACAAGAAATTTTCAAGATCAAGATAGAACTAAATTACTCTATGTATTGACACTCCTTGTCTAAGATATTTGAAAATACATAAATTTATACTACTTTATGATTAATTTATCTGCAAATATAACTTCATTTTTCCTTATAATTTATTATTTCTGTAAAATCTTTTTAAAAAGCACCAAGCTTAGCTCTACTCTACATACTTAAGAAAAAAACGTTTTTGCTATGTTTAAATTGGTTAATTTGTTTAATGCAATCTTTTTTATCTAAAAAATGCTGCACGATTTTAAGGCCAGATTTGCTTGTCTAAACAATCAAGTTCTTTAAAAAAAAGTTTTTAACGCAAAGTTAAATATTTAAAGCTTTTTTCAGCCCTGATGCAAATTCTGCACAGGAAATACAAAACTTTTCCCAGCTTATTTCTCAGCTTTTACAAATATTTAAAGCCTATTATATTAGCTTTAAATATTTCCAGATTTGCTGCTGCAAATTTTTCACAGGAAATACAAAACTTTATACTCTACTTAAATTCATAATTATAAAATTTCCTCTAAGTGAAATATATTTTTTTTTCTAAAATGAAATTATTTTTAAAACAATAATTATTTTTCATTATAGTGCAAAGTATATAAAAAATGATAATTTTTGGGGGTCATAAAAGTACAGAAAAAATCGACACTTACCTAGTAATTATGGCGACAGCTATAAATCAGGATCATCAGCTGTCTGATTGTATAGTATCTTGTGTATAAGTCTACCCTTAAACTTTCTTTGCGTTTTGGCGGTTTAAAAGGTGGACTCCTACACCAGAAAAGACAGTAAAGAAAGATATGAAAAATGTAGATTTTATAAATCTAATATAGAGATAGGATTCTCTATTGAATACAAGGCAAAAGGTCGACCAGGTTTATTATACTTTATTTAAAAACAAAATCTAAAATTTCGAAAACACAAAGGATACCATAAAGTTACTATGATTACCTATATTTTTTTGTAAAATGTTTTTAAAAAGCCCAACTAAACCCTACGTTGTATTAAAATTTAGAAAAATGCTTTCCGTAACCCTAAATTTGTTGAATCTTGGATGCATTTTTTTTAAATCTAAAAATGGGATCTAATCTAGTAGAGCAGTTTCCCTAACTCCACTCATAAGTAGTGTGGAGTAAAGCTGTTTGATAGAAAAGAGAAAATTACCTTTAACCTTGTATTTATTTTAACATGCTGTTTAAATTAGCTATAACTATTAACATATAGCAAAGTGTCATTAAAATAATTTATATCAACAATTTAGAAGATTTTCACTAAATATTATGGGCCTATGATAATAGGGTTTCATCCAATTTTCATGGTTTTCGTAGTGTATTTAAAAACAAAATCTAAAATTTCGAAAACACAAAGGATACCATAAAGTTACTATGATTACCTATATTTCTCTGTAAAATGTTTTTAAAAAGCCCAGCTAAACTCTACGCTGTATCAAAATTTAGAAAAACGCTTTCTGTAACCCTAAATTGGTTGAATCTTGGATGCATTTTTTTTAATCTAAAAATGTTGAAAGACTGCACGGCTAGATTTACTTTTATATACCATAAGAAACTTTAAAAAACGATTTTCGGCGCAAAGTTAATTATATAAAATTAGTTTAAGCTCTACTACAAAATCTTCAGAATATTTCTGACCTGCCAGGTAGCTGTGGGTATTGATTGCAAAATTTCTTGTTTGATTTTCGATACGAGTCATTCAAACGGAATCGTTCGTTTAGTGTAACTTGTTTCTTTACATAAATATTTCTTTAAATATGTTCTGAGTAAATAACCAGAAAATGCAGTCAAAACCCAAAACATAACTCAATTAAAGGCTTGTGGTAGTAATTTATGAACTCTGTGATTTTTTTATCAAGTTAAAATATATCGATTAAATGTAATGGAATAATTTGTCCTTCAGAATATGGCATCACAGGGTGTTGGCGTCTGTTTCCTTGCAAATTGCCTTAGGTAAAATTCACCTGAATTTCATTCAAATTTTCTCTTAAAAGTAAGTTTATTTATCATTACTTTCTATCGAAAATGAAATAGCAACTTTTTAGGACTACTTGGTAAGATTGAATTGTATTGTATGCTGCATCATATTTCAGGTATTGTAATATATATCCCCAGATAATTAGACGATTCTATAAAATACCATATTTTTCTGATTAACAGCTTGCATTATTTGATAGCTTTCTATAAAAGGTATATAGGTACTATATAGGTTAGATCGTATTTCATCCACCATTTGGCGAAATCTTGCCAAATCCTGGATAGTCAGCCAGCTATATCTCTTTTATTATTTGAAAAGCTGAACTTCATTTTTTTTTAGTGATGGCGTTCGTTATATTATCAGGTGATTCTTCATGCGACATTTATCTGTATTTTTAATGATTTATTATTTATTTTTTTAATTAAAATAACAATCATGTGCAGTAATCATCAATAACAAAGCTGTGTCTATCTCCAAATCTTCATGATTGATTTACGAGTCATTCAGACTGAATCATTCGTTTAGTGTAACTTGTTTCTTTATACTTGAAAAAATATATATCTTTTAAATATGTAAATATTTCTTCTAATAAGTTCTGAGTAAATAACCGGAAAAAACAGTCAAAACATTAATGAGTTTAAAGCTTGTGGTAGTTATGAACTCTGCTATTTTTTATCGATTAAATAGAATTGAATAATTTTTTCTTTGTAATATGGCATCACGGAGTGTCCGCGTCTGTTAGCTTGCAAAATGCTTTAGGTAAAATTCACCTGAATTTCCTTCAAATTTTCTGTTAAACGTAGGTTTATTTATTATTATTATCTTCCGAGAATGAAATAGTAACTTTTTAGGACTACTTGGTAAGATTTAATTGGATTGTATGCTGCATCATATTTCAGGTATTGTAATATATCACCAGATAAGTAGAGGATTTTATAAACCACCCTCTTTTTCTGATTATCAGTGATGCAAGACTTGACATTTGCTTTCTCCCCCCACTGTAAAATTGGAGATTTTTTTTTTCTTTTTTATGATGATAAGAATTGTAAGGTTGTGGCATGCATTATTTTGTAGCTTGGGTTAGATCCTATTTGATTCACTATTTGGCGAAATCTTGCCAAATCGTTAATAGTTAGCCAGATATATCTATCTTTTCTATTATTTGAAAGGCTGAGCTTCATATTTTTTAGTTGTGGCGTTTGCTAAGTCTGTTATGTTTGTTATATTATCAGGTGGTTTGTAATTCGACATTTATTAGTATTTTTAATGATTTATTATCTATTTTTTAAATTAAAATAACAATTGATCATTAAACGGTGATGTCATGACATTAAAAGACAAAAAATGTAGAAAAAACAATATCACAAGCAGTTTATTTAAAATGGTTTATTTTATTCTATTTTTGTGGATGTTTGTGAATGGTGTTGCGAAACATATTGTAAGTAAATATCCCAATTGGATCCCAGATCCCTTGGTATTGTGCACCAAGTGCTTTACCAATTAAGCTATTCAGTCGTCTGGATAGCTTAATTGGTAAAGCACTTGGTGCGCTACACCAAGGGATCTGGGATCGAACCCCAGTCTGGACATTTTTTCACTCTAATGGTTGTAAGCTGATTAGTAAAGTGATTTTTCATTCTTTGTATTTCATTAAAAAATTTACAGCGTAATTTCAGCTCTGCTGAAAAATTAATTGGTGTATGGATTTAATCATTTGTTATAGAATGTATTTTTAACAAAATATACAAAATTTCACAGAAATATAAAAAATAACGGTACTTTTCGGTTAGCCGGGCACCAGTGATATATGTACATATATAAATATATATGTATATACATATACACATATCTACGTATACATATATTTACATACACACATATATATACATATATATATGTATATATATATATATATGTATATACATATGTATTTATATATGTACATATATCACTGGCGCCCGGCTAACCGAAAAGTACCAAAATAACTTTTACTTTTCAGAAAGGGGGCACTAAAGGAAAAAAAATCCTGCATCAACCACTGCTATTATAAAAATAATACTCTATAGATTGGCATAAATAATTCAAGTGAAAAATGTTTATCAAAATAAATTCTACTATTTGTGTATTCTACATTTAAGTCCAGTTCTCTATTTACAAATGAATCTAATTTAGTAAATAAATAGCATAAAATATAATATTTTTATATACCTAATTTATGTTTATATATCTGAAAGCTGAATGGGGCTAGTGTGGATGTGTCCACAGTAGCCCTACCACCATGTATCGACACTAGCCCCATGGTGCCATTTACTATATTAGGCCTAACACTAGTAAATTTACACCATGCAGAGCAAAAGGGAATATCAAAAAATATATTGATTAGATTCATTTATAATATACTATCCCCTTTCATTTGAAATAATGAACAAAAATAGTCCAAGTTAGGAATTAAAAACAAACCATAAATTTACTTTTCACCATAAAAACCTTGTTTGCCATAAAAATTGCTAATGAACTATGAAATGTATTTTCATGTAACTGCACATGGAAGTGTATTTCAGTGTTGCCAAACTGCAAAAATTTACGAAGAAACTATAACTAAAAAATAACAGAATTATTCAAGTTGTCCACACTAGCCCCCTTCTCTAATTATTTATTTATTTTTTATTACTTACCATTTTTAACAATGTTATGTATTTAATTATGTTAAAATAATGTTTTGAACATTATTGGCAAAAATAAACAAGATTGGAAATTAGCAACCATTTTAAGCAATCTATCTCATAACCTGGATAATACGTAAGTACCTAAAATACTATTAATTTTGTTACATTTCAGGTTGACAAAAATTCTATTTTCCCCATATAAAAAATTTTATGTCATGTTTCGAGTTGACTTCAAATGAAATTTCCTGTTTAGGCCGAGTATAACCCAACCCATTCAGAGCTCTAATGCCAATCAACTGGAAATTCTTGTAATTAATGCTATGCATAAAATATATTTTTGTGGCCACCTACATGTTGAAAATAGCATCAATTTTCCTTTTTCTAATGGCAACACCAACTTTTAACAGTTTGACTTCCTTTGATCAATCACATTGAAACATCTTGTTAATTTTCTAGTGGTTTGTAGTATACACTACATTTCAAAATATGTAATATTGAGATTGGCCCTATAGAAAAAAAATAATTTCTGGCAAACAAGTTTCTACTTACAGTGCTATTTCATGATAAAAAAAAATAATGTGCAATCTTAAAATCACATTATCATCACTCTCTTCTTTTGAGCAAAATGTGTTCTGCACAATGATTTGTGAGTGTCAATGAAACATATCAAATTCAGTGTTTTGCATTGCATTCATTATATGATGATATAGATTTTTCCATTGACACTTGTTTGTAAAATCAAGCACTGACCCACCAAAGAAAATACTTTTGCTGTTGGTAATATTTGTCTACACATTCATTGTTAAATTTCCAGTAGGACTGATACTGTGCTTAAATTTAATAACACTGACAAAGGATGTGAATTAATTTCCACTTTGCTAAACAATGCATGGAACAGATTGCTTACACGCCCTCAGGTCCGCCATCTTGTTTTGTTAGCGAAAACCCGTTTTTCGCCAACAAGAATTTGTCGCCAAGTGGTCATTTTGGGCTATTTTAGGTGTTATTTTTTTATTTAATTTTGAAATATATACAGATTAAACATAAAAATGGGAAATTCAAGAAATTTTCACTGAATACTGAGCAAACGGCAGAAACGTAAATATAGTGATACTTAAAAAAAAACCGCAAAGATTCATTGTTAAACCAACATATCTCTAAAAATAATGGCATTAAAACGTATATTCCAGCGTTTAAAAAACAAACCTCGATACAAAATTTGAAAAAACAAACATCGACAAATAGAAAAATCAAAAATCCGTACATAAATTTCTAAAATACATCTTAATAACAAACATCCATTAAAAAAACCAGAAATTGAAAAATCAAACCTCGTACATAAATTGCAAAAATACATCTTTAAACAAACATCCCCCCCCCCAAAAAAAAACCAGAAAAACACATGCAGAATTGATTTGAAAAATCAAACACTGATACACCCATTGAAAAATGAAACCTCAGTGCATAAATTGCAAAAAATACATCTCGTTTCTACCAAAATTTCTTGAATTTACCCTTTTTATGTTTAATCTGTATATATTTTAATATGTATATATTCCAAAATTAAATAAAAAATAAAACTTAAAATAGCACAAAATGCAATTGCACTCCAAAAATAGGCCTATCTCTTGAAACCGCCTTTTGCTTTCGAAATTTGCTGAAATTTCAGCACAACACCACTAACAAGTGGTAAACTAATAACAGAAGCCATTATCAATCCAAAAAAATATTCAAATATTAATAATAATAATAAAAAGTTGGAATTATACAACCTGATCAAAGATACCACGTGGAATAAAACACTAAAGAAAAACTGAACACAACATCTCGCTTGTACGTTCACAGAATAAGTGAGGAGAAAAAAAAATGGCTCGAAGATTAATTGAGGGTTGCCAGAAGGTAAAAGTCCGCCCGGTAGCCAGATCGGCAAATACATCGCCAAAAACCCCGCCAAATAAAATGGCCGCCCGATCTGAGGGCGTATAAGAAATCCTAGCCCAATGCATAACTAACAGAATGAAAAATGAGTACAGATCGGGGATCAAACCGAGATACCCTGGTATGTGTACCAAGTGTTTCACCATTAAGCCATCTGGATGATATCCAGTCCGGCTTTCTTCACTTATATGTTGGCAAGGCTGAAACTTTGCAGTGCAAGATGGAATGTCATACACGAGCACACTACCCAGTGGCATACATGAGGCGAATAAATTCCCAGCATCGGATAATATCTAAATTTCCAATTAAATTTCCAGCAGGACTGAAACTGTGCATAAATTTAATAACACTGACAAAGGATGTGAATTAATTTGTTAGATATTTCATGTTTTAATATCAGGTTATTTTTTTTAATTGCTTTTTTTATAGATTTATTATTTTTCAATTTAAATAACCCATGCGCCACAACCCATGAGCCACCTCTGCCTCTGTTTATATTGTATTTGATGATTTTTTGGCAAACACAATATAACAAAGAGCCGCTGTGTTATTTAATCTGTGTCCTAATTTTCAATTGTAGATTAAATCCTTTGATAAAGTCTGAAAGTAGCAAAGTAGTGACTCCATTTGTAAAGTAGTCTGTAGTCGCTATTTTTAAAACCTACCTGTTGTAGTTAACTAGATTTAGAATATGAAGTACTTGTAGTTCACTAAAAAAAATAGTTTTTCTGAGCACTTGTTTGAAGCGAGACATCCTGTATTTTTGTCTGGTTAAAGTGGATTGTGACCTTAGTTTCCTATATAAACATTCTTTCTCCTTGACATTTATTACACCCCCCCCCCTCCCCTAAATATTTGTACTAATAAATTTGTGACTTACTATCAGGGATGTAACACCTTCGCCAGACTGGCCAAGCTGCTATAAAACAGCTATTTTTTTTCAATTTTGCACCAAACCTGTGCCACAGCGCCATTTCTTGCAGCTCCGCTTGAATTAACTCTTGACGTCACTGCTGTGTGTAACCCTGCCCGGCTGATCTCCGTACGGTACAAAGTTCATCCTTTTTTTTTAACTTGAAATAAACTGACATTCGGGGTTGATTGTTTCTGCCCACCACAAATGGTTGCCAGAATTTTATTTTCGTTACTGCAGTCACGTCACGGCTTGCAAAAAGCTTTGGATTCCACAAAGAAAAGATAGAAGTCTTTTGGCACAATTGGCACAAATTGATGTATTCTTTCAGCACAACATATTTAAATTTGAGTTTCTGTTCGTTAATTATGTTATTCAGAAATGAAAAGTTTTATATTTTAATAGATTTTATAGATTTTTGTTTTTTTGTCCGAAATTTTTAAAATATCTTCGCTAATAATGTTAATCTATGCTATTTTATACTGATACCAAATTGTTCTGATATCGTTATGGTATTGGTTTAAAAAAAAGGTAGTACTTTAAGTTGTATTAATTTCATTTCTCTAAATTTTTATTTATAACGATTACTTTCGTGAATTTTTGTTACTACATTCTTTTTTTAAATATGTGTCTATTATGTGCATATGTGTGGTAAGAAGCTAATCAGAGTTTAGGTTTAAAAAGAATGAGAAGCTACGGTAATAATGAAATTCACTCTTATTGTAGATTTTTATAATATTAAATGCTTATAACGATCAGCTTATTAATTACAAAACATAATATAATCCCGAACTGTCCACGACATTTATGACAGAAAATGCTGTGCCATGTATTGCCGTGTTTTTTCGGCTATTTTAATTTAAGATTCTGTTTGTTAATTATAATATATAATTATTCAGAAATGAAAAACTATATTTCAACAGATTTATTTGATTTTTATATTTTGTCTTCATTTTTCTAAAAAATATCTGCCAATGTTAGTCAATGCTGTTTTATACTGATAAAAAAAATTATCTGAAATTATACATTTGAGAAATATTAAATAGGAAGTATGCAGTATCGTAATTATATATAATTTTTCTCTTCCACGAAATTATCTACTTTTTTGCTGATTAATAAATTACACAAAAAAAGATTAAAAATTTCTATGAATAATCATTTATTTATTGGTGTATTTATTATTATTTTGAATTTAAGGTGCATTGCAGAATATTGGCAGGTTCGTAAGCACTGATTTTACATAAATGTAAATATTAGAAAATCGTCAAAATTAATGCTAATATGTATATTAATAAATGTCAGTAGTATTATCGAATAGCATTTTTAATTTTCTGATAAAGTGATATATCTTAAGTATAAAAATGAAAATAAACAGTCGCCACTCGTCGATTAAACTTGAAAAACTGGTGATTAAAAATATGAAAAGAATCGGCCAAATGCAGGATTTTCCAATTTAATCTGTACCCATTCCTTTTTTTTTCTGCTACACCTCGGATGTTTCCGATTTCACATTGCTGCAGCGTTCTACATCCCCTCTCGTTTTAGAAATAATTCTACAGAATTTATAAATAAATTATTCTATAACATTAATTTTTTAATAAAACGTTATTTTTAAATGAATATTTTATTTTGAATTTATTATTTTGTCTTTTTTGCACGTGTGAAATAAGAAACACTTATATTTCATGCATCTCTCAATGTTTCTCACATCTTATTTGATTTTATTAATTATTATACAATATTTTCTTCAAAGAAATAATTTCTCAAACAAAATGCTAAAAGAAAGTACTATTACCTAGTAATGTAGCTAGTTTTTTTTTTGGGGGGGGGGGAGGGGGGATTTTATAGATTCATTAATTTAATAGTCAGCTCTACTTGCACATTATTTAGTATTTCTTTAACATGCATGCATTTTTACAATCAGTACCCAAATGTTGTTTAGAATGTTCAGGGTTAGGAAAGAGCGTGGCAAAATTTTATTGGAGTTTTTTTTTTTTCAAATATCAAAGTATTTTCCAGATAGCAATAATTTTTATTAATATTAGAAGTCCAATAGGGTAAAAACACCAGTAGTTTGTCACTTAATTTTTAGTAGTCGACTATTTTTACTAGAAAAAAATGGCTGATTACTACTGCAAATAATACTCAATTTTCTTCTACCCACAATACTTTGCTCTTGGCTGATGATTGGTAAAAGATTCTTAGTGTTGGTAAATCATATTATTTCATTTGGAACCAAAAATAAAGTATTTATAAAGCATTTTATCTCATTTTTGCCTACTATTGATGCGCTTACCCTATTATTAATGTCCTTCCAGCAGCATTGTTACTTACAAAGTCATAAAAGCCTTTCTTTACATATTTTTTAAAACTTCAATGACTGAATTTTTTTTTACAATTATAGAACTCAATGAAAGCTTGTGCTGACCATCCCAAAAAGATAAGAGAACAACAGTCCAGGAAGCTGAACATTACAGTTGCATTTCACATTGGGACAGCTAAAGCATAAAATAAAATTCAGGTAGATTTTCTTTATCATTTATTCTTTAGTGCTTTTCCATTTCCTCCAGTCACATTTTTTTTATTGTATTGCATGCCATCTACTTGTGTGTGTGAGTATTGTACGATGTTGCTGTGGCAACACCTCCCACGTGTGCCAACTGATTTGCCATTTTGTTATATGCATTTTCTAATCTATCATGTATACAAACATCATCAATGCTAAAACTGGTTGCCTTATTCTGGAACTGTTTCGAGTGATGGGTGATTCTGGAAAAATTGAGTATCTATAAACATTGGCATCATATAAAACAACATTGATCACAATAAAAATCGATTACCGAATTCTATTATCGGATGTTCTAGAATCGATACTCACACAGATAAGCTTAAAAAAAGTAATTCCAAAACTTAGCAATGAAATGGTATTATGGTATGTCATGAATCATGATAAAGATCGATATTTCTAGCTCTAATTTCCTAGCAATATATTTACTCCTTTGATTTTACAACTTTAGCAGCAGAGCTTCTGTCAAATTTTGTAGAAGAGACTTTTTCTTTACAGGTTAATTTGTTATATTTTTAGATTACATCCTAGTTATTTGGGTTACTCAGTTGTATTTTCCAAGTTCATCCCTCCCTCCAAATAATAACTTTCTTAATTATGGTCTGATTTGAACGGGACCTTTTTTGACATTCTTCCCAAGTCATTTATTTACAAATTAAACATTGATATTATTTATAAAACTCTTGGTAAACACTATTTATGAATAATAACGAAAATTTTTGTCTTTTTCAAAGTTCAAATAGTCTATCCTTGCTTTAGAGCCACGTTACACAGAGTTCTTGTTAGTTAAAAAGTGTCTGTCAAGTTTGTATATATTGTTAGTATATCAAGTGTACTATATTGTTATGTTAATTGTATATGGTCAATGGACTGTTAAAGAAAATGCTATCCATGAAGCTATTCTGAGATGATGTTAATTGTTAAATTACCTATTCAGGGCTTGAAATTAGTGTTTTTTTCTAGTAGGGCAGTTTCCCTATCTCCACTCATAGGTAGTGTGGAGTAAAGCTGTTTGATAGAAAAGAGAAAATTACTTTTAACCCTATATTTATTTTAACATGCTGTTTAAATTAGCTATAACTATTAACATACAGCAAAGTGCCATTAAAATAATTTATGCATTAAAAGTATTATGGGCCTGTGATAATGAAGTTGCATCCAGTTTTTATGGTCTTCATAGTGTAATTGCATTTCTCTTCCAACTTGATTGTCATTCTAAAAAAGTAAAAATTTCAAAAATTGGTAAAACTATCTTGGTCAGGAGGCTTTCGTCTGTGAAATTCACTTGGGTAATTTAAAAATTTAATTTTGAATGCCACCTTCTCACCTTGAAATTCCGTCTCTGCTGTTGAAACTAAACAATAAATATTTTTCTACGCAAGTTAGTGTCTTTTCTATTAGATATCAAGTATCAGAATCTTCTATTTTTATTTTTATGCAGCTTTATCTGTAGTATGAATATAAAGTATATTTTTAGTTATATGTTTGATTTTACAATATGAATGCTAATTTTAATAATAATTTTCTTTTTGTTAATAGATGAACAGTGAAAGAAAGGGTATTACACGTCTTTCTCTGCTGATGTTACATTTGATCATATTTTGTTTTTGGGGAAACTAGATTTATTAAGTTTGTTTTTTGCAGTTTGTCCCCACTCCCATTACCTCCTAATCACAAATTTCTTAATTATAGTTCGATTTGTTGACATTCTTCCCAAGCCATTTGGTTACCAATTAAACATTAATATTATTTCTTGAGCTCTTGGTGACAACTATTTAGGAAGAATAATAAAGAATTTTTGCCTTTTTTCCATTTCAAACATTCCATCCTTGTTTTAGAGTCAAAAAGCTCTTTTCTGTAGAGAAGTAGAAAAAAATAGATTATGTGGGAAACAATGCTTATAATTTTTTTGTGACAGTTAATAAAATATTGCTAACTAATCCTATTCGCAGTTCTCGTTAGTTAAGGTGTATCTCCCAAGTTTGTCCTCCCCACCCCCAAATCATAACTGTTTTGAATGAGACACCTTTTGTTATTTTCCGCAAGTCATTTGATTACCAACTAAACATTCATATTTTATCTGCAACTCTTGGTGACTATGAAAAATAATAAAAGTTTTTGCCTTTTTTTCAGTTTAAGCATTCCATGATGGTTTAGAGCCACATTCCTCAGGGTTCTCATTAGTTAAGTTGTATCACTTAAGTTTGTCTCCTCTCCCCATTTCCTGTCCTGCCCCTATCATACCTAAGTTTAACGTAATAGAAAACAGTAAAATAGGTTACAATTATTTTTCTGGGACAAATATTAAATTAATTGCATTGGGTTAAAAAATGAATATTTTGGTTAATTAGAAATGTTCTACTAATAAATTTGTTAATTAGATTAAAACTGATAGAGATTATGTAGCACCTCATATCTAGAAATTTAGTCTATTTAAAATTGCACCTGTTGTCATTTTGGCAGTATAAGGGATCATATGGTTTTTAAATTTTCAAGAACTCTATTTTAATTTTTTGAAATGTATTAAGGGATAATCTTTTCTGACATTTTAAAACAAGCCACATTAAGTATTTCATACAATTACTCTAGTTAAACCCCAAAATGCCCAAAATGTAAATAAGTTTAATAATAAAAAATTTTTAATTCATAAAGATACAACTATACGTAAATATATTGCTTGAAGGCAAGTAAAAACATACATAAAACATTTAAAAGCACATTAAAGTTCTTTTAAAAATGTTTTGAGTATGTTCTTTTAAAAATGTATGATTTTATGCACTTTCAAGCAATATATTTACATATAGTTGTATCTTTATGAATTTTAATTATTAAACAAGGTTAATTTGCACTGAAATTTTAACTTTTTATTAAATAAAAGTTTGATGTCAATTTCCTCAAAATGAGACTTTGGGACATAAGGTGCAGGATAGCTCGAAAAAGTTTCAATATTTTTCCTAAAATTTTTCAAAATATATTTTACGTGTCTGCATAAATCAAACCTAAATTTTCTTTTTTTGGAGTTCAAAAAAATATTGTTTTTAATGGTTGTAATGTTGAAAATTTCAAAATCTTGCATACACTAAATACAACTTTGTAAAATACAAAAATACTTAAATACAATTTTATTTATGTTCAGCATATTTATTATAATCTGAAGTATAATTAGTCACCAAAAGTTTTATTCCAGGTGTAAAATTTCTTTTTAATCATGCACGTAAGCTGTTATGTCAAATTTCTGCTTAACAAATGTCTAACAGTTTGAAACCCTTTATAAATATTGGTTCTGAATGTTGTAATTTTATAAATATCTGGAATGAAAGAGCATATTTATGTCTTTTATCTCTCGAAAAATTGTGTTTTAAAATTGTATATACAGGGTGGTTATAATTAAACCTTCCCTATAAATAGCAGCCTACAGCACAAACGAGTGAATGGAATGCAACGAAATTTGGTATATAGACTACTGTTTGTCGATCACAAGAATAGCTCTCGCCATGATGTCTGTGCCTGTCTGTTGCCGTGGAAACAAGACTCTCCCCATTTTCGACAGGAGAAGCCAGAAGATAGGCATTCACATTGGTTTACTGAGCGCCTTGAGGGCTTGTTGGCGATGTTTTTATTATTATTACTTTTTTTTTGTAATTATTTTAATCGATTCATTGAGTGAAAGAAAACTATTTCATATATTATTTATATGATAATATTTAGATTTTACAAATTAAAATAAAATAAGAATCAATATGAATTAATCATAAAATTTGTTACAG
Source organism: Maratus michaelseni (assembly GCA_963931845.1). NCBI lineage: Eukaryota > Metazoa > Arthropoda > Arachnida > Araneae > Salticidae > Maratus > Maratus michaelseni. Next base: position 308,025,296 of record OZ007598.1, on the reverse strand, counting down.
TAAAAATTAAATTAAATTAACCTTAATAATTGTTTCAAGATTAATATTTTCATAGCCATTAATAATTATCAATGACTTTAAATTATTAATACAATGACCGAACTTCAGTGATTATTATAAATTTCAGCATGTATTTTCTAACAATTTACAAGGATGGAGAATTTTTTTTTATCATTAAAAATACAAAAAATAATACCTTCTAAACTTTTAGAATTTTATTCAAGCATGTGAAAGTCCACTAAATCACTCTCAGAAATCTCGCTTTCTTCTGAATCAAGAATCGCATTAATGTTAAATGACAGTTCGTCCAATAAATCCTCTAACAGTCCATGTTTTTCTCATTCTTTTTCTTATAGTAAAAGTCTTGAATCGTTTGACGAATCACTTGTCAAAGTCATCTATTTCGCAATTTCATTCACTAGGTCTTTTACGATGTTTGCAAGGTGATTTTAAAACTGTCGATGAGTCCAATTTAGAAACTTCATTTTTTTTTTTTTTTTTTTTTTTTTTATTGTAGCTTCAAAAATTCCACTTGCTCGGGCAGCCCGTTTTAGAGCTTGTGGGAGCGGAATTAATACAGCTTTAGATGAATCTTCACTGGAATAAAATTCCTGAACATTATATACGATTTTACGTGCTTGCGATTTCAAGACTTCACCTTTCCTAAACTGAAAGGGCATCTTTCCAGTTTAACAAATTCGAAAAATTATTTAAACAAATGTGAACAAATAATTTAAAAAGCAAAAGCAAAATTAAATCAAAAATAAGATCCAGTGTTGAATTCTGACACTTTTTTGTAGCTCCGGGGGGGGGGGGGGGGACATAATAGAGTTCCGGGGGGAAATTCCACTTTTTGCCCATTGAAAGCATAAAATCTCAAATCTTCCGGGGGGGACATTTCCATGCTCCGGGGGGGGGGGGGGAATGTTCCCCCCCCCGGGCCACCCCCTGAATTCAACACTGAGATAATGCGTGCAACTGCTCATTCAAGAAGAATGACGTAGGGTAACCTTTTATTCTGCCAATTCCTCACACGCGTATTCCCCATTCGAAATGGATAGGTCTTGTTACTATAGCGACCGCCACAAACCAGACTTCTTGGCGGGAGCTATTCTTGTGGTCGACAAACAGTATAGGGCAGTTGCAATTGATGTCATGTGTGAGGTTACACACAATAAATAGGCAGTTCTGATTGGTGGAACTACCCTGACCTCCAATTGAAGTATAATGGTTGATCAGCTGATTGCAACTTCCCTATACACGAGATGCACTCACGGAATTTCGAAAGAAAAAATGTTCACCAGAGGGCGCTTTTTCCGAATAAACATTAAATTTAACACAATAAAAGGCCAAAACCGAATTCAGAAACAATTTTAACTTTTATTGACTATTTTCTGGTCACGTTGTCATCGAACTACATTAAGTAAAGGTAAGGAAAAAATGACAGTACGCTGTTTGAGGAAAAAAAGTTGTTTGCAGAAACAAGAATAGATTAAGATGAAATTGCACAAGAGGAGCAGTTGTTAATCGTGTCCAGTAGGATGTAGGGAAAGATGCTCCATATGACCACCCTCATTCACAAAAATTTCAAGTCGATGAACATTGTATTCAACAAAAGTTCGTAACTGATCAGTTGTGATGCTTGGCATATGAAGTGTTATGGATTTCTTTAAGTCATTCGACGTCGCAACACCTCCACTATACACCAGACATTATAAGTAGCCCCATAACCAGAAATCACACAGATTTAGATCCAGCGAACGTGGTGGCCATGGATTACAAAAGAAGTGACTAATAACATGCTTGTCTGTGAAGTGTTGGAGCAATAGCGCCTTCACAGACTCATGGTTATGTGGGGCTGCACCATCCTGCATGAAAATGGTCGATGTAAGGACCTGCCTTTGCTGTAGTTGAAGCACAACAAACATTTGCAGCATGTCATGGTACTGACCGCCTATAACGAAACATGTGACAGGACCACATGCAGTTATTTTGCCACAGAAGAATAACCCAAAGATGAATGTTGCCATGAATCCACACAAGACAGTCAGTCACCTTTTGAGAATGTAGGAGAATTTCAGTGTGCATCTGGAGATTTTTCTGACCCAAATGCTGCAATTGTGTGTGTTGACTGTCCCAGTGAGGTAGAAATGCATCTTGTTGCTCCACAGAATATTCCCAGGCCATTACAGATCAACATTCATTCTGTTGAGAAAACTCACTGCGAATGAGAGACATTGTGGCTTGTCTCTATTCAACAGCTCTTGGGTATGGTGCATCTTGTATGGGAAGTAGTGCATAATTGTTTCTGAGCAGCCCGTCTGTCGAGAAACTGCATGTGTGCTATTGCCCCCAAACTCTGATATCTATGACTGCGCGACGGCAGCTGTCTTGACGGCATCAACAAGTACCAGTGTGACATGTTTACGGCCTCTTCCAGGTTTAACTCCCAATTTCCCTATCTCTTCAAATCTCTTAATCATGGCCTGGATACCTTTAGTAGACATTGGTCCATGCCGTAGGTTCTTTATATGGCAAAATTCAAGAACTGCAGCAGAAGCATTTCCTTTGTTTTAATAAGACGACTGCGGGTGTTTAAAAAAAAACGCGGCACCCATCCATTACTGGACATTGCCCCCTTCATACTTTCTGGATGCCTGAATCGGCACGATCGTAACCCCTTTCATGAGTACGACAGTGGCCGGACAGGCTCGGTTCATGAGCGACAGTCCGTGACATCCTCGACGCCGAACTTGTCTGGAAAGCTCACAGGAGCAACCAGGGCCCAGCGACTAGTCAAGGGCTCCCTCTCATGATTTGATTTATCCCAATTCGAGATCGAGAACAACTCACACGAGTGATCTCATGTCTCTCTAGTCGGGAATGGACAACACACACTAAAAACTAGGTTAGTAAAACACAGATAGATTAAAAAAATAGGAAGAGGGTCCGACCCCGTCACGCTGTCGGGTGACCAGGCCGCCAGAGCTGTAGGGCCGGGAGAACGTTAGTTTGAAAGCGAAAAGTGAAGGGATCGAAACAGGTAGTGCGATAGTTTCGTCCTGGTGGTCCGGCCAGACATGCGTAACCGCCCGCGTCCGCTAGCTCACCTTCACTGGACATGAACACCAGCTTTCCAGAACCTTAACCATGTGGCTCCCACCCATGGCTCCATATCTCAACAACAGCTGTCTCCGGCGCCCCCCGCCGAGGGCCCTGGGAACGGACAAGAGAAGCACTCATCTTGTCTATCCCCTGGAGTGCCGTATGCTGAGAAAGGATGAGTTCCAGGCCGCTCGATTTCGTGCCCAGTTCAGGATCCCCAGGCTGCACTTAGGATTGTCCGAGCGTACCGGCGACGGCCAGCACCCCAGTCCTCCCAGAAGTGGACTTACGTCGGTTACCACTCCCTCTGAGACCCCGCTTTGTCCCAAACTCCTGAAAATGGAATCCGGACACACGGCGTCTTCTGCCGGGCTCCAGGTCATCCCTCCGCGTCCCGAAGGACCGGATTGATTCCGGAACACCCGGAGGAGCACGCAGCCCTTGTTTTAATAAAACAGCTTCACCAATAACGCACATTCAACTAAAGAAACCATCATCATTACAGCCAGAAACATCGACATAAAACATGACAACATCTGCAAACGTTTTATACTCTAACCTGTTTTTGACAGGCTTTTTTGACATTTTTTTCCTAGAATTGACTGCTTTTCCTGGTTTTTCATTTTATTACTCATAATTCTTGTTCTGGATTGTTAATATTGTTTCATTATTCTGTTTTGGTCATTTATTGTGTTAAATTTAATGTTTTTCTGAGAAAAGCACCCTCTGGTGGAGATTTTGGTACATTTTTTTTAAAATCTGTGATTACATCTTGTATATACACTATATACCAAATTTCTTTGCATTCCATTCACCCAATTGCGCTGTAGGATGCTGTTTATAGAGGAAGTTTAATTTTACCCTGTATTTTAACCCTTTATGTACTGAATTATGAATTCATGAAAATTTTATCTTCTAAAGCATTTTTCGTGAATTTTTGAAACTATATTAGAAGATTTCCATAATCATTTAATAAATTTTAGAGGGATTTTAGAAGGATTAATTAAATTTGAATTTATAGGGATTTTGTGAAATATTTATAACCCCACTCAAATATTGTATTTTAAATATTTTTCATAGTATTTTGTAGAATTAGAAAATGTACAAATATAATGTTCTTACAATAGAAATGTAGAAATATTTCCGAATTGAAAATCTCCCCCTCTCCCAATGCCAAGAAAGCTGAAAAGATGCAAAGGCAAAAGAAATCATCCTTTTAAAAATGTTTTTGTTTTGTGTAACCATTAACGCTTTTGGAACAAGATAAATTAATGCATCTATAACTCATTCTAAACTGTATTACTATTAATCGATGTGTTGAATGAATTTTATAACAAGTTATTTTACTGCTACTTATAAGTACCGTCACTAGATAAAGGGTTAAGATATTAAATGTTGAAAATGGTGTTCCTTTTTCATTTCCTCTGATTTAAATGTCCTATGACCGCATAATTTGAAATTATTAAAATGGGTAAATTGGGAAAAAACAGAGTGGAAATTGGTTTAAACTAAATACTTTCGAATTTTTTCGAAGAGATGGCTGTAACAATTGTTAATACTGTTATAAAAATATATAAAATTGCGGACATGAAAAGCTTTTATAAAATTGTTTTCACCCATGTATGTAAATTATTTTTTTAAATCAAGGCCTGAAATTCAGAGCTGAATGGTAGAATTCATTCCCAAACTTCAAAATCCTGTTACAGAGTGTTTTATTGATGACAGCCTCCCATAGGAGGAATTTCATTTCAAAAATATTCTTTTTGGAAAAAAAAAGCAACTTATAGAAGCAATGCAGTGACCACTATGAAATTAAGACCATACAGAAACCATAAGATATCAAATTATAAAATTCACATAATATTTGGCTACAATTTTATTAATTGTTAATATAAATTACTTCATTGATGCTTTCCAATGTATTAATACTTATAATTCATTAAAAATGTTAAACTGAAATCAGGGTTAAAGATAATATTCTATCTTTCCCAAACTGTTCTACTCTCTTCAAATTTTGGTAGGGAAACTCCCCTCATGACAAAAAATGAACTTTAAAGCCTGTAAATAATGGATTTGTTTAACCTTTAAAAACCAAGATGGTGCATTGTGTTTACCCCTTGGTGAAGAAACAGCTGCAAATTTGACAGTAATCAAATGTTTAAAATCTGCATCTTATTTACCCTTTTCCAAAAACTCCCCAGTGTTGAATCAATGTTAAAAGTTGAAATTTTCAATTATTTTAGACCCTGTCATTGTTTTTCTGTAAAACCACCACTTGTATGCAAAATATCACCAGATGGTTTCAGTTTTACTTGGAAAACACACATGAAAGTATCAAAAAACATCTTTGAGAGTTTCTATAACTGTTCAATAAATCCCAGTGACTTGTTCAAGAAACATAAATTATTTTTTGTCATTTTGAATTTATTTGTTCTTGTTTCAAATTTCTTAAGCTACAAATTAATTCTCAACCCTATTTTTATAGTATTTATTCGTATTGTTTCTAATAAAATTACTCTTTTCTATTTGATGTTTATTACTTTTATGTTACTAATACTTTACATTAAACAAGAATGTAATTCTAAAATGATATTTAGGCTTTAAAAATTTGTTGGCCTACATACGATGCTACTAATGTTCTTTTGGTACTAGAAACCATTCATGTTCTTAAAAGTTAATATGCAAACCAATAGTTTCTACAAATATGTCTTATTTTCATTTTGTGGCTGTTTAAATTATTGATTTTTTTTTAAATTTATGATTAAAATGTACTTAAATCTGCATGCAAAAAAAATTTCATTATTATTTTTTCAACATTTTAGATTAAAAGGTGGACAACTGACATACTTGTTTTTAAAGTATTTAAAACATTTTATTGCAGAATTTCAACAAGGTATCTTTCTATGCACAGATATATTATCTTCTGTGTTCCATGAAAACAAACATTTTCTTTAAAGAAAATGTCAGTGCCTCAGATTCATTCTCAAGCAACAGAAAAAAATTTTACTAGTGAAATATATCCCAATGTATTTTCACAATCTTGTCCTCCAACAGAAAATTTGGTTAACCATAAAAAGAAAAAATCTTTTCTTTGTGAAATATGCTTGAAAAATTTTTCACAAAATGATATTCTTAAAAATCATTTGTGTACCCATACAAAGGAAAAACCTTTTGTTTGTGAAATATGTTCCAAAGGATTTTCACAAAGTGGTTATCTTAAACAACATTTGCGTACCCATACAAAGGAAAAACCTTTTAGTTGTGAAATATGTTCCAAAGGATTTTCACAAAGTGGTTCTCTTAAAATACATTTGCGTACCCATACAAAGGAAAAACCTTTTAGTTGCGAAATATGTTCCAAAGGATTTTCACAAAGTGGTTCTCTTAAACAACATTTGCATACCCATACCAAGGAAAAACCTTTTATTTGTAAAATATGTTCCAAAGGATTTTCACAAAGTGGTTCTCTTAAAAAACATTTGCGTACCCATACAAAGGAAAAACCTTTTAGTTGTGAAATATGTTCCGAAGGTTTTTCAGTAAGTAGCAGTCTGAAAGTACACTTGCGTTCCCATACAAAGGAAAAACTTTTTATTTGTGAAATATGTTCCAAAGGATTTTCACAAAGTAGTAATCTGAAAGTACACTTGCGTACCCATACAAAGGAAAAACCTTTTATTTGTGAAATATGTTGCAAAGGATTTTCACATACTGGTGCTCTTAAACAACATTTCCATACCCATACAAAGGAAAAACCTTTTACTTGTGAAATATGTTCCAAAGGTTTCTCACAAAGTGGTGATCTTAAGAAACATTTGCGTACCCATACAAAGGAAAAACCTTTTCTTTGTGAAATATGTTCAAAAGGATTTTCAAGAAATGATTCTCTTAAAATACATTTATGTACCCATACAAAGGAAAAATCTTTTATTTGTGAAATATGTTCTAAAGGATTTTCAGAAAATGGTGATCTTAAAAAACATTTGCGTATCCATACAAAGGAAAAACCTTTTACTTGTGAAATATGTTCCAAAGGATTTTCACAAAGTGGTTCTCTTAAACAACATTTGCGTACCCATACCAAGGAAAAACCTTTTAGTTGTAAAATATGTTCCAAAGGATTTTCATTAAGTGGCAATTTAAAGAGACATTGTATTACCCATACAAAGTGAAAGGCCTTTCATTTGTGATGTATGCCCTAATGAGCATTTACAAAGTGGCTATCTAAAAGCACATCTGCATGTTAGCAGAAATAAAAAAAACATTTGTCTGAATTATATTCTAGAGGATTTTCTTAAAATACATGTTGCATGTTCTCACCGATGCAAAGCCAATCGTTCTATAAGCATTTTTGAAACAGTCTGTTATAAAGATAACCTTCATTTCATATTAAAAAAAAAGCATTTCATTACTTGTATATGCTCTAAACAATTTTCCTAAGATGTTAATTTAACACTTTGACTCCTGCAATGTTAAAAAAATCTGGTCCATTTCATGTTGTAATTTTCAAACTTCTATATCAGATGCCTATTTTATTCAGAAATTTTATTTATTAAAATGTATCCTATCTTCAGGTAATATTTATTTCATATTGTTTATTAATTTAGTATTTCTGTAAAAAACGTTTTTGGAACAAGCTTCTTTGTACAAAACAAGTAAGATTCGTGCAGTTCAGTGAGCAATACTTCTGTGAATATTATATAATTCATACAGTTGTTCATGCATTAAAAATTATGTGCACTCAAGCAAATGAAAAATGACTTTTATGTTATATAAACGATTGTGTCACATAAAAAATGTTTATCAAAACTTTGTCTTGATTATATAAATGGAAAAAGCCTTTCTGTCCATGATACAAAACATTATTAGTTTACAATTCGTTTTTGTATTGAAAATCTAAGTATTTAACTTAGACCCTCAAACAAGCCTTCATTATTCAAGTTTGTTAATCTCACACTTGTCTTGACTGAACTTACCTCATATTACAAAATTATATAATATTTTTAAGTATTCAATGAAATTTTATTTGAGCTATACTATAAAATAGCGTGAGTTAAAACAGTTTTCAATAGTAACTGTAAAAAATCAAATATTAGATAATTTTAAAGCAAAAAATCATTTATAAAATTTAGATCTTACCTTGTTTTTATATTATAACAATGTAAAGTTAAAAAATGAGCAATAAATAATATTTTTAAAAATGCTGAATAAAACCCATGTGTATTCCTATTTTTACTTCTATAAGATCAAAGCAAATGGGTAACAACTGTGAGGGGTATTAGGAACACAAAGTTTTTATGAAACAATTATGTATTGTTACTTTAAAATACTTTCTTTTTGTAAAATTTTTATGAAATCCTCTATTAATGTAACAGTAAAACGAATCACTGAAGTTATCCTTGTATCTTATCATGTTCTTAAAACATGAAGATATTCTGATGGTATTTTTTACTCAGAAAATAAGAATGAGTGTCAAATTTTAAACACAATAAATACTCAGTTCCACAAAACCATTTATTAAAAATAAAACAGCTAATATAAAGTGTACAATTTTATAATGCTTATATGTAACAAAATAATAATAATTCTGTAAATGCCTGTAATTTTTATTTAAGCTTAAAATCTTGCTAGTGTGAAGCAGTGATGCCAACAATGTAAAACTTAATTTCTCAATTTATTATCATGTTGAAACTCACATAAAATAAAGATTTTTAAAAGACTAGTGTATATTTTTTAAATGATTCTTTTAGTCATTTTATTTAGTTTTATTTCTATTCTTCCCACTTTATACAAAAATTTATGTGATTCTTTTACAGGTTGGTCACAGACCTTGAAAACCTATAAAATATGGAAATATCAGGAAAATTTGGGGGGAAAATAATTTTGATTTCCATTACTTAATCACAGTAATCTGGAAAAAAATTCACAAAATCATTCAAAAATAGGACTGATTCAGAAATGTATTGATCTCTTTCAGTGAATGATTGAATTCCCTGCATCTTTTCACGGTCAGAAAGTTATCAATCCATGTAATGTGTCTTTCCTTCTTTAATATAGCTTTTTGTTTCTTCAAATTCACTTCAAAATTCACAAAATCATTCAAAATTATGACTGGTCAACAATGTAAAACATAATTTCTCAACTTGTTTTCATGTTGTAAGCTCACATAAAATAAAGATCTTAACCCTTAATTGCATAGTGATGTAAATTTCCATCACTGTTTATTTAACTTTTAATAACTAAATCAACTTCTTCACCACAACTATATTTATATAGAAATATTTGTTAGGTGGAAATTCATCGAATTTTGGAATTTTTGGTTGAGAGAAATATAAATAAATGAATTTTTTAGGAAAATGTAAATATACAAAATTTAAGGATTATTTTAAAATAATAATAAAAATATTTAGTCAGTCAGTTTGTTAGAAGTAAATATCCGTTTTAAGATGGGAGTGGCAGAAATATTTCCCGCTCGGAAGAAGGGAGTTAAGTATTTTTGCAGTGTTTTTCGGTAGGGTCCTGTGAGGCGGTTAATGAACAAAATAGAAAAACAGGGCTGTTTCCCAGAATTGAAGGGTTTTCATGGAGGTCTTCCAGGATGTCTGGAATAAGCATTTTAGATTTGTTTTCGAAGTGCAGTGGGGGCCATCTGGTTTTTGTATTCAAGGTGGGAATGCAAGGGGTTCTAGAATGTTACGCCCCTTGGTTCGTGATTGGACAAGTGTCCTTATAGTGGGAGGCAAGTGTAGCCCCAGTTGTTTGGTTACGTGTTATTTTTTTTTAAGTGGCAGTCAGATCGTCAGAAACTGTTGGAGAGTAGGGAGGCAACCAAGGGCTTGTGCCCCCTCTGGTTTGCTCTCCCAGGAAAAACGTTTCTCCGTGAGATGCGGTATGATCGTGCCATAAAGTTATATAGTTTTGGGCAGTTTAGCCCCAGTTGAATGGTGCGGTATGTTGACCCGTCCAGTTATATACGTTTTGGGGGCAGTTTAGCCCCAGTTGAAGTTTGAGTGAAGCAGAAACGAAAAAAGCCTTTTTCACAATGCCCCTTTTCTCCCAGCCTTTTCAAGTTTACAGCGTGGAACCAGCGCCCTGTTAGAAGGCTTGAGAGAGTCCACGTTGGATGGCAGATCAAAAGATATCTTCAACATCGAAATGAAATGAAAAGGAGCCCCTTCGATGGAGTTTTTTAAGCATTCCGGGAGTATCTACCTTTGACCTAAACTGATCTTGTAAGAGTAGCCCCAGTTTTGTTGGTTGCGTGTTTTTAGTTTTTTTTTAGGAGGCGATCAGTTCGAAAGAAATCGTAGGAGTTGTTGGCTGAAAAGTTTAATAGGGGGATGATGCCCGGACACTAGCCCCTTTTCTTTTTCCCAGTTGTGGGAAAGGATCTATAGAGACAAACCAACGTCCTGGTATGAGTTAGAGTGAACTTGGAAGCCATATTCCCAAGTGTTGAGCCGTACGAGTTTTCGGGAGAAGCCCTCAACTACAGCATTATGCTCCAATTTAACCGAGAGATGTTTCCCCTCCATCGCCGATATAGTACCTAGGAGAATTTAGGGGTGAACGCTCAGAGTCCAGAGATTTCCTTTCTGATGCTCTGCAAAGAAGGAGTTGAAAAAAGAAACTTTTCTCCGGTGGAGTAACCAAAGATTTCAAACTAAGAAACTCCCTATGTTTTGAAGCTCCCAGATTGAAGGGTAAAGTACGTGCTTGAGGCCAGCTGTAGAAATTAAGGCCCCAAAGTCTTACTGTGTCGCCACCAAAATCACCGGTATAAGCAGAACCAATCCCTGATTTACCGGGATGAGTATTTATTGTGCCATTCTAAGAGATTCTGTCACCTTGGTAAGTTATTTTACGTATTTCTAACTTGAGGGCTCATTAATGCAGAAGAACATTCGGCAGAAAGCCTAATTTTCAATAGAACTGGTTGTCTATTGTGTAATAATAATTTGGCCGAAAGTCTGAAATATCCAATTAATGAACTTAATGACTATATAATGGCGAAAATATTAATTACCTAAATTCTTGAGCAATTTCTATTGAAAGTCTCCAAAAGAAATTTGTTTTCCATGTTAAAATATTTAAATCATTTTTGTTATGAAAACTTTATAAGTATGTATACAGTATCTACCTTTGACCTAAACTGATCTTGTCATATGTACCCTTCCTTATATTTTTTTATATTTCTCTTCAAAATATAATTTAATAAAATGTATTAAATTTTATCCTTTTATAAGTATTTATTTTATTTAGTTTTGTATATTTATTGTTGTATAATAAATAACTTTAATCGATTTCAAATTTGACTCAGCAAAGACATCATATTGTCTTTTTTTTTTATTATTTATTTAAAAGGAAAAATAAGTTGAAGAATCCTAGTTCTTCTTTAAAGGTGAAGATTTAAAATTATGATTTTGTAAATATCTCTTTTATATGATGGATTAAATGTTTAAGATTTAAATCTCTCTAAAGTAAAAATAATTTAATTAAGGATTATGCAGTTTGGGTTATTACTAGAAATTAAGTATTGATTGGTGAACTAAATGCTTTCCTTTTTTTTTTATATTTACTATATTAATTTTAATAAATCCATAGGTGACTTTAATTGAAAGAAAGTAAATTTTGTCTAAGTATATTATAGACCTGAAAATAGTAAGATTTTGTTGATGTATAACCCATTTGAAGAGGTGAATTTAATTAATCTAAGGCACTGTTACTAAGATTTGTACTAATTTGAAATTAAACTTTGAAGAATTTTAAGAGTAATTAATTGCAATTATATATACATGATAATGGCATTCTTCTCATCTATAATGGTATGAGCAAATGAGTGAATTAATGAACCAAGGCTCCTGTTCTTTTCAGGGGAGATTTTATTGGGTTATTAGAATTATAATGTAAGCGTCATAGAACACAACGCATGCTAAAATTACTGGTGGTGGTTGTTGATGTTTTTTTTTTTACTGTTAAACTCATACTTATGTTTTAACTTATTTAAGGAATTTGTATTTGTTTATTTTGGGAAATTCTTTAAAGGGATTTATTGCTTATTTGGCTATTTTTCATGGAAATTAAGTACTGGGTCTTTGCTCAAAATTTAAATGTTGAAAAACATTGTAACATATTGATCCAGTAAATTTCCCGTGAACTATGTTGCTGAACAAAGTTAAAAATCTATCTTAAAATTTCTGGTGTCTAATATTTAATACAGTGACCTCTCACTTATACGACTTTCAGGGGACCGTAGAAAAAAGTCGTATAACTGAGAGAGTCGTATAAGTGAGAGACCGTCTTTTTATACAAGTTTTAAACTTTATATGCATTAATTATTTTACCTACATTATAAACAATACGTTTTGAGTACTAAGAACATATTTTAACAAAATTTATAAAATATATTAAAAAATAAAATGTAAAATATATTAAAAGTTTACAAAATCACTTACTACTATGTTTATTTTAAAGATTTACAAATGATATTTTCTCAAAAAATGAAGTGATATCAGTTTGTCTCTGTCATCGACGAAACGAGAAAATGTATTTTTAAAGTCTAATAAAGCCTTTAATCTTTTTTGGAATAATCATTTTGATCGACATAATTCTTTAATTTGTTTAATGCGGTACTTCTTTCTGAAAAAATTATACTAGCAATAACATTGTTCTCATCTTCGTCATCCTCCTCGCTCAAGTCTTCCTTTTTGATATCCTCAAAGATGTCTTCGGCAGTTTTCAGTTCTGACAGAAAAAGTTTTCATCACATTCTACATAATTTTGATATTAATACGTTCGTCTATAAACATTTCATCCCAGTCTTCGTCATTAAAGGATTCCCATATGCTCTCAAAATCGGGTTCATTCGTTGAACTAACAGTTTGGTCTTGTGAAAAACAGCATTCCCTAAAACAATTCTTAATTGTCTGCGATGTCACATTATTCCAGGAGGTGGTCAACCTCCCACCATAGATTTCATCTTTAATAACACACGAAGATAGATAAGAAGTATTATTCATTATTGATTAACACTTTAACAATAATGAAAGGTTAAATCTAAGAAAGCGTGAATGATTTGTACTTTAAAGATTATAAAAATGAATTATTGAGTGAGATATGTAAAATCGCCTGAACCTTTTAAAGCGTCGTATAAGTGAGAGAAGCAGTCGTATAAGGAAGAGAAGTTTAGCATTATTTCCCATAAAGCGAGAATGGGACCAAGAGAATTCGGCGTATAACCGAGAGAGTCGTATAAGTGAGAGGTCACTGTATATGTATAAAAAAACACAATCGTAAAAGGAAAACTCATGCAAAGAAGGGTTAAAAAGATTTTCTTTCTTAAGATCTTAAAAAGACTATGTAGGCCAACAATGTAAAACTTAATTTCTCAACTTATTATCATGTTGCAAACTCACATAACATAAAGATCCTAAAAAGACTTGTATATATTTTTGAGATGATTGTTTCAGACATTTGATTTAGTTTTGTTCCCATTCATCTCACTTTAAAATATGTGATTCTTTTACAAGTTGGTCACAGACCTGGAAAACCTATAAAATATAGAAATATCAGTGAGATTTGTCAACCTGGAATTATCATAGAAATATCCTGAAAATTTAGGGATAGTCAAGAAAAAAATACTTTTGATTTCCACTAATTATTAATTACAATGATCTGCAGAAAAATTCACAAAATCATTCAAAAACATGACTGATCTAGAAATGTTTGATCTTTTTTAGTGAATTATTGAATTTTCAGAATCTTTTCACATTTGGAAAGTTGTCAATCCATGTCTTTCCTTCTTTAATACAGCCTTTTGTTATCTTTAATGATTTAATGAGGTGTCTCAGTAGACCAAAACATACCCCTTCCTACATAATCGAAAGCTGTTGCCTGAGGAGGTGTAAATAGAGTTCCTTCTTCCTCCCCCCTCATCCAAATATTTTTCTCTCCATTTTCAGGAAATTTCTTCTATATTAAATACACTATTTTAAAATTATAGTATAGTGAATGTAATGTATTACTAATAATAAATACTAGATTCACCATACTGAATATGTTACATTAAAATTGAATCAATCTTGCATAATCTGGATATGTACCAATGTGTAAAACTTAAATTTTAAATGGATTATATTTCCATAGAATATAAATTTATCATTTTGTATCTTATTCAAAACTGAAGTAAAAATGTTTTAATGTAGAAAATGTTTCATTTTTTTCTTACTTTAAAAAAAATTTCCATCATAGTTGAAAAGTATTTATAAATTTGATTTGTTTGTCTGCCATCTATCTGTGCTCCAACTCTCATAAATATACTTGGATTGCCATGTAATTAATATATGCTATTCATGCTTACTGTGTAGCATGATTGTTATTAAAAATGAAAAGCGTAGCATTTATAATTTGTTTACAAGGATATTAAAAAGTATTCCATTACATTATTTTTATTGAGAAAAATCATTTGGAGTGTATCTTAATGACGTTACACTATTTCAAACATAATGAAATTTAATGCATTTCTGAGGTGCACTAAATGAGCACAGCACCCTTTTAAAAATCAGCAAGCAGCACCCTATCTTTTTTAAAACTAGTAAAGTGCATCCATAGATGTAGCCAGCAATTTCTCATAAAAATCTTTCCACAGTGCTTCTATTTATTTACAATATATAAAATCATTTGAAATTGATGTTACTTTATTTATCTTACCAAAAATTTACATATCCTTCTTTTTTGTATCAGTATTTAACATACTGCCATATTGTCTTGAAATTATGGTCTTTTCTATTAAATTGCTGCTTCAGTAGTTTCTTATTGATGACTAGCACCCTACCCTTTTTCTTTCCTGAATGAACACTATGCTGAAACATTCTTTCTGTTGAATATGGAGTGCAAAGTTTTAGTCATTCATTTACAGGGTCAGACAAAAGAAATCAGTTACATAATGGCCTGCAAGGAACATTTCTGTGCAGCATACAGTAGTGATGTTAAGGTGTTTAACACTTAATGAAATTTATATAAATTATTCAGGTGCACTATAAGATTCTTACTGTAGAATAGGACATGCATAACTGTTATTGTTCTCTTACAGGGACATACAAAAGATTTTGGTTACAATGCTGTATGGCTCTCATAAGAAAAATTTCCTGGAACCGGTCTTGTCTCGGTCCTTTTCCCAGGGTAAATGATCGGTCGGCTTCATTTTAGGGAAGTCAATCATTTTCTTTTCTTGCCAGTTTCTTCCTATCCAATCAGTCAATCCATAAATCATCACAGTCTTTCTCTTAATTTCAACTTAGACCGGTTTTGTAAGGAGACTGTCAAATCTGTTAACCCCAGTCCTACAGACGAACTTTGCTTCCCACAAGTTTTGGAACCTTCATAAGTAGCAATGTACCCAGGGCTTATTTTGTGAGAGTTATACAGTACTGCCTATGAGCAATAAATGCTGTAAGTGCATTTTAAGTTTAAATTATATTTTGCTGACTACGCTGTGTCTATAAATTCTATAGATCATATACAGAGCTGCACAAAGTAATCCATAAACATTATTGTGAATGAGCGGGAATTTCTTAAAAATGTTTTTTAATTGAGGTATGCATTAAATTCATGTTCAGGGTTGCACAAAACTGGATATATTGCTGTTTCTGAATGGTATTTTCTAAAAGTACGTATTTAGTTGTGTTATGCATTTTTTCCTGAATTAAATTTGTTTTATATGAAGTGTGTTTGAGAATCTGTAAATAATAAAAAGTTCTATACAAAATTATTAGAGAACTTACATCTTTTGGCAGATATTGCAGAATGTGAAATATCAACTGTGTTACGTGTTTTGCAACTAAGCTAAATGTTAGCACACTATGTAGTGTATTGTGTATGCAGTTATATAGGTCATGTACCGGGATGCACAAAAGAAGTTGAGTACCTTTCCAGTTAAGGATGGTAATTGATGAAAACTGGTTTTCGAATGTGTTATGCTTTTTTCTAAATTGTTTACTTACATATCTTCTTTCACCTTTTTAAGAAGTGAAATGCTTCTGTTACAGTAATCTAGAAGTGTTAAAATGTGTTTCATAATCTATGCTTGACGCATGATTTTCCTTTTTGTTTTCAAGGTAAATTGCTTTTTACCTTGTTTTTTTATGTGAAATTTTGCATGTAACTGAGGAGGCATTACCATTTATCAAAAGCTTTTCTGATAATGACATTTTATATTATTTGTAATTTATTTAAAAAATAAACTCTACAAAACAGCATAGCTAATAATTTTGTAATATTTCTTGTTTTTGTTACATTTTTTAAATATAGCAGTTGAATGCAATAACTATTAAAAGTGTAAACTAATTTATTATAGACGAATTGACCTTATATATTAGTACAAGTTACGTGACTATAATTTAATAATATGAAAACAATAAAAGCATAATTCGGTAAAAGACGAAGAGTGAGTAATTATTTTTCTCCTTATTTTGTTAAAATAATCACTACTTAATGGAACCTAGAAAACAGAATCAAACAACCTGAAAATGATGAGGTGCTATATACTAAATATACTTAACATAATGACTGTAAATAAATAATAATATGATGATTTTGTTATCAAATCTAGATTATTTCTTGTTTATGGATTTAAATATTAGAAAGACATAAAAAAAATCACACAGCTAATTAATTTTCTTATTTTCTATCTAACATGCAAGCTTTCGTACATAATTTTTGAATTTATATTTCAATTCTACCATGATCTGTTGTCCGCTCCTCCATATTCTAATTTGAGAAAAAATGACTGATTTCCTTAAAATTTGAATTTTTTTTTTCAAATTGGTCACAGTGTTTTCCTTTATGAAAATGGTCAACATATAACTTCTTCCTCATTTGTTTTTTTATAGATCCAAGTTTTAAAAAAATTGAACAGACTATCATCTATGGGCAGCTACTGCTTAAAAAATATATACATAGATTTAACAATAAAGCTTCAGAAACGAAGTTATTTATATATTACTCTTATTTGATTATGTGATAACATTTTTTAATATCCATTTTACTAAATTTTAGCTGACCACTGCCCGGTGTTGCCCGGGCCCGTAATAATAAATAAATTAAAAAAACACCAAGTTTTTATTATTTTATATCTTTAACCCGATTTTGTATGAAATTATATTTTAATATAAAAAATTCGCAAAAACAAAATCGATATTTAGTGATAAAAGCGCTAAAAATCACTCTAAAAATTGTGATACTTAAATAATATACTATTATTGTGTAATAATTAGGGTGAAAAAAAGACTAACTTAAAAAAAATAATAAAAAAAATCTTATTCCTTTATTGAAATCATTCCCCCTCCCCCCTGTTGAGTGGCTACCAGTTTTTCACCACAACTAAGCCTCTTATTAGACTATTCATCTTCCACATTTTTATTCATTATTTAATAAAATTATAAATAGCAATTATAGAAATAATGAAAACTGCATATAAGTAATTTAATTAATTTATAGTACAAATACTACTGTAGCTTTTCTGCAAGTTTTACTTTATAAAGTTACTCCAATTGCATAAATTTAAACTTACACAGATGAATGCATAGTCTAAACAGAAAAAAATTAATTAATTAATTACACCTCTTTGTGTTTACAAGCACACAGATTAAATATAATCATAAGAATGATCAGTTATATCTGCATCTCAATACTAACTTTTCAAAATATCAGCATTATTTATTGTTCAGTGGTGAATATAATTATAGTGCTTTAAATTAAAAGAAAATTGGCTACTTTTTGCATCCTACCTAATTTCTTTGTTTGTGGTATCAGCTGATGCGCCCGTGCCCCATGATAATAAATTAAAACAAACCTCAAGTTTGTATGATTTTATACCTTTAACCCAATTTTGTATGAAAATAACTTTTTTAAAGTGCTGCTTATGCATGGGGAAATCCTTTATTTCCACCTTCTGCCCCAGAGATCACATTAGATTCATCACATTTGGTAACATTATATGATTCTCTCCTCCGCTCACTTTCTCTTTTTTCAATTACAGAGAATGTTTATTTCAAATAATTTAATAATAATTTTCATAATGAACAAACATTAAAGTATGCCACTTTTTAATATAAGAAATATGATATAATTATTTCTTCATAAATATGTACTCATAAATATGTTTGCAGAACTAATTATATATTTTTTTTCCTTTGTACATCATTGACAGATTCAAAAGTAAGTAAATAAATAAAATTTGGATTTTACCTACACCGGCAATATCGATCTAAGAGTAACACGAAATTTCATACAATATTTTCAAAAAACAATAACACCGACTACAAATAATGAGCAATCAAGTGTCATCTAGATGAGTGTTTGGAGAAAGAGATCTTCTATAACGATAAAACTTATTCCATTTGAGCAGTGGAAAAAGGTAAAAAAAAAATACTACATTTTTCCTCCAATCTTCTGCAGTTTTTCCTTTTCGCCTTCTATAAAATAAATGGCGAAGAATCTTGAATTTTATAATTTGAATGAAGGAAACATCTTCTTAACTTTCACAGTAAAATTAGTTTCAATTTAATATTTTTAAATGATTTTTTTTTTTTTTTTTTTTTTTTTTTTTTTGCATAGGGTAGCTGAGAACGATTTGTAACGTTGTTAGTTTTTACTTTTTAAATTTTGGTTACAGTTTTTTTATGAGCGGACATTTTCAATTTTGGAACCGGTTCTAAAAGTGAAAGTACCCTTATATAAAAAAAAACTTGAATGCAAGAAACATCATTTAAAAATATTAAAATGCGAGCGATAAATTTGCCAAGTTGCCTTCCCATAGACTTAACATTAGCTTGCGCGCTTTTTCGCATGATTCATGTAGGCTCTCAGTGGCATTTTGCTTACATCATTTTATTTTGTTTACCATTGCTTATAGACCGGGAGGCGACAGCACAGACAATCACCTCATCGAGTTCATGGCTGAAATTCCAGAATTAGTTAAAACTTGATTCGCATATTAAAACGCAATCGGTCTGCCAAGTCATATCTTGTTGGAAAACACCCGAAAACCCGATTTTAGCGGTAGGATCGTAGGTTTACCATTGTGTTTTCCTGCACCCAAGGGTATGAAAACATGGAGGACTGGGAGCAGGAACACACAATGGTAAACCTACGAGCCAACTGCTAAAATCGGGTATTCGGGTGTTTTCCAACAAGATATGACTTGGCAGACCGATTGCTTTTTAATATGCGAATCAAGTTTTAACTAATTCTGGAATTTCAGCCGTGAACTCGATGAGGTGATTGTCTGTGCTGCCGCCTCCCGGTCTATTAGGGTGTTTTTTTAACTATATATTAATGTCACATGAAAACGTTAAAATTGGGTTTCGTCTACTGATTTTATTACACTGGAAATTATATTTTAAAATAAAAATATACTCATTAGTTTTAGTTAATCTGGCGCATAGATAAGATCTGCGATTAGGGCAGTTTATTATTTACTAGCAAAGTACGCGGCTTGCACGCATAGCTGTTGAAATATGCCAAGTTGTATTTGTGTGCCGATTTTTATTAGAGGAAATTATACTACTATGGATAATGCAGAAATTTCCATTTAAGCCACATTTTAAATAAACTTAAATTCTTTACTGCATTAGGCGAACATCAGAATGAGAAAGTCTAAATTGATACCAAATAAATCGTAATTTAGAATGCAGTTTGAAAGTTTTATGCTAATTTAATTTTTGATTTGAAATTTCGAATTTTTTAGAAACCGTTTTCTGTGTGCATTTACATCTTAAAAGTAACGACCCATACAAAATTCCAAGCATCTTGTTATCCAAGCTTTAATATCAACTATATCACAAAAATTGCAATTTTAGAACGTTTTCTGATCATGCCCACTTTTAAATTTCTGAATTTTTAAAAATTGTTCTATTGGTGAATTTACGTCTCTAAAGTAACAGTCATGTCAAATTTCAAGTTTCTATCCTTAAAAATTTCAGATAAATCATGATTTAGTTTTCTTTAGAACGTTTGCCACTCGTTTCATCCTTTTAAATTTGAAATATTTTAGAAACCATATTTAGCAGACATTTACAACTTAAAATAACCATCATGTCTAATTTTAAGTTTCTAGCCCCAGCAGCATCACAAAAATTGTAATTTTTTGAACGTTTTTGGCTTCTATATCCTTTTAAATTTTCATTAGCAAATTGTTCTAGGCAAGCATTTACCTCTCTAAAGTAACAGTCATGACAAATTTTAAGTTTCTAGTCCTAACACTTCCAAATAAATCGTAGTTTAGAAAGTTTATCTGTTTGTTTCACACCTTTAACTTTCAAATTTTTAATAAACCATTTATACCAAGCATCTTCATCTTAAAAGGAACTACTATACTAAACTTCAGGTTTCTAACCCTGACAATTCCAACTAAATCGTAATTTAGAACGTTTTCCGCTTATTTCACCCTTTTAAATTTAGAATTTTTTAGAAACTGTTCTTAGCGAACATTTACATTTTAAAAGTAACCATCATACTAAATTCCAAGCTTCTATACCAACTGTATCATACCCGCCCGAAACTAAGGGGTGGGTGGTGAGGGGGGTGGCAGAGGGGGCATGTGCCCCGGGCGCCAAAACAGAAGGCGCGGGGGGGGGGCGCCAAATGAACATTTGGCTTGTTGTTTGAAACAAAAATATCTATATGAAATTTGGGTACAAATATTTTTCAATTGGAAAATCCAAAAGAACTGAGATTTACCAGGACATTAAACACTACTGAAGTGATAATACTCAAATATAATACTTCGTTAAAACTTAAAAGTTTTAGGTAGCTTTCAATAAAAAGAAGTATAAAGCTACCTATTGCAGCCGTTCGGAGGAAAGGAATTCCGGAAAATTTCGATATATTTTCACCGATCATGACCCCCCAGATGCCAAAACCACCCTCCGTTCAAATGTTGATTTATATATATATATATCTGACCTATGTCATACGATAACGCTCGCAATTATAAATCAATTTGGATGAAACTAACTGTGTGTTTTAAGCTCACCAATGTCTAAACCGAGTTCGTTGGCCAGCTTGGTCCGCCATCTTGTTTCAAGATGGCGGCCACTGAAATATTTAAAATTAAAATAAATATACAAAAAAGTTAAAAATTCAAATTTATTTTTTAATTATGTGTTAGGCCTTGATACAAGCATTCCAGAGCATTTTTTGTTTTACCTGTATCTTAAAAAATGGCTGAGATAGCAGTTTGAAATTCTAGGGTGGCTGACATTTTGAAACAAGACAGCACATTACAAAAAACCAGCGATTAATTTATGAGTTTTAGTGAATGCTTTTCTCCCAAATTATTTTCTTTCATTGTTGTCATCATTTTCCCAATCATACGCATAAAACTATATATTCATATCCGTTAGCGCCAAATTCTCGCCAAACTTGGTGACAATTAGCGAAATATCGCCAAATTTGGCGACCAAAATAAGTTTTCATAAATGAAGCCAACTTGGCTATAGCTCAATAATTTGGCGAATTTCTTATTCAAATTCAGTATTAACGAATTTTTGTAAACGGTTTCTTTGCATTTTAGCTTGCTATTTTCGAGTAACATTAGCTAAAATTTTAATATCTTATATAGGAAAGCTACTTTTTCCTCCCGGTGTAGGCCAGAAGGACTTTTTTTTCTAGGTCACTGTTATAATTTTGATAATTAGCGTTAGGTTCAGGAAAGAATCTAGACATATCATTTTTACGGTATTGGAATTAATTGTTTTACTTACAGATAATCCTGGTTTTTCAGTTCTTAAGATATTATGGGCCATATCACTATGACTTTAAACACCTGCTCAATTGCAATGTAATACTATAACTACAGTAAATCCTGTGAAAAGGAAATCTGTGTATGACAAAATCCTGCCCTAAATGAAAAATTTACATAGTCCCAACAGAAAGAATACCAGTAATTCTATTTGCTAAGAGAAAAACCTGTATAAAATGGAATTTTTTTTCCAGTTCATTTTTATCCCAGTTTCACATTTTTCATAAATATTTGACAAAACGGATTACATAGTTCACTATTATATATTTTATGATTGTATAATTTTTATTTTAAAATAAGTCTCTTATTAGAAACTTAGTAAAATTCTCTTTGTAAATTTACTTTGCGGAGGATAAAAAGGGGGGAGGGTTCCAAAATCCATGTTTGCACCCCCTGTGAAGAAAAAGCTAGTTTTGGCCCTGGTATCACATAAATCACAATTTTAGAATGTTTTTGCTGTTGCACCCTTTTAAATTCTCAATTTTTAGAAAACATTTCTGGGCGAGCATTTACGTCTTTAAAGTAGCAGCCATACCAAATTTCAAATTTCTAGCTCTAGCAGCTAAAAATAAATCATAATTTAGGATATTTTCTGCTCATTCTTTTAAATTTCGAACTTTTTATAAAATATTTATATAAAGTATTTTCATCTAAAAAGTAACCACTGCACGAAATTTCCAATTTCTAGCTCCAACAGTATCAGAGAAAATCTCAATTTTAGAAATTTTTTTGCTCTTGCACCCCCTTGAAAGTTGTTCTACCAACAATCATTTTGGATTTAGCATCCAATTACTTATAGAATCAGAAGTAGTAGTCTAGACAATAGATACTCTTTTGTTTCTGTTGATAAAAACCGGTTGGATCTGTCACGTTATGCCATTAGTTAGATGTTGGAGCAGAGATGGTTACCAGCATTTTACCACTATTTGTGAAATTTTTTCGGTAGTTCCAGAGATTACACCCTACAAACAAACGTTACTTAGTTTATCATATTAGTATAGATTTATCTTATTTTTTCGTATGTACATAATTACAATTTGAGAAGTATGTTAATTATAAGACTTTTTTTAATTTCAGTTTTAGAACATTTGAAATTGTTTTGTAAATACAGATGTAAATTACTTTTTTAATGCAGTGGTAGATTTACTAAAAAAATCAAATTTAAATTTTCAGAAAAAAGTTTTGTTGCTGCACGAATATTGAAGAATGGTCTTGTTGAATTAGAGGAATCTTTCAAAATCTAACCCACAAAACAATGATCACCATAAAAATGGTTTCTTTTCATGATCAGAGTGGGTTTCTGTAATCATAATGTCTAATAATTTTAGATAAAAATGCTTAATGTCTGTGATACTCATTTAGAATTTAGTGCCCAAATACTAATAGAACCATGAGTAGTAGTCTAGACAATAGATACTCTTGTATTTTTGTTGATAAAAAATTGGTTGTTCCTGTCTTCTCCTGCCATTTGTTCAATGTGAACGATTTATTTTTTAGTACTTATTTATTAATTAGAAAGTGAACAGTTTATGGGAAAATGAGAATGGAATGTTACACTTCTCTAATGATTTGTTTATTTAAAAATTTTATTAAAAATGCTTTTAAAACCTCATTTAGTTGGATAAAAGTCCAATACTGTTATAAATGTAACAGTATTTAATCACAACTAAACAGATATATTAATGCCTATGTAACTTTCCATTTAGATACTTTATTACTCAGAAATTTTTTTAGTCAATTGTTTGTTTAGTTAAATTAAACATCTTTAAATACTTAAAAAATTCACTATTTAAATACAGATTTAAAGTATTATTTATATTGAAAAAATTGCATTTTTTAACACGTTGACGGACACTTGCGGCTACAGCCATCAAAGCGAAGTTCACTATGTGGCATGATGGCTATAGCAGCACAAATGTGCATTTACCGGCACACAAATAGAAGCCCAGTGTCAATTTTCGAACTTCACTTGTTCCTACTGTCCGTCAATGTGTTAAAAAAGTTGTCACCTTTTCAGATCACCTAGTTACATAATAAAAGTGCAAGTCATGTGACTGAGGAAATCAAATACAGGCTGGCAGCTTCGTTTTTTATATGCCAGGCAACCATTGTTACACAAAACTATTTTTTCGAAAAGTTACATTTTTAGAAAGAGCATTCAAAAAGAAACTATGTTTGAGAGATGAGTTACATTTAAATATGTATGTATTCTGAAACAACTTTAGTTGAAATTAGGTTGACAGTCCAATATCACATTGCATCAAAGTAAACGAACACAAGGGATTCGTTCACCGTGAGTGATAAAAATATTAAAGCATGTAAGTAATAATTTGCAAAGCAAGTTTTCTATAAATGAATTTTTCGACGCTGTCTAGTGTGAGAAAAATAATTCACTCCAATCAAAGTTTAGCATAATTCGGTTAAGTGAAGTGCTGTTCAGCTCAACTTCCTTCACGATCTTTTTTGACATAACTAAAATGAAAATTAACCAAACTCATGTAATATTTACAGAATAATTTTTTTAAACGAATCGTCAGTTCATTTGGTACCTACGTATTATCAAATAGTCTACTGAAAATGATTGTTAATCGGCAGTAATATTTACAAGCGCGAATAATATTTAAAATATTATTTAATGTCATCATCAATGGCCAATCGCACTCAAAACAGTAATTTGATATACATTTATCAAATACAGTGATCTCTCACTTATACGCGACCTCTGTTATACGCGTTTTTCACTTATGCACGTTTTTCCCGTGGGCCCGGTCAGCGAAATAGGAAAACAATGCTAACACTTATTCATTTATACGCGAAATCTAAAATGCACTTTTCACTTATGCGCGATTTTTTTTGTCAAGTTGTTTATTGCAAGAATGTACCCCTGTTCTGTCTCTTGAAATGCATTCACACGCCCTTAATCCATTGTTCGGATTCTTCCAAGATCGTGTTCTTTTTCGCTTATGATTGACATTGAGAGGGGAGATCACTAAAATGTTGACGCCACTAAAAGTCGCAGCCAATCGGTGTGGACGGTAACACTGCTCGCAGCTCGCGGAACAAGCTTTAGGTTTGCGTTACTACGTCATTCGCTTACGTACTGTACAGTAAGGCTTCTATACTAAATATATCTACCCTATATATATAAAATCCTAATGAAACGAATTTGTGAAACGATTTTATGAAACGACTGATTAAACGACTGATTATGTTTCAAGGCTATTTTTAATAAAATATTAAACGCTTGATGGTGAAATTAATACCAATTGTTTATAAAAATCCGCGGATGTCAAAACTGGTAATAGAATTTTGAAATTGGAATTAGTTTTCGAGATATTAATTTTTTTCTAATTTTAATGACATTTCTGTAATGATGGCAACTAATTACTCAGTTTTTTTGTGACTAAAAAGGGAAAAAATTGAAAAGGATCCCGATAGGGATTATTGATTTCTTTTTATTCGTCATTTTCAAATTGAAATTGAATTTATCTTTTATTTCAATCGATAATGAAGACAAGATTGTGATTAAATTATGTTTTTCAGCAAAATTTGAAAAAAAAAATCACATTTCTATCGTCAGGATTCAATCTTCTGTCATCATTTAATTTAATTTATAAACTGAAAATATTTTGAATAAATTGGTCCAAATGACGTCATTTAGGTACACGCAAAAGAAAGGGAGGAAAAGGAATTAATAGTAATTATTATTTATTGATATCATTTTGTTATTTTTTTTGTAAAATTTAACTAAACGAATTTATAAAATCATTAATTCGGATATTTGAAACTAATATATAAAATAATAATTGCCCAACTGAACGGAAGAATAAAATATCCTGCTTGGTTTTCTATCCTGCTTGGTTTTTTCCGCCAAGCTTTTTAAAAAAGCGTCAAGACTCCTATAATAGAAAAGCACCAAAAGTTCATTGGGTTTATTTTCAAAACTTTTGGCAACAAATCTATGTATATTAACGAATCTATCCCTTTTTGAAGCTCGAATTACGCCAAACCTAAAAGCAAAGGATCCTATAATGGAAAAGTACCCGATTTTCTTATGGACAATATTCAAGTGACAGAACATGGTGTAAAATTACCGCAGATAGCAAATTTGTTTAAATATCTCATCAATTTTTGCCGAATAAATACAGGCATGCATGCACAAAATATTTAATTAATTTTGTATGATAAATAATTATTAGAAAATTCGTATATACATACTAATTAAAAAAAATAATTTACATATTTAAAATAACATGAAAATATGCATGATGGTGCAATAAAATAGAGAGAAAATTAAAACCTGTTACTGAAAATGTCTATAACATAGTACTTTTCAATACCGTGGTTCTTAATGTTATTCACAAGCAGATGGAATTTTTCTCATCCTTAAACGCAAAGGAAGAATAGAATAGAGATTGTTGTTATAAAAGTCCGAGAGGTAGTCACAATTTAAACCTAACCATTTTATACAAGCTGGTTTTCAAGTAGTAATTGATTTTACTTATCAATCCCGAAAACAGTCGTCAGTTGTTGCAACAGCTGTGTATGAGGCCATGATAATCGAAAAATGTCCCATTAAAATGTTAAAAGCATGGCAACCCAATTACAGATTTACCAATATTTTTAAAATAAAGCACGCTGTCATGTTTTTAGAGGCCTCTAAGTCTGAGCGGGGGTTGGCGAGCGTAGTTCGCAGGGGGTAGGGTTCCTAGTATATATATATATTTAGTAGCTCTACTGTACAGTGTATAAAAAATGGCAAAACGTACGAACTTGTCACTTTCTTTGAAAATTGATATCATAATTTTTTTTTTATGAGAAATGCTTTAAAACAAAAACAGCGTTAGCTGATCATTTCCGTATTCCAGAATCAACTTTAAGAGGAATTCTGAAAACCAGAGAAGCTATAAATGCAGCTTATTTAGAATGTGGAATAAAGGCCAAGAAAAGGAGCCGAATTCAAAGCGGAAAGAACGAAGAATTCGGGAAAGTTTTAGTTCTCTGGTTTAAAGAAACTCGTGCATCCAACATTCCTGTAAACGTTGAACTTTAAGAGAGAAAGCCTTGGAATTATCGAAAGGTTATGACACAGAAAACTTTTCTGCGTCACATGGATGGATGGAGAAATTTAAGATTAGACATGGATTGTCAACTCGTGTCCTTTTTGGTGAAGTTTGGTACCTATGTAACAACTTTGAATATGTACATTCTTATTAAATTACAATATATAAACGGAAATTATATGCGTATTTATTTATTAGTGTATTAGTAGTGTAACTATTAGTATTAGTTATGTTAACTTTTCTCGTTTAAGCTTTTTTGTGGTTTTTCACTTATGCGCGAAAATTTCGCTGTCCGCTTTTATCGCGCATAAGTGAGAGATCACTGTATGTAAAAACAGATTGATGGCTTTTTGCTAAGATATTTATGATGGTAGTTTTATTTTTTGCTGTATGTTCTATCCACCGGAATGAATATGAGATATATATTCAAATCACATGCTATTTGTAGTAATATATATTAACTACATATCTATTTTTAAAGTCTCAGTTCTGTGTGCAATGCTGTAGTACTTCTGTCATATTCGATATATGCTGTATGCTCTATCAGGTGTTTATGAAATCCCGTTTACCAGAGCAGATGGAACATTACAATATTATATAGGAATGAACACTAGAAAGTTTAAAAGAGCATATGGCAGATATCAAATATGATAGAAGTATTGCAGCATTGGAAAGATTACATAGAACTGAGACTTTAAAAATCCTAAAATAATTTATACATCAAGACTTTATTTCCCATCTATTATCTGTAAATCAACAGAAATCTATTTGTAATGTGAACATTTGCATTGAATCCTCCCTTATTTGAAATATCTAAATTTGGCACAATGTACTTTTCAGTTTAAAGTAAGCAATAAAGAAAGATTAATTTTCACGTTTACAGTTGACTATTTTCAGCACCTGCTTTTTTACATGTTTGATCTCATTATTTATGGTTTTCAAGTTTATTTTCAAAAATTTGCGAGAATATTTTGTTTATCATTATATATCTTGATAATGGTGCTGTAGAGGCATTGAAACGTACATCAATCTTTATATTAAAAGGTTTTTATAAGTGTCTTTGTGTTTCTCTTTATATCACTCAAACATTTTATCTATATTTTACATATCTATATTATATTATACAGTTATGTATAAATGCTTCTGCCAATTGTTTTGAATATTCCTTCTACGTGTTATTTTGCTATAAAGTAGTTACAACAGTTTAGAAAGAAAAACAATGAGATTACTGCAATTATTATAGGCGCCATTGTTGGTGCATTTTATTTACATTGTAAGTATCTTAACAATAGACATTAAGCACAAGTTGACTGTAAGCATAAATGCCAGTGAGTTAAGTAGTTCTGAAAACTGTAGTAAGCACCTCAATTATGACATATTATCCAAGGCAATTAGATGAGAATAATGATAGATTTTTTAAATCTTCCATAATAGAATCTACTGTCAAGGTTAGGGTGAAATTAAAAAAGATATTAGCAACGATATGGTTGAATGTAAATGGGATATCATTTTTTTTCCACAAAAAACACTCCATTTCAACAAATCATATTAGCTAAAATACGTCAATTGGCAGTGGACCCAATTATGGAAAATTATTTAAGAGGTTTAAAAATCTCCGCATTAGTGAATGTATTGCAACTGATAAGCAAGCGGAAATGAAGCATAAATGCGCCTAAGTGAGTTAAGTGTTTTTTGTCAAGAAAGATGATATACATAGCAACAAAAAATGTAGGAAATGTAGCCATGATCACAAGTATTTCTTGATTTCTCTATCAGAAATCTTTTGATTTGAAGAAATGATTGAGCAAGTAAATTAAATTATGTATGAATAGAAGTAACTTGATGCAATGCTTTGAAGGTACTAGTTGCCAGAGGCAGCTAGTTAATAATATTTCTACAAAAACGAATAAAATTGTCATCTAAACATTTACATGTGAATTATGAAAATACTGAAAATCGATAGATTTAAGATGAAGTTGATAGAATTTTTAAAAAATAGGCTTCTAAAGTCACATTAATCATAGGGTTCGTACAAAGCTCTAGTGTCAACACCCGAGATTTTAAAGCATCAATTTCAAAACAAGGTGATTTCAACTCAAACTATGCGAACGTTCAGTCATCATAATTTATGTAATTTGGAATATATACAGTTAGGCAGGGCAGATAGGCTTATGAGGTAAGGCAGTTTTTGATTTTTTGCTTGATCCTGCCTTAAAGCAATTGTTTAGTAGCTTTGGCTTTAATATGACTGAAATAGCTAAACGATATTGATTTATTGTGTTTATTTTTTAATCAACTTGAATTTTTTATGGGTGCTTTCTGTAACACGTGAAGGTGTAATTAAATTATAATGCTGAGATTGAATGCTCTTAGTGAAATATGTCTTGCTGCAAGTTTTAAAACTCTTTACAGATTCTTTTCTTATTTCAGTATTGGATACAAGTTCATTATATTTTCATTGTATTAAATGATTAACATAACAGAAAGTACGTTTTTGTTAATAAAATATTTTTTTTTCAGCTGTTTTGTGTTTTATTTGACATTTTCTGCAAGAGTTCAAATATGTTCATTCTTTATTGGAACAAACAAATTCTGCTATTCATACATTTTAAGTTCTTGAAAAAAATTATGCATAAAATGCTTATAGAAGAAATGTTTGCAGTACAGTTATGTACAAAAAGTGTTTATCGAGAAACAGAACACTCGCTGTTTTTGCAGTCACTAAAACTAAGAATGGCACAGTAGAAATAGGCAAAAACTGTTCTTAAAGCGTCCACAAATAGTATCTTACATGAGTTTTTTGTGGATTAAAATTAATGCAATTTCTCAAAATTCAACAAATTATTAATATTCTTTTTAATAATTTTATTGATTTAAAAAAATAATTTTACTTATAATGTGACTGGCAATTTTATTTAAGGAAAAAATGTTTCGTACTTTTCGGTTAGCTGGGCACCAGTGATATATATATACATGTATACACATATATATATATATATATATGTATTATATGTGTATGTATATATATGTATATACATATATATTTATATATATACATATATCACTGGCGCCTGGCTAACCGAAAAGTACCAAATGTTTTTTGTTTAAAAGGCTTAAAATTTAATAACATTTTATTAAAATTTTATGAGAAAACCGGTCAGTTTTATACAATAGAACCATGATAACTCGACTACCTTTGAAACTTGACATTTACTATTTACTTGGTTAGTATAATGTTAACTCTATGATGGGATTCAGCTGGTTTGCACCTGCCCTGCAGAAACAATGCTCAATTTATTGTTTTTCGTAAGGTGAACCAGTTATTGAAATGGTATTTGCAATGTGAAAATCACAAATTTACTTTTCTTACTCTCTTTAAAAATTCATTTGTACAACATCGTTATTTTAAAATAAAGCATAACATCATGACATGATCTCATTTGTTGCATCAAAAATACCTGCTAGACACAAACAATAGTGTTCCTATGCACATCCTGGTACAAAATATCGAAAAAGATAATCTCGAAATTAATTAAAATAAAATTTTAATAAAACTTAAACTATAAATAAATGAAGACCTCTAAATATGGTATTGTTGTTGAATATTTAGTTTTTAACGTAATGTAAATTATGCTGTAATTTTTTTTTCTTTGGTGTGTGTGAACAATTTTTTAAGATTTTAAATTGGAAAAAAGTACATGCCTCAAGAAAAAAGAAAAACAAAATCATATAAAATAAAGAAATATAGATAAAGCAAAATAATAGTTTATATTTTTCAAAATATCTTCTCCTATATAACATCCAATGGTCCCATCGTTCAGTCTACTTCTCCAAGTAAGTGACTATAGTACTTTATAGAAGAAAGCATGACACTTACAGACATGACCAATGCAGGGATTTGGAACCGAATGTTTTATATTTTATTTTTCTGTAAATTAAATACATCTCAAGTTATAAGCAGTTGTCTGATGACAACACAGTTGCGTATGGAAATTTGGTTCAAAATTTTCTCTTTGACAGCCCTTTCTCAAATAACCTCTACTGCTATCGAAAAAAATAGAAAAACTATTCAATTTCATTTAATAAGAGCATGTGCTGATGTCAGCCATTTATGAACAAAATTGATTTGGAGCATATGCCCAAAAGCAACTACTTTGAATTTGAGAATACTACTTTGCTTGCAAAATAACAATGTAGATGCCACTACTTAAAATAACTTATATAACATACTAAAACTGCAGTAAAGCTTTTGCTGAAAAATTCAAAGGGCATAGTATTTTTTAACTTTCAAATCACTTAAAATGATCAAGATGAAAACAAATGTATTTTTTGTTAATTGGCCAATTGTTTACTTTCAGAAGCATCTTACTTCCTTGTATGTATTTATTTTTAACCTTATACTTCACTTTGTACATATACGCCTACATGTATTTAAATTGAAATCTGAAAATTATTTAAAAGAATTCTATAAAAATGAGAGAATTCAGT
This sequence comes from Maratus michaelseni, assembly GCA_963931845.1. NCBI lineage: Eukaryota > Metazoa > Arthropoda > Arachnida > Araneae > Salticidae > Maratus > Maratus michaelseni. Next base: position 307,993,838 of record OZ007598.1, on the reverse strand, counting down.
GTTGATTCGTAAAGAATTCAGATAAGATTCTGCTTAATTCCATTTAGAGAATAATCATTACAGATTTAGACTCCATGAAAAATTGACAATATTTCTCTTAATAGGGTTGCTGTATTATACACATAAGAAAAAAAGTGCTTCGCTTTTAATATTTTGATTCACTTCAGAAATTTGTAAAAAATGTATTAAAAATCATTTTACTTTATCATAAGTTTGTAACAAATCCTTGCCTGCATTGTAACAGAAAACAAAAACATTTATTCACAAAATTTATTAAATGTATTGAAACAATCATGGCAGTTCCACAAACAAATACAAAGCTCAAAAAATAAATGATTTTTATACAAAATTTTCATCCAGTTAAAAAACGATGGAACTTTGTGAATACTTTTAAGTTAATTTAGAAGAGAATATAAGAATTACATGCTTTCAATGTGGAAGAAAAAAAAGAAAAAATTTAGACTTCTTTCATTAGACAATGGCAAAGAATCACACATTTAATACTTAACAGATTTCACAAATTTGATGAACAACTCATTACTCTGAATGGGATTTTTGATAGCAAATGTCTGCCACTTGAGAGTCTGAAGAATTTCCTCGGCATTCTTGACAAAAAAATCAGTGGCTAAGGCGATTAGTTCAGTTTCTAAATGCTGAAGAGCCAAGGTGATGGTTTCGCAAAATGTGTCAACGGTCATGTTCTCTTTCATGAAATTCAAGCACTTTGCTTTGAGATCCAGAACTTCGTATTTGTCAGCCACTGTGAAAAGGCTGAACACATTTTCTTGAGTGATCACTTCGACGTCTCCACAGTACAGGAACCTCAGGAAATCTGAAAAAGAGGAGGGATCACAGTCCTCGATTTCCACAATGACAGTTGCATTCTCCTTCACGTTGTGTCAAAAGGTGGATGCAAAAACTGGAGAACGGGCTTTCAAGACTAATCTGTGTGCTGGGATTTCCGTACCTTTGACTTTGATGATGATGTCACAGTCCTCTTTCTTGAGGAATAATTCCTTAAGGTCATCCTGTAGCTTTTTCTCATGAGTACTGATGGAGGATCCTGAGGCATAGACTTCACCTAATTAAGAAAGAAATAAAATTAATAAGCCTGAATAACTTTATATTACAAAATACTCCCAGGATTTTTTTCTTTTTGTTATAAACCTATCTACCAACTGCTGAAACTCTTATACGTTATATTTTATCTTAATTACTCATTCAATTAAACATTATCTCATAGTATTTTACAGATAGTTAGTATGACTAACATCTCTTTTCTTATCCTAAGCTTTAATTCAAGAAAAATAAATATTAAAAAACAATTGCATATGTTTTATACATTGTGCTTTTAATACTGAAAATATAGCAAAAAGTGCAAAAAATAGAGAGTAACTACAATAATTCTATCTCATACACAAGATATTTCTAAAATTATAGGCTGAACTCATGTTTTATACTATAATAATATGCAAACGATTCTATAACTATAAACAGACAGAAAAAAAATATATAATATAGTAAGTTGATGCATTTTTGAAATACTGAAGATATATATATATATATAAACACAGAAAGTAAGTGATATGAATATGTTTTAAAAGATAGTAACACTGCTGCTGCAGATTTTGAATCGATTATGTTCTTTTCCCCTTTCTCAGCTTATCCTGCAACATCTATGAAATATAAAAACATGAAAACTGGTAGTTTTATAGAGAAAGTATGATATACATGCTAAGGTAAACAATTTTTAAAACAAAGAATTATTTTAAGTGCTATTTACTGTTAAAATCGGTCAAGATAGTTCACTTGCATAAGTTTTATAGGATCAAAAACTATGCATAGCAATTTAATTATCTTTTCAAGAAATACGTTTCAAAAGATTGGGTTGATTATTGACGGCCAATTATCTACACTTGGGATATAGGCCGGGGGGAGTGCCCTTCATGGGGGTCTTTCTAAGGGAACCTAACCCGTATTTACACATGGATAAATCCACGGCTCGAAGAAAACCATGTTTCAAAAGAATGTGGAATGAAGTGCCAAATCTTTTTCTAAATTTGTCTAACTTTCTTATTTTGTTTTTCAAAATTTCATTAACTGAATAGAGATTTATTTCATATTTTGAAATAGTCATTTTTATCTGCTTTCATCAGATAAAAAGGTCCAAATAATATTTTCAAACACAGTATTTTTAACTAAAATATATATTAGTCTGTCAAAAGTATTTTCATTTTTTGAATGCTGATATAGAAAAACCTGTAGCTGACAATTTCTTACCACTATTCAGAGGTGATTGTGGGTTTATTAAAAAATACCTGACATTTTAGCGAGAAAACGTTTTCGTATGGAGAGGGGGGTGGGGGAGGGAACATATAATTTTTTACTGGGAGGTCAAATTATGAAAAATATGAATTTTAATTATGTTTAACAACCGTATGAAATTGATATTTTAGTCTCATTTTATGAATTTAACTATCCGAAAAACCAGAATTTCTGTACTGAAAATGAAAAAAATACCGGAATTCAGGTATATAACCTGAACACAATCACCCCTGCACTGTTGTTGAACCTAAAATGTTATTTAAGAGGATATTTATCCTTCTATATTCTGTAATCATACCTTTCGTTTTTAGATCACATAATAGGTGTCGAATGTTGAGATTTTATACATCTTAAGGCATTATTTCAAACTAGGTCTTAAAACTTCTGATGCTGTCCGCAAAATTACCGAAGTTGCAGGCCAGGACAGCTCAAAGCAGTTCCAAATGTTTTAATGAAGGAGACCTCGGCCTTTGAATTCAAACTCAGAAGTGTCAGGCCGTTAATTGTGATTTTTAACTAGTTTCAGACAAAAGTTGTGGAAAGCGAACCACTAGCATCCAGAAATTGCTAGAGGAACTAGGACACACTAAGCATGCCATATGACAAATTTTACATAAGCTTAAACAAACTTGCCTCCTGGAGTCATGAAAAGTCAAAACCGAAAATACTTCTGATACACCCTAATATTTACATGTTGAAAAAGAAACTAACTTTAAAATAATTAAAGTATTATGTGTGAAATTCATTTAATGGTGGAAATTACATCATAATTAAAACAATATTATCAACGTTTAAAAGAAAACTTTTTTTCTAGATGTTAAAACAATATGTGATTAAAAATTTTTATTTTCATGCATTAAGTATTTTTAAATAAGTATAAAAATGCAACCAACTATAAAGGAATCAAAACATTCACATGTAGAATTGTCTTCTTTTTTATACACATTATATAATAACCAACTTTCACTTTTAATACTTTCCAACATAGTTGAATAATGTTTATATGACTTCAGTTTGTCTGTGCCCTAACTCTCATAAATATACTCAGATTGTCATGTGCATATGTTAATGATGTTCACTATGACATGTTTGGTATTAAAAATAAAATGGGTATGCTTCATTGTTCATTCACAGGGACACTAAAAAGAATTCTGTTAGTATAGGAAAAAAAAACTTGCAATATACTTTAATTATGTTACTCTACAAAATGTCCAAATAACTTAAATATTTCTAGAAACTTTAATATTTTATTAAGAATACACAATATTCTTACCCTTAGAAGTTCCCTTTTCCAGATTTTTATCTTTTTTATGTAGGGAGGGGGTAAGAAGAAATAAGCAATGATATTTTACTAAATTAAAGACATTTTTAATGTACCAATTAATTTTTCAGAAGAGCTGTTATGAGCAGAGCAAAATTAAAAGCATATTATATTATATTAATATTTTTTCATATTTGTCTTCAAATGGTTATTGAGTTTGTTCATTTGCAGCTATTTTTTCTTAATTACAACTGCTTGAATCGAGACTTTATTGTCTAAGTCCAAATATCTGAAATCAAGCATTTTGAAGGAGTTTTTTTTAAAGTAGCTGCGCAGACACACACATACATGTAAATCATTTGTAACTCCTTCGAACTGCTTAACATAAGCATTATGTCTTTGCTGAGCAATCAACTTTTTTTTAAAACTTTTATTTATTTTTATCCTACTCATTTTCGTATCAAAACTTTGTATTTCCTCAATGCAGCCAAGAATAACCAAAAGGCTGAGGAAGAACACCCTAGCCAAGGGAGGCAGATTTTCCAATAAGCACATTTTTAGGATTGGTATCTTGAATTTAAAAAAATGGAAATTTGTAATTTATTTATATACTACAAAATAAAAAATTAACATAAATAATTGCCTCAAATCTAATACTTAATAAATATAGCTGAGTTTCTGACATTAACAACAATGAATGTTAAAGACATACCCACAGCTAAAAATTGATGGCTTGTATCTGACAAGTTTATAAATCCTTCACTGCTGCAATGGTTACCAATTAAAAATTAAACAACACAAATTTGCACAGTTTTAGACAGATTAAATAACATAAAAACACAGTTTCTATATTCATGTATGTAATGTTAGAAAATTATTCATAAACACTGATCAAAAACTAGATCACATTTGAAAAACGATTAACATAAAATTAAGTAGCTTTAAATTTTAGGCATTTACATGCTTCATGTGAAAATTATGCATTTTTCTAGCTTTAACCTTCCTACCCTGTTGAAATTTTACTCAAACTTGATAAAAACATTTCACACCAGAATTCTTATTTAAAAGTATTTAACATACTTATTTTACTTAGTTATGTCGATCTTTTATTTAACTTACTTTATGAAATTTTTTCTGGTTCGAATCGAATGAAATCAATTATTCAAACGGGTCGATTAGACCCATTCAGGGTAGGAAGGTTAAAGGAAAAAATATTTAACCTGATTGATGTAAAAAGAAAAATAAATTGTAAAAGTATCACTGTCTTAATTGGAGATGTCAAAATTCAGTAATACTATGAAAAAAGCAGAGTGCCTTGGCACAAATGGTAAACAGTGACAGAAATTTACATATAAGTCTTAAAAATTAATTTCAATTTGAAATATATAACCATTTAAAATTTGAAATTATCAAAAGTTATAAAATTAATTTTCCAAAATTTGTTCTAGTCAAAGCAGGAAAAAAAATTGCTTTTATAGTGTATGTGAAGAAAAAGCTTTTACTTATTATCAGATAAAGGATCAGGGTCATAAGCCATGTTTTTGGCACATAAATAGACTAAAACTCGATTTTGTTACGCTGACTTAATTATTCCACTTTTTAATATTAGAAGGTTTATCCTGTACAATTTCAACAATAGCTTTTGCAGTTTGTTCAGATTTATACTCAAAGTTCGGATTATTCATAGTTTTTCATGAAAAATATGCAATTTCTTCTAATTTTACCTCAATTATTTAGATGAGCACAATTGTGCAACACTTTCTTCTTTACATATATTATAAAATACATCAAAATGTACAATATATGTAAAAATAAAAGTGTTTTAAAGCTGAGCTCATAGTAAAATATTAAAAAATATATTAAAAATTGAGTTAAAATTAGGAGAAATTGCACATTTTTCATCCAAACTACAAATAATACGAACTTTTAGCTGGTGTAATTTATATAAATCTGAACAAAATGCAAAAAATATTGTTGAAATCATACAGCATTAACCTTCTAATATTAAAAAGTGAAAAAATTAAGTCAGTATAACAAAATCGAATTTTAGTCATATTTCATGGGCCAAAAACACAGCTTATAGACCCGATCCTTTGGATAGAAATCCTGGTTTCATTTAATCATTTCACCAGTTTAGCAACCAAAGTACTTTGCTCCTGTAAGACTTAAACATGCCAACTTACCATTCTCCTCTTCCATTTTCCTTTTCTTTCCTTTTGATGTTTCTTTACAATTTTCTTCAATCCATTTTAGAACTGGAATCAAAAAGAAAAATTAGTAATCTGAATTAAAATTAAATTAAGAAAATATAATAACAGTTTCATAGAGTTCATACCATGGTAATAGAATACCTCAGGTAGGGGAACGCCGTGTTAGGTTTTTGACTCCGAAATGAAGTTTGGTAATGCGCGAAATCTCGTGTAATGTCCGGAGCGCCATCTGTGTCAGCAATCGAAGTTCAGCAAATCGAAAACTTTTTTTTTTTTTTTTTCAAGCTGCATTTCAAAAGAAATTCTGTGATGTTTTTTAATTAATAAAACAGAAAACGAACTATTTTAGGAGTTTGTAAAATATTTATATTAAATTTTACAAACTGCAAATCATATATATTTTCACTGTAATACTAAAAAGGAACAAAAAATATTCATTCTTATTCAAAACAAGCCTGGAACTCAAATATATCTTTTTTTTTTTTTTTTTTTAATTTTATTGTACTTCGATATCCGGGATTTATCACGTAATTCTCGTAAATATTTTATAGAATAATTTTTTTTTCTAATTAAAACAAATGATGATGTTTTTATATGCTTTTATTTATTTTTTAAAATAAATAAAATATGAAAACCAGGACTATTTAGTTTAAGAATTTGTTAAATATTCATACTAAATATTACAAACTGCAAATAACTAAAAATTTTATATATATATATATATATATGTGTATAATATAAGAATATATATTATATATATATATATAATAAGAAAAATATCAATTCCTATTCAAAACAAGTATTGGAATAAAGTAAATTTTGTTAGGATTAATTTTATTGTACTCAAACTCTAGATTTAAAAAATATTTATGCCTACTGCAAATGTAAAATAAATTTGAAGTTTGTAACAATTGGGCCCAAGGCCCCCAAATTTAGCATGTAATTTTCATTAGAGATGATATTTTATACTATTAGAGTAGGATAATAATAAATATATTTATCTAAATATTTATTTACATACTCCCATCTATACTTTGAGGCATCGGAAATGCTCAAATTTTTGTGACAATACAGGAAAGGGGACCCTAGAAAAGAAAAATAGTGTTTCCTATACTGCTGGATTATTGTAATTTTATTCTTATATTTAATGTAATATAAATTCAAATACAACTAGCTTTTTCAGTAAATTAATACTCCTGTATGATATGAATCATTTTCTACATTCAAGACTTGCTGTCAATAACTTCCTATTTGAAATACTTTTTTTTTTTTTCAAATCAAAAAATAATTTGATGTCTATGTATTTATTGCATATGATCAAGATATTTTGATAAAACAAAAAACTTTTGTGCCTATGTGTGTATATTTAAATAAAGATTACACAAGAAAAATTACATATCTTTATTTAAGGAACAAACATTATTTAACAGAAATAATTAACAAACATTTATTTAACAAAGAAAAATACAAAAAATATAATTTCAAGAATTACTCGGCTACAAACATTTAAAAATCACAGCATTCACCTTAGATTAAAAAAAAATTATATATATATATATATATATATAATTTCAAAAAGAAGCACAAAGGCCTTCCATTTCATTCAGTTAATTTATCTGTTGCCCCCCCCCCCCTCCCTTTTTTTTTATTCCCGGAAGGAGTGGATTCATTTTTTGAATTGGGGAAAAGACAATTTTTAACTGTGTTTCCTATCTGAACTAAATTTTTGGCATTTTTTACTGTGCTAGACGAGCTATGCTCACGGAAACAACGATGGATTTCTTATACCCAGTTCTTTATTCTGTCTTTCGACTTTCTTATAACCTGTGTCACATCCATATACAAAACAGTTCCGAGCCATATTAAAATATAATGTAAAATTAATATTTTATTAAAGAAATAATAACGCACTCCTATAGCAAACAATGTTATTTTGACTCAGCTAAAGATCGCAGCGCCACATGCGGCCACCTCGGCGTTAGGCTCAAGTTTGCAAGGAAGATGCCATAGGGGAAAATTCTCCTAATCTATTTATATCTCCCTGGTTCATACATATTAAATGAAAATTATAAGGATGACAAGACTGATAAAAGTTCCATCTTTTTAAGCTGTATAGATCACATTATACTTTACCAAAATGCAAAAATTCTTGAAGTCAATCTGAACGCAACAAAAATAAATTTGCTCCTATGTATTCCAACATCAATAAAAAAATTTGTTGACTAACGTCAAACTCGCAGCAAAAAAAATTAGATATTAACCCAACTCGCTTAGAACTTGCATCAGCACTTCTAATGTCTTCTATTAAAAAAAATTATTTTAGAAAAAGGTACAACATTAGTGGAGAGCAAAATAACTGAAGTTGTAATAGAGTTAGTCATAAGCAACTTTTAATGCTCAATAAGAATGACAATAGAAAAAACACCTGTCTGTAAACAGGGCATTGTCTTTTGAAAAAGGCACCTTACTGTAATGGGTATAAAGAATTAACCAACCTGTAGGGATTGCCTTTATATGATAAAAACAATAGCTATGCATGTTTTACGTAAGTGCGAGGGGTTTTCTGCCGATAGGCAGAAGCACATTGGTTGCCATATAATTGAGCCTTGGGAGCTTCATAACATTTCCATTAGGTAGGTGATTGCTGAATTTTGCTTCAGCTATAAATCTTTTTTAAGACTACTTTCTGGTGTTAATGTAATAGCCTTCTGGTCGCAGTGCTATGTCTCTGCTCTTTAAGTCTAAGGGATAGCGACAGCCATACATTTATGGCCTGTCTGTCAAGTATATAAATTTGCCATTGCCTCAATGGTTATCAATAAGAAAAAATATATAAATTTGTGCAAATTTAAACTAAACAAACATCACTAAAACACAGTTTCAATAAGTGTCATGTTATGTAATGTTAGAAAACTAATCATAAATATTGATTTTAAAAAAATCGCATTTTCTAAAAGATTGTCATAAAATTAGGTTATAATGCAATATTGTATGTTTTTAGAGCTTTATAGGAAAAAACTATTTCAACACATAAACTATGCTCATAGTAAATAAAATCAAAGTTTGTAAATACATTATATAGGCATTAGATAAATTTGTAATATATCTCAAGTGTGCCTCTTTACTGCTCTGATGTGTCGTTTTATGGTAAATTGTTTTCTGCCTGCCTTTGATCCTAGATGAACTCTGTTGTATGTTTTATATCTTTATATATAAAAAAAAACCTCTTCAAACTCTATAAAGTATCAGGTAACCAAGAAAGTTCGTGTGGTTTTTGAGAACAGCTACTTTTGTTGCGTATGCGTGGTCAAACTGATTCTGATGACGTCATTTCTGTACATTGCTTTTAAATCTCAATCAGTAGAGAGTTGTTTAACGTATCTCACGTTTCGCTATCAGTTTTGTAGAAAGTACAATCATTGACAAAGGAGATTTTGAGGCCTATTTTGCTCTATGAGTTCAAATTAGAAAACCATTCTGCAGAGGCCGCTAGAAGAATATGCTCCATGTTTGGAGAGACTTCAGTGAGTGAACGGACAGCTCAAAAGTGGTTCAGCAGATTTTCCTCCAGATTTGAGAGCCTCGAAGATAAGCGCCCCATATTGGTCGTCCATCCATCTTAGACCAAGTCCAGATGGAAGAGGAAATCAAGCAGAATCCTGATCTAACAAGCCAGAAGCTTGCGCACAGGTTTGGAGTATCTGACGAAACCATCCGATCGCATCTTCATAGCCTTGGGATGTCGTTGAAAATTGATAAGTGGGTTCCTCAGGTTCTGTCCGAGGAAAACAAGATCCAATGATTGAACGTCTGCTTGTCATTGCTGTCGCGCCACAACAAAGCCTCTTTCCTGGATCAGATATTGACATGTGACGAGAAATGGGTAATGTATGATAACTGGAAGAGAAAACATCATTGGTCGACTTCCGGTCCCGTCTCATTGGTTGCTAAACCGGACATCCATCAAAAGAAGATGATGCTGTATATTTGGTGGACTAGCGCTGGTATAGTTCATGATAAAATAAAATAGATAGTTTCTATTGACGTAAGCAGAGGATAATTTAATTATCATGCAAGTGAAAAGCTTTTGCTGGTTAAAAAGGAGCTATCGTATTAGAAGTTAAAGTTGAATAGTGAAAATGCAGAACGTATATATATACTTCAGTGAAGACAAAAGTTATTCAAACATAGGTAATTAATTCAGACAAAGTACTCACATAAGATGAAACAGTTCCATTTTGAAGACAAAAACATTTTACTTTCAATGAACACATGACGTAGATATTTAACAGATAAATGTAGATAGAACAAAACATAAACTTATTTAACACATCAGATATACTCAGATATACTTGCATGAAGCAGCTCAAGTTTAAACACTAACACCATCAAAACAACGACCATCATTTACTTTTAAAACACTGCATTAATCCAGACATTCTATCACTACGACGATATCTTTAGAATGAATACCACCAATCGCTTCCAATATACACCGACGTAAAGATTCAGCAACTATTTATACTAGCAGAATGTTGGCCAATTACCAGAAACACCCACTTTACTAGAACAATCCATCGAAATTTGCATTCACGTGCCCTTGTTGATTCGACGTTCGATCTTCCAATCCGAACAACCTACGTCTGCCGCCATCTAGTGAGTAGCCGAGACACTAGCTCAAATGCACTTACGATGTTTACAGTGTATCGTGGTTCTCGTTAGAAGTAAAAGTGTGTTTGTGTTTCTATATTTACGTTATAATGGACTAATTAAAAAGTATTTGTTCACGAAAACAGCTTAAATTATTGGAATAGTAAAGTGTAAAAGGTAAGTAAAAACGATGTATTCATAAAAGTAGAGTATATTTATTAAGTGTATTTTACATTTCATAAAGATGAGCGTTCATGTTTCGGTGTCTCCGAGCTGTTAACGCTAAATACCGATCTTCATTGGGCGTTGTTGCCCGTCTACGACCTTGCCCTGGTCTTCGGCCTGCACATCCACTCTCCAAAAAACGGTTCCAGATCCTGGAAATGACACTTTGTGACACTCCAATGGCTTGCGCTACTTCGGCTTGAGTTTGGCCCCCTTCTAACCTACCATCAATTCTCCAAGCTTCTGAATCTGTCAAATGACTTCGCTGAGACATCGTACTCATCGAAACAAAGCAATCACTGAATGCCGATCATCCTTGTCTTCATTCTCTTTTATCCAGTTGAAAGTCAAATTTCATTCGCTGCCGCTGAAGCGACGTTCTTGACGTCGAACTCAAAATTTGCATACTCCACAGTTTGAAAACCAGAAAAATTTGCATTTGTGATTCTCTTCTTCTATTTTCGGCAAAAAAAATTTCGTTTATATCTTTATTTTATATAAAACTTCAAATATCCTTTAATTGTTTTGAGCAGTGTATATATAAAATTCATCACTCCCTTTTTGGGCTGTCCCAAGATGAAGTTTCTTTGAAAGATATTGTTTATAATTTAGTACTGTAACATTTTATTCTCATGTGCAAGCATTTTTTTTTTTACAAAAAAACATAATATAATAATTAAAGTATTACATCAATTAATTCTTCAAGTCCATGGTTTCTTATATTTTTTCAATAAAAAGTGGGTGTCCCTCAGTTTTTTAAATCTCTGTTATGTAACACCTGTTACCACATATAATTTATTTTTTTTTTCTAGTCAAAAGAATGTATCACAGGACAAAAATGCAGTTTATAAGCAAGCAAGTAGTAGCAATAGTCATTTTGGAATATTTGTTATGAATATCAGATACAGTGGACTGATTTGTTTTTTACTTGGGAGGGTGTTTTTTGTCTCTGTAACCTATGTTACCAATTATTTATCAACTTTATCTTGGGATTTTAGAATAATTACAAATAAAACCAAATCATTTTTGTTACCACTATCAAATAATTAGACAGGTAGATAAACCAAATAAAATGTGATCGCAGATTTTTTTTTTCTTTCTGAATGTAACATCTGTTACCAGATACAGATGTTAGTCTTCAAAATTAGATATCAATTCCTTTAATAATGAAAATTTTTGGTATAGTAAACTTAAAACATAATTCCTAAGATATCAGGATAACAAAATCACTAAATGAAGTTGATTTTTGTAATTTTAAGTTGACTTGGATAACAGATGTTACATCATGTAACTCCTATTACCAGATAACAATATCAGATCCTAATACCAGGTTACTGATGTGATTCTTCAAAATTAGCTGTTAACTCATTTAATTAAAAAATTGTTAGTGTAGTAAATTATAAACATCATTCCTAACATAGGAGGAGAACAAAATCACTAAATTATGTTGGTGTTGGTAACTTTTCTGTTACTTTTATCTAATTTCTGTTACCTCATTTAATCACTGTTACAAGTACTACTTAATTTCTGAAAATTTTTGGTTTTGATTATTCTGTAATTTATCAATAGATTTCTTCACTCAATAAGTTGCTACACAATCACTAAATGCCAATTTTTATATTGCATTATTTTTTAAAGAGTTTTGAAAAAGTTTTAACTTTAAAATTTATAATTTGGTGACAGAGGTTACATTTGCACTCTTTTATTCATACTTCTTAAACATATTTTAACCAATATTCAGCATTAACTTAGCTAAGGAAATCTATTAAACACAGTGGTAAGAGACTTGTTTGACTGTTCTTTTTCAAAAATATGATAATTGCTTCTTTGTGTCCAGGAGCAGGCATGTTTCAACATGTTTGCTAGCATAAATAAAAAACATTAAGTGCGGCCTTCGGTTATTTGGTGTAGTACTGTTGGGCTTGTTTGTGTACATAACAATAGACAAGTGCCTTCTGTGTTTAATTGTATATATCAAATATGTTGTGTAAATACTATATGAAACAGTTATGAAGTTACGAGACTATATGAAGACTATATATATATTAGACTATATATATATTACTATATGAAGTTACCAGAAAAATACATTTGAAAAATTTATTTTCCTTCTCTTTCCTATTCCTTCCTTCCTTTCCTTCCCTCCCTATCTTCCCTTGCCCATTTTCTCAATCTTGCCAACGGCCCTATAACAAGGAAGTAAAGAAAAAATCAATATTGCTTAAAACTTATGCATTTGTTCTGAAAATTTTAGTTTAAAAGTTTTAATTCATCAAAAGCATAATTTTTAATATATACAGTGATCTCTCACTTATACGACTTTCAAGGGGCCGTAGAAAAAAGTCATATAACTGAGAGAGTCGTATAAGTGAGAGACCGTCTTATTATACAAGTTTCAAACTTTATATGAATTAATTATCTTACCTATATTAAAAACGATAGGTTTTGAGTACTAAGAACAGATTTCAACAAAATTTATAAAATAATATTAAAAAATAAAACATAAAATATGTTTTTAAAAGTTCACAAAATAGTTCACTCACCACTGTGTTTATACTGAAGATTAACAGATCAGATTTTCTCAAAAAAATGTAGTGATATTAGTTTGTCTCTGTCGTCGACGAAAAGAGAAAATGTCTTCTTCTAAGTCTAATAAAGATTTTAAGCTATTTTGGGAATAATTGTTTTGGTGGACATAATTCTTTAATGTATTTAAAGCGGCACTAGTTTCTGAAAAATTTACAACAACAGAACATTGTTCTTATCTTCGTCATCCTCCTCGCTCACGTCTTCATTGTTGATATTCTCAAAGATTTCACATTAAAGGATTCCCATACGCTCTCAAATTCGGATTCATTTGTTTACCTAGCAGTTTGATCTTGTGAAAAGTCACATTTCTTAAAACAATCCTTAACTGTCAGCTATGTCATATTTTTCCATACAGATGCTGTAAGATGCATAGCATCAAAAATGGAAATTGCTTATCTTCCTTTTTGTTTTCCTGATCAAAAATAAAACGACAAATCAAACTCTTTCTGTAGTTTACTTGAAATTCTTTATAATCTCTAAATCTAATAGCTTTAATCTGTTTGTAGAATTTGCTGGCAAAAATCAGACTTTAATTTGTTGCAGAAATGGTAGAGCTTTTATATCTGGATGTGATGGACATTAATCCAGGAAAGTGCATTTTCCAATAACACTGATTTCTCACTCAGTGCTATACAGAGACGTGATCTGCAGGTGCTCATTTGGCTTTTGTTAATCGGTTTTGTTAAATGGCAGGCACAAGAAAATTCCATACAACCGCCTTCCACCACATATTTCATCGTTAATGGTAAATAAGAAATATTATTCATTATTGATAAACACTTTAACCCTTTCCGGCGCAGAGTAAGGACTGATACCAGAATTTAAAAAAGAATTTTTTAGATAATAAAAACTTGCTTATTTTCTCGTACTTTATAAAACGAAAAATTTAATTAAATATTCTTGGTGCCGTTTGTCAGTTTTGGAATTAAAATTAGGTGTCCTTTTTTGTGGACACCGCCCGCTAAAGGGTTAACAATAGTTAAAAGTATAAAGGTAATAAAAATTAATGATTTGTACTTTAATGATTATAAAAATTAATTTTTGAGTGAGAAATGTAAAATCGCCTGAACCGTTTAAAGCGTCGTATAAGTGAGAAAAGCAGTCGTATAACTGAGAGAAGTTTAGCACTATTTCCCATAAAGCGTGGACGGGATCAAGAGAATTCGGCGTATAACTGAGAGAGTCGTATAACTGAGAGTCGTACAAGTGAGAGGTCACTGTATATATATTTTTGTTAGATTTCACCAAAGTTTGCTTTTTATGTTTGGTATGAAGTGGATGTCTGTTAAAGTAAGTAAACATTGACAATTTTTTTCTTTAATGTTACGGATAACTTTCTAATATCTTTATGGGAAATGTATCAATATATATATATAAAAAATCAAATATAAATTTTAATTACTGTAATTTTGGGAAGATAAACCATAGTTTATACAATTTAAAAGTTAATTTTTGGCACATGTGGCTTATCTAACGATGTGGCATATCTGCCATGTTTTTTTTTTTTAGAAGAAGTGGAACAAAATATTCCCAGTCATTGAGCAACTCATCAAAAGTACACAGTTATAACGACAAGTTTTTTTTTCCAATGCCTACCATGGCTCTTCTAGCACCTCTATGCTATTTTTTGTTTATTCTTATGCTTTTTTGTATGCGCAAATCTAAATAATCTGCCTTCGCAGGCCCTTATATAATAGTGCACTTACCTTGCTAATGCCTACCCAGGCAATATCACAAAGAAAAAAAATAATTTTTTTTAACCTAATATGTAATATAAAGACAACCTCAAGTCAATTTTAAAGTGATACCATACCACTAAATATAGATAAGAAAGCACACAGTTCTCCAAAATATATTCCTCCTTCCAATGCAAAACTTTCTTGCAGGCCTGATTATTGAAGAGATTTGTAATCTAACAGTTATTCCTTTCCTGTGCTGTAGCATCTGAAAATTCGATTCAAAACACTAACTTTGGCAGTATTTTCTGAAAAATCTTCTGCCTTTACCAAAAAATGCAAAAATACCACACTTCAATTACATAGTTTCTGAATAAAGCAACTGCTAATTTGATACATTTACGGACAAAAATTAATTAAAAAAATTGTCAGAAAAAAGTAGCAAGTTTGGATTTGAAAACAGCCATAACTGAAATGATTTATTATTTTCCTCACAACTGTGGTTACTTTTTCTAAAAAAGAAACCATTCTGAACTTTTAGCATCCTTTTTCAAAGTTCGAAGATAGGAAGTCTCATTTTTATAATAATGGTCATCTGTAATGTCATATAAATGCACACCCACATTTGACCAATCAGAGAGCCAGTGTTATATGTCAAGAGTTATAAAGAAAATTAAAAAGAGAAAGATTTTTGTCGTCATGGATTCAGCACAAACTGTGATATAGATTGAGTGTGAGAGAGAGAGATGAGTAGATAAGAGAGAGAGACGCATATGATTCTTTTGCTACTGTTTGACAGCCATTCAAAGAGTACCAACTTATTATTTGTAGGTTTGTTTAAACTTTAATTATAGATTTCTTTTTTCAATTTTGCAAAACCGATTTTCTTTATTTTCTAAGTATAGTTCCTGTAAAGCATAAAAGCTATACTGCAGCTTTTAAACTGGAACTTCCTACATCCAAAAGATAATATTGGACAAAAAGTGGGTGTGCATTTAAATGATATCAGAGATGACCATTATTATAAAAATGAGACTTCCTATCTTGAAATGTTGAAAACGGATACTAAAAGTGCTGAATGCTTTCTTTCTTTGAAAAAATAACCACAGCTGTGAGGAAAATAATAAATTCTCCCAGTTAAGGTTGTTTTCAAATCCAAACTTTCTACTTTCTTCTGATATATTTTTTAATTAATTTTTGTCCTTAAATGTATCAAATTAGTAGTTGCTTTTATTCAGAAACTATGTAATTGGACTGCTTTTTTTTTTTTTTTGGGGGGGGGGGGGGTTGAAGGCAGAAGATTTTTCAGAAAATATTGCCAAAGTTAGTGTTTTGAATCTAATTTCCAGATGCTACAGTGCAGGAAAGAAAAACTTTTAGATTACAAATCTCTTCATTTTTGAGGGAGAGGAAGAATATATTTTGGAAAACTGTGTAAGATAATGATGAAAACGGAAATGAATTTTTAAACCTCTTTAATTCAAAAAGTGACGAAACAATTTTTATAGCTTTGACTAAGTTATTTTGAATAAATAATTATTGTGTAAAAATGAAACATATTTCATAATCTTATATAGGAAGTCATGAATGTTTGCAATTACGTATAGATCGTTTTTATTTTATATTTATTTATTTAAAGCATTGAACGTTTCTTTATTTAATGTTTGTTTTTTATAATTTTATCATTTAAAATTTCTTTATTTATAATTATTTCAATTTTAAATAAACAGAAACGTGGTATGTTGGTGTTTATTCAACATGATAAAATTTGGTGTAGTAGCGTTTATGATGATCTGGCGTATATACGAGGAATTTTTTGTGATAATTTCATCAAGCTTAGAAACTGCTTTTTTGGGTCACCTTAATTAATGTTCTTTTAAAAGCATTTAATTTAAATGCTCATAACTACATTTCAGTCACGTCATAGTGTCTTGTCAAGATAAGTTAGTTACTTTGTTTTTCTTTAATTAATGTTATAAATAATCATGAAATATCAAAGCTGTGAATATCATTTACCTTAGGTTTATTTTTATTTAAAGTTTATTGTAATGTATGTGTTTGTTCTTTTTAAGTTGTTAATAAATAGATTTGTATTTTAAATATGTCATCATTATTTTAAAACCACCATACATAAGTTTTTCGTTTTCAGCTGTATCGTTATTTAGGGTATAAATATATTTAAACTTTTACTTACTTATTTGTCCTGAGGTTACCAGCCAGGTTAATGCTTTTCCATTATTCATATTTGCATTAGCTCTGTTACTTTTATTTAAATCCATGGCTATTACATTTGTAATGGTCAACACTTCCCACCCCACCAGCAGCTGAGATGTTCTGTTCTCAAAACTGATAGACAAAAGGTTCTGGGTTTAAACCCATGCTGT
The DNA here is from genome assembly GCA_963931845.1 of Maratus michaelseni. Classification (NCBI taxonomy): domain Eukaryota; kingdom Metazoa; phylum Arthropoda; class Arachnida; order Araneae; family Salticidae; genus Maratus; species Maratus michaelseni. The sequence continues at coordinate 307,976,518 of OZ007598.1, read as the reverse complement.
GCTCCTAAGCCTAATTGTTTGGACCATATTTTGTATATATTTTTTAACATTGTTGTAAATACACGTTAGGATTCATTAGAAAGACCCTCCTCCTTCTTCATGGAGGGCACATCTGCTTTGTGCAGAAAATTTCCCATAACAAATACCTTCATCACCACCTGTACTTCAACAGTTCTATTATAAATTTGGTTGATATGAAATTTTACTATAACAGATTATTGCATATTCTAACAATCCTTTGTGTCTGCTGCAGCATAAACACGATTAAAAATTTTGGAGAAGTTATAAAACTTATATATAGAATTGACTTTAAGAAAAGCTTTTTTTATGTAATATAGTGTTATTGTTTTTCATATAATTTTTTCTTTTTTTTTTTTGTTGTTTTTTAGTGTTCTGTACTTAAAAAGTAAAAAAATGGAATAACTATATGATTGCTCCTGTATCTGTCTGTCTGTCTGTCAGAGCCCTTCTTTCCATAAACTGTGTGACGTGGAAAATTCAAACTTGAAAATATTATAAAGCCTGTTTACCCACACGTTTTCATATTATTAGCCATTCACAAATATGCTTAATAAAACTTTAGGGGGCTAATTAAGTTACTTGAAAAAAAAAATCATGTGGGTATCGTGTGCAAGATCTCGCAATACCAAACTCAAAAATATATTTGTTTTAATTTTCGGTATTATTTTTTCAGATATAGTGTCAAAAATGTGTTCCCCTTCCCTATTTCCGAATCTAATGAAACTAAAATTATGGAAAAAAAAAATGAGATAGTAGGAGTTTATTTAAACCATACAGGAAAACTATAGCAATTTTCCTGGGTAGCATAGTTTTTGAGAAAACACATTTTTCCATTACACACAGACTTTGCTTTTCAGCTGTCAGCAGGGGAGTTGGTGGGAGCTTGAGGTATCTATGCACACACACACACACTAAAAGAATATTTGATAATAACTTTTGAAAAAAATATTGGTAATTAGAGGAGATATTAATTAAGTTACTTGAAAAAAATTGTTTTGATGTATCGTGTAGAGTATCGAAAGATCTCCCAACGTCGAACTCAAAAATGTATGTGTTTTAATTTTAGGTATTATATTTTCCGAGATATCTTCGATACTGCAAAAATATTCTCCCCCCCCTTCTCCTATTTCCAAATCTACTGAAACAAATTATGAAAAAAATTAGGGGTGGCAGAAGTTTATTAATTAATAAATATAATAAATATGTATATATATATATAAATATGAAACCTTGAATAATATAAATAATAAATAAAATTAATAAATATAGGTTGAGTGCGAGTTCTCACACTTGACCGATTTATTTTTAATACATCAGACAAACTCTATATTTTATTAGTACCACAATTTTCAATCTATGTAATTGTACTGATACAATTTCTTATTTATTTCTTGCACAAGTAGAAATATATTGATGTATGTACAGATTTTTTTTTTTTTTGCTAGGACTTACTAGATGAGGTTCCAAGATTGAGGACATAGAATACAGCAAACATTTGTGTATCGATAGAGTATAGTTAGTATATAAATGTATGATAGCCATTAAGCGCAATACCCAAGGGGTCTTGCGAAAATAAGCCTCAAAGTTTACTTTTTCATTCATAATAGGATCACTTACTACCTTTGGTAAGCAGCTCACTTGCATAATTGGCAGCATGCTGGATTCTAGAAGTTTTCTTAGAGTTTGAATCCCAGTGGATTCTTATTTTTCATGCCAAACTTTTTTATCAAATACTAGCAACCTACACTAGTCAATTTCTTCAAACGAAACTTGAATCAAACGAAATGTACCTCAGTCATGATAGTCAGTAAGAAACGATAAAATTGAAATTACAAAAAATTAAGATAATAAATTAACTATTAATCTAAATAATTCTGCATGTCATGTTTATTTTTTAAATGGTACATGTTTATTTGTATAGTTTTTAGCAATGCGTCCATTTAATCAATAATCAGACATTCCAGATAAAAGTCCATATCGCTTTAAAACACAAAGTAAAATTCACCAATATACAGGGTGATTGATTATAAATAAAGTTGCACTTTCAAGCTCGTAGGTGAAAATAGTGGACAGCATATTGAGCATTTCTTAGGCAAGTCATAGCTAACCTTTTCTTTATGGTTTTATCAGTTTTTGCTTTTTCTGCAGTTTTTGCTGTAGGGACAATTAAAAACTGATTTCATTTTGGCTTTTCGTATGGTTTTTGGCCTAGGGACAATGAAAAAACATTTTTTGTCTATCCGCTCTGGCACCATCTTGTTGTGGTGGACAGACTTTGAACAAAGAGGGCCACAACAGCATGTCACATCTTTTAATTAACTTCTTATGACGAGTACAGTGCCACCTATTGGTCAACTTTTGAACTTTTCTTCTTCTGCGAAACAAGTTTCATTCCTTCACATATATTCCGATGAAATATCAGGTCATTCTAACTTGTTTTTATTTTTACAGCCTTCTGAAAGTGCAAGTTTAATTATAATCACTCTGTATTTCTTAGTATCAGAATTTTCCAATAATGCAACGTATTGGGGATAAAAAATTAAAAAATGTATATTGGTGCTGCACCATCATATTAAAAGCGTGATATGAAATATTGAAACGTAATAGAAATTCTACACTCATTACAATTGTTGCAGTTGTATAAAATCTGGCTAAAATGAAAGGAAAATAGACTATAGTAGTGGCTTTTATTGGCTTTGACAATTTTTTCCTTTTTTTGGCCATAATTGGCATTTTTTTATATCACATTATTAGCTTTCATTTAGTAAAGCTTTTCAATTGTAAACCATTAATTTTTAAATAAATTTCCTAATTTAACTAATAATAAAAGTAATTTATTGAGCTGAGATTTGTTATATATTTTCCTGGTATGTATTATTTGATTGTTGTGTATCAAAAATAGTATCTAAAACTTGTTACATATTGCAATTAGAAATTCAAAAGTTTAATTGCTTTCAAATTCCTAATCTATACGTTAGGGTGGGCCGAAAAAAACTTTTTTTGATTTTTGATTCGCTATACCGCGGAAAACTTGCCTCTAGGGTAGCTTAGTATAATGCAAATATAAAATAAATAAATTGTTACGTTTGGCTATAGCGTATCGGCCCTAAAATTTGAGAAAATATAAGATTTTTATCATTTTCAAGGGGGAGTGCGAGAACTTTTTTGTTTTGTTTTTTGATTCGCTATATCGTGGGAAACTTGCCTCTAGGGTAGCTTAGTATAATGCAAAAATAAAATAAATAAATTGTTACGTTTGGCAGTAGCGCATCGGCCCTAAAATTTGAGGAAATATAAGATTTTTACCATTTTCAAGGGGGAGTGCCAGAATTTTTTTGCTTTGTATTTTGATTCGCTATACTGCGGAAAAATTGCCTGTAGGGTAGCTTAGTATAATGCAAAAATAAAATAAATAAATTGTTACGTTTGGCAGTAGCGTATCGGCTCTAAAATTTGAGAAAATATAAGATTTTTATCATTTTCAAGGGGGAGTGCGAGAACTTTTTTGTTTTGTTTTTGGATTTGCTATACCACGGAAAATGAGCCTCTAGGGTAGCTTAGTAAATTGCAAAAACAAAATAAATAGATTTTCGCGTCTTGCGGTAGCGCATTGTCCCTAAAATTCGAAAAAATAATTACGATTTTTTAATTTTTTTCTAATAAATGGAAATAAATAAAATCTATAACAAGTAGATATAGACATATTTTAGTAGAACAAAGTATAGAAATGATAAATAAATGAAACAAAAATAGTTCGTTTTACAATTTATTAGTACAGTATTAAATTTAAAAAAAAAACATTTAAAAAAATTTGACAAAATTCCATTGGAACCAAAAATCATTTTTCTGATTGTGTAATTATTCAGTATGTAATAAAATATGGTAATTTACTTGTCTTTACTTTCTTTTGATATAATTGAATTATTTGAACTAAGATTAGCTTAAAAAACTAGGCTTTGACGATATTGAAATAAGTATAGTTCTTATAAAAACCATCTCTAGAATTGGAACCGATGACTTTTTCTGACGCCTCAGTTCTCCAACTTGAGTAGGAAATTGTGCCAGGCTCACGAACAGTTAATTCTTCAGGACAGCTACCTAAATTTATATCACAACTTATGTTCAGCAGGTACATCTTATCTTTGCATAAACTTTGCTTGTCCATTTCTGAAATCTCATACTCATCACTGTCAAAATTTACTACTGGGAGTTTCTCACATTTACTGAGCTGTGAGCCAATCGGACAACGAAATGATTGGGAACCAGTCGTTTCACCACCTAAAGTTTGAAACAAATGTCGGGATGGCAATTCATTAATTAGTAAGAGGCACACCCTCCACTGCAGTGGTCGTTTAACTTGTTCTTCAACTGTACGAATAACACGGTTTTCTACCCCATATTAGTAACGGTGCCATCACATCCAATCACGTTCAGTTAATGAAGGGAAAATCCAGCCTCAGTCAAATAAGAAAGAATGCTACTGGAAATATTTTGAGTAGAACTTGAAGAGGGTAAAACCTGACCAACGCTCACAGGTCAGCAGTACATGCTGGACATAAGTTCTGCTATAAAATCAGGTAGCTGTTTTCAAGATTTATCTGTTCGTGAGCCTGGCACACTTTCCCACTGAATGTGGTTAACAACGGCGAACATATTTATCTGATTGTATTTAGGTATTGGGAACACAACAGACGATAGCAAGATCTTAGTTTCTTTTCTCTTAAAGTCATATATACCTCTATGGTTTTATATAAAAAAGTACATACTTCACAAACAGACCAGAACAAAAATTTGCAGTTATAAAATCTTCACGATTCCTGCCAGAAAACTTGTTGAATGTCATTGACCCAGTAACTGAGAGAAACGTATTTTTTGCCCGTCCAGTAAACTTGCTTTTGAGTATGATAGTAGATAAAAGGAATCATATATTAGAGTTAGGTTTAAGGAAAATTACAATGGCTAGAAACATAGCTTCTAAAAAAAAAGTTGAGTTTTCAACCACCAAAAATCAATTTCCTAACTACAGACAACATTAGAATCATTCACTGGAACACTACTGCACTATCACCACCACATTTGCTGCGAAGAATCAGATTTTAGGGCCGATGCGCTACCGCCAAACGTAACAATTTATTTATTTTATTTTTGCATTATACTAAGTTACCCCAGAGGCAAGTTTTCCGTGATATAGCGAATCAAAAAACAAAACAAAAAAATTCTCACACTCCCCCATAAAAATGATGATAATGTTATATTTTCACAAATTTTAGGGCCGATGCGCTACCGCCAAACGTAAAAATTTATTAATTTTATTTTTGCATTATACTAAGCTACCCTAGAGGCAAGTTTTCCGCGGTATAGCGAATAAAAAAATTAAAAAAAGTTTTTTTCGGCCCACCCTAGTATACGTATTTCCTAACGTATAGGTTTTAAGTTATATTTCTTGGTCTCAGAACTTTCCAATGATGTGAACATTCTAAAGATGTTACATTTTTTAATACTCTAGGGTTCTTACTTTTACCTACTACCCCCATGGAAGAATGTACGCGACGTTGCGACGGGCGTCGCAGACTTTTTAGGGCACCTGCAGACTGAAAACATACAGCGATGCCGCGGACGCGCTATAACGCGTAATCTACGCGAAAAAACGGCAAATTTCGTCAAAGTATCGCGAAAAAACGGCGAATTTCGTCGGAGGATCGTTGAAAAAACGCGAATTTTGTCCAAAGACAAAAAAAAAACGCGATATTAGTTAAAAGATTGCGGAAAATTGCTAATTTCGTTGACAGATCGCGAAAAAAACGCAAATTTAGTCAACAGACAGTGAAAAAACGTGAACGATCGCTGAAAAATACGAATTTTGCCGAAGGATCACGGAGAAAACGCCATTTTCGTTAAAGGATCGTTGAAAAACTGCTAATTTCGTCGAAGGAGCACGGAAAAACGGTCAATTTCGTTGAAGAAACGGCAAATTTCGTCGTCGGATCGCGAAAAAACAGAATTCTGCTGAAAGAACGAGAAAAAACGACAAATTTCTTCGAAGGGTCTCCAAAAAACGGCGAATTTTGTCGAAGATCGCCAAAAAAGGCAAATTTATGTCGAAGGATCTGGATAAAACGGTAAATTTCGTCGAAAAATTGCGAAAAAACGGTAAATTTCGTCGAAGGATTTCGAAAAAATGGCGAATTTCGTCGAAGGATCGCGGAAAAAACGCGAAATTCATCAAAGGACCTGGGAAAATGGCTAATTTCTTTGACAGATCGCGATAAAAACGCAAATTTCGTCAAAAAGTAGCGAAAAACATGAATTTATCAAAAGATTGTAAAAAAAAAAGTTTCGTTAAAGGATCGTGGAAAAAATGCGAATTTCGTCAAAGGGCCACAGAAAAAACGCAAATTTCGTCAAGTGGCTGCGGAAAGAACGCAAATCTCTTCAAAGGATCGTGGAAAAAATGGCTAATTTTGTCAAAGGATCGCAGAAAAAGTGCAAATTTCGTCTAAGGGTCACGGAGAAAAAACGTGAATTTCGCCAAGGGATCACGGGAAAAAATAACGCTAATTTTGTCAAAGATTCACGAAAAAAATGTGAATTTTGTGAAATAGTCCCGGTAAAGATGCAGAATTCCTTTAGAAAACAGCAGACACACAAAGTTCTATGCTGGTTAATATAGGTACAGTTTTTAATCTCAAACAATATACTGAACTAACTTTTGAAAAATCGAGTTAACCCGAACCCAATTGGCAGAAATCTACACTCAGCCTGAAATCGACTCGAAACAAAAGCAGAGTTAATCCGACCTGCAACAAGAATAATTATTGCCGAGAGGGGATTTCCCCCCCCCCTCCCCCCTCTGCTGTAACCTTTCAGAATATTTGCTGTGAATTTCAGATTTTTTTTTACTTAGAAATGCTGGTGCTTAATTAATTAGCTCTACAGCAGCATCAAGAATTGATTTGTATGACATATTGTGTATTGCAGACTATTTTTGAAAACATTATTAGCGTTGCAGACACTTGAAGATAGTTCTATCACTGGGCAAATAATATAAGCATGGTAGTAAAATGTAACCAGAGTTATAAATTATAATGTCATAAAAATAAAGTAAAAATCTCTAGTATTTGTAATTCTACAAATTTTCAACCAAATTTTTATAATATTTATGGACATATTACTTCTAATAAAGTTACTCTTTCTCATTTCGATGTTGATTACTTTTATACTGTTAGTTTATTTGAAACTAATAAAAATACCATTAAAAGATGATATTAAAATGTGTTAGCTTACAGCAGACACTGCTGGTGTTTTTTATATGTCAAAAACTAGTTTCCACATATATTTTTCATTTTCATTATGTGTCTGCTAAAATTATTTGAATTTTTTAAAATTGATAATTAATATGCATTTAAATCCACAGATTAAAACGAAATAGTTTATTATTTATTTTAAAAATTTCAGATTAAAAGATGGAAAATAAATATATACTCTGAAGAAAATGTCAGTGCCTCAGATTCACTCTCAAGCAACAGATAAAACTTTGACTTGTGAAATATGTTCCAAAAAGTTTTCAGAAAGTGGAACTCTTAAAGTACACTTGCGCACCCATACAAAGGAAAAACCGTTTGTTTGTCAAATATGCTTAAAAGGATTTTCAGAAAGGTGTCATCTAAAAGTACACTTGCGCACCCATACAAAGGAAAAACCGTTTGTTTCTGAAATATGTTCAACAGGTTTTTCAAAAAATAGTAATCTAAAAGTACACTTGCGCACCCATACAAAGGAAAAACCGTTTGTTTGTGAAATATGCCTTAAAAGATTTTCAAAGAGAAATCATTTGAAAGAACATTCGCGCATCCATACAAAGGAAAAACCGTTTGTTTGTGAAATATGCTTAAAAGGATTTTCACAAATTTGTCATCTAAAAGTACACTTGCGCACCCATACAAAGGAAAAACCGTTTGTTTGTGAAATATGCTTAAAAGGATTTTCAGAAAGGTGTCATCTAAAAGTACACCTGCGCACCCATACAAAGGAAAAACCGTTTGTTTGTGAAAAATGCTTAAAAGGATTTTCAGAAAGTAGTAATCTAAAAGTGCACTTGCACACCCATACAAAGGAAAAATTGTTTGTTTGTGAAATATGCTTTAAAAGATTTTCACAAAGTGGTCATCTGAAAAGACACTTGTTCACCCATACAAAAGAAAAACCTTTTGTTTGTGAAATATGCTTAAAAGGATTTTCACAAAGTGGTCATCTGAAAAAACACTTGTTCATCCATAGAAAGGAAAAACCTTTTGTTTCTGAAATATATTAATATGTCATTAAGTGGCAATTTAAAGAAACATTATCTTACACCTTCAAACTGAAAGACTTTTCATTTGTGATGATTTTCAGAAAGTGGCCATCTAAGACCACATTTGCATGTTTACACAAATGAAAATATCATAGTTTGTGAATTATATTCTGAAAAATATTTTTAGATTGGTATTTAAAAAACATTTTTATATTTTCTCACAAAGCCATCCTTTTGTGAAATATGTTCTAGAGAATTCTTTTAAAGTTTTTTCATAAAGGCGTTCTACATCCTATGTAAATAAGAAAACTGTTCATATCTGGAATATACTCAAAACAATTGGCCCAAAATTATGATTTAAACACTTTGACCTCTGTGATGTTAAAAGAAAAACTCCCTTTTATATTGTAATTTTCAAGACTTATATCATGTGCCTTTTTCAAACTAGAAGTGTATTACTTAAAATGCCGGCTAAGTGCAAGTAATATTTATTTCATCTTTGATACTAATTTAAATTTCTGAAATGAAGCATATTTATGAAACAAGCTTTCTTGTGCAACACTGAAGAGTTATCCACTAGAGTAAGCAAATGTAGTTTGAATTGAATATGATTCATAAAATATTTAATTGGATGATAAATGCATACTTATAGTACAATATAATAGTACAATTCATGTTTGTTATTCTATAAGCAATCTTAATAACAATTTAGTTAAATTAAGTTTTAAACTGAAATTAAAGTATTTTTGTGATGCATTTTAAAATACTTATATTATTTTAACTGAAATTAAACTACGTGTTCAGCCAAATATTAAAATCAGCTAATTATTAATGAGAAAATAAAAATTCAGTTTATGATATTGCCCTGCAAAATATTTCTTACGGGAAAATATAAAAAATACGTAAAAACGTATAAACTGCATGATAAACAAATAAACAAGCATTGTATTAATACAGTGCGCAACAAAAGTTTAGACAATGGTCGATTACGCTTCTGTACTGAGAAGTATGTAACGAATTGTTGCAAGTCAACTGCCATATACAGTCGAACCTCATTAACATGAACCTCAAGGGGAATCACAATTTTGTTCATGTTAACAGTAATTCATGTTATCAGTATCAAATCTTTGTACTTGTTTTTATATGGGACTATGAAAACAATTCATGTTAAAAGTAATTCACGTTAAGCGTGTTCATGTTAACGAGGTTTGACTGTATTGCTTGTGACTTATCCTTTATTCACAGACAATAAATTTTAAATTATACACTTTACATAATATATAATGACAAGAAAACAAAATTAACATTGTTGCAAAAATATAGACAATCTATATATTTACATTAAAATAATCATAAATTAAAATCTAATTGCACCTCCATTTTTTGCAATTACTTCAAAAATGTGACTTTCCATTGAATAAATTACATCCTGCATCACTTGGGGATCTATTTCGTACCAAGCACGTTCAACAACAGCTCGAAGTTCATTAAGAGAGGAGTCTTATCGAAAATTTGCATAAACCTTACGAGACATGATGCCTCAAAGGTTTTCGATTGGGTTCAAGTCAGGGCTACACGCGGGCCAATCGAGAACAGTAATATTTTGAGAGTTAAACCAAGTTTTTGTTTTGTATGCAACATGAATTTATGCATTATCTTGCTGAAATACATACTTTGGACAAGCTAAATGTTTCCCAAATGGCTGTAAATTGTTCTCCAATGTATGTATGTAGTCTTGCGCTGTTTGTCGACCACTGAGGAACGCTAGAGCTACTTGACCATTAAAGAAAAATGAGGCCCAAATCATTAAAGAACCACCACCTTATTGTCGACTAAAGAAAGTCCTAGGCTCTTTACACAAATCGTGCCAATAATAGGCCCAGCCATCTGGGCCATCCAAATTCCACTTTTTTCATCTCTGAATATCACAATACGCCACTGGGGTCCATATGACATATGTTTACGAGCTCACTGCATTCTCGTCAATTTGTGGTGAGATTTCAATGCTGGCTGTTTTTTCATTTTCCTCTAAATTAATTTACCTCTTTCCTTAATTCGCCTACGAATCGTATCTGTTGATACAGAAAGTCCTGACTCACTTTTAATCTGACTAGCACTCATCATTTGTGTAGATGCCAGTTTCTGGATCCTTCTATCATCTCGTTTTCTGGTCACACGAGGCCTTCCAGATCTACGTTTTGCTTTGTAGGAGTCATCCTTAGACAATACTCGATAGGCAGACTGCTTTGAACGATTCAAAGTAGCTGTTTGAACGATTCAAAGTAGCTGAAATTTCTGCAACAGTGTTCTTTTTCGATTTCAACTTCCATATCTCAATTACTTCATCTGGCTGAATCTCCTTAGCTCGCGGCATCTTCAGTAACCGACGCTAATGTAAGGTGCACTTAGATACTTCATGCATGTGACGTCATAGGTTTAACCTTTGCTTTTTTCCGTGAACAAAGCTTTCTTGCAAAAAAGCAAGAAAGTGTCTAAACAGGCTGACATTGGAAATAATATATATGATGACTGAATATGAAAAAATTACTTAAGATTTTCACACACATGAGATAAAAAGAAAAACTTCTAGTCTTTTATAAATTGAACGTCAAATGTGTAACAGTGCGTCAAAGCAGACTTTTAATCTTAGGCATTTTTTTGAACAAATGATTTGGGTTAAAAATCTTATCCTATTTTATAAAAGTGGTTCTTGACCGGAGTGTCATCATACAGCAATGTGTTGCGAGAGGATTTCAAGTATGCCGAAACAATTTACAAGTCAGGTGCTGACAAGATTTTATGAAGAATCACAGAAGTATTAAACATGCATTCCATATTGCAGTATTTACTTTGTAAAGAGATTTATTGTCATAAAGTTACACTTCTTAGAAACTATTCACTCTTTAAAAGAGTATGTGAAGAAGGAATCACGAAAATGGTATCATATCTCTAGGTAAATTTACTATTTTCAGAGGAAAGTTACTTTTCTAAGTAGAAAAGGATTTCAGTGTAAATATTCGAATGTGTCATGTGATTTAATCTACATAAAAACTTATAAAACAAATTTCACAAATTGAGATTTGCATTTTCACCATTATAATTTAAGTGTGCCACAAAATGTTTAACCGGTACTTTTCCACTATAGGGAGCTTGGCATTTAATTAAAAAGCTTACTGCAATTCAGGCTTAAAAGAAGTGAAATTTGTTGCCAAATGTTATAAACAGGTATAAAAACAAACCTGATGAAATTGTATGCTTATGTAATGTATTATAAAATGTTTATATATGTATTTAACATTTTATTTTTATATATAATTACTTTTTATAAACAATTTTCTTCTGTTTGCATATATGTTCTGTTTGCATATATAAATGACTTCTTGTATAAATATTGAAAATAAATGCTTGTGTATATGAAACAATGAATAGATTGCCATAAAGTACGTTACCAAATTTCATTTTCTCACCAAAAACATTTTTCTACCTTGCTAAGGCCCTTACACTGAAAAAGTACCATTTATCCATGAATTTATGTGTGTCATGATATAAAAATGATTAAGAAACACTGTTTTAACATATTCTGTCATTTAAATAGATATCTATACACTTTTTTATGAATGAAAATATTACATTTTTTAAATTGAATGTAGTGCTATTTTTTATTGTTTTATTTCAGAAATGTAAACAAAATTTGTGAAAGAAAGCCTCATCTATGGTCTAAATTCTGAGTCTTATCAAAATAACTCCCATACCTTATAAAAGAGCTTGATCTTGTTGGATGAAATGTTTTCAATTTGTCTCCTATATCTGATCAGATAAACCTTTATGAGAACTCAGATGAGTTTAAATGAGTGTAACTGCCTGAAATATAATTTTGTGCAACAAGTTGCAAAGACTTAAGAGATGCTAGTGTTATAAAGCAATCTTTCTGTCTAACAGAGAAGGTTTTTAATTTTATAAACGTGATTTTTCAAACTTGATTAGGTGATTTTAGATAAAAAATGTACTTACGTAGGGCTTTTAAATTTTTTAGACTTATTAATAATGAAACATGAACTAAAATTCTGGAGTCTTATCGAGTACAAATGACATTTTTGCTTGAGGCCCTGTGAGATTTTGTTAATCATGCCATTTTTTACTGAAAACAGTACTTCATGTTACTCTGATCTCCCTATTCCATAGGAAAGTCATACAGATAGCAAATCGCAAAGTTATAATTTCAAATGCACCTAAATAGAAATTTTTTTTAAAAACTTGCTAATAACATTTAACATATGACATAAAATTCCAAACAAGATCTTCAGGTATTAACTAAGCATGTATGATGTTATATTATTCCATATTTTGAAATCTCTCCAACAAGACCAAATTTTATCTGGCCAAAGAGGAATTATTTTTTGTTCTTTTATTATAAATTCAAATGAAAGATAACAACCAATACTGCTAAGCAGGGGTAACGAGCCAAAGATATCATATGTTCAGCTTGTTTCTTTGATCTATTGGTGATCTTTTCCCTTTCCTGGCCCTAGTGTTACTGCACTCTCAAAAGTCATAAATTATTCAATAGTATATAAATATTTCATTTCTTCACAAACAGAGTTCACTGGTTTTTATCCTGGAGTGAAGATAATTTAAAAAGCCACCTTTAAGCCTGAGTTATGTCAAGCCCACTATAGAAAGCAAATGCATAAATTTCTCTATTGCATTTCCTAGAAAATATAGCTATAATTCTGATACTGATTGTATGAAGGATACCTTAGTAGAAAGGTATCTTCCTACCAACTATGCTGCAAATAATCATTTAAAAATGTGACTGAATTTAATGGATTTGTATTAACGCCTACTAATTAATGCTTCTTAAATTATGCTTAAGGTTGTTATGTTTAACTGCTGTCATTTTATCCACTTTTTTGTAAAGCGTCTAGGATACTGGACAAAATTAAAAACCACTAAAATTGAATACATGTGGCATATAAAATTATTGTTTTGATCAGTTTTGAGGAAATAAATGAATCTACTTGCTATTGTCAAGCAGATTATCTTTCTGAGAGATTGAATTTTTTGCAGTCTTTTAAAATCTGCAGTTTATGCATGAGTTGCAGCAGTGGTGGGATTAAGGAGGTTTATACAGGTTTGGTAGAACCATTACATAACTTTGGTTGAGTTGGGTGAATCAGTTGTTCAAATGGTCATAAATTATAAATCCTAAACTTCTATTCGTTACTCTCTTCTAACGTTTATCTATCTGAGCAAACAACATATTCTAAACACAACATTAAGACATGTTCTTGCTTGTTTCTGCTTTGTGTTTTGTATAAAATTCCTGTTAGATAAATGCACTGGTGTTCTGTAGAGCATCTTTATAGGAAGAAAGTGCCATATGCTCAAAGCAAATGATCAGATTCGACTATTTTGTCCAAATTATGAGTTTATATTACTGAACTTAGCAATATTTAATTGGCTCATTTTTCAGAGAATATTACAGCAGATTGTATAAACTTATTATTATTTTTACAGCTACTTTTTACAGAAAAATATCGTATTATTTGCAGCAATTTGACACTATTGAACAGACTTGACCATAGCGCTGTGTAGAGAAAACTTCCTTCACACAGTTATGTGAAATACCTGGGTATATATTTTTTAACAGTGTGAAACACTCGCATTGCTATTAGTCATGATAGATAAGTGTAAGATAAAGAAAAAATTAGAGATTTAGATTTTTTACAAGTGTTAAATTTAAAATACACTCAATGTTATACATTTAAATATTGAATTGAAATGTCTCTTTTAATTATAATAAAGAATGTTAGAGAGCTAATGTATTTATTGTGAAGCATTTCATTAAAAAAGATCTCTTTTTTAAATCTTAAACGAGAAAATATTCTTATATGTAAATGACACACAAATATGTAACATACAAAATAAATATGCAATTTTAGGTTCAAGAGAGCAGTTCAATATTAGACACAACTTCAGAATATGAATTTTCCTATCAGCCACTTCTAAGCTATCGCCACTTGAATATTCGCACAATCACTCATTTTCATATTTTTAACGATTGGGTGTGTCTGGGATGATCTCATTTGTTTTATAGTGATACTATGGCTAACAAATTCCAAACGAATGGTCCAGCTAACAAAGATTTGTTTCACAGCATTTTTGATTCAGGTAACACATGTGGATTCAGATAACAAAAGTTTTATTGGATGCGTGAGCTGACATAACATTTCCAAGTTGTATTTTAATTGGACAGAAAAGTGCATTTTGGTTAATTAAGATTTCTGCTAATGAATATGATTCCAGAATGAATTAACTTTGTTAACGGAGATATAGCAGTTTCAACTATATGTGAAATATGTGAGTTTAGCTGCTCTCTGACATGTTTTTCTTTTTTTTTTACTGTGGATCCATCTAAGTGTTGGAGGTTATGTTAATCGCATCAGATGTAATAGAGGTGTACTTAATATGCACAGAGAAACTTCATCTAATATATTAGTAGCATGTAAGCTTCTCCACTATAATGAAGGAGACATACTCTCTAATTCTTCCCACAAGTATTTTCTTTTATCTCTTTTTCAAAGTAATTAACTTTAATTGTCTTAACCTGAGCACTTCTTAATTTCATATGTTGATCAACTTCATAAATAAAGGTTAAATCATTAGAGGAAAATTCGAAAGTTTTAAGGTACCTTCTTGCGTTACTAGATTAAAAATATGTGTTGCAAGATGGATAAGAGACCAACACCAGATTCTGTTCATTTCTTAAATGTGTCCAGAAGAAGTTTTCTTCATATTTTTGTAATGAAGATATGGAAAGTAGTTATTAAAATATATTTTCTAAGTAGTTAAATTTGTTATGTATTAAATGGATCTGAGTATAATTTGATTGAAGGGATTCAATAAAAACTACAATTTAGCTTAAAAATTGAGAAAATTTTTTGAATACGAATTCAAAACACATCAACTAAAAATATTTTTATCACTGAAAAGACACATTAGCTTCTTCACTAACTGCCATAATTTGTAATATTAATTTAGTATATTTTAAGCTCTTAATATAATGTAAATAATTTCTTTGCCTAAATTTTTCTGACAATTTTAAAGAATAACTTTTTTTGCCTTCTTGATATTGAATTTGATTAAACATTGTATATAGTTATTTCGTTGATGGTCTTCACTGTATCAATTACATTTGTAAAACAAAATGCTTCCTAAAATATCAGAACATAGTAAAGGTAAAATATGGGCAAGGGAGTCCAACGGGATAGCATGCAATTATTTTCTATAACTAATGTGAAATCTGCTGTCATATTTGAAGCATTGTCAGGTAGAAAAAGATGGAGCAGACTGATCCATTTTTGAAGTTTTTATTTTTTTTCTTCTTTAATTTAGACATTGATTAACATGAAAATCTTTTTTGAATATGCCTTATCTTTGTTTATTTTCTCAAAGCATAAATTTTAATAGTGTTTTAAAGAAAAAAAGTGTTTTGAAGCTTAAAACCTATGTAACCCCTTGTCTGGGATACAGCGGTATACCCCATGAAGCACAGTAAAATGTGAAACATAAATTACAATATTAATAACTATTTAAAGGGAAAAGTACTTTATTAGAAATCTTTAGCCACATTTTTCAATACATTAATTAGTACAGGACACAACGGTTTGACATCAAATGAATAAAAACATTTAGAAGAATTTTTGTGCATAATGTCATTATATGCCCATAGATATATTTAACAAGATTTTACATATTTAAGTTTATATAAAAATTATTTAGCATGTTTTAAATGTATGTAAATAAAATAATTTATAGAACAATTTTCTTTGCAACCTCCTGATTACTTTAGTTACAGGACATTAAAAAGTTGCATAATTAGGCTTAGCTGTATATGCCTTAAATACCATAAGTGTTATGTTCTAAAAATTAAAAAAACTTTCTTAATAAAGTTTCACGATTTAATATGAATTTGTAGTTACATTCTTCAAGATAAGAAAATTGCACAAAAGTAATTGAACTATTTTCCCCTTTTTAAATGCAAAATAAAGAACAAAATATACTATAACATATTCTTAACAGTAGTTATTATTTTAATTTTTTTAAAAAAGGAAAGGTTATATTTGTTTAAGTTTTTCCATTAAAATTTTCACTATTAAATTAGTATAAAAGATCGGTCTACTGTAACTCTGTTTTGTGTGACCCACTGTACATCATGTTGATATGGAATGAGAAAATATTCTATATATTTCAGTTTACTTAAAAAGGTATATTTTGCCTAAATTTAAGAATAAACATGTGCCTTATTTATATTTAAATTTTAACTTTTTTTTCCTCTCCAATTATTTTTATTAACGTAATAACACTTTATATTTAAAATTCCAAACAAACAAAATTTTACTTTCGGTAGCTAAAAACAACAAAATGAATATATTGAAGGAGGAGTTCGATATCACTGATCGAGCGCTGATGTTATCTCAAGAAGATTAAAAAGGATAAGATAAATTTTCTTACCTTTTCTGAAGGTGCATCTCATGATTTAATCTCCAATTGTGTATCCATTAAAGTGTAAGATAATCCACGTAAATTCAAGGGATCGGTAAATCGATCATATGGAACACTTCACTGAAAAACTAAGTATTTAATTAGGCTTTGACTGCAAATAATTAAACTTCTTTTAAAACACATTCTTGATTATTTAATTCACTAAATTAGAACAGATGGACATTACAATAACGTTAACATTTAACAATTAGGTTTAGATTATATTCATATGACATTTTAGAGCTTATTCGCTCTAGTTGTTTACGCGTTTACATTTTGGAGAGGACTGAGAAAATTAAAGTCATAAAGAATGACTCCTTGTTCATGATTGCATCATTGGAATTACTCATACGTCAGAAGAAAAAACACATATTGCAGGGTCTGAACGTAAGAGTGTAATCAGTATAACAATGTTTATAATTATTGTACAAATGTTTTTTAGTCTATTTCACATAATAACAGTTTATTAATTTAGTAGATCTCTTGAAACATTTATCTAGAGTTGAGTAGGGTCATAAATCTCACTAAGCAATTTATTATGAGTCGAAAGAAATGTTGATCACTTTGAAAGCTATTTTCTTTCAAGGTCGTTCCTTCTTTCCACTTTACAAAAAGGAAATGAAAGTGGTTTTTCTGGTGATAAATTAGTCGGATGATGTTAATATTTCTAATATAAATTCTCCTTTGACCATATGATTTAAGGTTGAAAATATTCTTTATTATTTATGAGTACAAATATGAAATTAAAACATGCAAGATAATTATATTTTAAAATGTGTTCAACTGTGTCCCATGTTCTCCGGTGATTATCAAATACATTTCATAATTATCACTTTTTACAGTGAAATATGAATATACCCAGTTTTGGGAATTTACCCCATACTTGGGTATATACCCTTCCCACATCACTGCATACAAGCTGCATTTTCTCCTATGAACCAGTAGCAGCAAAATATTTTCAGGAAGAATATTACATATAGGAAAAAATATCAGTAAAAACTAATATAATCAGATTTACAAAAGACAACAAAATAAATAAATAAATAAAAATAAAAGGAACAAAAGAATTATTACAACAAAGAGCAAAATGAATAGTTAGGAATGTTTGTTTTACATCAAGGTTTTGAATACATTTGAGAAATTTTGCAGGCTTACACATATTTTAACATGTAAAGCAAGTGAAAAATGTTTTATATCAAAATGTAACATTTGTAGAAAATAACATTTAGACGTCTCATAAAAGGCTTCACTCAAATATTGGATGTCCTTTATTGCATATCTCACAAATGTGAGGCTCCTCCACAGTTTAAACTAAGAGGTACCTGTGTAGTTGAGATTCACTAGAGGATCCTTCACTGGATATTTTGGAAATGAAAGGCTTCTCGACGGTTTGAACTAAGAGATCCCTCTCTAGGCAGGGCCTGACTAATGCAGAGGCATGCGCATAGCTTCCCCGGGCCCTCCCCCATTTGAGGGGTCTCCAATAGTGGTAATCAATATTTTTGTTAAAGGTGCCGAATGGTTAAAATTGTCCAAAAGTGACAAAACTCGTACATTTTCAAAGATTTAGGAAGAAAGTGTAATCTTACTATACACCATCTCCTCTCAAAAAAGGAACCCAGATAACAATTTTTGATTTTTATAACCCGAACATGTAAATGACTAGATGCTTTTTAAAGGGTTTGTTTGAAAGGTTTGCAAACATTGTAAAAAGCATTATAAAAGGTTGCTAGTTGACACAATCTGAAGTACTTTGTAAGTGTTTTAGGACAAGCATACCAAAATGTAGAAACGTAAGGCTAGTTACAGGATTTCATATTAAGCATTGTAACAAGAATTACAATCAAAAGTCGATAATAATGCTTTTATCATAAGCATCTATAAAGGAAATGAAAAATGTTTTGATTAATCTGTTAGTTTTAAATCTTAATTGATAGAGGCATGAGATTTTCATCAAAATAACTTGACTTAGAATTTTTCTTTTATTTATGTGGAAAATTAAATACTGGAAAAAAATGCTTTTTATTAGCCCTTATTATATTTAAGAAGTCGTATTACATAGCAAGTTACATATTTTAATTAATATATTGTTTTTTTCCCCTTTAAAGTAATTGCTAAAATTTGAATATATTTTATTTTTTAAGTTTTACTGATTGAATTCTGCCTTTGTTTTTGTGGGAAACTAAATTTTAGCCTAATATTTATATACTTGAAAAAAAAAAAGGAAAATAATACCATTTATTAGCCTACATTATATTTAAGAAGTCATATTACATTTAGCAAGTTACATATTTTAATTAGTATATTGTTTTTTTCTTTTAAAGTAGTTGCTAAAATTTTAATATATTTTATTTTTTAAGTTTTACTGAGTGTTTCTTTTGTTTGTGTGGGAAACTGAATTTTAGCTTAATACAAAAAAATAATTATTTTTATTAGCCCATATTATATTTAAGAAGTCATATTACTTTTAGCAAGTTACATATTTTAATAAATATATATATATTTTTTAATTTTACTAAGTGGGCTTTTCTTTTGTTTCTATGGGAAATTAAATTTTAGTCTAATATTTGCACACTGAAAAAAAATATAATAATGATTTTTATTAGCCTATATTATATTTAAAAATTC
Source organism: Maratus michaelseni (assembly GCA_963931845.1). Lineage (NCBI taxonomy): Eukaryota > Metazoa > Arthropoda > Arachnida > Araneae > Salticidae > Maratus > Maratus michaelseni. Next base: position 307,957,035 of record OZ007598.1, on the reverse strand, counting down.
ATATTACATTTAGCAAGTTACATATTTTAATTGATATATCACTCTTTTTTCCCTTTAAAGCAATTGCTAAAATTTGAATATATTTTACTTTTTATATTTTAATTAATATATTGCTTTTTTCCATTAAAATAATTGCTAAAATTTGAATATATTTTATTTTTTAAGTTTATTGAATGTTGAACATTGTACTCAGGGGTGCCATGTCAGAACTTTCTTCGAGGGGGAGGGGGGAGGATTTTTATTTTTTTTAATCTTGTTGTGGACAGCCTAGAAATAATTGATAAGTTTTCCTTCATATTTTTAAAATTAACCAAAGTACTCATTGATGATGTGTCTCACTTTGAGAATATTGCAATAGGACGGATAATTAATTTGTGCACTGAAGCTGTTTATTTAATGCAAATGTTTCTATTTTATTCAAATTAGACAAGTTGTTTCAGAGTGTATGTAATTTCTGATTCTTAAAAAAAAAAATTAAAAAAAAATATATTATTCTGACCTGTGATGACCGACATATTCTGAAATATCAAATTCCTTGGAGTTGGGGGAGATAGCACCCTATTTGTACCGATTCTGTCCAAATATATATCTTACTATGCATGTGTGTACAATATTACTAGATCATATTTCATTTGTAATCAACCCACTACATTACTAGATCATATTTTCATATTAAAATGTTCCTAAATAATGTTAAGAAGTTTTCTTTAGGAAAATTTATTTTATTTTAATTAAAATCATTCTTATGCACATAGACGTAGAGTTTTAAAAATTATTGGTGGTGAACTTGAACATAACTCTTTTTCACACACATGTGTGTGTAAAAGACATTGCTTACAGATTCAATGTTGTTTTTTTAACTACCTTTTATAGAAATTAAACAGAAGTGTATATTTATAAATAAATCACATTAAGACAATGTATAAATTCAAATGTACAAACCAGTTTATAAAATGATATACTTGCTGTCATTCACGAATCTTTTATAATAAATTTACAATGAAAATTGACTTTGACTAACATTTTTTTAGAATAAGAATTCTTTTCATATTTTTACTTTTTATATGAGTTTTTGGCTACAAAATTTCAAATGAAAAATAAATAAAATTAGGTATTAGTGGAAGATGATTTTTTTTTCTCTAATGTTGTTTATCTTTGTAACAAAAGAAAAAGAAGAAATTCTATTTAAAAAAAACATATATTAGAGGGGAAGAAGAGTCTTTTTTAAATTACTGTTTGGATTCGAGCATATACAGCTCTACGCCTATGCTTATACATAGTAAATTTGATTATATTTTCAGTTACTTACCTTTTGAATACAGTTCACTGGTATGGGATCAGCTAATTATACATTGCAGGAGGAAAAAACAAACAAACCTGTGTTTACCAACAGTGCTAACACCAATAACACACCAAATATGTAGAATTCCAATATACCGTATGTTATACACTGTTGCAATATGTGTTCTAGCTGAAAGCTAAGAATACTTTAATAAAAATTAAAAAAATCTCCATTTCTATGTAGTTATGCTTTTTTTTTCATCTACAAGAGAAATACTTTCCTGTATGTGACAGAGCAAACACAAACTAATGTTGTTACTTTTATTTTCTAATTTAATTCATTTAAATTACTGTTTTTCCTTTATAATATTTTTTAATAACTTTCTCTTAAAATGAATTCTTTAATGATGCAAAAATAAACTTTTTTATATATTCAATGATCTTTTCAAAACATTTTAATGCTAAAGTAATAGCAGTTTCTTGCCCATTTAATAGCTTCATTAAATAAGTTTTACATATTACAATGTGACAAATATGATATTAAAAATATAATTTTTAATCTACACCCAAAGGTTACTTTAACTAATAATATCTTTTAATATTGTAATCTTTGCATTTCTTCATCTAATATTCCCTAATTCCTTTCTAGTTAAAAGCTAAGAATACTTTAATTTAAAAAAAATCTCCATTTCTATGTGGCTTTTTTTGTTTTTTAAGCAAGAGAAATACTTTCCTATATGCGACAGAACAAACACAAACTAATGTTACTTTTATTTTCTAATTTAACTCATTTAAATTACTGTTTTCCTTTATAATAATTTTTAATAACTTACTCTGAAGCAAACAAAAGTATTTCTCAATATCCAGGCAATATTTTCTAAAACAAATGAAACATTCAGTTTAAATAATTCTATTTATTTACATACAAAAAATAATATAATCATCAACAGCTTGAGTAAAGTCTCTATTTTCTTCTTGATTCTTTCTTTTCTCTCTAGCAAATTAAAAGATAAATAAATAAATATAGACACATGCATCAAATATGTATAATAAAAGGAAATAAAGTACACAATAAGCATTAGCGCAGCCAAGATCCCATCTGGAATTGTTACTCATTTACCAAAAAAAAAAAAAAAAAAAAAAAAAAATGTGTGACAAAAAGTAATGAAAAGCACAAATAGCCGTAATAAACTTAACATTTGTGTGCTTAAAGGTTTCATAAAAGAGCATCTGCTTTAGACTTCAGAGAAAAAAGAAAGAGCAATAGTAGTAACATATGACTATTTTACTGCTATTGCTCTTCCCTTTCATTGATTTTGTGTTTAAATAGAGGCCTCTATTGGGTCATTCCATGTCAAATCAACCAAAAATTTTCAATATTCAACCTGACCATTTCAGATTTTAATGAAGCCTTCAGGAATCATTCTCCCCGATGATACAAATGGGAATATACATTTATAATTTTTTTATCTCAGTAAATTTTCATGCAACTAATTTTTTTAATTTCGAAAAATCATCAGTTTTTTGGCTTGCATAATTTTTTTCAATTTTGAATTTCTCCAGTTCTATCAGGAGTAGAGAGTTGTTTGACCCCTCATTTTAAAGAGAATTTTAGAAGGTTAAAAATTTTAAATTTTGAAAATAGTTTTTATTAAAAATTTTGAAAAAATAAAATATGTTTTTTGTAATATTATAAACTTTAAATTATGAAAGTTTTACGGTGGGATCTCAATGAGATCAGCAGTTATAAAAAAATAATGATTAAAATTAATAATACCTAACTTTAGCACAATCACAAAGTTGGCGAGGTGCCAACTTTAAATAACAGCCCCAACTGGTGTTTAACATTAGTCTTTTTAACATAACTGCATTGAGATCCCACTCTAAAACTTTCAGAGCTTAAAGTATATAATATTACAAAAAACATTTTTTTTTTCAAAATTTTTAAATAAAATAAAATTTACTTTTTAACCAAATATAGTCAACTTGCATATCAAATTAAACCTTGCAAAATTCTCTTTAAAATGAGGGCTCAAACAACTCTTTACTCCTGATAGAACTTGAGAAATTCAAAATTGAAAACATTTATACAAGCCAAAAAATATGAAAATTTACTGAGATAAAAAAATAATAAAAGTATATTCTTACTTATATCATCAGGGAGAATGATTCCTGTAAGTTTTATCAAAATCTAAAATGGTCAGGTTGAGTCACTGGTTGATTTGACATGGAATGACCCTATTACAAAGCACTGAAACAGTTGAGAATATTTTATGCTGCTTATACTTTTCATTTCTTTGGTTTTTTGCACAACATTACTTCATTTTAATACAAATGGTTTTCTATTCATCGTATCAGTTTTTTAAATACTATGGAAGGGGTTTTAACCCCAAAATTGCCCCCTTTGCTACGCTAATGCAATAGATGTACAGAATTCAATAGTCAAAATATGGTATGACATGCTCTTTATATAGGTCACTTTTAAGAGGCTACTTTAGTCAGGCAAAAACACCTGCTCGCTAATGTTAATCCTATGGGGGATATATTTTACGATACCTTGTTCGCATTTCAATATTTTTAAATGTTTTTTTTTTTTTTTTTTTTTTTTTATCATTGGATAGTTGAGGTCAATCTCTATGCAGGCCCTTTTTTACTTTTTCAATTTTTGTTGCAGTTTTTTTTTTAAATTGAGGATACTTTCACTTTCGAAACAGTTTCTGAAAGTGAAAGTATCTTAGTAAAAAAAAACAAGTACCGTATATACTCGCATATAAGTCGAGGAATTTCTGACAATTTTTGGCAAGCAAATTGGGAGGTCGACTTATACGCGAGTCAATTAAAACAACAAAATAAAACTTCAAACACTGCCAAAATTCTGTCTTTTTATGTGTAAGAATAATAAAATAATATTTAAAATATACAAATAATAATAATTTATCACTAAAAAATATTTCATTGATTTGTTTACTTACCACTTTTTCGCATTAGCGAATCTCTCCTACCATTTGTAATGTGTCTAGAAAGTGAAATCTTTGGCTTGATTTTATGCAAAATTTATGTAAAAACTTAGGAGGTCGACTTATACGCGAGTTTTTCATTTTTTTTTCAGAATTTTCATTTAAAAGTTAGGGGCAAGTCGACTTATACGCGAGTATATACAGTAATAAAAATCTAAAAAATACAAAGGAGCATGCATAGAGATTGACCTCAGTTATCTAATGCAAAAAAAAAAATTTAAAATATTGAAATGCGAACGAGATATCGTAAATTATTTCCTCCATAGGATTAACATTAGCAAGCGGGTGTTTTCGCCTGAGTGAAGTAAACTCTTAAAAATCTGCACAGCTTGAGGCAAAATGCTTTATAGATTTCTTATGTAGATTCTTTGTTTATATTTTAAAATATTATCAAACTATTTTTAGAATCCACTAATCAAATATAGCAATCTTGTTTTTGTCACTCAGTCTTAAAGGAAAATTTCATTATTTATATTGTGTTTGATGTGGGGATTTTGCAGTTGTAGATTTTTTTAAGTTGGTTATAACAACAAAAATGTGCCAAATGGTTAAGCCTGTATTATTTAATGCAATGTATAAGCACCTAGACAAAAAAAGCTTATATATAAATGGTCTAAAAGGATAATTATAATGATTCTTTTTTAAAGGCATGTGTGTACCAGAATTGTATAATATAGACGCATGCGTGGAAAATTTTCTGCAAAATTAGAAACTTTGCAGATTTTTAACACTTTCCAAACTAGTTGAAAAGTGTTTATGACTTCGGTTTGTCTGGCCGTATGGCCGTCTGGCCGTCTGTCCGTGCTCTAACTCCCGCAAATATGCTCGGATTGCTCTGCAATTTTTATATGTTATAGTCGTTATCTATAGCATGTTCCCTATTTCAACGGAAGTGTGTAGCACTTATACTTTTTTTACAGGGACGCTCAAAAGAATTCCATTACATTGCGGTCTATGGGGAAAAATTACTTGAGGTTTATTTAAATAATGTTTCACTATTTTAAACGCATTGAAATTTATATATATCACTAAGGTGCATTAGAAGAAGCTTAATATGGAATAGGGTGCACATAGCACTTATAGTTACTTTACAGGGACAGCCAAAAGAATTCCGTTACATTACGTCTATGGAGAAAAATCGTCTGCGGTTTATTTAAATAATGTTTCACTATTTTAAACGCATTGAAATTTATATGTATTACTAAGGTGCATTACAAGAGGCTTACAACAGAATATTGTGTGTATAGCAGTCATCGTTCATTTACAGGGACACACAAAAGAATTCTCAACTGTCTGTTAACAATAATTCCTGGAAGTGCGTTTTAAGTTACTGAACACGATTTTAATTTTAACTCGCTTTTTGTCTATTACGTGATGTGTATAAATTCTGTAGATCCTATACAGGGAAGCACAAAAGTTCGCGGACACATTTTCGTTTAGTGACAGAAACTCCAGACGGAGAATTTTAAACTGTGCTACGCGTTTCCTAACTGAACTAAAATTTAGCATCCTATGTAGTATATATACAAATCTATAGATCCTATACAGGGCTGATGAAAAGTATTCGGATTACTTAGATGTTATCTTTTAGCTTATTAAACGGTATGATTTGTAAAATTATTTTGGAAGCGTTGGAAAGTGTTACATAATTTATGCTTGACGCATGATTTTTCGTTCTTGTTTTTTTTTAATTAAGGTATTAAAAAATTTTAAAAAATATTCCCCAATTTTATGTACGATTTATTTACTGCTTGCGCACAAAAAGCATTCAGATATTTAAAGATGCAATGAGTTTAAAGCTGCAAAACTTTGTTGGGACATTACACACACTTGCGAAAATATTAAGTATTGGGCTGTTTCTAAATGCATTGACAAAATATTTTATAAGACTTCACCTCTTACTATCATGGATTTTTAGCTTTATTTTTTTTTTTAACCAAAATAATTATTCTTTAATTAATATTAAATTTTAAAATTAATTCATTTTAAATTTAAATGGTAATTATTTTAAACTATTGTTTTTAATTCATATCGTCAAAATAATATAACACGTAATTTTATTAAACATTAAATTAATTTGCAAAAGGTTTTTGACCTGATATTTATGTGAGCAGAAAGTTTTTGGTTTTATACAAGTCTGGTGTGTATAATTGCTTAGCTTGCTAATTTTTTTATTTGTTATAAAAAATGGTACTTCTCCATTATCCTGTCGACCACTGTTCATAACAGAAAACTATCGCCAAACTCTAACAACAAATAAACAAATTAAAGAATGCTGTCATTGGAATCTCAAAATAAATAAATGCAAAGAAATTCTGAAAAACCCCACTCTTCAATGCGCCAACTTAGTAAACTTGAGCAGTAAAATTTGCAATATATTAATGAAAGAGTTTGAAAAAAAAAACTTGGATATTTATTCATTTACATTATTTTTCCTAATTATTCCTCTCGGCTGGTGAATAAATGTTTTTGACATCAGTTGAAACTGATCTATTGTACATAAATATGCATCACAACAATTATTCATTGCTTTTTCTCTTTTAATATCATGGCACTGCTGTTTAAGGACACAATTGTTATTTTGATTAACAAAATAACTAATAAATCAGTGAAACATAATGAAAGATACAGGTAAATGTCAAATTATAGCCACTTGATAACATAGCAAACACATGCAATGCTTCTGAGTCAAGTGAATGTGTCGCCACAATAATGCATCTTTGGCCTTAAATCCTATAATTTGACGATAGTTTTTTTCTTCTGAAAAGTGGTCGACGGGATAATGGAGGAAGTACTTAAAAAACATAAAATTTAATTGCAAAACATGTACAATTTTTATTATAAACACACAAAAATAAATTTATTATAAAACACACTATGTTTAATTTAATATAAAACACATACAATCTGCTCTATTGGGCTGCCATAGGAAGAAAAATCTTGCCCAAATTGGTGGGTTGCCCAGGCATTAAATTGCCTTTTTAGCACCGAAATATACCCCAGTGCATCTGTGACATCTGTACGTACCATTCATATAATAAAACCAAAATATTACCCACACACACTCTCAAAACAAGTTGGAAATTGTACGTCAAACGTTACAAACGAGGTGCATTCGTACGCATGTTTTGGAATTAAATTCATGATATCCCGTGCATAGAACGGGTTAAACAGCTAGTTAAGTATATATTTTATGACACTGTTCATACAAATATCTTAACTAGTTATATAAATATTCAGATATATATGTATCAGCTAAGTTATATAAATATTCAGATCTTGATGATTTTTAATTCTGTGAAATGAATTATATCGTCTGCAGATTAATTTCTGTCATAAAATAAGTATCTCAGTTGCTTGACGATTAAACTTCGGAAGCTCCTATAACAAAAAAACACCGATTTAAAAAAAAAAATTCAAATTTCTTAACAAATATTTTTATTAATATCTCCTAAAGTTTTGATTCGATTTTAATAAAATTTGAAATGTCACGACAAAATTCTGCAAAGATAATATATTTTAAATTGCAAACCATTTGGTTGGGTAGTTTTTGCGTTGTTATATGCGGACAGACAGACAGACGGACGGACCAAGCGACGACTATAGGTGCTACGTATTTATATAATTACGAACGCACCTAATAATAACACCCTATAATAGATATCTTTATAATGAAAGCAAGTCAATATTTCGGAGAGAGCAACAATATAAATATTTAACATTTTCTTCCAAAAGCTTATGAAAGTAACAAACTCAGAGCCATACTCCAGACTCACCCCCACCAGTGTTGAATTCCAGAGCCACAGAAATCGCTCACGGAGACAATTTTTTTTTTTTTTTTTTTTTTTATGTAAAAATATATAATTTATAAAGAAAAATTAAATGAGTTCAGAAATGGTTATAACAATATCAATTTATCACAAGGAAAAAGCAAAGATATCTTAAAAATAAAATTCGATATGTATGCAAGAAATAGAATACACAATAGTTTTTTTTTTCTTTTAGGTTTTATATATTAATAAAATAAACTTAATACAAATGCTAATGTTTATAATATATATTATGGTTGGAGTATAACAGTAAGTGGTTGTGTATTTAACATTTGATGTTTTCTTGACTTTCTGAGTTGTCTGATAAAAATTAGCTTAAAAGATAATGATCAGAAAATGCCAAGAAGAAAGCATAACATTGCAAACGAATCTCATCCTGATTTATGCACACTTTGCTTCTAAACTTACATACATTAAGTTATCTGAAATTATCTTTCAATTTGAATAAATTTATAAAAATTCAATTTTAAAATAAAAAATAATGAAATAAATAAATAGTCAACTGAAATTACTAAGAAATAACTTTTATTAATGTTAAATGTGTTATTATATATGTGTTAAAATCATTTTTCTTACCTTAAAAAATAATCAACTACCTGCATCAGCTTGTAAACATCTGTATGACGTATTTTTGTCACATGCTGGCAACCATGGCTTTACTATTTCTTCAGATGATGTCATTAGAATTTGTAACTACAAAAAGGCAAAATAAAATAATGACAACCAAGAAATAAACTTTAAACGTTTAAACCCTTCATGACAAGCTTCCCTGCACCATTATTTCCAAATAATATTGAACTTATTTAATGCAGTTTTATTAAATAAGGTAAAAATTACCATTCGGATATAGAAATAATAGTTATAATCAAGGACTGTGTACACATCTTATATCACACATATCTTCTGTCATAAATGGTTTTAACATTACAATAAAAGTCTATGCATTATGCATACTTCATGCTACTTTAATTACAACTTAAGACTAACCACTTGGAGCAGGAATAAAGAAATATATTGAATCAATATGTCAACCGATAAGCATCAAAAGATTCAAATAATTGAAACAAATTCTAAAATAGATTTCTAATGAACATCTAATGATTTTAAGCAGTGACAAGTGGTCATATATATTCAGAGAACAGTCAAAATAAAAAAACTCATATTGCACACATCTCAAATTTAAAGAACATTTTGAGATGAAAGAAAGAAAAAACATTGCTGTATGATAAACTCTAGTTATTTGGACCCCCGGCAACAACAACAACAAAACATTTTAAATCAGGCAGGTTTCATTTTGTTGAGTATTGATATAATTCAACAATACTCTGTAAATCATGTAAATTCTTTCATTACAGTAGGACCCCAGACTAATTTAAAACATTTTTTTTTTGTTTGTTGTTGTGGATTCCACAAACCCCAGTTTAATTTAAAATAAAAACAAACATAGTAATTTTTGATGTATTCACAAAAAAGTTGCATTATCCCACATAGTATAAAAAATTATTCAAGGGGCAGATTTAATTTATACAGGTAAAGGTCAAAACTGCAGGTTGATGGCCAGATTATTATAAGGCTATTTTGCAATGCTAATACAGAGAATTCTGGAGGGGGCGGGGGGACAAGACCATTTCATATTTACTAACTCATTAAAAAAATTAAAATAAGCAAATTTTTTTATTTTGTGTGAATTTTAAGAAACATTTAATTTAAAATAATTTTTATTTTGTTTTTTTTTCCATTTACCAGTACTAACTAAAAATATATTGGTAGGTAATCATAATTAATAAGTTAATTGATAAACATTTAAGACTCACAATCATAATATTAAGGATTTTGCCAATTCTCAATCAACTGGCAAGTTGACAGATACAAATTAATTTATGCTATGAATATATTTGTTTTATATTTTTATAAGTAATTTGTTAATCCATCAATACATATAATATAAAACAAATTTATTCATGTTTTGAGATGTAATACATGCATATGATTCAGCAATTTTTGACAGAATAACTTTAGGGCAATTATTTGTATTTGCAGAGTTTTTTATTTTATATTACTATAGGAAAGGGGAAGGGAGAGTTCATGTAATGTAGACAAGTGTTGATATGGATGAGATATTCTCAAATATATTTAACTAATGAAACATTATAATCACAGCATTATCTTGTTTAATATATGTAGCAAAACATAATATGTTTTTGAGGAAAGAGAAAGAAAGAGGGGGGGGGGAAGTGAATGCATTTTTTTAAAAATTAAAGTACATTTTTCTAGGAATATATTACAGAAACAAATTTCGAATATAGCTACCTTTAATAGAGTTTTAATAATGCTAATAAATTTTAAAAAGAGAGTTTGTTTGAATGTAATTTGTTGAAGTTCAAAGCATGTTTTCATTTATAAATCGATCATAAACGCCGGCATATTATATACATTTACCGACATAAGTTAATTAATCACTAAAAGCAAAATTATGAGTAAGGTTAGAGTGAGTGCTTTTAATTCGATCATAATTAAATGGTTTATTATTAATTGACAATAAAACATGTTAAACACTATCCCTAAACATTTTTGCCTCTAGATTTCGGGTTTTGCCGTTCGCCCATATACTTTAATATTTATGTGTAGTAAAGTATATAATGGGAGTTCGTTCATCATAGTATTTGAAGCACTCCTGTTATGCATTTACTGAAATTGAAACCACGTTTTAAAAATTTGTGATAATTAAGAAACGCTATACTATAAAAGGTCATAAGTAAATCATGTTTATATAAGTTAATGTAATAATAATTTAAAAAAAGCTTCAAATCCTAATTTTCCCTATGTGCAATTTACACTAAAGCCTATGATAAATTTTATTATTTCGTGAATAAGGATTAATCTTGTTAAAAGAAATACATTATTTAGTTATCGTAGATTAAAAGATTTAACTAATAACAATATACTAGTAACAAACTTACTGTATTTTCTGTAAATATTGAACACTACTTTTGACAAGTTGATCGGATGACACGAAACACAGCGACATTTTGAAAACAACAAGAACAGGCAACGCTACGAAAGTTGGTTGCGCATGCGCGAAAATCAAATGCGTGAAGGTTGATTTGAGAATGTTGGTTGCCTGAAGCATATCTCCAAAACCTAGTATTGAAAACGTTCCTGCGCCCATGCTATATGGTGAAGATAACACACCTTTGCAGAACAATGGAAAGAAAATGAAAAATGACCGTTTTCGGAACATTGCATGCTATCTGGGAATGAACTATATCATTAGAAAACTAATGATTAAAATTTTATTCTAAAAACTTAGTATTCCATTGTTTTCAAGAGAAGTTCATTATTTAAGTTTTCCTCATCAATAGTCAATTTAAAACCATTAAAAATTGTACCAATTAACCATTGAATAGTACCTAGTATGAAATTTATATTATACATACAATATGTATGAATTTTAGTACTATAGTCACTTTAGCATAATTCATGAACAATTTCTATGAAAAGCGAGAATTCCACCCCTCGTATAATGCTTGCCCCGGGGTCCTAGATAGTCTACAATTTCTATGAATAGATAGAAGCCTCCCCAGTATTATGCTTGCCTTGGGGCCCTGTCTCTAGGTGAGATTCATTCGAAAATCCTTCAGTAGATATCTCACAAATGAAAGGCTTCTCCACAGTTTTTACTAAGAGGTCCTTCTCTAGGTGAGATTCACTAGAAAATCCTTCACTGGGTATCTCACAAGTGAAAGGCTTCTTCACAGTATGAACTAAGAGGTTTCTCTCTCTAGGTGGGATTCACTAGAAAATCCTTCACTGGATATCTCACAAATGAAAGGCTTCTCCACAGTCTGAACTAAGAAGTCCCTCTCTAGGCGAGATTCATTAGAAAATCCTTCTCTCAATATCTCACAAATGAAAGGCTCTAGTGTGAATAAGGAAGTGTCTATCTAAAAGACACTTTCCATAAAAACTTTTCTTTCAGAAAATCACCCATTGTATGTCTTTTCTTTAGTATGAAAACGATAATGTCTATTTAAAACAGATTTACTTGAAAATCTGTTATTGCATACCTTACAAATGTGAGGTTTCTTCACATTATGAAAAGGGAGGTGCTTGTCTAATTTAGATTTATTCAAAAATTCTTTATGGCATACCCTACAAATGTGGAGCTTTTTCTCAGTATGAACCTTAATGTGATTATTTAAATTTGATTTCTGATTAAATCCTTTATAGCATATTTTACAAATGTGCGGCTTCGTTTCATTATGAACAAAGATGTGCTTATTTAAATGATATTTGCTAGAAAATGCTGCATTGCATACTTCACAGGTATAAGGCTTCTCCCCTGTATGAACAAAGAAATGCTTTTTCAAATAATATATGCTAGAAAAGCCTGTATTGCATATTACACAAATTTGAAGCTTCTTCCCAGTATGAACATTGATGTGCCTATTTAAATTTGATTTCTGATTAAATTCTTTATTGCATACTTTACAAACATGAGGCTTCTGCCCAGTATGAACAAAGATGTGTCTTTTTAAATGACATTTTCTAGAAAATCTTCTATTGCATACTTCACAAATGTGAGGCTTCTTCCCAGTATGAACATTGATGTACTTGTGCTTATTTAAACTTGATTTATGATTAAAACCGTCATTGCATATTTCACAAATATGAGGCTTCTTCCTAATATGAACAAAAGTGTGTTTATTTAAAATATACTTGCTAGAAAATCCTACATGGCATATATTACAGATGAAAGATTTTGTTTTTGTGTCAATCAGTTGTGCATTCATACTTTGAGGGTTGTTTCAACGTCTTCCTTTAAAATTAGGGACAATCATTTCAAATGTACAATTAATTTCCATGAAGTATGTTAAATTTATCTTATTTTTTGGCATTGATAAAAAAGTACAAATTTACACAGATACTACTGAAGTCTTTCTTCCTTCTTGTAGATAGAACCTACTTCAACAGACAGGGCCAAAAAATCAAAATCACAATAATAATATATATATACACAAACTCTTCTTTACTTCAAAACATCATCCACATTATTTCTGGTGCATCACAAGAAATAATTTCTTTTTCTAAAAAACAGTGGTTCTGTCCATCAACATTTCAGAAGCTTCAGTAGTTTCATCTGTTAAAACGAGAAAAAATATTAAATAAAACATAATTCAATTATGTATATGTAACATTTTTTTCAGAAGAAACATGCATCTAGAAATGCATAGTTATACACTGAAAACTTACAAGAAAGAAAAAACCCTCTTCAAAATGAGAATAGCAAAATTTAATAGAAATATTCCTGGCATAATCTTTTTTAAATATAGTAAATTGCCTAAATATTCAAGATATACCATCTTTGTTTCAGGTTTATATCCATATCAATTGTTGCACTAAACAACAATATGATCCTTTTTTCATGTGTGTGTGTGCCTTAAATAAATTTTCTTTTATGTAACTGAAATAATGTGTATACAATTTGCTATTGACTTTCAGATTTTATTTAAACACTGAAAATATTTCATATAATATTGAAATGATAAAAAAAAAGTAACGTTAAATAAGATGCTGTGACTCAAATAGATACAGGTATATAGTATACTCAAATAGTATACCAAAAACATTGCCCTCAGCTTTTATTCCTTAGATATTGATCATAGACATAAAATTACATGGAAATAGTACAGAATTTTATGAAATCGATTAAAATTTTCAGGAGATTAAATTTGAAGAAATACAAAATTAAATTTTTTATACAGCTCCCGTACAAAAAAAAAAAAAAAAATACATTCCCAATGAGTAAAATATGCCCCATACACTAATAAGGTCATGAACAAAATTTCAGCATTTTATTATAAAAAGCCACAGAGATATGAAAATACATAAATACTGACTTAAACCACATTTCAATTCCTGATTATAGGTTCGCAAAGGGAAAAAATCATGTTGAATGATTGCGTTTCAGGGGCCGTACACAAATTTTGAAAGAAAACAATGATTGCACTGTAGCTGTAAACATTTACATTTTAATTTATGATTAACCTCTCACTAACTTTGTTTAAACATATCTCTGTGACTTTTTATGATAAAATGCTGAAATTTTGTATATGAACTTATCAGTGTAAAGGGCACATTTTACTTACTGAGAAATTTTTGACGGGACTGTATAAAAATTTAAATTGTGTATTCCTTCAAATTTAATCCCCAGAAAATTTTAATCGATTTCATAAAATTCTGTACCTTTTTTTATATAACTTTGTAATTTATAATATACATGTCTGTGATCAATATTTAAGGAATAAAAGCTGAAGTCAGTGTTTTTTGGGACACCCTGTACATATAATTTTATTGGTACAATGTTTTTGCAAGAAGTTGGACTAAATTTTTTCACAGCTAATACTTACAAATGATAAAATGTAGCAGAAAAGTATATAAATTAAAATATCTTAGAGAGGATGAAATGTCTGCATATAGTATTTTAAGTATGAATAGTGTAATTCCTTCAACAATACAATCTTACAACAAGAATTTTATTACCGCAAATATATATGATAGATTACAAATTTCTCATAAATCTAGTCGAATATTTAGAGTTAGGTGATTTTATTCCTCCAATAATGCCACTAAATCACGTGATTGTGTTGATTTTTTTTTTAATTACTTAGTCTAAGTAAAGAATTTTTTGCATTTGCTTATGTTTTCCTTCTTGTAATTTTTGTTATTTGTATTCTAAATTTATAATGTATCAGATAAGTAACAGCTTTATGGCATATTTTAAGTTTAGAACAGTTGTTTTGCTGAAAAAAATATAGTAATACGGCTGCTGTAAAAGAATTTGTTGGAAGTGAAGCACTTATTTGATAATACTGCAAAATAAATACATGCTTCGCAAGAAAGAGCAAAATTAGTGGTGGCCACTGGATACTAAATGAAAAAAAATAAGATTATTAAATTTTATCTGCCAATGACCATCTTTCTTCTACAAAAAGTTTCACAAAACACACCCAATATGCTGCAAAACACATCACTGTTGGTTGTATGCTGTGTAACAGAGTTATAATTCACATCCTTTGTATTCACATGATTTCTATTCTTCGATAAATTGTTTCTCAGAGAGAGATTTGAAATCAACTCATCTTTTTGTCTTTTGAATACTTAAAAGGCAGTGAACTTATGGTCTTCGCTGAACTTTTACCTCAATATTGCTTACTAAGAAAGAGTAAAATTTTCTTGCATGCCCTCAGTTATCTCAATCTTGCCAGTAGCCAAATGTTAATATTAACATATTTATTTGAGCTATTTAATTTTAGATTAATACTAATAGAAATGTTAACAAAAGTCTATTGTTCAGCACTTTTAAATAAAAAAAGAAATGCCACTCATAAAAATGCTTCTACCGGCCACTGGCTAGTAATGAAATTTACAGTTTTGCCCTTTAGTTGACAAACCAAAAACAGGGATAATAGTATCCTGTGATCATGTCAAGTGCGGATCTACGGGGGGGGGGGGGGGGGGGGGGGGGTCATGACCCTCCTCTATAAGGAAAACATTTCTATACAACGATACATTTAAAATATATATAAATAAGTATCAAAGGTGTTTTCATTTTTTTACTGCTTAAAAATGCTAATCTTTTTTATACATTTATGGAGTTATTTTTAAGTAGAAATGCATGAAAATTGCAGGCATTATTGCTTAAACACTAAAGAATCGAACACCGTTTTTATTTTTCCTATAAATGTGGTACATTTTGAATTATATGTGATTGCTCCTTCAAAACAATATTATCATGATTGTCAAGTCATGTCGGTTTCAAATGCAAACTTTGAGAAAACTTTCTCTAAGATAAGAAAATGGGAAACTCAGATATCTTGGTAGCTGGATAAAGCATGTAAAGTTTATATTTTTACGAATATACCTGTAAATTTTATGCACTTATGAAAGAAAATGAATTCAGGCATATGTAAGAAAATAGTCAATTTGGCTCTAAGGTATAAAAACTGCTAATGAAAACATATGACACCTCACCCCCCCCCCCCCATCCCCAAGAAAAAAAAAGACATGACCCCCCTCTAAATGGGGGCTGGATCTGCCTCTGGATCATGTGGAAACTACAATTCACTTTATTTACTATTAATTCTTTATTTTAAAATTATATTAATTATTGAAAGATTATACCTTATTTACTCATGTATTTTACACACATTTTTTCCTATTTTTTTTGTGTCAATAATGAGGGTATGTACACAATTTTTTAAAAAGTATTTATTTATGTTAAATTTTCTTGGGGAAGAAAAGCAATTAAAGAAATGACTCTGTTGAAGGTAATTAAGGCATTTTAATAACCAATTAATATTAAAAAACATATTTTTTCAAAATAATTTGTTCTGAAACAGTTTCAATATTTCTGATGATACAGCACACACATATTTCAATATTTCTGAGAATATTTTAATAAGTCACTACTATTTCAGGAATTTATCAGACTTAGGACCACAGAATGCTCTCATGCTTTCGTTTGCTTGTCTAAGATAATTTTTTTTTTGTTTATGCCAGCATCAAACAAGGGATTCATTTTCATCGAATTCCCTTCTAGCGGCGCTTTTGCTTTATTTTTCATAAAGCAGAATACTGTAAATTTAACAATGGTGGCAAAACTTTTTTTTGCATTTTAATTTCACAGTACGAATAATCAGACCATTGTCTTATCTTAAACTGATTAACATTCAAAAAGAAGCACTAACATATCACGGTTGTTGATGCAAAATTATTGGTCATAAAATCACTTGCACTCTTGAAACCGATGATAGCAAAAAGTTACAAGAATCAAAGAACCAAACAGGCTTCTTTGGATATACAGAACTAAACTAAAGTTTGACTTTAAATCAGAATATAAGATCAAAACTGCTACAATGCCATTAGACTAATATGAAATCTTGTTTCCTTGTTAAAGACCATTCAAAAAATGCTTCCTCTGAAATATATACCTACATTATTTTTGGAATTACTTTTTTTTAGAAATTTTGCGAGGGTGAAATATTTTGAATTTTCTTTTGCAATATTTAACTATGGATCCTACATAACTAAAAAAAAAAGTTTAAAAAAATATATATGCCGATTTAGCATAGTACAGCTGGTAAAATCTTCATCAATGTATTCCAGATATAAAATTAAAAAATATTATAAAACAATACTTTTATGGAGAATATTATTAAAAAATACTTTTAGGGATTACAAAAAAAAAAAAAAAAAAAGAGTAATTTTTTTAAAAGTATTTTTATAATAAATTTTCTGAAGGAAAACTCTGATTAACAATAATATTAAATTATAACATTAAATGTTATTGTGTATATAGTACAATAATAAAATTCTCAACAGAAAAAAAAAAAAAAAAAAAAAAAAAAAAAAAACATTAGGAACATACCATTGAAATATCATAGTATTTTAATTTGAGAAAAAATAACACAAAAGAATAAAGGTTAATATATAACAACATTGTATTAATGGAAAATAATAATTTAAAACTCATTTAAACTGATTTCTGTATTTATTTCTTTTAAGTAAATTGAAAATTGTTACTTGGATGTGCTTACTTATTAGTCTAAGCACTATTAAGATGATTTAAAAACAGAAATATACAGGTGAGGAAAATGAAAATTTTGGCTAAATTTCAGTCAACAAGAGATTAAAATAATGTTATTTGCACTCATCAACAATGTAATAATAAAAACAGAAAATTATCAATCCCTGCTTTTAACAACATGGATACTATTTTTTACTGTTTAATGATGTATTTTAAAAATTTTATTCTATTTTCTCCATTAAAATATGAAAATCTTAAATGTTTCATATAACATTTTTAAAATAAGAGATAGAGAATCATGGATAACTTTTTATCTAAATAAAAGACTGGGAAAAATTACTTTCAGTCGCAATAACAGCAATACTCATCTATATTAAAAAAATAAATATGCATGTATCTGCAATGGTTAGTGTAATCTACCACACATAAAGGTTTGAAAATTTCTATAAGGAAAGTCCACGGCAGGTCCGAATGTACCTGCTGATGAAACCATGTGTAATACTTACTGCAACCACGCTACAAGTAGCAAAACTACAGAAGTCATAGTCGCTATTTTTTACAGTAGTTTGTAGTATAGCGTGCTAAATTTTGAACAATGTGATTAGTGTATTATTATAGCAAGTAGCATCATAAAAAAAACAGTAGTTTGTAGTGAGAATCAACACTACTTTTAATGCTATTTCAGGGGGAAAAAGGTATTCTACAAATCACACAGCTGTAACTGTCTTGTGCAAAAATATTTTTGCTCAATAATTTGTGAATCTCTGTGACAAATCTTAGCTAAAGTGTTTAGCAATGCATTGTATGAAGTCAGATTTTTTCCACTGCCATGTGCTGCTAAAATTAAGTACTAACCCACCGAAGGAATCAATTTTCTTGTTGTCAACACTTATTTACTCGTTATTAGGTCTTCATGTTTAAATGCCAGTTTTCTTATTATTTAGAATTGCTTTATCTACAGATTTATTTATTGTTTGCATTTAGAGTCTTTTTCTGTAATTCTCTAGATTACAAAACACAACTCAATATAAATAACTCTCAGCAGAACTCAATTCAATTAACATATTAAGAATATATTGGAGATATTGTTAAAAATCTTTGGTACATACAATAAAACCTTCATAACAGACACCTCTATTTAGCAGACATGTTTTCGATTCTCAATATCTGAAAATTTTTACCTTTGAATAGAGTACAAATTGCGAGCTCCTGAAGTGTCCGTTATTCAGAGGTTTTACTGTACACGTCAATAGTAATTTTATATCTCAATGCAACAATTACTGTAAGTAGACTCAGACTGGTCCTAGGTTCGGTGTGCCATCATCCAGGGAATGCTTCGCACCCATCAGCCACTCCAATATTTTTCTCCTGGCTCTATACATACATCTGATGAGTGTCCTAAATTTCGAGGATTCATTTAGGGACAATCCTCAATTAATAGACAGATAGCGCAAGAGATAATTTGATTATCACAAAGAAATTGAAGATACATTGAGGGAATTTGCAGTATCAGAAACCAAAGCGATATGATTGAGGTAAAAAAGATGCACCCAGAGAGAGCTTTAGTAGCCACAGTACACTGACAAGACTTTTTTCATCACCTTTTTTAATGATATATTTTAATGTTTAACCAAATATTTTCCATATAGGAACTTTTAGTACCCGGGATGAGTGCCGACCTTTGTGCTCCTCCCTCCTTTAAAACCAACCCTAAATACGGCTATAATTCAAACCATGCTTTTTGAAAAACAACTTGAGAAAAGAAATAGATAAATATTAGAAGATAAAAACATTTTGTGTGAATTTCGTTGTTGATTGAAAAACATAATCTCTCTTTTCGAGCCATACAACCTTAATGACATTTCTACGCTGCAATCCTATAAGCTGCGGGATCCCGCAACCAGTAGCATAGATAAGAGGGTGCAGGGGGGGGGCAACCACTCATGAGCCACTGCTAAAGGGTGCCAAATTGAGAGAGGTTTTTAAGCGAAATTATCCAGTATATTTTGACAATAAGTAAAAATTGATGACCTCGATTCTTTTTATTGTGTGTATGCATGTGAATATTTCCTTTAGTAAAATATTTTATTATATCCAAATAATGAAAGAAAAAGCGTCTGTAAATGTTTCTAAAGATGGCTCAACACACTTTGTACCTTAAATGATTATGTACTTGAAAGGAGGTGCAAAATTATTAAGTGGGAGGAGGGAGCAATTCAGAGACAATTTAAACCATAATTCTCTCACATATTTTGTCGATAAATAAAAATTATTGACCTTTTCTCTCTGTGTGTGCGAATATTTTGAAGAAATTCAGTGAAGGAATGGGGAATGGAGAGACCCATGTGTGCCAATCACAGAGAAAGGCTCCTGACTGTTTAGCCTCCAGTTTATAAAACAAAACGACCTACTGGCATCACATTTCTGATATCAAAATATCATTCCTTTTTTCCTCTATTGATTTTTGTGTTCTCAGCATTGCAAATGAACATTTTCATGTAATACGGCTTCTGTGAACCAGTATAAAATAGATTTAGATGGAAGAACTGTAAGGAAAGATATTATTCCTTCTGTATTGGAAATTATATTTTTTTGTCGAACTGGCATTGAGAAAAACCAAATAATAAAATGTGAGTGATTTACCCCCAAATTTTCCCTTCTTAAAACATATAAAAAGCAAAGCAGGACTTTTTATTCTTACTAGTACCACCAGTATAGAGATGGCTGTATGGGAATGAAGAAAATTAAAAATTATTCTGTTGACCTTGTTTACTGTTAAATGCCAGTAAGAGTGTGTGATCTTTAGGAAGATTGGATGATTTAAAAAAATCTTTCATGAGCAATATAAAGACATGCAGCCTCCAAAGATCATTTAAATGCTCATTTAGCCTTGAACAAACAAAATAAACATTCAAAGTGTCTGAACTATTAAATGTACATAAAAAATTAAATAAATATGCTACAAATATACTACAAATTAACAATATTATGACAGGACAGCATAATCATTGAAATAGCTAACACCCGGTGATAACATAGTATTATTTAATTTTAAGACTGGGCAATGGGATAAAGGAAAAATTATTTCAAAACATAAATCTCCTAGATCCTATATTGTAAGGAATGAAAATGGAGAAAGACTTCGAAGAAATAGAAGAAATAGACGGCATATCAGAGTATCAAAAACTTCTTTGAATATCATCCTGTGTATGATGATGTAATTATTGGAGATAAGACTGAAAGATAAAAAAAATTATGCAATGCCTGTTATAAACAATGATGATTATCAACAAAATATGCCTAATACTATAATTACAAGAAGGGGGCGAGTAATTAAACCACCTTCTAGATTCAGACACTTTTGTATGCAATAAACCTTATTTAAACATATCTAGTGTCATGTTTCTTGTATTTGTTATAATTATAATATATGGTCATTTCTTGTATTATTATGAATTTACTTGCGTTTAAAATTATATAACTGTACCTGTTTCTTTAACTGGAGGAAAGGATGTAATATATAACTATATATATTATATTTATACTGTAACTGTATATATTTGCATTACTAATCTAATTTAACCATAACCGAGTTAACTGTTGAGATCCTAAGATGATGTAGCGTGAGTGTGTGTGTGGTAATGCAGCTGCCTCTTGAATAAAGATTGATGTTAAAGTTACTATGAGTGCATTCAGCAGACCTAACCAAAGTGACCAATGTGACCGGTTACTTACAGGGGCAGTAAGTAACCGGTTTCTAACTGGATGACAGACCTACTGGACGAAGTGGTATTATTTACTAGCAGCGCCATTTGTATTACATCATCATAATTATAGTCGCCAATTCATTTGAGATAAATTTTCATGTAACCGATCACGTGACCCACCTAACCAAGATTTTTCTTTGCTTAGTTTGGTCCCTTACCAGTCACTTCGGTTGCTTCTGCTGAACGATGTTGGTTGTGTATCAGTTAGCAGCACTGAACGCCTTGGTAACTAACCGACCTTACCAATTACATACCGGTGACATTGCTGGGCGCGCTCTATGTCTTATTTAAATGAGTTTATTGATATTTAATAATAATTCTATTTAATAGAATAAGTAGAGAGCTGAAGCTCTAAGAAGTAATATTCTTTTATAATCACATAAGTTTCTGTAATCTTGTGTTTTCTAATATACCGTTATTTATAAATATTGTATATCATTGTTGTATATCATATTGTTGTGAGCTCGGGGTTCGAAAGGAAGATGGCTCCACAAGATTTTGTGTGGATTATCGTAAACTTAACGATATCACGAAGAAGGACAGCTATCCTCTACCAAGAATAGACGACACGCCAGATACTCTTTCAGGACATAAATGGTTTTCCACGCTGGATTTGAAGAGTGGATATTGGCAAGTAGAGATCCATCCTGATGACAAAGAGAAGACCCCATTTACGACTGGACAAGGACTTTGGCAATTTAAAGTTATGCCGTTCGGGCTCTGCAATGCATCAGCAACGTTCGAGCGCCTCATGGAGACAGTGTTAAAAGGCCTGACTTTTGAAGCTTGCCTCATCTACCTAGATGACGTCATCATTGGTGGCCGCACGTTTGAAGAACATCTAGAAAATATTCGAAAAGTGTTAACGAAGCTAAGAGCAGCGAATTTGAAGCTGAACCCTTTGAAATGCAAGTTCTTCCAACGAGAAGTAAACTATTTAGGACACATCATCTCAGCTGAAGGTGTTCGAACAGATCCTGAAAAAGTGTTCACAGTAAAGAACTGGAAGCATCCGGAAAATGTCCATCAGTTGCGAAGCTGTCTGGGACTATGCACTTATTCCAGAAAGTTTGTACAGGGGTTCTCCAACATCGCAAGACCCTTGCATAGGCTCACTGAAAGCAAGCAGAAGTTTCTATGGACACAAGAATGCGAGAATTACTTCCAGCAGCTGAAAGAAGCTCTCACATCCTCTCCAGTCCTAACCTATCCACACCCCGAGCTCACAACATTTGGTGTCAGAAGTGGGATTGAATGCCGATCACCAGAGCAATGGAGGGTCAACTGAAAGAATTATTGGAGAAATTAGCTGCGAACCTTGGCGAGTTGAAAGAAGAAATGAAGAAAGATATGTCAGCGATGGATGAGAAAATGACTGCGAACCAGGCTGAAATGAAGAAAGATATGTCAGCAATGGATGAGAAAATGACTGCGAACCTTGGTGAGTTAAAAGATGATATGAAGAAGGATATGTCAACCAACCTTGGTGAGTTGAAAGAACTAATAGAGGATAAAATAACATCTTGAAATGACAGAATTGACGGCGTGGAAAACAAAGTTGAAGAAAGATTTCAAGAAATAGAAGAAAAAGTTCAAAATACAGCCAAAACCGTAGAAGAAAAGGTAGAAGAAATACAAAGGACAGCCAAAACCGTAGAAGAAAGGATTGAGAGTGTAGAAAAGGAGTTGGAAAATGTGAAGAAACAAAAGATAACTGCCGAAAACTATCCCGAAGATGTCAAGTATCAAGCTACGCTTCCTCGGGCCTCTATTAAACTCTCGACCTATGACGGAAAATCCTCATGGCCAGTTTTTAAGACACAATTTGGGATCGTAGCGGACGCCAATGGATGGGATTCAAAGACAAAGGCTTGCCAGTTAGCTGCTTCTCTACGAGCTGATGCTGCCGACGTCCTACAGACTTTGCCTGCAAATGAACCGCTGGATTTTGAAACGCTCGTCAGTGCCTTAGAAATACGCTTTGGCGAGAAATGCATGAAGGAATATAGCAGACTCCAGCTCAAATCTCGACAGCAGAAATCCACTGAATCCCTGCAAGATCTTGCTATGGATGTCGAGAGATTTTCACATCTTGCTTATCCTGGCTGTCCGACTGAAATTAGAGAAAGTTTAGCTCTGCAGCATTTTATTGATGGTGTGCGTGACTCTGAGATCCAGAAACAACTCCGGATTGCAGATCTCAGTGACTTAAAAGGGGCTTTAGTTTATGCCCTGAAATTCGAGGCAGCCCAGCAAGCTACAAGGAAAGATCGACACTTTGTGCGAGTAGCCAACATGCCTGAGACGTCAGATAGAGCTGTGGAGCATTTACAGCAGCAGGTGAAGGACATAATGAGAAGGATGAACTCCTTAATGGCCAACAAACCTTACAGGAAGATCAAGTGCTGGAAATGCGGTGGAGAAGGCCATATCCAAATCGACTGCCCAAGAGGACCCAGCACCGAAGGTAATAGCTCACCCGCTAACGGACGAGCAAGAAAACTGATTATTGACCATCTTGCGAGGCGGAGGTTTCCAGATCTTAAGAAGCCTCATTTTCAAGTATGTGAAATTTCTGCAAGAAGTTGCAGCGAGAACGGAGTTTTTCTAGTCGGAAGTGTGAATGATTTGCCCTGTAATATGATCATCGATACAGGAGCCAATGTGACCATCATTCGGAAAGATCTAGCTCAGCGGCTGAAAGAAAAACTCTCCTGGACCCCGCCACGTGTAATCCTTCAAACTGTGACAGGAGATAAGATCGACATATTTGGAAGAATGACACTGGAAATAAAGTTTGGGAACGCCGCTTACCATCATACAGTCTATGTGGCCGATATTTCAGATCCTTTCATACTCGGACTGGACTTTTTAAAAGAGCATGGATTTGCACTGGATTTTAAGAATAATGAATTACGCTCTGCTCAAGAAGATGTCACTATTTTCAAACTTGGAAATGAGTCCGGGTCCATTCAACGGATCACAGCCAAGGCAGATGTTATCATCCCTCCTCGAACCGAAATGATGATACCTGGAGTAACTGGAAACGAAAGAAGTTTTCAGTGTGGCTTGGTTGGATATCCTGAGAAGAGCCCAAAAGGAGTGCTAATAGCATCAGCGCTGGTAGATCTGTCGAGAGATGTCATACCTGTGAGAATTGCGAACGTAAGTGAAAAATCAAGAATTATCCAGAAGGGTGAAGTGCTTGCAACCTGTGCTCCAGTCACCTGTGTTTGCAAAGATCCGAGCTTGACGTTATCGGAGCCGTCTACAAGTTTAACACCTATAATTGGACGAAATGAAAATTTATCTCCTGAACAGAGACATGCCGCAGAAAGACTGTTCCAGGAATTTAAGGATGTGTTTTCACAAAACGAGAGTGATATAGGGCGCACTTCACTGACACGGCATAGAATTGATACTGCCGGCCATCCACCGATTAAACAGCATCCCAGACGTTTGCCATTCGCTAAACAAGAAGAGGTTTCTAAGCTCTTACAAGAGATGCAGGATAGTGACATCATCGAACCGTCATCAAGTCCGTGGGCCTCTCCCATCGTGTTGGTCCGAAAGAAAGATGGCTCCACAAGATTTTGTGTGGATTATCGTAAACTTAACGATATCACGAAGAAGGACAGCTATCCTCTACCAAGAATAGACGACACGCCAGATACTCTTTCAGGACATAAATGGTTTTCCACGCTGGATTTGAAGAGTGGATATTGGCAAGTAGAGATCCATCCTGATGACAAAGAGAAGACCGCATTTACGACTGGACAAGGACTTTGGCAATTTAAAGTTATGCCGTTCGGGCTCTGCAATGCACCAGCAACGTTCGAGCGCCTCATGGAGACAGTGTTAAAAAGCCTGACTTTTGAAGCTTGCCTCATCTACCTAGATGACGTCATCATTGGTGGCCGCACGTTTGAAGAACATCTAGAAAATATTCGAAAAGTATTAACGAAGCTAAGAGCGGCGAATTTGAAGCTGAACCCTTTGAAATGCAAGTTCTCCAACGAGAAGTAAACTATTTAGGACACATCATCTCAGCTGAAGGTGTTCGAACAGATCCTGAAAAAGTGTCCGCAGTAAAGAACTGGAAGCATCCGGAAAATGTCCATCAGTTGCGAAGCTTTCTGGGACTATGCACTTATTACAGAAAGTTTGTACAGGGGTTCTCCAACATCGCAAGACCCTTGAATAGGCTCACTGAAAGCAAGCAGAAGTTTCTATGGACACAAGAATGCGAGAATTACTTCCAGCAGCTGAAAGAAGCTCTCACATCCTCTCCAGTCCTAACCTATCCACACCCCGAGCTCACAACAATATTATCGTTATTTATAAATATTGATGCATTAGAAAAAAGCAGTCAGGCGTATGTCAGGAAAGCGGGCATTCGACGCCAAAAATCCGTGGATTCTGTTTACATATTTGTTCCCAGAAAAGCATCAAATTATGTAATGAAAGAATTAAAGAGAAAAATACTGCATTACTTATATTGAATGTTTTGATAGTATGTAATAAAAATAAGGCATGCTGCACTTTTTCATAGTACCTAGTCACGAGCTGCTACTGTCTGTGGCGGAATTACATATCACATGAAAGCTAATGTTTTTCTCTTAACCCCCATTCACAACAGCTTCAATAGCATTTTGACAATATGACATACTTTTTAGGTCGAATTTTGAAACAAATATACTGTCGTAATTTTTAGACATGATTAAACTTTTATAAAATTTGATGTTTTCTTAATACAAAAGTTGGCCAAGTTTAGCCAAATCTGAGATGATTTCATATGCAGTGATCCAATCACTAAATAGATATAGTGATTAATTTAACATACCACATCATATCAATGAATCATTACAAAAACTGGAGTATGCAATGAGAATGTATTTACTTTCGAGAAAGTGTTTCGATCAAAATGCCACAAATTAGAATAATCTGTTTTTTCAAGTATAAAGTAACAAAATAAACTAAACGGAGAACACAGTTTGTATGAATCGTGAATCATTCATGAAGATTTGCATTAGATTACCTGGTAGATCCGAAAATTTTAAAAGAATTTGTAGCAGAACTTAATCAAATCTTAATCAAAAATAAGTAACTTTACTTTAGAAATCTTTTTCTAAAGATTCTTCTTATGTATACTAGTAAATCTGGCCGTAGAGTCTTGCAAAATTTTTAGATTAAAAAAATTCTCATCCAAGATCCATCCAATTTAAGGTTAGCAAAAGCGTTATTCTAAAGTTTGATGCAGCGTAGAGCTTGGCCTAGCTTTATTAAAAGAATTTATTGAAAAATAAATGTAATCATGTTCCCATATCATCTCAAGCAAATGTAAGTAACTTTATGGTATCCTCTTTTTATTCTAAATTATAGATTTTATTTTTTAATGTTGTATAATAGAATCTGTTGACATTGTGCATTGTATTCACTACAGAATCCTATCTCTATATTCAGATTTATAAAATCTATAATTTTCATATTTTTCTTTACCGTATTTTTAGGTGTATGTGTCGATATTTTATACCACCGAAACGCAAAGAAAATTCAAGTGTCGACTTATACACCAGATATCAGACATCTAATGATCGCGATTTATAGCTGTAGCCATAGTTATGAGGTAAGCGTCGATCTTTTCTTTACTGTTATGACCCCAAAAATTATCATTTTTGATATATTTTACACTATAATAAAAAATAATGGTACTGACGTAATTTCTGGGCCAAGTGATAGATCGCCAAAAATGGTTGCCAATTGCCAATCTTGTTTATTGTTGCTAATCATGTTCAAAGCAGTAATTTAACATTATTAAATACATAACACTGGTAAAAATGATAAATGATGTTAAATAAATAAATTGTTATAAATGAGCATAAATAACATAAATAATGAATATAAATAACAAAAAACTATAATAAAAACAGGAGCTAAAAAATTATAATAAAAAATAAACTACAAATTATAATAAAAAATAAACTACAAATTATAATAATTAAATAAACTACATAGCTGTCAAAAAATGAGGGTTACTGTAATTAGTATAATTGGCGCAGTTGTATTTGACCTGGCAAAGAATTTGATTGTTTAGACAAGTAAATCTGGCCTTAAAAACTTGCAACATTTTTTAGATAAAAAAAGATTGCATCCAAACTAGTTTACACTTAGCAAAAGCAATTTTTTTTCTAAGTATATAGAATAGAGCTTGGTGATTTATTAAAAGATTTTACAGAAAAAATTAATTGTAAAGAAAAATGATTTTACAATTACAGAAAAATGAATCATAAAGTATGTTCATCATTTAAGTATGTATATCATCATTTATGTATTTTCAAATATCTTAAACAAAGAGTATCAATACAAAGAAGGATTTAGTCCTATCTTGAGCTTGGAAATTATTCATCTGTAAAATCTAAATGGTCTTCATCACTAGTATTAAATTCAAAAAGTTCTGATAAATTTTTATTAACAGAATCATCATGTGCAGTTCTGTAGTCGTAAAAACATTAGAGGGCATATGTGAGTTATTATATGGAGTTTCTTTTTATAAAATTCAGAAAGTATGCAGTGTATACCACTGTACACCCTCCACTACCGCCTTGATTGTATGGATCATAATCTTCACTGCAATTCTTCAGCATGCAGGAAGTTAGAGATGACACATTTTTTAAAAGGTTTCTCAGGACTTGTGCCTGATGGACGCCTGGCAGTGCAGCTCACAAGTAAAAATTTGCATTTTAAACAAATGCAGTATATTTTCTTGTATTTTGATGATTTTTTTGTGCATAATTTTTCCCCAACACTTTTATTTTCTCAAAAAAAAAAAAAAAAAAATCATTGGAATTTTTACTAACTTTATCTATTTTCTTTTCTAATAACTATAAAGAACTATATTGGGTTTTTTATTTCTGTTGCAAATTTAATCTGGCTAAAAAGTTTTGCAAATTCACTGAACTTATTTAATGTGTTTTTGACACTTTCTTATTATAGTGGCTTATGGCAGTTAATTGTCACACAACTATGATGCATTACAAAGTTATACATATAGAAGATGTATATACACAGTTTTCCCAGGCAATTTAGGCAGATGCTGCACCCTGTTTGCCCAATGATTTTCTAAATAGCCGCCCTTTTGCCCCTCATTAAAAAATACTATCCATCTTGTCCCTCATTCAAAATATTGCACCCACACTTCTTTCTGTACTAAAAGATTGCTTGCATGACATGCACTGATTTATTGTTGTGTCTTGAAAATATTACCCTAATTTTTAAATATCATAAGTGTCTTTTAAAATCAAAAAAGTGCCTGCAAGGACCTCCGGTAGCAGAAAGTTCGAGACGGATGACGAACGTTGAAGATTTCTTTCCCTTACTGCAG
The DNA here is from genome assembly GCA_963931845.1 of Maratus michaelseni. Classification (NCBI taxonomy): domain Eukaryota; kingdom Metazoa; phylum Arthropoda; class Arachnida; order Araneae; family Salticidae; genus Maratus; species Maratus michaelseni. The sequence continues at coordinate 307,928,170 of OZ007598.1, read as the reverse complement.
ATTTCTTTTCTATGGAATTTCCTTCAGCTCTGAGATTTCTTTCCCCCTTACTGCAGAATTTTTTTTTTTTTTGCCTGGTAACTGGAACAGTGCGATGATCTACTGCACACCCTTAGTGCGCATCTCATCATTCGTTGCGAGCTGATATCAATTTTGACTCTCTGACTTCCTTGCTCTCTGAACCAACGGCTTTTGCTCAAAAGAGAAAATCCTCAAAAAGTGGTTGAAAAAATCTGTGAAAAGTGGGTCCTGTCCATTTTACATAGCTGCAAATGAACCCAGCACGTTTTGATTTTGGAAAAATTTTTCTTTGCCATATTTCAACCCTTGAATTTCACCAGTAGGTCGCGGAAAATATTTTGAAATTCGTCAGTTGCTCACATGAAAAAAAAATGCAAAATGTTTGTTAGTCATTTTTGAGAAAAAATTGCAAAATTCTTAGTCGATTGCAAGGGAAAAAATCTCAAAATTCATCTACGATTGCATGAACAAAAAACTGTGAATTTTGCCAGCAAGATGCAGAAAAAAATTCATCAAAAAATTCACCAATCAATCACAAGAAACAGTGTTTTGCAGTGGACTAATTCTTTAAAATTAGAATTGTTTCATTCCCACCACTTTTTTTAAATGCTATAATTTGCCATTTCTCGCATTATTTAATCTGTCATTATTCTCGCATAATTTAATCTGTCATTAAATAAGGTTAATAATTCTATTTCAAAGGATTGGTGGCAGTCAAGTAATTTGAATTTTGAAGGGGTATTTAACTGGCAACACTGAAAAGAAAGGAAAATTCAAAAATCGGCAATTAGTAGCAGGAATATATCACAAATTTCATAAATCAATCATAGGAAAACAGTCACAAAATTCATTAGTCGGTTGCAGGAAAAAAAATTAAGAAACTCTTCAATCGGTCACAGAAAAAAAAATCCTCAATTCTGCTGTTAGGTGCGCAAGAATATCGTAAAACTCGTCTATGAGTCATGGAAAAATATTGCAAAATGCATCAGTGAATCGCCAGAAAAAAATCTCAAAACATTTGCATTTTGACAAAATTGTAAATTTTGCGAAATTTGTCAATCGGCTATGCTAAAATATTGCAAAATTCATCAATTGCTCGCATAAAAAAAACACAAAATTTGTCCACAAACACATGAAAAAAAAAAGAAATGCAAGTTTTACCTGTAAAGCGTGGGGGAAATTTGTAAATTCGCTTATCGGTCCAGAAATTAAATATAAAATTTGCCAATCAATAGTAGGAAAATGTCATGAATTTCACATATCTATCATAGGAAAAAAAAATCGCGAAATTCGTCAGTCAGTTATAGGGGAAAATCGCAAAACTCTTCAATCTGTCATGGGGAAAAAGTTGCAAAAATTCGTCAATAGGTTGCTGAAAAATATCAAGAAATTCATCAATTAGTTGCAAGAAAAAATTCTCAAAATTCGTCAATAGGTCACGGAAAAAAATACAGAAATTTGTATATGTATCTGTCAAGAAAGAACATTTACTTCTATGCTGAAGTGTCCCTTTTTTTGAAGGAGCACCCTGCATTTTTTAATTTTGAGGGAAACACTACTGATATGTATTAATTCATGGTCTTCCAGTATTGTTCAATATCATTATTGTTTACTAGGACATTTAAAATATTTTAAGTAAGAGAAAAAAAAATGTGCAACTCATGTGAGCAAAATTTTATCCAACAAATTTTTAAATAAAAATTTTACTGAGTTAAAAAATTGCACATAAGAGTAATATTTTACTAGATATCAATTATTGATTTACATAACTTGAGTTGTAACATAGTTTACCTGCAGATTATTTTCCGCCCCTGAAATATCCGTCACAGACACTTGAAGAATTTTCTGCGACTGAGCCACTATTTATAAAGAACAATAAAAAATTTCACCTTTTTTTATAGTTCGCACATTTTGTCCCTTCTTTAGAGTCATGTTACGCAGAGTTCTTGTTAGTTAAGTTGTATCTCTCATGTTTGTCTATATTGTTACTAGTATATCAAGTGTACTATATTGTTATTTTACATGTATATGGTCAAAGGACTATTAAAGAAAATTCTGTCTATGACACTAACCTTAGATGATAATTGTTACAGTACCTGTTCAGGGCTTTAAATTAGTGCTTTTTTCTAGTAGGGGATTTTCCCTGACAACACTTGTAAATAGTGTGGAGCAAAACTGTTTAAGAGAAAAGAGAAAATTATCTTTAACCGATCATAGATGAAAAACTATCCTTAACCCTGTATTTATTTTAACATGCTGTTTAAATCAGCCATAAATATTAACACATAGCAGAGTGTCATTAAAAGTATTTATGTCAACAATTTAGAAGATTTTAACTAAGTATAATGGGCCTATGATAATTGGGTTCCATCCAATTTTTATGGTCTCCATAGTGTAATTGCATTCCTTTTCCAACTTGATTGTTACTCCAAAAGTGAAAAAAAACATTCAATAATTGGTAAAATATTTTGGTCTGGAGGCCATCTGTAAAATTCTCTTGGGTAATTTTTAAATTTAATTTTGAATGCCACTTTTTTCACCCTAAATTTCTGTTCCTGCTATTCAGACTAAACAATAATTATTTTCTTATACAAGTTAGTTCTACAGACTATCAATTATCTGAATCCTCTAATTTTTGAAACAGTGTTTCTATATGAACATATTAAAATAGTGTTTCTATATTTCCTAGTGCTGAAATAATGTTATTATTGTGTTTTTTGAGTAGTATGAATACATAGTAGTACATATATTTTTTATATGTGTGATCATATAATATGAATGCTAATTTTAATAATAATTTTCTGTTTGTTAATAGATAAACAGAGAAAGAATTGGTGACATGTTGATTACAAATATTTCTATGCTGATGTTTTCTGTTTTTGAAGAAACTAGATGTTTCAATAGGTGAGCATCTGATAAGCAGAAATTTGAAGTCTGTCTATGAAATGTCATATTAACACTCAAATTATGCTAATTTTTATTAACCTAAAATTTCAGAAAACATCATTTTGATATTTTTGTAAATAAAACTATATATTTCATTAAGTAATATTGCATGCTTCTAAAAGTAAAATCAGTATAAATTAAATTATAATTTAATTTAAAGGACGTAGTAGTTACTTTCTTAAATGTGCTTATATATAGAAATAATCAGCTGATTGTGTTGGAAAATCTTGTTTATATTTAGTTACATTTTAGAAGTAAGAATAATAAAAATTATGAATGGGAGCAAGAATAAACTATTTATAAAGCAAGTTATCTAATTGTGGCAGACTATTGGAGCATTTACCCTATATTTATGTTTTTCCAGCAACCTAGTTACTTACAAAGTCTTAATTGTCTATTTTTTTTTTTTCAATGACTGAATTCTTTTTTTACAGTAATGATAATTTTTTTTAATTAATCAATGAATTTTGCCTTGTAAAAGTACATTAATAATTTAAATAAAAAATGTAATTTCAGATTTAGGTAGACTTTGTAACAAAAAAAGCTTGATTCATTAATAACTACATGTGGTAAAAAGATTGCAATTGACACTGATGTCAGCACCAACTATAATTTTTTTTTTTTTAAATTAAGTTTATATTTCAGAGGGAGAATTAGCTCAGTCATATTAACTAGAATTACATTAAAATGTGTACAGAATGATATAAAAATTTTAAAATATCTTGAAATCCCCCCCCCCCTATATCTTAACTGTAAGTTTCATTGTTTACATACATAATAATGTGTGGATTTTAGAGTGGTAGATATCAGAGAGACTACTGTATAATAAAATATAGGTAATTTATTTATTTAGTTCTTTTCCATTTTCTTCACATTTTTTTTTCCGTTGTTGAATCATATTTGAATATTGGAGCTTTTTAATCTTTAATAATTGTGTTGCATGCAAATATTAGCCAAGTATTGTATGATGTTGCTATAGTAATACCCTCACTAATGCACGAACTGACTTGAAGTTTTGTTATATGTACTATTTAATCTGTCATATTTACCAAAATCCTCGATTCTAAGATTAGTTGCCATAATGTGATGCTGTCTTACAAGCTATTATAAGTACCAAGTGGCATTCACTAAAATATGTCAATTTGCAGCCAACAATTATGGATTTTTCTGTTATACCATGCATATGAATATATACATGAAGCATATGAATGATTACATGCATGACATGAAATCTTTGGTAATTAAATGCTGGCACATTGTTAATACGTAAGTACCTAATTAAATGATTTATAGGTAATAAAATTATCGACAAATTTAAATATTGTATTGTATTTGGAAACACACAGTTTTACATAATTTCAGAATTCTAGAACTGGAGCATAGTTTAAGATGAGGCATGTATAAAAATCTGTAGATAATCTAAAAAGTTACAAAGTTATTTGAGTAGATTTTGATCTATTCACAGAAATTGTTATAGGAGAATTTTTGACTGGGGTATGTGTTTTTTCACTAGGTAAATTTTATCACACAATGTACATATACAGATCTATATACAAATATACAGAGCCTGTCAAAAGGAATCATACACGGTTTTTGCACACATGTGCAAAAACTAGAGGGGTGTGAGAGGCAGTGTTCATTTTAAAGGGAAATTCAAAGTATGCATACAAAGCAAAAGATTGAGCAAAAAGCATACAAGCATTTCAGTTTTTTTTTTTAAATTTTGGGCTAAAAATAGGAGCTTTTTTAATTAAACTACTCTACATTGTGTACTCAACATTGTGTATTGTTTGTACCGTAAGTTTGATTAAAAAAATTTTTGATGTCAAACTAAAGCTGCAATCTTAGGCTATCAGAAAATGTGATAGTTTGTAGGTTTAAAAGTAAGATTAAATTGCTATTCAGTTTTGACATTTCAGTCAATCTGGATCAAAAATGCCTAACCAAGCTTTGATGCTCAAGCAACTAATTTTTATTGTCATGAAATACGATTTTTCTGGTGGATCATCTTCTTCATTGTGTCTAAGTAATTGTATTAAAATAAAATATTGAAGATGCAGTGCACAAACTAGGCAAACAATAAACAATTTAATCGCCAAATTTAAGAAGACAGTGAGTGTTGCTGATCATAAAGCAAATTTAACAGGAAGACCACCATCTGTGAGGACTGCTGAAAATATCCAGCAAGTAGATGAACACTGTAATGAAAATCCATATATGTCAAGTTCGAGAATTGTTCAAGAGATTGACATTTCTAAGGCAAGTTTTCTTCGCATCTCAAGAGGTGAACTGTATCTACACATACAAAAATCAAATTGCAATTCCAATTCAATTTCATTGCATATGCTAGGGAAAAGATATTTGTTTTTGCTGAAAAGGTTCTTCTGCTATCGTGGGGTAAAAAATCCCACTTTCAAACCTTTGGTTTAATGACGAGGCCCACTTTCATCTGATTGGCACATTAATAAACAAAATTACTGGTACTGGTATAGAGAAAAATGTCATGAGTCTCTTTAAAAGCCTCTACATCTTCAAAAAACAACTGCCTAGATAGCCATCTTCTCAAAAAAGAGCATTATCAGCATACTTTTTCAGAAACACAGTTAATTCCGAAAAGTACTGTTTGGTACTTCAGTAACATGTCATGGAACATAAAGCGACAATGTCATTGAAGAACACATTAATGACAGAGTTATTGGTCTGAGTTTCGAAAGTCAATATGGATGTGATGGTCAGTGGGCACTGTATTTTCCTGACCTCAATCAGTGTGATTATTTCCTTTGGGGATATCTCAAGTATAAATGTTATCGAAATGCATCGTCAAATCTCAATGAATCCGATTCAAGCAATCTAAGAACTGCTAGAAAACATTCTGCCGGGCACTGTTCTTGAGGGTATTGGAGGTTTCAAGAGAAAACTTGAAATGGTTGTTGACATAGGAGGTGAACATAATATTGAACCATTTTTATAATTTTCTGCATATTTCAAGCTTCATTTTGACTTTAAAATTTCTATTATAAACTGAGTACAAATAAAGTTACTGACCAAAACCCATGTCTGACTCCTTTTGATGGACCCTGTATATACAGATCTATGTATATATATACAGATTCATACATTGGGAATTTGACTAACTTTCTGGCTATTGATAGTAATTGCTGAAATCTAGTTTTCAAATGTGTTATTTGTTTTCTAAGATGTTTACTTAGACATCTTCTTTCACATTTTAAACGGTAAAATTCCATTATGATAATCTGGAAATAATAGAAAGTATTTAGTAATCTATGCTTGACACATGATTTTCCTTTCTTGTTTTTATTTTAATTGTGGAGGGAGGCAAAAATTTTTTGAATAACATATATAACTGCCTAAATATTTATAAAAGGGATAATTTAAAAGTTTTTGACAAAAATTCATTGAGATTTGCCATCAAAATATCAATAATATCTATTGTTATATCAAAAAATAAATTTTACTTCGAACAATGTCTGTAATTAAATATAATTTTCAATTGCACAGCTATAGTAAATAGTTTTAAAAAGTTGGTCATAAAAACCTTAGTAGCTGCCCTAAAAATATTATTCAAAATGAAAAAGTAAAATTTGTTTGAAAAGTTAAAATAGCTATAAAAAGATCATGATAAAATACGTAAAATAGGAACAAATCAATACATATAGCATTGAATTTCTGTAATTGGATCCATTGATGACTAGAATTAATCAAATTGCAGTACCATATATAATGACAATGGTAGTGGCTGAAACTGTATTTGCCAATTTATCATCTGTGCTCGGCTAACTGAAAAGTGTCATAATTTGTATATGAAAAAACCATTTGGTGAACAAATTGTTTTAAGCCCATCCTGAAGTATGGGCTCTACAATTTTCACGATCAGGGCAGCCTCTCATTAGAGCATGGGTCATGTTCGTTCTAGGGAAAATTATCATTGGCAGATATAATGACCCAAAGGGCTCATGCTTGCGATAATCATGATTATAACTAGGGATGTAACGAATAGTGATTTGGCCGAATAGCCGAATACTGACTTTAAAAAAAATTATTTTAATTGTTTATTTATTTATTATTTTCAATTTTAAAATAAAAAATTAAATTAAGGACTAATTGAAATAATTTTTTTGTTTGAGTGTTGAAAAATCATAACAGCTGAATGTATGTAAGCACGGTATATAGTGAGCGTTTGTTTTCTGAAGCTGGTAATATATATGAAACCAAACAAAGCAGACTTCTTGAAAATGCTGAAAAGTTATTTTTGCATCACAATTTCAGGCTTTACAGTGATAAATTATTTTGTTACCCCTGTATGTTATTTTGAAATAACTCATTAAATGTTTTTTCAGTATAGGTAACAGTTTTTTATTTTCAATGTATCAAACTCATTAGTTCGTTTAATCAACATCTAATGTTTAAGGTTTAATTAGTAAAGTAATTATATAGTCCTATATTTATTCGAATTTTTTTATTTAAAAGTAAAACTAAAAACTAGAAAAATGATTTAATTTGTGAAAGATTAAACATTTTTACAAGACAGTAAAATATTTATTTTTAATATTTATGAATTTTATTGTTTAAGAAACTGTTATCATTATAAATCAGATTAAAAAAATAGATATAAAGTTAATATTTTTAAATTCACTGAAAGGATTTAAACTTTAAATGCAGTATATATTTTGCATTTTAATATAAAAGAAATTAATCTCGCAATACTTACTTAAATTCACATGATGTCTAAATATGCAGCAAGAAAAATATTTTTATTTATGTAATACCATTATATACAGTTATTTATAAATTGTCATGAAGCTTTAAAATTGCATAAGTATTAGGATTTCTTTTTCTTATAATAATTAATGTATTTAGATATAATTTTTTAATATTGTTTGTTGAAAATATTTAAAATCACATTTTGTTTTGATTATCTGGAACGTATTTAACCAAATATCTTAGAATATTCGGCCAAATATGCAACTATTCGGCAAAATATCAAATTATATTCGGCTACAGGTATTCGGCCGAATATTCGGCAAAACTAATTATAACCCCTCTTTTTGTGGACGTTAGAGCTGCAATTTGTTTTTTCCCTTTCAACCCTATCACTTTGGTAATTTTGCTCTGGGGAATGGGCAGGCCCATCTCGTTCACGTTATACACCCGGTCTGTAGGATACGAGTGTTTGCTGAAAGCGTCTGCCAACAGATCAAGGAAGATTATCACATTCTGTTTATTGAAACCCAAAGCTCTTGCAAATTATGTTCCACAAGGTTTGTGAATTGACAGCCTATTCCTGTGTCTCTCAAAAAAAGGTCAGCCCAAGCTTGTTCTGCTTCTGTGTTTTGGAAAAGTTTGTCAGGCCATTTTTCAATGTAAGTAAATATGCCATTCTTCTCTGGTCTGCCAAAGTGGACTCAAGTACGAGGTACTTCGAACCTTCTTGTAGCACCTTTCATGGAAGTCTCTTTTGCTTTCACAGCTATGATGGCACCTACCATCTGAGATTTATCTCACTGATGCCTCTCATTCTTACATTCATAGAACTTCTTCGTCCTCGGCATTATGCAACAAACATAAGAAACATTAGATATTATCACAATTTGAAAAAAAATATGGTGTTCTTATACTGGGATTTAATTTTAGCTCTTTCTAAATAAATAACCAGATGTATAGAATGTTAGATCATTCACATTACCGATATATTATAAAATAAAAATAACAAATGGTTTAAGGATAATAATGAATTCTTTGAGGATTTATAGATAATAAAATATCCTTATAATTATCTATAAAGTTATTATTATCTGCATCTAAGGAAGTTTTAAAGTTCTCTTACCTGAAAGCATTTGTTATGTTTATTTTATGCTATATTTGGTAATGTGCATTATGCAAGTAATTGCTAATTTCCCTTAAAAATTTATTAAAATAACTTATGTGGTTTCAGAAAAAAGTGATGTAATTATGGGTCCTCTTTCAATGGGGGCCCATATTTACACCAAGAAAGGTTGTCGATATATACACCAACCCCACTTAAAAAAGATGGCCACTTTCCCATTTAACCTAAAGGTGTGCATGACTAAAGGCATGCTTCTAAAAGTAGCTTAGGATCTCTGCTTTCCACATATCGCTGTGAAATTATATTAAACTAAACATAAGACCCTCAAAAGAAAACGAACCTGTCAAACGTTTGCAGTCCAGAACAAACAACAGTTCACACAATAACTCACGCTGCATCCACACTACTAGAAAGAATGATTCCAACTGCTCTCTGCTACCTCATATCAACAAGTGGCCCCATCTACAGTCCTGGTTACCAGACTTCAACACTTCCCACATCTACTTGGGAAGGTGTGTCCATTTGGGTGGGCTGAATTTTTTTCTTTAGAAATCGATTTTGGCATAGTATGCAAAAGTTTTGTAATGGGCTAGTTAGAACTCGCACAAATTTTCATTAATATTGCTGAATATTTAACCATGTCCCTGTGACATAAAAAAAGAGAAAAATCTTTTTTTGTGAAAAAATATATTTTGAAAAACATTCCAAAATTTTTACTGGCATACAATGAAAATGTTACATAAGTCAGTCAGAACTCAATGAGAAAAATGTTATCAATTTCTCTCAATATTTAACTGTCCCTCTAACATAAAATATTGGATTAAAAAGAAAAAGAAAATCAGATTTTCTACAAAACTGAACTATGAAAGTTATTTTTCAAAATTACATTAATTGATATATATTTAATATATTGACATTAATTGATTAATTAAATAGTACTATAAATAATAATAATTCTATAATTATTACATAATTTAACTTTTTATGAAATTAATGCTAGCATATTTTTTCTTGAATTGCAAGCAGACAGAATATAGATTAGAACAAAAGTCTACAAAATTGGAATGTATTTAATAATACCGTATGCATGCATGCAAATAAAACCTAACCTATACAAGTTGGTCATTTTTTATTTCCCTCCAGAATGATAGATGGCACTCTACTGTTTCAATGTTTCCAAGGTCACTTTAACTGGTATTGTAGATAAAATTAGATCTTGTTCCCAAATGTCGTTGTATTCTGCGTTTTGTGTGTGTGTGTGAAATTCAATAGTTATTATTAAGAAACGTGCAATTAAGAAATTGACGAGAGCAAGCGCAAGTTGTCTGCTGTTTGGAACAGGGAAAGAATTATTCCCTTCTGGTGCTATTTTTCTCCCAACATATGAAGACATGATTAGATATTATCACAGTACCAGGTTGCCCATAAAAGTAGAAGAAAGTAAAGAACAGCCTTCTGTAAATGTAGCCGCTGCAGTTGCAAAAAAAAAGTCATTGATATATGAGAATGTGCTTCCATTTCAGCTGTATCAATAAAGTGAGTGATTGCCATGATTTTATCTTACAATTGTAAATATAAGAATGTTATGAAGCCTGCTAAGAGTAAAAATATACCATTTTTCCAATCAAAGTTACAGAAATTTAAAGTAGATGCCCAAATTTGTTTGATGTTTCTGCCTGTAAGTGCCAAGATTTATGTTCATGTAGTTGCAGAAAAAATCAAAAGTTTCTGAGAGAGAAATACAATTTTGAATTGATCAAAGTATAGCAAGAAAAATAGCTATTGGGAAATGTGGATATGGTAACAATCCAGCAACTACAAAAAAGGGAAGAAAGGATATGCTGAAAAATGGAGATATCTGTTGGTCTAGACAAGAAAGAGATATCAATGTCCAGCATATTTCAAAATAAGAAATAGCATAATATTTTAGAAGATAATGAAACAAGTCCCTAATCAGAAGTGGGCTGCAGATTTAACTAGTGCCTCAAGTAGAGCATTCGCCAAAATTACTATTCGGACTTAAAACAGCCTATAGAGGTGCTGATCGCAGCCGTCGGTACAGGAAAAGTGTCCCTTTATATATATATAAACTCGGTTTGTGACGTCAGGTGCCGCCATCCGAAAAATCTACAAGAGACCACGCCACTTCTTCCGGTCAAGAGTCCATTCTTCTTCCAGACCCCTATCCCTCATGGCTTTTTTATATCATCCATCCAGGTCTTTCATGGTCTTCCTCATTTGGTTTGTTCTGTAATTAGATGCGATTTTGGGTAGTCTCTCGTCACTCATTCTTTTAACATGGCCATACCAGATTAATTGTTTCTTTTGGAGATCGTCTAATATGGTTCCCTTTATTTTCATCATTTTTTTATTCTTTCATTTCTTATTCTCTCTATTCTTGATATCCTGCATGATCTTCTTAGGGCATCCATTTCCACTGCTGCTAATTTCTTTCTTCCAGTCTCCATAATTCTCCATCCCTCTGCTCCATATAACAAAATACTCTTTACTATAGAATTATATATATTATATTTTCTTTTCCTGGAGATCTCACTCCACCAAATAGAGTTTAAAAGTGTCCCTTTAACTAATGTTAAAGTGCCATTGAAACCATTATTTACTGTAAGCACATTTGAAAGTGTTGATATTCAAATTTGGATAATTTTTACCTTGTCATATAAACACAGAACACAAATATCACATAAAATCTGAAATTTTCGCAGAAAAATAATCATTAGGAACAAATTAGAAACGCATGTAATGCAATGGGCTTGCTAGTGATTTTCCTGAAGCGAGAAGTTATATTTTTTCTCCACCAGATGGAGTATTCGACCGCTTATTTCCCAGTAGCCATACTGGCAGATTTTGGTTTAGTTTCACCTGAGTAACAAACATACATAGTTGATAAAAGCAAAGTGAGAAGTGTACTACAGAAAAAAGGAAAGAACTAACAGAAAATGATTTAAGGGTATTTGAAGAATCACTCATTAAGAGTTTGTATTTTGATGAGATGATATCTTTCAACAAATACAGTGACCTCTCACTTATATGACTTTCAGGGGATCGTAGAAAAAAGTCGTATAACTGAGAGATCGTCTTATTATACAAGTTTTAAACTTTATATGCATTAATTATTTAACTATATTAAAAACAATAAGTTTTGAGTACTAAGAACATATTTTAACAAAATTTATAAAATATATTAAAAATTAAAACATAATATATATATTTTTTAAAAGTTCACAAAAGAATTCATGTACTACAATATTTATTTTAAAGGTTTACAGATAAGATTTTCTCAAAAAATAGAGTGATATTAGTTTGTCGTCGACGAAAAGAAAAAATGTCTTTTTAACACTTTCCAACCTAGTTGAAAAGTGTTTATGACTTCGGTTTGTCTGGCCGTCTGCCGTCTGGCCGTCTGCCGTCTGGCCGTCTGGCCGTCTGCCGTCTGCCGTCTGTCCGTGCTCTAACTCCCGTAAATATGCTCGGATTGCCCTGCAAATTTTATATGTTATAATCGTTATCTATAGCATGTTCCCTATTTCAACGGAAGTGTGTAGCACTTATAGTTTTTTTACAGGGACACTCAAAAGAATTCCGTTACATTGCGGTCTATGGGGAAAAATCATTTGCGGTTTATTTAAATAATGTTTCAATACTTTAAACGCATTGAAATTTATATATATCACTAAGGTGCATTAGAAGAAGCTTAATATGGAATAGGGTGTGCATAGCACTTATACTTACTTTACAGGGACAGTCAAAAGAATTCCGTTACATTACGTCTATGGAGAAAAATCGTCTGCGGTTTATTTAAATAATGTTTCACTATTTTAAACGCATTGAAATTTATATAAGGTTCATTACAAGAGACTTACTACAGAATATTGTGTGTATAGCAGTCATCGTTCATTTACAGGGACACACAAAAGAATTCTCTACTGTATGTTAACAATAATTCCTGGAAGTGCGTTTTAAGTTACTGAATGCGATTTTAATTTTAAATCGCTTTTTGTATATTACGTGGTGTGTATAAATTCTGTAGATCCTATACAGGGAAGTACAAAAGTTTGGGAACACATTTCCGTATTATTTAACTCCAGACGGAGAATTTTAAACTGTGCTACGTGTTTCCTAACTGAACTAAAATTTAGCATCCTATGTAGTATATATACAAATCTATAGATCCTATACAGGGCTGAATAAAGTATTCGGATTACTTAGATGTTATCTTTTAGCTTATAAAAGAGTATGATTCGTAAAATTATTTTGGAAGCGTTGGAAAGTGTTACATAATCTATGCTTGACGCATGATTTTTCGTTCTTGTTTAAGTCTAATAAAGCTTTTAAGCTATTTTGGGAATAATCATTTTGATGGACATAATTCTTTAATGTAGTTAAAGCGGCACTTGCTTCTAAAAAAATTACATCAGCAGGAGCATTGCTCTTATCTTCGTCATCCTCCTCGCTTAAGTCTTCCTTATTGATATCCTTAAAGATTTCTTCAGCAGTTCTCAGTTCTGGCAGAAGTTGTCATCACATTCTACATAATCTTTAAAATTAATACCTTCGTCCATAAACATTTCATACAAGTCTTCGTCATTAAAGGATTCCCATATGCTCTCAAATTCGGGTTAATTCGTTGAACTAGCAGTTTGGTCTTCTGAAAAACAACATTTCTTAAAACATTTCTTAAATGTCTGTGATGTCACATTTTTCCAGGTTGTCATTTGGCTTTTGTTAAATGGCAGGCACAAGGGAATTCCGTACAACCACCCTCCTTACATTTAATCGTTAATAACACACGACGGTGAAAAGAAATGTTATTCATTATTGATAAACACTTTAACAATAGTGAAAGGATAAAGGTAAGAAAACGTGAATGATTTGTACTGTAAAGATTATAAAAATAAATTCTTGAGTGAGAAATGTAAAATCGCCTCAACCGTTTAAAGCGTCGTATAAGTGAGAGAAGCAGTCGTATAACTGAGAGAAGTTTAGCATTATTTCCCGTAAAGCATGGACGGGACCAAGAGAATTCGGCGTATAACCGAGAGAGTCGTATAAGTGAGAGGTCACTGTATCTGGTAATTGAAAATTGACGTCAGAAGTGCATGTAGCATTAATAGAGGAACCAGGTAGCAAGTATGTAGGTCATATATCGTTAACTGCTTGTGAAAGTACAAAAGAAATAGCCCAAGGTATTATCACATTTACAAAAATGTATAGATATGAGTTTGCATAACTTATTGATTATTGCAAGTAAAGGAACTGCTGGAATTTGGGATGGAAAGGTGGAGAAATATGTTTGCTTGAGACATACATTCGAAGACCATTACAATGGAATATATGTATGTTACATACTAATGAGTTGCCACTAAGGCATTTTGGAAATGGACGGTTGCATAAAGGGACCATATTCATTTTCTGGCCTTTTGGATTGCTTCTAAAAGATTGGGAAAAAAATCCAGTATGCTAAGTTCTGACCAACAATATGTGTTGCATCTGTCTAGCCATAAAAGATGGCACTTGCTCTTCTAGCGTGACTGACAATAGCCCAGTTAAACTCAGTCATGCACAATGGCTGACAACCGCAAACCGTTTGTTATGGTTATACATTAGCATTCCAAGAGTATTACAGAATCTTATAATACTTCTGTAGTATATAATGCTGGTTTATCCTCCAATTCAGTTTCAGATAAAAATGAAATCGAATTGCCAGTATGGTGCCCAACAATTCTGTAAATTGATTTCACTTGCAATGCAGTTTCCAGACAATGTTAAGCAAATTATTTACAAAGTATTCTCAAATGATGCATATTTTGTGCATCCTGAACACCTGTTATTAACTACATGTTTTTAGAAAACACATCCAGGAATTAACATTTAGGCGTATTCTCAGAGACAGAGATAAAAAGATGAAGAAATCATGTGGTTTGCATTTTTTCAAGCTTCCTAATCTCAACTTCGAAGCAGCTGATTATATTGATTTAATTCATTGATCAAACTGTGTTGTAACAGAGACACCTCTTCCAATGCATATAACGGACAAATACTTGTAAGAAGTGTGCAAAGAAGAACAGTTTCTAGTACCAACTTTTGAGAAATTTCCTTGTCACATGCAATATGTTGAACAATGTGTAACTGATATCTGAAGCTGCATTGAAAGTTTGTAGTGAGACAGCAAGAGATGGATATATTCGTGACAAGCTTCAAGCATGGAAACAAATTCAAATGGTTGACAACAAAAACACAATGTTATTCTAACAGTTAATATTCAATTTCCATCAGGTATTATTAAATGCATTCCAAATTTGTAGATTTTTGCTCAAATCTGTATTCTGTCTGCATGTAATTCATGAAAAAATATTATTTTACTCATTTCGTTAATACGTTTTAATAAAAAGGTAAAGTACATAATAATTATAAAATTATTATTATTTATAATTCTATTTAATTAATCAATTAATGTCAATACTTATTTCGTAAAATAATTTTCCTGGTACAGTTTTTTAGAAATCCAATATTTTTTTCATTTTTCTCCAATTTTTGATGCAAGAGAGAAGCAGTTAAATATGAAGAGAAATTCATAATTTTTTGTGAGTTCTAACTGACTCATTATGTAACATTTTCACTGTATGCCAATAAAAATTTTGGAATATTTTACAAAAAAGATTTTTCTCTCTGTTTTTTTATTGTCACAGGGACGCGGCTAAATATTGAGCAGTATTCATGAAAATTTTTGTGAGTGCCCATTTCACAACTTTTGCAAACTATGCCAAAATCAATTTTGAAAAAAGATTTCTTTTAGCACATTTTGACCCTTCCTAGTGCCAATATTTACACGCTGCCCATATGTATATCTGTGCCCATTTTTAGACCTTTTCTTCTACTATTTGTTTCATTGGAAGCTACTAAAACAACTATGTTTGAGTGCACTTGGCAGTAGTAGCTCTATTTTCATGGCTGTGGTAAATGAATATAGGTTTTAATGCTAGGTTCGAAAATCATTTAAATTCATTTGTCTTATTAATTTTAATTTCTTGTCAGAAACTCGTTTGCTCTGATATATGTTTTTGATGTTTTTAAAACATGATAGATTAAAAATTTCATTTATTGCAGATGCATATATCTATAAAAGTAGTTAAAGTAAAAAGATACTTTGGATATCTAGTACATCACTCAAAGCTGTCAAAAGTATTTTAAGTGTAAAATATGGAGCAAAACATTTCTTTACAAGAGCATTTTGTAGAAGCAGTTTCTAACTCACATCAAGGAAATTCGTTTGTTTGTGAGATATGTAACAAGAAATTTTCTCAAAAGAGGTATTTAAACAAACATTTGTTAGTTCATACTGGGGAGAAATCTTTTGCATGTGAGATATGCAACAAGAAATTCTCTCGAAAGAGTAATTTAAGAAAACATTTGTTAGTTCATACTGGTGAGAAACCAATTGTATGTGAGGTATGTAACAAGAAATTCTCTCAAAGGAGTAATTTAAGCAAACATTTGTTAATTCATACTGGTGAGAAACCTTTTGAATGTGAGATATGCAACAAGAAATTCTCTCAGAAGATTTCATTAACCAAACATTTGTTAGTTCATACTGGTGAGAAGCCATTTGTATGCGAGATATGCAACAACAAATTCTCTCGAAAGAGTAATTTAAGCAAACATTTGTTAATTCATTCTGGGGAGAAACCGATTAATTGTGAGGTATGCAACAAGAAATTCTCTCGAAAGAGTCATTTAAACGAACATTTGTTAGTTCATACTGGTGACAAACCTTTTGCATGCGAGATATGCAACAAGAAATTCTCTCGAAAGAGTAATTTAAGCAAACATTTGTTAATTCATTCTGGTGAGAAACCGATTATTTGTGAGGTATGCAACAAGAAATTCTCTCGAAAGAGTATTTTAAGTGAACATTTGTTAGTTCATACTGGTGAGAAACCTTATGCATGTGACATATGCAACAAGAAATTCTCTCGAAAGTCGGATTTAAACAGACATTCGTTAGTTCATACTGGTGAGAAACCTTTTGCATGTGAGATATGCCAGAAGAAATTCTCTCATAAGAGTAATTTAAGCAATCATTTGTTAGTTCATACAGGTGAGAAACCTTTTGCATGTGAGGTATGCAACAAGAAATTCTCTCAAACAGGTGATTTAAAGATACATTTGTTATTTCATACTGGTGAGAAACCTTTTGCATGTGAAATATGCAACAAGAAATTCTCTCAAAAGATTTCATTAACCAGACATTTGTTAGTTCATACTAGTCAGAAACCTTTTGCATGTGAGATATGCAAGAAGAAATTCTCTCAAAAGAGTAATTTAAGCAAACATTTGTTAGTTCATACAGGTGAGAAACCTTTTGCATGTGAGGTATGCAACAAGAAATTCTCTCAAAAGGTTTCATTAACCAGACATTTGTTAGTTCATACTGGTTAGAAACCCTTTGTATGCGAGGTATGCAACAAGAAATTCTCTCAAAAGAGTGTTTTAAGTGAACATTTGTTAGTTCATACTGGTGAGAAACCTTTTGTATGTGAGGTATGCAAAAAAGAAATTCTCTCGGAAGAGTAATTTAAGCAAACATTTGTTAATTCATTCTGGTGTGAGATCATGTGTGTGAGATATGCAACAAAAAATTCTCACAAAAGTTTGATTTAAAAAGGCATCTGTTAAATCATTCTGTTAATTAACCATTTTTTTATGATATGCAAAAAGAATTTCTCTCAAAAGAGTAAGTTGAAATATCATCTCTTAATTTGTACTGGTGAAAAACCTTTTGTTTTTGAGACATGCAATAAAAAATGTTCACAAAAGAGTAATAAATTAAGTACTTTTTTCTGCTATCACAATATGATGTTTGTTATAAACTAACTTTGGTACTCCTTTTTTTATAAGGGCCTTAACATAAATTAATCCTAAGACAGTGTGATTTTTTGCCAAACATTTTAAACAACAAAATGATACATCGGTCAATGAAATAATCTTAATTTTATCAGATTTTAATTATAAAATCTGCTTGTCTTTCTAATGACATGTCATATATTTTGTAATGTATTATTTTACGTTTATTTATGTATACATTAAATGGTTTCAATGTATGTGTCATAGGCTAAAGATGAGTTTTAATCATACTACAAGACATGTAGAAATATTCTAACTCACTGATTGACACTCTTTATCCCTGAAGGATTTCAATCTTGTCTGGGATGTGATAGTTGTACCTAGTAGGGAATTTCAAATAATTTAACAACCGGTTCTTTGCTCTTGTGAATTTTTTAATTTATAAACAAGAAAGTAAAACAGTGCATAACACATATATTATGCAACATTTTCTAATATTAGAAGAACTGTGTTACAAAATTGCTAACTCTCTGACTGCCAAGCACACTTTCACTCTTTTGCTTTGTTGAGAAATATTTGCAGCTACTTCAATGTAAATTTGGAAACGTCTAGATAATTCATGTCCTATGGATTGTAAAGGCTTGATTATTGGATATATAATTCCTGAAGCAAAGTTTTGTCAATAATGTTTATAATTTTTTCATTCATCCTGCCATTATTGCCATTGCGAATTTGAAAATTGTAGTTGTAAAAATACTGTAGGCCATTACACTTTTATCGAAAGAATTTCCTCAGTTCATTTCCACACATAAATGCCATATTCATTGTGACAATTCGGCTCATAGTCTTAGCTATAAGTTCTCTCTCGAAAGTTCTATCATATAAGAGCTTTTTTAGTACTATCATGCCAATTTTCTCTCACAACTCTTGGGAAATTTTGCAAAGTCTACTCAGTGTTTTTGGATACCGTCTACCTAATGCTCATTTTAACAAACAGGTAGCTGGTGATAAATAGAAATTTGTGGTAACACTAGCTGAAACATTGTATTGTTTGAGTTTTTGTATTACAAATAAAAAAACAGTTTCTTTATTAATTCATGTAAAAAAAACAATGAAATGGATCATTTGAATGTAAAGGAAAGTTTTCAAAATGATTCACAAGTGCTGCTGGATTTTGTTCTGAAGGTAAATTAAAGTGCAAAAGAGTAACAAGTCAAGCTAAATTAAATTCACTTTATTATCAATGAAATATTTTAGAATGTTTTTTAAAGAATAAATTCCAGTTTTTCATGGAGAAGACATCCATAAAGTTGAGCTTCATAGGGACAACACATTCAATCACTCTTACAATTCAACTGCTCCATATTCAGAAAAAAGAGAATCATGAATGAAAATAAAATGTCCTATTTAAAGAAATACATGTAAAATTCTCTGATATTTCCCCCATTGTCTTTTTTACATTTGTATTGTTAAAGCAAGAGTATAAAAACAGCATTCACAAACATTGAAACAACTTTGAAAAGTTTTCTGAGAGGTGTGGGAGAAAATTCACATGTTTGTACTATGATAAATTGTATTAGCATGGAAATTTCGAGCCAGAGCTATACTCAAGTGTCAAGGCTGTTCAACAGATTCAAATTGTTCCAAAAAATATGGAATTTATATGTAAAAATTAACTGTGAAAATCTTTCCTATAAAGTTTGTACGACCATCAGTAATAATCGCTCAAAATGAGCTAATTAACTATTGCTAAGTTCAGTAACGGAAACTGATATAATTTTGTACAAAACATCTAATGTGATAATTCACTCTAATCGTATGTCACCCTCTCTACTATCCTACAAAGATACTCTATGCAACACCAGTTCATTTATCTTACAGAAAATTTGGACGAAACTCAAAGCTAAAACAAATAAGAACATGTCACACTTAGAATAGGTTGTTTCTCAGATGGGCGTTTGAAGAGAGTTAGAAATATGAGTTTGTGATTTACACATTAAAATGCCATTTTAACTACTGGTTCACTGAACTCAACCAAAACATTGGTACAGGTTCTACCAAACTGCTGCAAACTGCTTGAATCCTACCACTGTTTGTACACATGCATAAGCTGCAGTTTTCAAAAGACTGCCAAAAACTTCACAATCTCAATTAGATAATAATCTGCTTTCCATTGGCAAGTAGATTCATTTACTTCCCTACCTCTGATCATGGCAATAATTTTATATGCCTCATATATTCAAATTAAAAAGATTTTAATTTTGTCCTTTTCGTCCAATTTTGTGCAGCATTTTGAACTTTTTACAAAAAAGTGGACAAAATGACAATTCATAAGCGTAATTTCAGCAGCATTAATTAGTAGGCGTTAATGCAATAATGCCAGTCACAGTATTATATGATGATTTGCAGCAGAGTTAGTCTGGAGGTCTTCTTATTTTCCTGACGGTTTCTTAATCAGGGTCAGAATTATAGCTATATTTCTAGGAGATGCAATAGAGAAATTAAGGTACTTGCTTTCTATACTGGGCTTGGTATAACTCAAGCTTAAGGTGGCTTTTTAAATTATCTTAACATCAAGATACAATCAGTGATCTCTGTCTGTGAAGAAATGAAATATTTACACCTGTGCATAATTTATAACTTATGGGAAGTGGAATAACACTAGGACAAGGAGAGGGAAAAGGTAGCTAATAGATCAAAGATGTAGACCAGATTACATATGTTTTGCTCAGTTGTCTCTGCTTAGTGGAATTGGTTATCATTCATTTGCTTTTTATTATAAAATAAAAAATATTACATTTTTGGCCAGATAAAAAGGTTTATTTCTGGAGAGGTTAAATATCGAATAATATAACATAATGCATGCTTAATTTATGCCTGGATAGTTTGTATGGATTTTTATGTCGTATTTTAAATTATATTAGCATGTTACCTTGATTTTTTTTTTGCGTGCATTTGAAGTTACAACTTTGCTATGTCTGACTTTCCTATCAAATATTATGTGAGATCAGAGTATTATGAAATACTGTTTTTTTAGTGAAAAATGGCATGTGTTACAAAACCACACAAATAGCCTCAATTTTCTTTCACTTTTTAATATTGAAACATTAAATAACATCAGCTAGATTTCTTTAATTTAACAAAAATTACTAACGGTTAGTTATTTTGTATCACCTTAATTTTTCTATGACTTTACACCAAAAATGTAATATGTACTCGATAAGACTCCACAATTTTAGTTCATATTGTTCATGTTTAGTTCATGTTTCATTATTAAGAAAAGTAAAAAATGTTCAAAGCTATACTTAAATACATTTTTTATTCTAAAAATCACTCAGTCAACTTTTAAAATCATTGTTTTATAAAATCACAAACCTTCTTTGTTTAGCAGAAAGATTGCGTTATGTTGTATTAGCACCTCTTATATACCTTTTCAACTTGTCACACATAATTTTATGTCATGCAGGTGCATATCTGAGTTCTCATAATGCATTATTTGATCAGATATAACTGATACATTAAAAACTTTTCTTTGAACAAAAATGTTATACTTGCATTATCTCCGTTTTTTTCACCTTCATAAAGTACACCTATTTTTTATTATACAATATAAAAATGCAAATAATAATCAAAAACGAATTTATTTTGTTAAATTTGATCAATTTTACTATATCAAAGTATTCCATAAAATTAGTTGCATCATCATGTAATTAACATTTGCTTTGTGCATTTATCAGAATATGAATAATATAGAAACTCTTTTTTAGGGTTTTGTGCATCTTACAAAACCCTATTCATCTCGCTTCACTGTCTATCTGTCACAGAGTCCGTTCTTGGAAACTGTTTAAGTTAGACACTTGAAATTTTGTGTACCTACAGCTGAATACCTACTGTCATAATGAAAATCATAAAATTTTGAAAATGTCTTCATTAATGCAAGATTTTAATTAAAACCCACTCATTAATGGAAAAAAAATATTCAACTAAAGTGTAGAATTTAATAAAATTGTAAATTAAGATTCTCAAGAAGATGGGTAAGGGTTGCCATAGTCACAGCATTGCAATGGCGATAACAGATTGAATGCTTCAAAGACACCACTATCTCATAATTTATTCCATCTAGGAACATGAAACTTTGGACACACACACACAAAAAATTAACTTTCAGAATTAAAAAAAAAAATACTCCCACTAGAAGTGTAAATATTAATTAAAAATCAATTCGAATAAATTTTAATTTCCTTGCATTGGAAAACCACAGACGAATAGTCTGCATCTGTTCTCAAGGCCAAAAATAGCAGACTAAGCATTTTTCAGACTATAGAATTTTTTTTATTACTGCATTTATCGATTTGAAATTAATACATCTATGCGTATTTTTTTACGGCGAACAGAGAAATATGATTTTTAAAAGATTCCGTAATTAGAACAGAAATTACCAATTAATTTTGCATTAATGAAAATATTTTATCCAAATCAAAAGAACATTGGCAGCTTATTGTGAAAACGGAGACTCATGCCATTTATCAGCGAGTCAGCCCAGCTTTTCGTTTTTTGTCTCAACTATTGAAGGGAGGAAAATTTAAACTAGTAAATCAGGAGCCTCAACGTCAGCTCGGAAAGTCAATTTTTTTTATCTCACTTTTCATAATATTTAACATCTTACAATCCGCAAATTAATTTTTTAAAATTACTACATATATATTTATACGCTTTTAAAATAATTTGTTGTTTTCAAAAGTTAGAAAAGTTTAATGAAACACGGTTTATGCAATAATATTCTGACATTCTTATGAACTTCTTATTCTATGTTTTAGATTAAAAAATACATTTCTTCAGGGGGGCTCTAAACAAATTATATCCGTGATTTACTATTGATTGCGTGAATGATTCTAGTATATCTTGGATTTCGTTCTACACAGTGGTTTTATTAGTATAAGCAAACATTTCGAAAATAATTTCATGTTATCCTAATGCCTAAATAGCAATATTTACTTACCTGCCAACCACGAAACACTCGCATCTGATAGATAGGTTGAATAATATCTCATGTACAAAAGCAACTTATGGAAATGTAAACTGAATCTTTTCACTTATATCTATATCAGAAATCTAGTGTTATTACAAATTTTGTTGTGGAAAACAGTTTTGATGGTCATTCTATAATATTTCTTTTACCTATGTCCATCCTGATCTAACTCGATGGCAATAGCATACTAAAATCTCCCCAAAATAGGCTTATTTGGAAACTTTTAAACCTATTGGGTAATCATTCATAATCATGCCCACTGCCAATTCACTAAATAGCAACCGTGATTTGGCACTATAAAGTATTTTTTGTGATAACTTTGCATGATCTCAGTTTCCAGCAATTGTGCTATTTCAGGCTGTATGGATGCGCTTTACTAAGCTGATTTCTTTAGATTAACCATCTCGTTGTACGAGATATATCCTATTTAAAAGTAATACTAATTTTGAACCACGAAAAATCCATATGTCTTACAGAAAATGAATAACATCTCATGTAAAAATGTTTCGGTTATCATTCTATAGTAGTTAAAATGTAACTTGTTTCAAAACAAATTCTCATTTATTTCAATAAAATATTAAAATCACTCAAAAATATTTTATTTTCCGAATAAAATATTGTAGCAAAATAGTCTGAGTTATTTGAATTTTATTATTTTGATATTCTTTAAAATGTAGTTGCTAGGTTACGGTTAAATTAAAGAGGAAAATAAAAATAAATGCATTTTAAAATTTGCAAAAAATGATAAAATAAAATGTATTATATTATTAAAACAGACGTATAAAATCGCACCAAACATTGTACACCTAATTTAAAAAATCTGACGAATGTATTAACAAAATTTCAAATTAATTTGAATAATTTAAGATCTGACTTGATAAATTTAAGCCTCCATAACTTACCCATTAAATACATTAATCAAATGTGCCATTTTATATTCAACGAATGAAATTTTTCAAAATCCTGGAATTCCCATAGGAAAGCATTATGACCTAAAAATAAATGTTCTATATTTTCCGAACGAAGGAATCAAACGTAACTAAAAACTATACAGCTAATTCCGGGTACCTCACCAACATACCTAATAAAAATCACACTAATCGGATCATTTTTGCGGCAGTTATCGCGGAACAGACAGACAGAAACCAAAACTTTTCGGGTCTCCACCAGTGAGCCTCAACTGACGTTTCAGCAAAAACCTGCAGATTTTGAGAATAATAAGAGATTAAAAGCTCTATTATTTTTTTTTAATATTGCATTTACCGATTTGAAAATTTTGCATCTATGCATATTTTTTTACAATGAATCCACAAGTCTAATTTTTTATAGAAGATCACATTATTAGAACCAAATTTATATTTTATAAAAAAAAAATGCTGATTTTTGTATAGAAAAAAGAAATAAAACACTAATAGACAATGATGTAATTAATAATGTGAATAGGGATTATTAATAAAGAAGGGGAGAGGGGGGGAACTTTTTTTAAATAACCCATTTAGTCCACATGACAGATGTCATTATGACAGAACAGAATAGCAGGACTCGCCCACAATCGACCGATTCAGATATTTGATAAAACAGAAAAATAGACCGGTAAATTTTTACTTCATAAACTACATGACTTTTTTTTGGAAAATGAAATTTATTTGATTTATTAAAGAAAGGATAAAGTGTTTTGAAAGGAATATTAAACGAAACCCTTTGTGCGATCTTCTATCACACTTATTCACTTGTTTAATTATTTCAGTTAACATATATTATTGTTAATTATTAAAAATATGGCTATTTTTACAAATTAAGTGAATTTTAGTTTTGTCCAGTGTCTTTGACTTTTATATAAAAAAGTGTAATGTATAACAACTCTGTCTTGAAGCAGTATTTTCAACAAATGTATTATGGTTTTTGCTTTAAAGTTACAATTTGTAACTGTGCCACAATTTGGTTATGTTATATTATTTTGTTTATTTATTCTAAACATTTCAATTCATTATATAAAAAATTCATTATTATAAAAAATACATCATTAGATAATTGACCAGAAAGATAACAAAATAGATGATTTCTGTAATCAAATGTACAGTGATCTTTATAAATGTTTATAAATACAATAATTTTTAAGCATCAAGAACCTGTTGGGCACCATGGAGAGAATTCGTTAATTAAATCGCAAGTTGCTGGTTTAGAAAATCTGAAATTTCTTATTAAAAAGCATACGATAAACAAAATATATATCTACCGGTGATGCTTCCTTCTCTAGCTTATGCATTGATATAAACTAGGATCATAACTAGGATCATCTTTGATATAAACTAGGAATAGCTTATGCATTGATATAACTTAAATTTGATCAATTTTACAACATCAAAGTATTCCATAATATTAATTGCACCACCTGTAATTAACATTTGCTTTCGAAATTTCTCACATTATGATTAATATGGAAATGCTTTTTTAGGGTTTCGTTCATCTCATGAAACCCTATTACTCCCGCTCCGTTGTCTGACCGTCACAGAGCCATTCTCAGAAACTGTGTAACTTACAGAGTTGAAACTTTATGTATATGTAGATGAATACCAGCTATGAAGCTCAAAATATTAAAATTTGAAAAAATCGTATTATAAATAGAGATAAAAAACCAAAATTCTAACAGCCTTTTCCTATTAAATTTATACTTTTACCGTTAAAGTAGTTGCCAAAAATAAAAATCCACAATGAAATTCTTTCTTCAATAATGAATTTTCTATTGAACGATTTCCACATGAAAAATGAAAATGAAATAAAAAGTTTCACCAATCGACAAAAATATTAATATGAAATTAAAATGATTGACGTCATAGTGGTAATAAAACGGAAATTTTCAAAGATTTCTTAATAATACAAGGAGTATGAGTATGTGTATGTACACAAAGCAGATTAATATCACGTTATTAGAGAATTAAAAAACATCTGACGTCATATTGGAAGTTTAACGAATTTTTCAAATGTTTGAGAATAATACAAAGCAAGTATCAATATGAGTAATAGAGAATAGTAAATATATGAGTTTGAGAAACATATTGAATCATGATAAAAATCCCATTATGGAAATATTTTCATATTTTAACATTTTGAAGGTGTACAACATGTTTAATTTTGAAATTATTTTTTTAAATATCACATTTAGTCCACATGACAGATATTATATTGGGCTGGTTTAGATATTTGAAAAAAAGAAAAAAGATCGGTAATTTTTTACTTTATAAAAAACATGACCTTTTTTTTTTTTTTTTTTTTTTTTTTGCTAAATGAAATGTATTTGGATTTATTAAAGAAAGGATAAAGTGTTTTTAAAGGAATATTAAACGAAACCCTTTGAGCGATCTTCGATCACACTTACCCACTTGTTTAATTATTTCAGTTAACATATATCATTGTTCATCATTGCAAATAAAATGAATGTTAGGTTAGTCCAGCGTCTTTGAATTTTGTTTTTAAGTAGACAAAATAACAACCCTGTTTTTAAGCCGTAATTTCAACAAATGTATAAGGGACATTGCTTTAAGATTGCAATTTGTAATTGGGCCACATTTTGGTTATTTTATATTATTGTGTTTACTCATTCTAAAAATTTAAATTCATTATTTACAATAAAAAAAAATATGCATCATTGAGTGATTGAACAGGAAGATAACAAAATGGATGATTTCTGTAATCAAATGTACAATGATCTTTATAAATGTTTCTAAGTATAATAATTTTAAAGCAGCAAGAACATGTTGGGTATCATGGATGGAATGTGTTAATTAAATCACATGTTGCTGCTTTAGAAAATCTAAAATTTCTTATAAAGGAAGCGTGATATACAAAGTACAAATCCACCAGCGATGCTCCTTCTTTAGCGTATGCATTGATAGAAACTAGGAAAAAGAACGCAGCAGTTTTTGTTATTGTTGAAAAGGTTACGCTAATAAATCCAATTCTATATATTGCAGTCTGGGAATGAGTTTCAACAAGGATAATTCTTAATACCAAAAACTGGCTCATTAAAGTTTATGACATCGGAGCCTTTTTATCGGAATCTACAATATAAAAAAAATCTGATAGAATCACATTTTGAGGTGAAGCTTTCGTTATCAACAAAATCAAGCTCTGTTTTATATGACATGGCAATGAATTTGACAGTGCTCAGAATCGGGTGCATAGATTAGACGTTGCTCAACACGTTCAATTGCAACCAGTTGCACTCATCGAAATTTGACGAAAGAGAATATATTAAATAAGAGTATTATAATTTAAATTTATGAATAAAAGTAAAATGTACTCAAAAGATAATATTAATTTTATTCAATTTTATATAAAAAGTGTGAAATCACATTTCATACTGGCTCAATGATACGTTTTCTCTTTTTTCATGTACTTCCTTATAGGGTAAATGTACCAATAGTCGGCCACTTAACTGTTTTTTTGTACATAAACCATAACGTAGAATTTTTAAAAAACGACACAACATTTTTAACAGTGATATATGTTAAAACATACGTTTCTTATTATGTTTCAGCAATTATTTTTAAAAAACACGGTAATAGTTTTTTTTTAGACAAAGTTAAGTTCAAAAAGGGCAAGTTCTCCTATAGTCGGCCACTTTAAAGCTAATGTTCGGCCATCACTGCACCAATAGTCGGCCACTTCAGAATTTTGTCACTTTCTTCTATCTTTACAAGAAGAAAGTATTGGATTCATGAAAATTTTCGACTTCCGGTTTTCGACGGATTTATACGTTTTAGAAGGTCCTGAACACGATTTGACTGTTTTTAGAAAATGTCTGTCTGTGACTCTGTCTGTCTGTCTGTCTGTATGTGACAACAATTTTGTGGGCGCTCTATCTCAAGAACTAATACTTGGAATTTAATAAAACTTTAGATTCAGTTAGTCCCTGATATAAATTGGTGCTGATTACTTTTTTGTAAGAATCGCCCGGCAGGTGGCGATGCTATGCAGCATTTTTCGCGATTTCCGCAATAGCTTTATCTCAAGATCTAATTCTCGGAATTTAATAAAACTTTATATTCAGTTAGTCCGTGATATAAGTTGGTGCTGATTAGTTTTTGGTAAAAATCGCTCAGCAGGTGGCGCTGTTATGCAGCATTTTTCGCGATTTCCGCAATAGCTCTATCTCACGAACTAATACTCGGAATTTAGTAAAACCTTATATTCAGTTAGTCTCTGATGTAAATTGGTGCTGATTAGTTTTTGGTAAAAATCGCCCGGCAGGTGGCGCTGCCATGCGGCATTTTTCGCGATTTCCGCAATAGCTCTATCTCAAGAACTAATGCTCGGAATTTAATAAAATTTTAGATTCAGTTAGTCCCTGATATAAATTGGTGCTGATTACTTTTTGGTAAGAATCGCCCGGCAGGTGGCGATGCTATGCAGCATTTTTCGCGATTTCCGCAATAGCTCTATCTCAAGATCTAATTCTCGGAATTTAATAAAACTTTATATTCAGTTAGTCCGTGATATAAGTTGGTGCTGATTAGTTTTTGGTAAAAATCGCTCAGCAGGTGGCGCTGTTATGCAGCATTTTTCGCGATTTCCGCAATAGCTCTATCTCACGAACTAATACTCGGAATTTAGTAAAACCTTATATTCAGTTAGTCTCTGATGTAAATTGGTGCTGATTAGTTTTTGGTAAAAATCGCCCAGCAGGTGGCGCTGCCATGCGGCATTTTTCGCGATTTCCGCAATAGCTCTATCTCAAGAACTAATGCTCGGAATTTAATAAAATTTTAGATTCAGTTAGTCCCTGATATAAATTGGTGCTGATTACTTTTTGGTAAGAATCGCCCGGCAGGTGGCGATGCTATGCAGCATTTTTCGCGATTTCCGCAATAGCTCTATCTCAAGATCTAATTCTCGGAATTTAATAAAACTTTATATTCAGTTAGTCCCAAATATAAATGGGTGCTGATTAGTTTTTGGTAAATATAGCCCGGCAGGTGGCGCTGCTATGCGGCATTTTTCGCGATTTCCGCAATAGCTCTATCTCAAGAACTGATGTTCGGAATTTAATAAAACTTTAGATTCAGTTAGTCCCTGATATAAATTGGTGCTGATTACTTTTTGGTAAGAATCGCCCGGCAGGTGGCGCTGCTATGCAGCATTTTTCGGGATTTCTGCAATAGCTCTATCTCAAGATCTAATTCTCGGAATTTAATAAAACTTTATATTCAGTTAGTCCGTGATATAAGTTGGTGCTGATTAGTTTTTAGTAAAAATCGCTCAGCAGGTGGCGCTGTTATGCAGCATTATTCGCGATTTCCGCAATAGCTCTATCTCACGAACTAATACTCGGAATTTAGTAAAACCTTATATTCAGTTAGTCTCTGATGTAAATTGGTGCTGATTAGTTTTTGGTAAAAATCGCCCAGCCGGTGGCGCTGCCATGCGGCATTTTTCGCGATTTCCGCAATAGCTCTATCTCAAGAACTAATGCTCGGAATTTAATAAAACTTTAGATTCAGTTAGTCCCTGATAAAAATTGATGCAAATCGCCCAGCAGGTGGCAGTGCTATGGAGCATTTTGCAGGATTGACACGATTTTAGCGATAGTCATATATCAAGAAATAATGCACAGAATTGAATAAAACTTGAGCTTCAATTAGACCTTGCTATAAATGGGTGCTGATTCATTTTAGTGTCCTGTGTGAGATAGAAGAAAGTTTTGGGATTTAGTTTTACCTGGAAAACGACGCTAACAAATTTGACTGAATTTTACATTCTACCATTTTCGGTTATAAGATGATTGAGCTATCTCACATGTTCGAGAAAATTAAATTAGTGTGTCATTTAGGGTCATTGCGGGTAAAGCTAATTTTATTTTATCTGCTAAATGGCTTTAACGATTTTGACTAAGTTTTGTATCCTACGTTTTTGGGATACAATAAGACCATTGGACTGGGTCGCATGTTCGAAAAAATTTCATTAGTGGGTCATATGATATGGGGGTCACTATGTGTTAAATAAATTTTATCTAAAAAACGGCTCTAACGATTTTGACTAAATTTTGTATCCTACCGTTTTGGGGTACGAAAAGACCATTGGGCTAGGTCACATGGGGTCATTTTACGGTCACTACGGGTCAAACTAATTTTATCTAAAAACGACAAACGATTTTGACTAAATTTTGTATCCTACCGATTTGGTGTACGAAAAGACTAATGGGCTGGGTCACAAGTTAAGGGTCACATGGAAGGTCCAAGGTAATTTTATCTTATCTAATAAATGTCTTTAACGATTTTGACTACGTTTTGTGTCCTAACTTTTTGGGATACAAGAAAACCATTTGGCTGGGTCACATGTTCGAGAAAATTCGATTAGTGGGTCATTTGGCGGTCACTATGGGTCAAACAAATTGCATTTAAAAACGGTTTAAGCGATTTTGACTAAATTTTGTATGCTGCAGTCGACTGCAAAAAAAATAAATAAATAAATAAATAAAAATAAATAAATAAACGCTGGTACCCCTTCTGGTCGCTCTCAAATTGAAGTTAGATTAAAGTGGGTTTTTAATCGAATGATGCATTTTGAATCCCGCAGTGGAAAAGCGAAGGGAGGGGCAGTCCCAACTGCCGCAATCCAATCTAGTTGTTTTAACACTTTTCAACAGAATTGAAAAGCAAATAATGGGGGTACCAACTGCCGCATCTAATCGAGTTGCTTTTAACACTTTTCAACATAGTTTAAAAGCAAATATGCATACATTCGTGCATCAGCGAAGGGGCGATCCCAATTGCCGCATCACGGCATTCCGATCTAGTTGTTTTAACACTTTTAAGCATTTTGAGCATGAAATATATTTAGTATGTAGTTTATTAGTATACGAGTTCATTTTGAACCCCGCAGTGGAAAAGCGTAGGGAGGGGCGGTCCCAACTGCCGCATTCCAATCTAGTTGTTTTAACACTTTTCAATAGAATTGAAAAGCAAATAATGGGGGTACCAACTGCCGCATCTAATCGAGTTGCTTTTAACATTTTTCAACATAGTTGAAAAGCAAATATGCATACATTCATGCATCAGCGAAGGGGCGGTCCCAACTGCCGCATCACGGCATTCTGATCTAGTTGTTTTAACACTTTTAAGCATTTTGAACATGAAATATATTTAGTATGTAGTTTATTAGTATACGAGTTCATTTTGAACCCCGCAGTGGAAAAGCGTAGGGAGGGGCGGTCCCAACTGCCGCATTCCAATCTAGTTGCTTTAACACTTTTCAACAGAATTGAAAAGCAAATAATGGGGGTACCAACTGCCGCATCTAATCGAGTTGCTTTTAACGCTTTTCAACATAGTTGAAAAGCAAATATGCATACATTCGTGTATCAGCGAAGGGGCGGTCCCAACTGCCGCATCACGTCATTCCGATCTAGTTGTTTTAACACTTTTATGCATTTTGAACATGAAATATATTTAGTATGTAGTTATTAGTATACGAGTTCATTTTGAACCCCGCAGTGGAAAAGCGTAGGGAGGGGCGGTCCCAACTGCCGCATTCCAATCTAGTTGCTTTAACACTTTTCAACAGAATTGAAAAGCAAATAATGGGGGTACCAACTGCCGCATCTAATCGAGTTGCTTTTAACGCTTTTCAACATAGTTGAAAAGCAAATATGCATACATTCGTGTATCAGCGAAGGGGCGGTCCCAACTGCCGCATCACGTCATTCCGATCTAGTTGTTTTAACACTTTTATGCATTTTGAACATGAAATATATTTAGTATGTAGTTATTAGTATACGAGTTCATTTTGAACCCCGCAGTGGAAAAGCGTAGGGAGGGGCGGTCCCAATTGCCGCATTCCAATCTAGTTGTTTTAATACTTTTCAACAGACTTGAAAAGCAAATAATGAGGGTACTAACTGCCGCATATTATCTAGTTTAAGAAAAAGCTACTGCGTACGAGCATTTGCGACTTTAAAGTAACCCCGATATCGAATATCAGTTTTCTATCCCTATTAATTCTAAATAAATCATAATTTAGAATGATAAACAACAATTACTGATAATTTCAATTTTTTAAATTTCGAATTTTATAGAAACCATTCTTTGCGAGAGCTTACATCTTAAAAGAATCCCCCATGCAAAATTTGAAGTTTCAAAGCCACAGAAATTGCAATTTAAAAAAAATTTAGTTGCTTTTAAATTTCTAATTTTTTTTAAACTGTTCGGCTACGGTCAGACCACTTACGTATGGAAAAGGTTATCCATGTCTAATTTCAAGTTTCTTCTCTAAACTTTATTAAAAAAACATAATTCAGAACATTTTCCTCTCATTTCAGCATTCTAAATTTCCAAATTTTTAGAAGCCTTTCTGAGCCGGTTGTTTATGTCTTAAAATTGACCACCATGCCAAATTATAAGTTTCCAGCAACAAAACTATCACAGATTTTGAAACTTTAGAACGTTTATTTGGTTCTGTACCCTTTGAAATTCCGTCTTTTAAGAAACTATTTCGTACCAGCGTTTACATATTCAAAATGACAGAATTAAGAAATTTTAAATTTCTCTCCCTAGTAATTCCATATAAATCGTAATTTAGAATGTTTTTAGAATATTCACTGTTTTTTTCATTTTCTAAAATTCCCCCTTTTTTATTTTGCCTTGATCCAGAATTTACCTCTTAAAAGTAACAGACATGTTAAATTTCAAGTTTATATTCCTAACAATTCTACATGAATTGTAATTTAGAACTTTTTCCACTCATTTCACACTTTTAAATTTCGAATTTTTTAGAAAACAAAAACCATGCCAAATTTCAAGAGGGCAAAAAGGGCACGTTTGGAATGTTTTTTGCTCATCCATCTACTTGCGAAAAGTGGCCCTGACGTAAAATATAGTCTATGTCGGAGCAGAGACTGCCACCTTTACTTTTGAAATTATTTCGGTAGTTCTAGTAGTTTCCCGTACAAACAAACAAACAAGCACGTAAAAAAAGATTTTTTTATATAATATTATTTTAGATGTAGAGATAAAGTTATATCTACCAAACAATAAAAAAAAAGTGGCACTCCGGGAGTGCCGACAGAAGTGAAAACTTGAACAATTACGTGTGTATTTTTTTATTCGTCAGGAAATGTTTTATTGTGCAGGAAATACTTTTAAATCAAGTGTTTTTTTATTCATTATTATAAACTACTACTACAAAAATTTTATTACAATTTTCATTTAATGCGCTATTGTACATGAAAAATCATGCATATTATTTTACATACAAAAATTTCGGGAACCAGACTTCAGTCGCACTATACTGCTCACATTTTTCTGCGTTATTATACCGCTTACATTTTTCTGCGTTACTATACCGCGTACATTTTTCTGCGTTACTATACCGCTTACTATACCACTTACATTTTTTCTGTGTTACTATACCGCTTACTATACAGCTTACTATACCGCTTACTATGTCGCTTACATTTTTCTGCGTTACTATACCGCTTACTATACCGTTTACATTTTTTCTCCGTTACTATACCGCTTACTATACCGCGTACTATACCGCTTAAATTTTTCTGCGCTTATTCTACCGCTTACATTTTTCTGCATTTACTATACCATTTACTATACCACTTACATTTTTCTGTGATTACTATACCGCTTACTATACCACTTACATTTTTTCTGTGTTACTATACCGCTTACTATACAGCTTACTATACCGCTTACTATGCCGCTTACATTTTTCTGCATTACTATACCGCTTACATTTTTCTGCTCTTACTATACCGCTTACATTTTTCTGCGTTTACTATAACGCTTACATTTTTCTCTGTGTTACTATACCGCTGACATTTTTCTGTGTTACTATACTGCTTCTATACCACTTACTATACAGCTTACTATACCGCTTACGATACCGCTTACTATACCGCTTACTATACTGCTTACATTTTCTGCTCTTCCTATACCTTACTATACCTCTTACATTTTTCTACGTTTACTATACCGCTTACTATACCATTTACATTTTTCTGCGTTTACTATACCGCTTACTATACCACTTACATTTTTTCTGTGTTACTATACAGCTTACTATACCGCTTACTATGCCGCTTACATTTTTCTGCGTTACTATACCGATTACATTTTTCTGCGTTTACTATACCGCTTACTATACCACTTACATTTTCTGCGTTTACCATATCGCTTACTATACCACTTACATTTTTTCTGTGTTACTATACCGCTTACTATACAGCTTACTATACCGCTTACTATGCCGCTTACATTTTTCTGCGTTACTATACCGCTTACATTTTTTTGCTCTTACTATACCGCTTACATTTTTCTGCGCTTACTATACCGCTTACTATACTGCTTACATTTTTCTGCGCTTTCTATACCTTACTATACCTCTTACATTTTTCTACGTTTACTATACCGCTTACTATACCACTTACATTTTTCTGCGTTTACTATACCGCTTACTATACCACTTACATTTTTTCTGTGTTACTATACCGCTTACTATACAGCTTACTATACCGCTTACTCTGCCGCTTACATTTTTCTGCGTTACTATACCGCTTACTATACCACTTACATTTGTTTGCTCTTACTATACCGCTTACATTTTTCTGCGTTTACTATACCGCTTACATTTTTTCTGTGTTACTATACCGCTGACATTTTTCTGTGTTACTTTACCGCTTCTATGCCACTTACTATACAGCTTACTATACCGCTTACTATAACGCTTACTCTACCGCTTACATTTTTTTGCGCTTACTATACTGCTTACATTTTTCTGCACTTTCTATACCTTACTATACCTCTTACATTTTTCTACGTTTACTATACCGCTTACTATACCACTTACATTTTTCTGCGTTTACTATACCGCTTACTATAGCAATTACATTTTTTCTGTGTTACTATACCGCTTACTATACAGCTTACTATACCGCTTACATTTTTCTGTGCTTACTATACCGCTTACTATACCACTTACATTTTTCTGCGTTTACTATACCGCTTACATTTTTCTGCGCTTACTATACCGCTTTTACACCATTTACTGTACAGCTTACTATACCGCTTACTATACAGCTTACTATACCGCTTACTATAACGCTTACTATACCGCTTACATTTTTCTGCGTTACTATACTGCTTACATTTTTCTGCGCTTCCTATACCTTACTATACCGCTTACATTTTCTATGTTATTATACCGCTTACATTTTTCTGAGTTACTATACCGCTTACTATGCCGCGTACTATATCGCTTACATTTTTCTGCGTTACTATACCGCTTACATTTTTCTGCGTTACTATACCGCTTACATTTTTCTGCGTTACTATACCGCGTACTATACCGCTTACATTTTTATGTGCTTACTATACCGCTTACATTTTTTTGCGCTTACTATACCGCTTACATTTTTCTGCGTTTACTATACCGCTTCCTATACCACTTGCATTTTTTTGCGTTTACTATACCGCTTACTATACCGTTTACATTTTTTCTGTGTTACTATACCGCTTACATTTTTCTGCGCTTAACATACCGCTTCTATACCGCTTACTATACAGCTTACTATACCACTTACATTTTTCTGTGATTACTATACCACTTACATTTTTCTGCGCTTACTATAACGCTTACTATACCGCGGTCCAATAGCGCACAGGCAAGCTTGCGCCGCGCCCGTCCCGCCCTAGATCATACCTAACTATACACAATACATGCACATACTTATATACAGAGGTGTCGGTTACAGTAACAGCGTCGCGAGTTCAATGGTTTTTTCCCATCTCAAAAAATGCCCAACACGCCTAAAGAAGTTTTCACTTCAATAAACTCAAAAAAGTACAATAATTTATGTATTCATTATTCAGCTCCTGGTGGCCGACTTTTGGACATGTAAGTAAAATTAATACCCAATGGTCGGCCACATTAGAATTAATTAAAAGCAACAAATTTATTTACTTTTTATAATCAAAAACATTAGTTTATTTACCTTGCTAATATTCTAGCCTTATAATTTTAGAAAAAAATAAAAAATAAATTAATACTTGCCTTTTAAAATAATTGCCATCTGTTAACAAAAAAATAGGGAAAATGGCGATTTGACCTCAATCTTGAAAAAAATGGCTGATTACAAATTCAATAAAAGTACCCATAATTCTTTCGTGATGGTTTATGACTTATGAAAGATGGTTGCATATAACCAAATTGTAATATTTCATTTAGAACCAAAAATAAGCTATGCGTAACGCATTTTATCTCAATGTGGCCGACTATTGGGGGATGGCCGACTATTGGTACATTTACCCTATATCACATTAGTTGTAAAAATCTTTTAATTTTCGACACGAGAAAATGATCATGACACGAGAAATGATTGTGGCGGATAATGATGTTGGGTCAAAGAAGATAAGTAAAAGATCAGTAGTCGTTTGTGTTGTTCCTCTTCCCCGATGATGGCTTTAAGTTTAAAGCCGAAACATGTAGGATTTTAGCTCTTTTATGAGTTTAAAACAATTTTTACACTGATTTTAGCAACTAATAAGCACAATTTGTGCAATTTGTGTTTTTAAAAATGGGAATATTTAAAAAATATCTAGTGCGGCCACATCTACAAATGACCAGCTTCCATTTAAGAAATAATTATCAAAATTGGTTCAGTAAAAAGACTCAGGTCAGATGACAAAAAAACAGTCTTTTGTTTTAAAAATAAAGACTTTTAATAATTTGAGAAACTGACGAAAGATTTTCAATATATCATCGATGTTAAATTAAAGCAATTTTTGGCGCCAAACGGCAATTATTTTCATTATACCAAAACGAAAGAATTTATACCCGAAAATAACAGGATAATTAATGCTTAGGATAATAAGGATAAAATTGTAAAAATATTAACGTAAATTCAAAATTTTAATTCGCAGTATTAGGATGAAATAAAGATGATACTGTCCGCTCCATCTTATTTTCAAATGTACAGCATTTAAAGAATTGAAGAAAAACAGCATTTTACATGTTTATAATAGAACGTTTTCTTGTTTTATTTATACGAATAAGGCACTCTACTCTGACCCTATGGGTAACTCATATAAGACGGTAGTCGCCAAACAACTTCCACACCTCGCAGAATTTAAAAACATGCGAATTTTCTGTGGTTTAAAAAAGATTAACCAATTACGGAAGACTGAATAATATTTTTTTGAACAATTGAGATCTTCTGTAATCGGTTGTCATTCATTTCCTTTCGACTGGGGCATTTTTGGTGCACTAGGCTACATCCATCGCTGTCACGCCAGCGGTTTTGTGACTGATTAAATCAGATCTATCAATCATTTGAAAATCAGATTGTAGGAAATGGTTAAGTAAAAAATGTCGCTGCTTCTGTTGTATTTATAATAACGTCTAGAAAAACAGCTTTGTTTTAGACACTAAAAGAAAATCGTTTCCAATATGACGTTTTAAATATATTATTTTAGGTAAAACGATTCACCATTAAACTCTTTCTGCAAGCAATAATTTAATAATTTTAAAGTTCTCTCTTTCTCTTTTAATATTCAAGTGTAATTATATAATTAAATGAAAAATGTTTGGAAATATTCTTATTTGTGCTTTTTAAAATCTAGCAACAGTAGGTAAAAAAAGACTTTTTAGAAATATGAAATAAATCTCTATCCAAATAATTAAATTTTAAATTACAAAAATTAAAAAACTTTAAAACAAAGACAAATTAAAAAAAGGGTTGGACACTGCACACCATGATATAGTCCAATAAGAGTCTGTAAAAGAGAGATAATTTGCTACATGCATAGTTTTTTATCCTATAAAACTATTTTGACCGATTTCAACAATATATGATCCTAGTGTATTTATAGATATTCTTCAAAGTAAAAAGTTTCAAATCACAGAAATGTGTTTATTTTATTACTTTTTCGTGTGGCTATAATTGACTATTCTGCACTGAATGGGGCAAAGCAAAAATAAGGGTTCTCAAAAAATATTTTTCACCGTTCAACAACGCGATACTTTCTGCTACATTTCCTGACTCATTTTTAAAGATAAAAGAATGATTGGTTGGTTGGTTGATTTATGACTGACTATTATCTACCCAAGGAATATAGTTCCTAGGAAGAGTGCCCTCCATGGGGGTCTTTCTAAGGGATCCTAACCCGTATTTATGACAAGGTTTGAAGAAATCCACTGAAAACTCACAACGGTTAGGTCGACGAGCGCGACAGGGGTTTGAACCCAGCACTTCCCGTCTACCAGCTTTAAGAGCAGAATCTCTCAGCCGCTGGTGGGGCAAATAAAATAATTACATGTAAAAATGATTACTGAAGTGATTTGTAATCGATCAGTTGTTTTTCATTTTCCAATAAATGAATTGCAATCTGAGATATAAGCGATTATTTTCTCAGGATGGCTGTCTTTTCCTATACTGCGCGGAAGCATCTGGAAATTCGATTCAAAAAGCCAACTTCGACAACATTCTCTGAAAAATCGTCTACCATTACCGTAAGATAGCAACAATTCGATTACACAGTTTCTTAACCCTACAGTGCATGAATTTTTCTTTTAGAATTGTTATTATGTAATTAATATTTAGAATTGTTATTATATATATAATATTTAGAATTGTTATTATATATATAATATTTAGAATTGTTATTATAATTTGAATTCGACACCAGAAATTTTAACATAAATTTTTAACTTTATTTAGTAGCATATTTATGTTATTTTCACAGGATTATTATTTCTATATAAATATAGTGGTAGCAAAGATCTTGATTTATTTATTAAAAGTTAAATAGAAAATGTTGCCAATTGGCTACACTATGCACTGTAGAGTTAATAAGAGCATCTGCCTGATATATTTGCGAAAAGAAATGAATTAAAAAATGTGACAGAAAGTAGCTAGTTTGGAATTTAGAACTGTCTTACGATTACAAACAGACATAAGATATTCCATTTTATTCTTTTTTAATGTTTTTCAAGTTTTCTAAGTTTGATTTTTGCTTTTAGCAGAATCTTTCTTCTCAGTTTGATCATAACAAAATATATGTTTGTCACACACATAACTGGACTTCAATAAAAATCCAAATATCCTAAAATGCTAAATTATATTTTAATAATATATAGAGTGAATTATTTTTACTAATAATTAATTCCTCGACACCAAGAGTAACAAAATATCGCAGTTTTGAAAACCTTATTCCGTAACACACGTGACACATGTCTGCATCACTTTTCAGGGCTCCAGTGAAAGGGAAAGAAAAGTCTATGTTGTCTGAAGTCAGTGTATGGGTTGTACTTCTTCGGTTCAAAATTTTAGATTTTTTTACTTTTTGCATTCCACACATGTGTAGATCGTTGATCTCACTTTTCAGGGCTCCAGTGAAAGGGAAAGAGAAGCCTATGTTGTCTGAAGTCAGTGTATGGGTTGTACTTCTTCGGTTCAAAATTTTAGATTTTTTACTTTTTTCATTCCACACATGTGTAGATCGTTGATCTCACTTTTCAGGGCTCCAGTGAAAGGGAAAGAAAAGTCTATGTTGTCTGAAGTCAGTGTATGGGTTGTACTTCTTCGGTTCAAAATTTTAGATTTTTTACTTTTTTCATTCCACACATGTGTAGATCGTTGATCTCACTTTTCAGGGCTCCAGTGAAAGGGAAACAAAAGTCTATGTTGTCTGAAGTCAGTGTATGGGTTGTACTTCTTCGGTTCAAAATTTTAGATTTTTTTACTTTTTGCATTCCACACATGTGTAGATCGTTGATCTCACTTTTCAGGGCTCCAGTGAAAGGGAAAGAGAAGCCTATGTTGTCTGAAGTCAGTGTATGGGTTGTACTTCTTCGGTTCAAAATTTTAGATTTTTTACTTTTTTCATTCCACACATGTGTAGATCGTTGATCTCACTTTTCAGGGCTCCAGTGAAAGGGAAAGAAAAGTCTATGTTGTCTGAAGTCAGTGTATGGGTTGTACTTCTTCGGTTCAAAATTTTAGATTTTTTTACTTTTTGCATTCCACACATGTGTAGATCGTTGATCTCACTTTTCAGGGCTCCAGTGAAAGGGAAAGAGAAGCCTATGTTGTCTGAAGTCAGTGTATGGGTTGTACTTCTTCGGTTCAAAATTTTAGATTTTTTACTTTTTTCATTCCACACATGTGTAGATCGTTGATCTCACTTTTCAGGGCTCCAGTGAAAGGGAAAGAAAAGTCTATGTTGTCTGAAGTCAGTGTATGGGTTGTACTTCTTCGGTTCAAAATTTTAGATTTTTTACTTTTTTCATTCCACACATGTGTAGATCGTTGATCTCACTTTTCAGGGCTCCAGTGAAAGGGAAAGAAAAATCTATGTTGTCTGAAGTCAGTGTATGGGTTGTACTTCTTCGGTTCAAAATTTTAGATTTTTTTACTTTTTGCATTCCACACATGTGTAGATCGTTGATCTCACTTTTCAGGGCTCCAGTGAAAGGGAAAGAGAAGCCTATGTTGTCTGAAGTCAGTGTATGGGTTGTACTTCTTCGGTTCAAAATTTTAGATTTTTTACTTTTTTCATTCCACACATGTGTAGATCGTTGATCTCACTTTTCAGGGCTCCAGTGAAAGGGAAAGAAAAGTCTATGTTGTCTGAAGTCAGTGTATGGGTTGTACTTCTTCGGTTCAAAATTTTAGATTTTTTACTTTTTTCATTCCACACATGTGTAGATCGTTGATCTCACTTTTCAGGGCTCCAGTGAAAGGGAAAGAAAAGTCTATGTTGTCTGAAGTCAGTGTATGGGTTGTACTTCTTCGGTTCAAAATTTTAGATTTTTTTACTTTTTGCATTCCACACATGTGTAGATCGTTGATCTCACTTTT
This sequence comes from Maratus michaelseni, assembly GCA_963931845.1. Taxonomy (NCBI): domain Eukaryota; kingdom Metazoa; phylum Arthropoda; class Arachnida; order Araneae; family Salticidae; genus Maratus; species Maratus michaelseni. Next base: position 307,887,604 of record OZ007598.1, on the reverse strand, counting down.
CAGGGCTCCAGTGAAAGGGAAAGAGAAGCCTATGTTGTCTGAAGTCAGTGTATGGGTTGTACTTCTTCGGTTCAAAATTTTAGATTTTTTACTTTTTTCATTCCACACATGTGTAGATCGTTGATCTCACTTTTCAGGGCTCCAGTGAAAGGGAAAGAAAAGTCTATGTTGTCTGAAGTCAGTGTATGGGTTGTACTTCTTCGGTTCAAAATTTTAGATTTTTTTACTTTTTGCATTCCACACATGTGTAGATCGTTGCCTCACTTTTCAGGGCTCCAGTGAAAGGGAAAGAAAAGTCTATGTTGTCTAAAGTCAGAGTATGGGTTGTATTTCTTCGGTTCAAAATTTCAGATTTTTTACTTTTTGCATTCCACACATGTGTAGATCAGTGCCTAACTTTTCAGGGCTCCAGTGAAAGGGAAAGAAAAGTCTATGGTGTCTGAAGGCAGGGTATGGTAATCGGTTCAAAATTTTAGATTTTTTACTTTTTGCATTCCACACATGTGTAGATTGTTGACCTAAAGCAGTTTCGCGATATTCTAATTCCTTGCAATATTTTTTATTCGTTAAGCGTAATGCCACTTGTTGAACATGACATTATACTAAAAGTTTAAACTTGCTTTTCTCGAAACCGCTTTTTATTCTAACTGGACGACAATTTTTCTCGAGAACTATTCAACGAATTTCCTTCATTTAAGAAAAAAGAAAGTCGATCGTTTTTCTGGAGCTCAATTTACCAGACTATCATTTTAATTAATTATTTTTTCAAGCTCATTAAAGTAAAAAAAGGCAAAAAATAACAATTTTTTTTTCAAATGATTGCCAATTTGTCAAAAAATTGCCTTTTAAAATTAAATGTTGATATAAGCTCCAGATAAGTGTATTTTCATGCATAATTTGCCCACCATATTTTTTTTTCAAATGCTTCCAACAGGAGAAAAAAGAGTTGCCTGACTGAAAGTTCACAGCACGTATGTGTGCAGGAACTCTCCATCGAACAAGACGTATTATTCATTTTTTACACACAAAAATTTAAATGTATATAAGTGACATGTGACTAAATGTAATGCAAATAGTCCGAAAAGGATTTCTTTTTATTTTCTTCTATCTTTATAAGAAGAAAGTATTGGATTCATGAAAATTTTCGACTTCCGGTTTTCGACGGATTTATACGTTTTAGAAGGTCCTGAACACGATTTGACTGTTTTTAGAAAATGTCTGTCTGTCTGTCTGTCTGTATGTATGTGACACAAATTTTGTGGGCGCTCTATCTCAAGAACTAATGCTCGGAATTTAATAAAAGTTTAGATTCAGTTAGTCCTTGATATAAATTGGTGCTGATTAGTTTTTGGTAAAAATCGCCCGGTAGGTGGCGCTGCTATGCAGCATTCTTCGCGATTTCCGCAATAGCTCTATCTCAAGAACTAATGCTCGGAATTTAATAAAACTTTAGATTCAGTTAGTTCTTGTTATAAATGGCTGCTGATTAGCTTTTGAATAAAAATCGCCCGGCAGGTGGCGCTGCTGTGCAGCATTCTTCGCGATTTCCGCAATAGCTCTATCTCAAGAACTAATGCTCGGAATTTAATAAAACATTAGATTCAGTTAGTTCCTGATATAAATGGGTGCTGATTAGCTTTTGGTAAAAATCGTCCATCAGGTTGCGCTGCTATGCAGCATTTTTTGAGATTTCCCACAATAGCTCTATCTCAAGAACTAATTTTCGGAATTGAATAAAACTTTATAGTCAGTTAGTCTCTGATATAAATTGGTGCTGATTAGTTTTTGGTAAAAATCGCCCAGCAGGTGCCGCTGCTATGCAGCATTTTGCAGGATTTACACGATTTTAGCTATAGTCCTATCTCAAGATATATTGGACGGAATTTAATAAAACTTGAGTTTCAGTTAGACCTTGCTATAAATGGGTGCTGATTCTTTTTAGTGTATGTGAAACCTGTGTGAGATAGAAGAAAGTTTTGGGATTGACACATCCGACTAGTTTCTTTTGTAACTGGAAAAAATCGGAAAAATCACGTGAATTTTAGACCAAAGAAGTAGAACCTCCCCTTAAATTTGATTTTTATGATTTTTTTCCTTACATTGAAATACGGAAATATTGTGAGTTTCCAAAAAATTAGCCTTCTAATTACTGACATAATCTATGTGTTTATGCTTGAATTAATAAAATTATAATTAGTAATTGGAGAACTTATACAATTTGAAAATTATTAATTTCATTAGTTAAAAGCAAACAATAAAGTTATGCACCATGTTGTAATAATTATGTAAATCTATATAAAACATTGCTGATAATCAGATTTATTACAATTATTTATAACTACATTTAATATTAAATTGTTAATACAGGTTGAAATTAATAATTATTAAACAATGAACTATCCATTTACAAACATGACATTTTTCTAATTAATAAAATTATAATTAATAACTTAGTATCATTCTAGAAAGAAAGAGGGCAGGGTGCTAGTTCATGTGAAAATCACTAGTTCAGTGGAAAAGGGAATTATTTAAAAACAAATGTATTAGTAATGTGTTTAGTATGCAAAAAAAGTATATCATTTTGAAGGATGATGAATAAAATTACAATTTTTAATGGTTTTACGAATTACAAATTGAAAAAAATTTAAATTACAACACTATTTAATAATTTCCTGGGTTTTTTCCTAATTAAATGAAGCTCAATAATTGAATCGTTTAGTTTACATTTTTTAAATTTTATACAAATATAAAAAACTGTTTATATGATAGGAATGTTTTGTTTTTTGTAATTGTTTGGCTTGCATGTTAGGAAGGTTAATAAAGTACACTTTGCACATGCTTTTCAGGTTATTTGAATGAACAGAGGGATTTTTGTGATTTTTTTTATTCTTGGACATGTGCTCATTCTAAATTAAACACAGGTAAACTGAGAGTTCAAAAAGTGAACATATAAAAAATCAATGCTGTAATAAGCAATAAGTGCACAAAACAGTGAAACACATTGAGATATATCATTTTTGTCACTTCTGCTATTGAAAGCATTACTCTGCACTATCTAGTGTTGTAGTCGGTCAATTTACAATGCTGTCGTAGGAGGCCTTTGCCTCTCCACTTACATATTTCAGAACTTTTTTGATATCTTCAGTTTCTTTTCGTTAGTAGAGATTTTGCCTTCAAAGGCTCGTTCATTGGAAAAAAGTGATACAAAAAGTGATTGGGAAAAGGGCACGTATACAGATTATGTGCCCTTTCTTAAATAAACGTGTTTTTTAACGTCCATAACAATGAATGCAGTCAAGTTAGAAATGTGCCCTCTTAAAATATAAAGTGGTTACCCCAGTAGAATATATTTTTATCAAAACACCGATTTAAAAAAAATGTGACTTATGCTCTTTCTAAAATAAAGGATTCAATTTTTGCCAGCTTTTGGGCACATAGATTTAGCAATACTAAGGTGTGGAGAGCTTTTTACAAGAAACCTCTAGGTGAAACTAATGGTGAATTTCACTATTTTAATAAAAAGGCAGGATGGATTTTGTTCATTTTAAAAAGGGCAAGGTTTTCACCATTAAAAATATGACCTACAGAGAACACTAAGAAATTACAGGAATAATAAAAATTACGATTTATTGGAACATGTAGCAAATAACAAAACAAATATCATTTGCAGCTCTTTTTGCACCTGTATACTTAGAAAAATTACTGTTAATCACATACACTTAAACGTACACCTATGTACAGGCAGGTCGACACTAGTGGTATAGGACAAAATATATCAATAACCATTTTAAAATGTGTCATACTTCGAAGTCCCAATATAACACCTGACGCATGTCGCTACAGTCTGCCATGCCATCTACTGTTGGCAGAAGGGAAGGTAGTAGAGCATTTGCCGGTGTGACAGTTGTATGAGAAAATTCTACTCCCAGAAAAGCGTCATTATGTTCCATCTGTCCGATGTACGAATAGGCTTGATCATTGGAGTTCGCCTCACTCAGTGTTGAATTCAGACATTTTCTTTGGGATAGATTTCTGTGACTTCGCGGAGGTGGGGGGCAGTTTTGACCATTAAAAGCTTAAAATCTCAAATCTTCCGGGGGAACATTTCAATGCTTCAAGGGTGAATGTCCCCCCCCCCCCCGGGCCACCCCTTGAATTCAACACTGGACTCACTGGAGCATCCGTGTCAATAAGAGCCAACCTTGTCAGTATTTCAAGGACCAGTGTGTCAAGGGTTATGAAAACCTACACAAACCTGGGAAAGGTATCTTCTACGAAACAGAACAGTGGGCGAAAACTGAAGTTGAACGACCGGGATAGGTGGGTGTTGAAAAGGATAGTCGCCCGAAAACGCAAGACTACATTGCGGCAGATCGCCTCCGAGATGAACATCCATCTCCAGAACCCTGTATTCAGCAAAACTATTCAACGGGAGCTGCATGCTGCGAACAATCATGACAGAGTGGCTATTTCAAAGCCATTAGTGTCACTGCGGAATGCTATGAAGCAACGAAAGTGGTTCCTTGACCTATAAAAGTGGACACAACAGCAATGGGAACAGGTCATCTGATCTAACGAATGATCATTTACATTATTTCAGACCACTGGATGTGTGTTTGTATGGGGAACTTCAGCAGAAACATTACATGTTGACTCTCTGGTTCTTACCGTGAAGCATGGAGGGGGACTCTGTGATAGTGTCGAGCGCAATCTCTTGGCATCGCATGGAGCTACTCGTAGTCCTGACAGGAACGATCACAGGTAAGCAATATCGCAGTATTCTTACAGATCATATCCAGCCTACGCTACAGACTCTGTTTCCTAGAAAACGTCATGTGTTCCTAGATGACAATGCACCTGTTAACATGACTCGCTGTGTTGCAACATGGTCGGATTAACTGGAACAACTCACGTGGTGTCGCCAGTCCCCTGATATCAACATGATTTACCCTTTGTGGAGAGAACAAAGTCTGTGCTTCACTTGCTCTTCCATGCATACTACCTGAGCTCCAGACCGATCCGCACGACGAATGAGTGTAAATTTCGCACGAGCTTTATTTGTCAATCAGATATTCAATGCAAGCTACAATGAAGACCAAGGGTGGTCCAATTTCCTAATAATAAAACATTTGTATTCTTTCACAGGTGTTCATCTTAGTTTGTCCTGTACCAATATGTATATGAGTTTAGGCTAACCAAACAAATCATGAAAATGAGTTGCACCCAATAATTGATACACACATACAGAATAAATATAAGAGTGACCAGTTATATCTGAAAATCTCAAACAATAAATAGCAGTCTTATTACCACTTAGATGGAATTATTAGCATTCTGTAATTCAATTTTTTTAAGAAAAAAGTTGTGCTGTGTTTTCAACCGCAAACTGATTTCTTTATTTGGTGTGTATGACTTAAAAAACATTTATTTAACTTCTATTAAAAAACTCTTGTTGTGCTTAACATTTTTACACCAATTAGTTCTTTATCTCATATACATTCACTCAGAATAGCTGCAGAGCAGAGTTTATCACGCTCCCATTCTTCTTTATTTCTAATTTAATGTATATTTTTTTGCAAAGTTAGAATGAGAAAATATGAGATCGTCAACATTTTCTTTTAATGCAGAAATTTATTACACCTGTTACGCTTATCTCCAACTATAATAAAGAAGGAAGTTTGTGTGTTTCTCGGTTGTGTTCTGAAGAGACCGCTGTATGCAAAGCTACAGAATTTAGTGGGAAAGTATCTCTATGCGTGTAGTTTTGCACCTCAAAGTCCGAATTAGGAATTTTTGAATAGATTTTTTTTAATTTAATTTTTATTCGATTTTTAGTATTTTTCACGTTTTGCTGCAATTTTTCACATTATTAACAGGAATCCGGTTCCAGTCTTTTAGTCCAATATAATAAATTTTGTTCTCTTTTCAATAAAGTTGATGCAAAATTCGTAGAATGATTTTTAGATTTTTGGTGAATTTTTTCCGTTTACATTCTGAAATTTTGTCCAGAAGGCTTGATTAGTTTGGTGGCTACTTCTATTTCTGCCTACTTATTCTACGCTCAGAATCATAATTTTATCCGCTCTTTTTAGCTAGGAGAGAGTTGATAATTCTTTACAAATAAAACATCCTGATTTAAAAAAAGGAAGGGCAGATTATTAATTATCGCGATTTTTTTAATTTAATTTTTTATGCTTTTTATTTTTCAGGATTTGCAGTGTTTTCATTTTTTTTCTTCGACACTGAGAAATTTTCCCCAGAATACTTGATTGGTTCAGTGGTTGCTTCCACTTCGACCTCAGCTATGCTCAGAATGGTCATTTCCCCCACCCTCTTTTTAGCGTGGAGAGAGTTGATAATTCTTTACATATAAAATATCATGATTTTAAAAAGGAAGGGCGGATTATTAATCATCCCGATTTTTTTATTAGATTATTTTTTAATTAAATTTTTTTTCGTTTTTTAACCTTTTTTCATGTTTTGCAGCCTTTTTATTTCAAATTACTTCACAAATTGCCCACTAGAAGTCAAACACCGTTGGAGTTCAGTTGTGATTATTAGCTGATAGGACTGTAGGTACAGCGGGAAGGCAACTGGGCAATTCTGATTGGCAGATAGAAAGGTCGTCAGCTGATTATAATTCGAACAGCGAGTTGTGAGTTTTTCACAATTTGTTTTATGCAATATTTAGTTTTTTCATGTACATGACGTCATTTATGTATTTGATTTCAGAAATTAGCAAAGATAACTTATTGTTTTTGTATGTCAAAACAAAATAAAAGTCATTTTGTTTCTGCTTCAAAAGTTAATGATAATTCTTATTTTTTTAATGTCGTTGGTTTAATTCTGTGTGGGGGTGAGGTAAGTGTCCGGTTGTAACTCGAATATCGCGTTAATGCTCTAATCGAAATTCCCTCCTTCCCCCTGCCTACAAAATCAGAACTTTTTTATTATTAGTCCGATTCATATGAAACCTTTTCTCGGGTATCCCAGATACTAGATAAACTTCGATATCATTTTTTCAGAGTTTGGTTACCACTATTTCTGAACATTAAACACCTAGGAGGGTTATTTTCTCAGGTTCTATGGGCCCAATTTCAACAAGAATTAGTTTATTCAACTTAATACGAACTAATTAAGATACAGTTTTGGAGAATATGGAATTAAAGATTTTGCCGTACGCGCGTAGCACGCCTGCTATACGGTGTCATAGGCAGCAAGGACACATGCCGGAGTTTTGATCGGAAAGAGTTTTATTTAGAGTGCGTCCCTAGCGGTGGTAAGTGGAAATAAAAGATTTTGCATTTAAAATTGGTCTGATCTAAACAAAGGGCCTTGCACAGCACACCTTCTGTACAGTGCTGTAAGCAACAGGAACGAGTGCTGGAGTTTTGTTCGAAAAGATGTTTATTTAGAACAGGCACCGACTCTTCTACACGTGGTGGTGGAAACTGGAACTAAAAGTTTTGCAGTGCATGCGCAGCACGTCTGCTATACATGGCATCATAGGTAACAGGGATACATGTCAGAAAATTTGTTTAGAACAGAATGCATCCTCTGAAGGTGTAACCAAATATTTTCCTGCGTGTGTGCCAAAAATCACTATGTTTATTGAAACCCAAAAACAAAATTACCGATTTGATAATCCCACACAAAGAAATAGTTTCATTTTCACTCATCCTCGAGTATTCAGAAAAGTATTGGAGATATTGAATCAAAACTCACAGTCTCTACCTAGTTTATTTTTCTGATTCTGAAAATGGAAATTTTGTGAAATTCTGATGGTAGAGTTTTTTAAAATTTTAACAAAAAACTGACCCACTTTGAATCAAATGATTCAGATGTTTGAGGAAGTTGTATTGAATTTACTTTCGCTATGGAGTCCATCTCTATTTAATTTCCTAAAGACAAAGAGTTACCAGAGAAACAGTACAGTACAGCGATTTTTACAGTGATTTCGCATTTCGTATTATTTGTTGGCAGGACCAGGCAATACCGGGCGGATTAGCTAGTTTTATATAAAAGAAAGAATAATTTGATTAGCCAAGGGAAATTATGGCATTGCAAATTATATCAGCTTTAATTTAATATAATTTTTAAATTAAATGCTTTATATGCCATATAAAATTATAAACAATTATTTAAAGATTATTTTTGTTTATTCATTACATAAAATACATTTAGAAACTTTTTAAATGGTATTCATCTTAGATATTAATACTTTGTTACGTCTTTTTAAAAATTTATAAAATTTAAGATTTTAATCAATAATTTAAAAAAAATCATTTGATAAGAATCACGTTTTAATCACTGATTTCAATTATCTGATTAAAATCATTGACACCCTATTTAGCGCCCTATATCACAAATGAAAGGTGACTCAATTTGTTAAGGTAAGATAATGTTTGCTGAGATTATGACTCGCTGAAAATCCTTTGGACCATATTTCAGAAAACAAAAGGTATTTTCATTGTATGAGGTATAGATCTGAAAGGCCAACGTTTCCAGGCATGGGCCTGGCTGAGCCTGTACAAGGAATTTATTGAACTGCCCCAGAATATAATAAAATCCAATAGTTTGGCTTGGTGCAACCCAAATTGCCTCAATTTCTAAAAATATGCTGATATTTCATAAACAGAATTTAAAATTATTGAAAACAGAACACTTACTTATGTATTGATTTTTATTTTACATCAGCAATTCATGGAATACAGAATAACAAAAATTATTATTACCACTCAGACAATTAAGTGCATAAAGACGTAATAAAAAATTGACTAAGACACTTACATTTAAATGATGATTCAGTAAGAAAATCAATGTAGTTTAGATTGAAAGACAAATGTGGTAAAGCATATTAGAATTTAAAACAGTGGTTTCCAACCTTTTACTGGTCATACCCTATAAAATCAAGTAATATATATCTGTAACATATATTTCTTACTATTTCAATAGGTTATTATTTGCACATGGAGACAGACTAAAAGCGATATAACAATTACAACTCATTTTGCATGTTCTTAGCTTATCAAACAGGCAATGTTGCTATCATAATTAATTTTTTAACATAATAACTGAATAAATGAAATGAGACCATCACATTTTCCCCTTTATTCAGGAAAGAGTTTTATTGTTCCTTGCCCACTCACTTCAGTATAAAACAGAAGCATCATATGATCTGCATTGTTATCTTCACAAAATTTCTTGATCAGATACTTACATTTCATATTACATTAAAAAGCATTTATATATTTTTTAATACATTTAGTAATTTATTAAAAATTATTGGAGTATTTTCAACACTCTAAGATTTCATGGTACTTTTTGGTTAGTCAGGTGCCAGTGATATATCTACATATATAAATATATATGTATATAGATATATATGTATATGTAATGTAATATATATATATATATATATATGTACATATATGACTGGTGGCTGGCTAACCGAAAATACTGATTTCTTTATAAGTAATGCGATGTACAAGATCAAGAAAGATTTCTCAATATTTATCTCTTCAATTTTAAGTTGCCATATATATTTCCCATCATAACACATGTGTATTGTCTGATTTTAAAACATGATGTATCATATGTAGTTATGTACTGCATATGAGGTCTGAACTAGAACCATAAGAATTTTACTACTTACTCATTTGCTTTTCTGATGCTCGTTTACCATTTATATATTTGATAAGATTTGTAGTACCTCGCTCAGCTATTTCAAGTACTTTTTGTAGATAAAATGTGTTCAAGACAACAAGTTTTAGATGTATTCTTAAATTATTTCATGTGTTATTTTTTCTAAATGGGACATGTAGGTGAATGAATAAAAACATGTCTCATTCAATAAATAGTTAGGAAAAATTGTAAAATATGATATTAACCAGAAAAGTTTTGATACCTTTAAATTAAAACGAAATTTATCATATCTAAAAATCTTCAAAGATTTTCTATATAATTATTCAGATTTAAATTTTATTTTCTAATTTCGATTGGAAAGATTTTAAAAATTTAATTAAAACCTTTTCTTTTCTTTTTGAAATTTGAACTTATTACTTTTATTTTTAGTCTGCAACATTATTTTTTCCAAAATAAGACAAAAACTGACAAGAAATAGGTTAATAACAAATTTGGAATTTTTTTCCTAAAGAATGAAATTGCCGCCTCTCTGATGTACACCCCACATTGTGAACCACTGATTGAAAAGAAAAAAAGCAGGTTTTTAAAAATATCTCTCTACAACTTATTAGATGAAATTAAATTGCCAAAAATTTTGCTAAACAAATATACAACATTACTTCACTTTTACAAAAATAAATTTATTAAAACGACAATCTAACATGGCTCAGAGGAAGAAAGAAGTCCATATGCAGCTTGGAAAAGAAGAAAGTGGTCTGAGGTGGCCAAGAAAACACAACAAAAAAAGAAGTGTGGGACAGCCAGGAACAGAAAAAAGAAGTCTGGAACAGTCCAGCCAAAATTTTATAAAAGAAAATTGGGCTAAACACAGGAACATATACACTTCTAGTATGGATACACACATGATTTGTCAGGTGATCATCCGGTGAAAATGCTTTGAATTTTATAAATGAAAGGTTTTGATTTATAGGAGAATGTCAGTGTGCTTTTAGGCTGAAACTTATTGAGAATATTTTTAAACATATTTTACATACTTCTTCCTTTGTACCTACACAAGTGTTCTTTTGAATAACCACTTTGTAAAAATCGTTTGAAACATATTTCACAAACACATAATCTGCAATTTGTATTAGAATGCAAATATGCTTTTCGTCTAATACTTATTGAAAATGTTTCTGAACATATTTTTAAATCAAAAGGTTTTCCTTTTTCGTATGGGTACACAAGTGTTTTTTCAGATGACTCTTTGTTGAATTTTTTTGGAATAACATATTTCACAAATAAAAATTATTTCACAATTTTTTAGAATAATTTTTTCAGAAGAATATATCATGACAAAAATTGAAACATATTTCACAAAGTTTATTTGTATAGAAGTGAAAGTTTCCTATTGAACTATCACTGCGTGAAAAGCCTTAGGAACATATTTCACAAATGTAAAGTCTTTTACTTATATGCAAATAGTTTCATAGATCTGATCTTTATGAAAATCTTTTGAAACATATTTTAGAAACAAATGTTTTTATATGCCATGGCTGTTAAAATGTATTTTACTCTATGTGAAAATCATTTGAAACATATTTAAAAAAACAAACACATTTTTCTTTCTGTGAGTACACATGTGTTATCTCAGATGACCCCTTCGTGAAAATCCTTTAAAACATATTTCACAAACAAAAGGCTTTTAATTTGTGTGGGTAAGCAAACGTCTTTTAAGATTACTACTTCTTGAAAAACCTTTGGAACATATTTCACAAACAAAAGGTTTTTCCTTTGTATGGGTATGGAAGTGTGCTTCCAGATGTCCACTATGTGAAACTCTTTTTAAACATATTTCACAAACAAAAGGTTTTTCCTTTGTATGGGTATGTAAACATAATTTCAGAGTGCCACTTTTTGAAAATCCTTTGGAACATATTCACAAACAAAAGGTTTTTCTTTTGTATGGGTACGTAAGTGTCTTTTCAAAGTACCACTTTCTGAAAATCTTTTGGAACATATTTCACAAACAAAAGGTTTTTCCCTTGTATGGGTACGGAAGTGTGTTTCCAGATGCCCACTTTGTAAAAATTCTTTTAAACATATTTCACAAACAAAAGGTTTGTCCTTTGTATGGGTATGTAAGTGTACTTTCAGAGTACTATTTTTGGAAAATCCTTTGGCACATATTACATAAACAAAAGGTTTTTCCTTTGTATGGGTATGCAAATGTCTTTTAAGATCACCACTTAGTGAAAAACCTTTGAAACATACTTCACAAACAAAAGGTTTTTCCTTTGTATGGGTACGTAAGCGTCTTTTCATAGTACCACTTTCTGAAAATCCTTTGAAACATATTTCACAAACAAAAGGTTTTTCCTTTGTATGGGTACATAAGTGTCTTTCCATAGTACCACTTTGTGAAAATCCTTTGGAACATATTTCACAAACAAAGGGTTTTTCCTTTGTATGGGTACGTAAGTGTCTTTTCATAGTACCACTTTCTGAAAATCCTTTGGAACATATTTCACAAACAAAGGGTTTTTCCTTTGTATGGGTATGTAAACATAATTTCAGAGTGCCACTTTTTGAAAATCCTTTGGAACATATTCACAAACAAAAGATTTTTCCTCTGTATGGGTACGTAAGTGTCTTTTCATAGTACTACTTTCTGAAAATCCTTTAGAATATATTTCACAAACAAAAGGTTTTTCCCTTGTATGGGTACAGAAGTGTGTTTCCAGATGTTCACTTTGTGAAAATACTTTTAAACATATTTCACAAACAAAAGGTTTTCCTTTGTATGGGTACGTAAGTGTACATTCAGAGTACCACTTTCTGAAAATCCTTTGGAACATATTTCACAAACAAAAGGTTTTTCCTTTGTATGGGTATGTAAGTGTACTTTCAGAGTACTATTTTTGGAAAATCCTTTGAAACATATTACACAAACAAAAGGTTTTTCGTTTGTATGGGTATGCAAATGTCTTTTAAGATCACCACTTAGTGAAAAACCTTTGGAACATACATCACAAACAAAAGGTTTTTCCTTTGTATGGGTACGTAAGTGTCTTTTTATAGTACCACTTTCTGAAAATCCTTTGAAACATATTTCACAAACAAAAGGTTTTTCCTTTGTATGGGTACGTAAGGGTCTTTCCATAGTACCACTTTGTGAAAATCCTTTGGAATATATTTCACAAACAAAGGGTTTTTCCTTTGTATGGGTACGTAAGTGTCTTTTCATAGTACCACTTTCTGAAAATCCTTTGGAACATATTTCACAAACAAAGGGTTTTTCCTTTGTATGGGTACGTAAGTGTCTTTTCATAGTACCACTTTCTGAAAATCCTTTGAAACATATTTCACAAACAAAAGGTTTTTCCTTTGCATGGGTACGTAAGTGTCTTTCCATAGTACCACTTTGTGAAAATCCTTTGGAACATATTTCACAAACAAATGGTTTTTCCTTTGTATGGGTACGTAAGTGTCTTTTCATAGTACCACTTTCTGAAAATCCTTTGAAACATATTTCACAAACAAAAGGTTTTTCCTTTGTATGGGTACGTAAGTGTCTTTCCATATTACCACTTTGTGAAAATCCTTTGGAACATATTTCACAAACAAATGGTTTTTCCTTTGTATGGGTACGTAAGTGTCTTTTCATAGTACTACTTTCTGAAAATCCTTTAGAACATATTTCACAAACAAAAGGTTTTTCTTTTGTATGGGTACGCAGGTGTACTTTTAGAATGCTACTTCTTAAAAAAACCTTTCAAACATATTTTGCAAACAAAAGGTTTTTCCTTTGTTTGAGTGTGAAAATGTTCTTTTAGTAGACCACATTTTGAAAATACAATAAATTTCACAAGTAAAAGGTTTTTCTGTTGCTTGAGAATGAAGAATCCCTTAACTACTTGGAAAATGAGTATCAATTGTCTTCTCTTTAGTCTAAAATTTGAAAAAAAAATAAACATTTTCGATCTACAGATTTATAATTATTTGCAATTAAAAAAAAATCTATAATTTAAAAAGCCAAAAATTAAAATAAGACATTTTTTAAAACTAATTGTTTACATATTATACTTTAAGACCATGTATTGTTTGTAGAATACCAAAAAAACATGAGAGGTATCTGTTGTACGCAACACATTCTAAAGCCTAAATATCCTCTTTTAATGATATTCTTGTTACAGGTATAACAGTAGAAACATCAAATTGAAAAAAACTAATTTTATTAGATTGAATCAAATATACTATAAACAAATGTAGTTGACACTTTGTAGCATTACCAATTTGAAACAAAAACAAACAAATTCAAAATGACAGAAAGAATTTTAGTCATTCAGTCATTATTAAAATTTATGGAACAATTACGACAGCTCTGACATATGCGCTTAGATATTTTCATATATTTTTTACATGTTAATTTGGAAGAATCTGATGACAGTTTCTGCACCCCGGTGGTAATTTTTCAGCAAAAATAATGAAAGAGAGCATAAAAAGTGAGAATTATATTGAAGGATCTTGGGCAGGGGAGTAAATGAGATGCAGGTTTTAACGTATGATTATTTTAAAATTTGCAGATTTTTTTCCCACAAAGTGGCAAATTCAATGCACCACTCATGTTCTTAGAGGTAAAAAAAATCCACTATTTATGAAACTTCAAAATCTTTTTTCTAGGAGGGGATCTTCCCCAATAACATTTCTAAGAAGTACCAACTATTTTAAAAAGAGAGAAAATTATCTTTAACCCTGCATTCAGTTTAACATGCTTAAATTTACTATAATCATTTATAAGTAGGCTACTACTAATTTTAAATGTTCAAAAATAATTTCTCAGTGGCGACAATTTCTAGTTTCCCCACAGCTTTAATATTAAATGGGATACATGTATCATACATGAATTAAACTTATTTTTAGGGTTCCGTACTTAAAAAGTAAAAATGGAAAAATTATAAGATCACTCCTGTGTCTATCCATCCATCTCTCACAGACCTTTTTCTCATAAAATATGGGACGTGTAAAGTTCAAACTTCGGAATGTTATAAAGCCTTTTTAACCACATATTTTCAGATTATTAGTCATTCACAAATATGTTTAGGAAAAATTTAGGAGGCTAATGAAATTACTTGAAAAAAAACTTTCTTTCTTTTTTACATCGTGTAGGGTATCGGTCGAAAGATCTTGTAACACTGAACTCAAAAATATTCTTGTTTTAATTTTAGGTATTATATTTTGGGAGATATTGTTGAAAATGCATCACAAAAATATGCCCACTTCCTCCATTTCCGAATCTACTGAAACTGAAATTATGAAAAAATTAGGGGTACAAGGAATTTATTTAAACCTTGCATAAAAACTACAGTAATTTTTTAAGTAACATAGTTTTTGAGAAAAATGCATTTTTCTGTTACACACCAACTTTACTTTTCCGGTGATCAGCGGGGTAGTTGACGGGCGCTCGAGGAATCTATCATTGCAGAATGATCCAAGGATACTTGATAATGATTTTCAAAAAAAAATTTTGATAATTGTCCAAGATATTAATTAAGTTACTGATAGTCCCGGTATGTCGGGACAGCCGGTGCATACACCAAAAATGCTGGCTTCTAAAATTTAATTAAATTATAAGCAGAGTATTGGAAGCTGAAAAATAAATGGCAGAGTGTGGCAGAGTGTAAAATAAACAATGAGAAAGCAAGTTAAGTTTTAAGTAAACTAAACGTTTATTAACAAAAAAACATTTAAAAATAAATTCAAACAGAATATAAATAAACTTAAAGTATGAAAAATAAACTTACATAACGAAATATTTTAATGGCTGACAATGACAACGTGGCAAAAAATATTCAGTCTCATTTTCATAACATCCATTAACATCTAATTCTGGAACACGATGTTTGTATAAAACTTATAATCCACTTGATAACTCTATACAACATATGTAGCACAAACATCTTTCCCTATTTGTAAAAACATCTTCTACTTTCAACCAAACAAAAAGGAAAATGAATAACTACAGCTGGAAACATCTGGTCAAATAAAACATCTAATAAAATGAAACTCCATTATGCTGACAAGGCAAAATGGTTTCTTGAACTTCTCAAAAGAAAAAAAAACAGAGAATGATAACGTCGTGTTACAACCTCTATACCATCCAGTCCAAAACCAACAGCTGAATGAAAGTTGTAGTACTCAAGAGGGTGTCAAGTTACGTCATTCATTCATAGAAGCCCTCTTGTGGTTAAAGATAACAAACATGCAATACAGATAAGCTAATGACGTTGGAGGAAAAAGAAACAGCAAGCTGATATGACGTTTTGAAAAACAAAGTGACGTAATTGCGATCTCTAAAAAGATCAATCTAGATAAACACTGAGGTTTGAATGGAAAATAAACAGCTGGTTAGACTACGGTTTAAAGAGGAGTTTAAAGGAAAAGAAATGAAATCATTTGAATATTGTATAAGTGATCAAGGAAAGCTTTATATATGCTAACATTGCCCCCCCCCCACTTGTCACTTATACTAGAACTAAAATCATATTCAAATTGGAAACAAACAAAAATTACTCTCGCTCCACATACCAAGTATTTAAATCTACCACCTTTGATAGATGTATAAACACAACATACAACAATTAAAGTTTTTCATATAAAAACACTTTTCAACATTAACAACAAATATATAAGACAATACAGTATAACAATCTACTTAAGTAAAGAAAACTTTACAATGAAACACACAACTTCACTTCTGAAAACTCAATTCTTATGAGCTTTGTTTGAGGATTCAGAAATATACAATTAAGAAAAAAAAATGCATAAGGAATTCTACAAAGTCCAATATTTATGCAAACAAAATTGAATAGCTCAAGTTGAATTTTAATATTAGTAAATGCAGTCGCATTTTGAAGATTAAATTACATGGTGATCTTGTACATTTTGTCTTGACCTTTGAACCTTGAAATTGAACAACAGATTTACCTCACCATATTAAGTATGGCTACACTTTTACCTTACCTCACCATAAAAATGGCTACATTTTACTACAGGATACCTCACCAAAAAAAAAAAAATGGCTACATTATATTATGCAAATCACTGGAGAAAAGTTACACATATACTATAAAAATTATTGATATAAACATTTTCATATACAAGCAATCATATGACATATATATATGTAAAAATAGATCAAGTAATTAATGGCCATTAAAAAAACAATAAAAATTAATATTTGTATGTAAACGGATATCATATTTTAACAGACATACAATACATTCAGCTTTCATATGTGGGCCCACATTTTTCATACCAAACACTCAATAATATGATACAAGTAACAAAAATACAGATATGGGTTAACCTTAAATAATTCAATACATATAAGAAATATATATATAATACTAGGTAAGTTTAAATTTTATGTATAAAGACTTGGTAATAATTATAGCATGCTAATTCAAAAATTTAACAACAACATGTAACAAACTTAACAATAAACTTAACAATTAACAACTTATTACATCTCAAAATTTCCATATGAGCGGGACCTAAATGTGACACTTCCATAATATATAAGGAGGGACTTACAAAATAAAGAAAACGTGCCCGCGATAAGGCCTTCCTATGTCCAGAACACCCACGAAGGCCGCTACCCCCTGCAGACCACTCTGGCTGATTACATTTCTCACCCCTGCGAGACGCTTCCTGGGGCCGCTCGGACCCCGGAGGATGAACTAACATGGGGTCTGAACCACATTCCAGCGGGAAATTAAATGCTCATTGGAAAAAAAGAGAGTAATAAAACTTTTTTTTTTTTTTTTGAAAAAAAAACTTTTGTATAAACACCTTAAATTCAAACGATTTATAGAAAAAAATTTATATTTTGCAAATTGAAACTCGCAGGTTTCAGAAAAAGTTAAACATCAAAGTTTAACATAAAAAATTTCATACCGAAGTATGTGTTTATACTTAAATATGTGAAGTTCAAAGGAGGACTTTAGGGAAATGACAATGCAAGAAACCAAAAGAAATTTTACGATTTAGAATTAAATATAGCTTCAATAAATTTATTCAAATCAAATTTTGTAAGGGGCTTAGTGAAAATATCGGCTAAGTTGGCTTTACTATTTATGTGTTTAACAGTGAAAAGTTCTTGGTTAAGTAAATCACGGACGAAGAACAATTTTATGTCAATGTGTTTGGTTCTGTAATTCTCAATGGGGGATTTAATGAAGTCGATAGCAGCCATGTCATCCACCAAAAGTGTAGGTTTAATTTTTTGACCTGAAAATATGCCCTTTTCGTAACATTCATTGATAATCCTACTGAACCACAAGAGTTCTTTAGTTGCCTCGGTTAAAGCTACAAATTCTGATTCCATTGTGGATAAACATATGGACTTCTGCTTAAATGCCCTCCATGTTACTGGTGATTTATCTAATAAAACCATTTGCCCACCCATTGAGGTTCTATCGTCCCGATTTGATGCAAAATCTGCATCTGTATATGTAATTAGATTGATTTTATTACATGTTAAGTCAAGTTTTAGGTGTTTTGTTTGATTTATGTAACCCAGCAATTTCAATAATCCATTCCAATGTACAATTCCAGGATTACTTTGGAATTGGCTGAAAATATTGACCGCATACGATATATCAGGTCTAGTACGACTTGTGATGAATGCCAAGCATCCTAAGACACTTCTGTATGGATATTGAAGCATTTCATTAATTTCATCGTTTGTTTGAGGACATTGAGTTTTGGAATAAACCATACCCTTACAAATTGGTAAGGAGGATATAGGAAAATTAAATTCTTTGAAGCGGGAATATACTTCTTTTATATATTGTAATTGATGGATCAATATTTTACCATTGCCTTCTTCAAACTCTATTCCTAACAATTTCTTGGTTTTTCCTAAAATTTTTATGTCAAAATGCTTCATTAGGAGGTTAACTATCTTGTCAATGTGCTTCTTTTCTTTACCTAGTATTACGAAATCATCAACATATAATAGTAAAACAATATTTTCATTAAATGTATAGACACAGTTGCACCAACTTAATTTTATAAAACCTAAACCGATTAAAACCCTATGTAATTCTAAAAACCATACACTGCCACTTTGATGTAAGCCATAAATTGCCCTTAGCAGCCGACAAACTAAATTTTCTTTACCTTTTTGTATAAAACCTGGGGGTTGCTTCATGTAAACCTCTTCTGTTAATGGAGCGTACAAGTATGCTCCTTTTACATCGCACTGCAAATGAGTCCACCCTTGAACTGAAACTAAGGCTGAGAAGAAAAATCTAACTAGGCTGAAGTTGACGACTGGGCTGAAAGTTTCTTCATATGTTCCACCCTTTATCTGCTTGTATCCCTGAGCAACTAATCTAGCCTTGTATCTTGCAATTTTTCCTTTATTGTCATATTTTATGGTGTATACCCATCTGCATACAAGAGGTTGTATCCCTTCTGGTAGTTTCGTTAAATGCCATACTTTTCTATTATACATTATGGCCATCTCCTCCCCCATTGCACCTTTCCACTGTTCCCATTGTGGTGATTTGAGTGCCTGTTTATATGTGTTCGGTATGGTTAGGTTTTCTAGTCATATATCAGTTTGGTTATTTTCTGGAATTTGACCGTATGTTTGTGTATAAGGACTGGAGCTTGAACTTGACCTTCCTGATTTACCTTGAACTAGACCTTCATATTTGTCTGCCCCTTTAAAAGAAAATAGATATGGTTCAAATTTGATACCGTTACGAAGACAGTACTCCCTCACATCTTTTATTGATCTTAGTCTTTCCCCTTTTCCTTGTTCATAGTAATAAATATCTGTTCGTCCCCCTACTGGTCTAGTTTTAGCTTTTCTTATCCAAACGGCTTCCTTCAGTGTGCGGGTTTCTTCCTCACCTTCTTCACTTTCGGAAGAATGATCTGAAATTTGAGGAGGACGTGCGAGAGATTCATCTTGGTTTTCGCTGTAAGGATCAATTTCAGGAGTAGTAGGGTTTAAGATATAAGTAGGGCCCAGGTCGTTTCCAATGCGATTATCTAAGATACCAAAAGGGTCATTGTCAGGTGAGTTTAAGGTGTAAGCTGGTCCTTGTTCAGCCTTGTTACGATATTTGGGAATAATGGCTTCTTCATTGAATGAAACATTTATTGTTTCAATTATTTTATTTGAATCTGGAAGCCAAATTCTGTAACCTTTCATAGACATGGCGTATCCCACCATAACTCCCTTTTTTGCTTTTGGATCAAATTTTGATGTTCTGAGTTGTTTTGGGATCCCTACATATGCGTCTGTACCAAACGGTCTCAAATGACGAACAGAAGGTTTTCGACCTCCGTACAATTCAAACGGGGTTTTATTCTGGTACTTATGACATACACGATTCCAGGTATAAATGAAATACAAGCCTGCTTCTGGCCAAAATTTTAAACTCAATTTACTTTCATTTAGAATAGCACGAGCACCGTTTGCAATAGTTTGATTTAGCCGTTCTGCGACGCCGTTTTGTTGTGGGCTATACGTGTTAGTGAATTCGTGATGTATGCCACGTTCCTCAAAATATCTTGTGAAATTTTCATTTTTGAACTCTCTTCCGTTATCACTACGAACTGACTTAACTTTACGATTTAAAAATGTTTCTGCTCTTTGAATGTGGTTTCTAAAAACTCTAAATACTTCAAATTTGTGTCTTAAAGGGTAAATTGAGGTTTTTCTTGAATAATCGTCCACTATTGTTAAGAAAAAGTGTTCCCCTCCTCTACCTGATATGTTGGTAGGTCCCCAAACATCGGTATGTAAAAGCTCAAGAGGGTGTTTAGATCTTATTTGTCCTATTGGTTTAAAAGGATACATGCCTGTCTTTGTTTAGTCTACAGGTTTCACAATGAAAATCTTTGTTTGTGATGCGTGGTAGCCCCCTAACTCCACTACACTTATAAGTACCTTCAATTAAACTAGGACTAATGTGACCCATACGCCTATGCCATATTTTTAAATCATCTTTGTGGACAGTGGATGCCTCAAATTGTACCTTTTTGTGTTTGTTTTGTGACTCTGGGTAAATGTAGTAAATCCCGTTTTTAAGGTTTGCCCTGAACAGTGTGTAATCATCCCTGTAAGCCTTTACTCTACCATTGCCTCCTTTGAACTTAGTTCATCTAGAATCTAGTCGGGACCCGGAGATAAGATTTCTCCTAAGACTAGGACAATACATTACGTCGCCAAAGCGAACATTCTTCCCCTCTAATTTTAAGTCAACCATACCAGTCCCTTTTATAGGAAAAGTAGCACCATCAACCGCTACAGCCAACTCATGATTGTTTAAAGGTTTAAATTTAACATAAAGACTTTTGTCTTTGCAGAAGTGATGAGAAGCACCTGTATCAAAAATCCAGGCACTCTCATCCTCCTTTACTTTACTTAAATTTGATTGAACAAAGTAATGTACCTGTCCTTTATCATCCTTGCAGTTTGGCTTAGGTTTGTTCAAGTTACAAGGCTTTAGGTTTCTCTGCAGGCGATGTCGAGGCTTCCTAGGATTGCGTCTAGATTGGGATGATTCACGGGATGCAGAAGTACTGGAACAAGAGGAGTCACGAGAAGCTGTCGTACTGGATACTGACGGGTGTTCAGGTCTAGATCTGGTAGATTTGCACCGATTCGCTTAGTGTCCAGGTTTTCCACATCGAAAGCAGGTAACTTTCTGGCGTGGTCTAGGTTTGGTGTAATTGGCTTGGGCACTATATCCTCCATTCCGGACACTGTCTCTCAACTTAAGTCTGGACTCTTCTGCTATCAGCTCAGTTAAAATGTCTTTGAATTTAAATTTATCATCCGGCCAGCGTAGGATTGACTGCACCAGGTTGTCAAATTGAGGTGGAAGATACCGTAAAATTTGGAACGATAAATAATCTTCCTTCATTGGCTGCTTCATAGCTGTTAATTGGTCTGAAATTCTTTGTATTCTAGCAGAAAACATGTCAATGGACTCTTCGGGCTCAATTCGACAGGATAAGACTTCCGAAAACAGCTGCATATGTCTCGCTCTATTGTCCGGGTGGAAGTGCAGCTTCAGTTTATCCCAGGCATTTTTTGGGTCATCAATATTCTCGATGATACGTCTAAATTCATTTTCAACATTTAAATAAATGATCGTGAGGGCAGAATGTTCTCTTGTTTCATAATCTTTCAATGCAGTAGCCTGAGATGCATCTGGTTTGGTTTCTGTACCATTCACAATGGACCATGCATTTTTATCCAATAATAAATATTTAACATCAGATGCCCAGTTTCCATAATTGTGAGCATTCAATTTCGTAATGCTGACTTGAATGGTTGCCATTGCCGCCAAAAATTTTGGAATAGTAAAAAAAAAACAAAATTCAGAAATTTAAGATTTTTTTTTTTAAGTTTTGAAAAAAAACTAATTCCAAATAAAGCCTTTAAAAAGACTGTTCAATTTCATAAAAGAAACACGTACGAAAAAAATATAAAAACGTATGAAAGAAATTTTTTTTTCTTAAATTATTCTAAGTCCAAAATAAACGTTAAATTACTTAAAATAAAACAAAATGTTCATTAATATTCATTAAATGTAAGAAAAAAATGCCCCCCCCCCAACTAAAATTTACTGTGAGGTCTTAATGGGCGCTAACTAATCACTTCTGCCAATGTATTCTGCCAAAGTTATGTCCCTTAAAGGGTTAAATTAACAAAATAAAAGACTCTGCTCCGGGCCCATAACCCGTGATAGTCCCGGTATGTCGGGTCAGACGGTGCATACACCAAAAATGCTGGCTTCTAAAATTTAATTAAATTATAAGCAGAGTATTGGAAGCTGAAAAATAAATGGCAGAGTGTGGCAGAGTGTAAAATAAACAATGAGAAAGCAAGTTAAGTTTTAAGTAAACTAAATGTTTATTAACAAAAAAACATTTAAAAATAAATTCAAACAGAATATAAATAAACTTAAAGTATGAAAAATAAACTTACATAACGAAATATTTTAATGGCTGACAATGACAACGTGGCAAAAAATATTCAGTCTCATTTTCATAACATCCATTAACATCTAATTCTGGAACACGATGTTTGTATAAAACTTATAATCCACTTGATAACTCTATACAACATATGTAGCACAAACATCTTTCCCTATTTGTAAAAACATCTACTTTCAACCAAACAAAAAGGAAAATGAATAACTACAGCTGGAAACATCTGGTCAAATAAAACATCTAATAAAATGAAACTCCATTATGCTGACAAGGCAAAATGGTTTCTTGAACTTCTCAAAAGAAAAAAAAACAGAGAATGATAACGTTGTGTTACAACCTCTATACCATCCAGTCCAAAACCAACAGCTGAATGAAAGTTGTAGTACTCAAGAGGGTGTCAAGTTACGTCATTCATTCATAGAAGCCCTCTTGTGGTTAAAGATAACAAACATGCAATCCAGATAAGCTAATGACGTTGGAGGAAAAAGAAACAGCAAGCTGATATGACGTTTTGAAAAACAAAGTGACGTAATTGCGATCTCTGAAAAGATCAATCTAGATAAACACTGAGGTTTCAATGGAAAATAAACAGCTGGTTAGACTAGGGTTTAAAGAGGAGTTTAAAGGAAAAGAAATGAAATCATTTGAATATTGTATAAGTGATCAAGGAAAGCTTTATATATGCTAACAGTTACTAAAAAAACCTTTCTTTTATATATCATGTAGGGTACCGCTCAAAATATCTTGTAACATCGAATTGAAAAATATATTTCTTTTAATTTTAGATGTATTTTCAGAGATATCGTTGAAAGTATACTGGAAAAATATGTCCCCCCCCCCTCCTCATATATCTGAGAAACTATGAAAAAATTAGGGGTAGCAGGACTTTATTTATTAATAAATAGTAATTAATAAATGTAATGCATGGAATTCTTTGAGTACGAGTTATACTCGTACTTGACAGATTTATTTACAATTTAAAATAATAGTACACATAAAAATATTTTATTTATTTATTCATTTATAGGGACAATTAAAAAGCAAAATATTCAATTTAAAAAAAATATTAAAAAAAAGTATTGTTATGAATTTTGTATATACTTGTAAATATTCCATTTGTTTAAATTTATTTTATTTTATTATTGTGAAAATTGCAGTATTAATGTATTTCCTATTGAGCATCATGTAACTCAATGCTAAAGGCCTCAGGTGCTTTGTAAGAAAAACAACCTTACACCCTCATCGTTTTTACAATAGAGTTCTATGGGAATATCGCCAAGGAATGGGTTTATCGCCAAGTTGGCGATGGTTTTGGCGACTTATTTTTGTCGCCAAATTTGGCGATATATCGCCAAATGTCGCTAAGTTGGCGACTTTTTGTGCAACCACCCCCCCTTATACCTTTACATTGGGATCCTTTCACGTTTGGAGTACTCTATCGAGAGTTGAAGGACCTTCTGGTAATTTCTAGCATTAGAAAACCCTGGAATAGTCTGGGAAGATCTCTGAAGTCTATATAAGGGACCTCCACCAGTTCAGTTGAGTTAGTTGTCTGTCAACTGCGATTGAATTCATACGAGAGGCTTTGCATTGAGAACTGTGTTTCTCGGATCGATTTTGTCGTTGATACGTCGTATTGAACGCATTGTTTCTGTGTGAAATTTTGCTGCGCTTTTATTGGATTTGAAGATTACTGAATATCTTGTAATTTTCAGAAGATATTTGTGATCGTATTGCACTGTTTATAGTGAATAAAGCCTTTTTATTGTTCTTATATATTGGCATCAGTCCTTTCGAACCCCGAGCTCACAACAATTGGTGTCAGAAGTGGGATTGAATGCCGATCACCAGAGCAATGGAGGGTGAACTGAAACAATTATTGGAGAAATTGGCTGCGAATCAGGCTGAGATGTCAACCAACCTTGGCATGTTGAAAGAAGAAATGAAGAAGGATATGTCAACCAACCTTGGCGAGTTGAAGGAAGCGGTGAAGAAGGAAATGTCAGCGATGGATGAGAAAATGACTGCGAACCAGGCTGAAATGAAGGAAATGTCGGAAGAAATGAAGAAGGAAATGTCAGCGATAGATAAGAAAATGACTGCGAACCAGGCTGAAATGAAGGAGGAAATGTCAGCGATGGATGAGAAAATGACTGCGAATCAGGCTGAAATGAAGGAAATGTCGGAAGAAATAAAAAAAGATATGTCAACCAACCTTGGTGAGTTGAAAGATCTGATAGAGGATAAAATAACATCTTTAAATGAAAGAATTGACTCCGTGGAAAATAAATTTGAAGGAAGGTTTCAAGAAATAGAAGAAAATGTTCAAATGACAGCCAAAACCATAGAAGAAGTTCAGAAGACAGCGAAAACCGTAGAAGAAAGAGTAGAAGAAAAAGTTCAAAAGATCGCCAAGACCGTTGAAGAAAGCATAGAGAATGTAAAAAAAGATTTGGAAAAAGTCAAGAAACAGAAGATAACTGCCGTAAACTTTTCCGAAGATTTCAAGTATCCAGATATGCTTCCTCGGGCCTTTATTAAACTTTCGACCTATGACGGCAAATCCTCCTGGCCAGTTTTTAAGACACAATTTGGGATCGTAGCGGACGCCAATGGATGGGATTCCCAGACAAAGGCTTGCCAGTTAGCTGCTTCTCTACGAGCTGATGCTGCCGACGTCCTACAGACATTGCCTGCAAATGAACCGCTGGATTTTGAAACGCTCGTCAGTGCCTTAGAATTGCGCTTTGGCGAGAAATGCATGAAGGAATATAGCAGACTCCAGCTCAAATCTCGACAACAGAAATCCACTGAATCCCTGCAAGAGCTTGCTACGGATGTCGAGAGACTTTCCCATCTTGCTTATCCTGACTGCCCGACTGAAACTAGAGAAAGTTTAGCTCTGCAACATTTCATAGATGATGTGCGTGACTTTGAGATCCAGAAACAACTCCGGATTGCAGATCTCAGTGACTTAAAAGGGGCTTTAGTTTATGCCCTGAAATTCGAGGCAGCCCAGCAAGCTACAAGGAAAGATCGGCACTTTGTGCGAGTAGCCAACATACCTGAGACGTCGGATACAGCTGTGGAGCGTTTACAGCAGCAGATGAAGGACATGATGAGACATATAAACTCCTTGATGGACAACAAACCTGGAAGAAAGATCAAGTGCTGGAAATGCGGTGGAGAAGGCCATATTCAAAGAAACTGCCTAAACCGACCCAGCACAGAAGGTAATAGCTCCGCACGAACGGCGGAGCAGGAAAACTAATTAATGGCCATCTCGCGGGGCGGAGGTTGCCAGATTTTGAGAAGCCCCATTATCAAGTGTGTCAAATTTCTGCAAGAAGTTACGGCGAGAACGGAGTTTTTATAGTCGGGCGTGTGAATGATTTGCCCTGTAATATGATCATCGATATAGGAGCCAATGTGACCATCATCCGGAAAGATCTAGCTCAGCGGCTAAAAGAAAAGCTCCTCTGGACTCCGCCCCGTGTTATCCTTCAAACCGTGACCGGGGATAAGATTGACATACATGGAAGAATGAAATTGAAAATAAAGTTTGGGAACGCCGCTTACCATCATACAGTCTATGTGGCCGATATTTCAGACCCTTTCATACTCGGACTGGACTTTTTAAAAGAGCATGGATTTACACTGGACTTTAAGAAGAATGAGTTACGCTCTGCTCAAGAAGATGTCACTATTTTCAAACTTGGAAATGAGTCCGGGTCTATTCAACGGATCACAGCCAAGGCAGATGTTATCATCCCTCCTCGGACCGAAATGATGATACCTGGATTAACTGAGAACGAAAGTAGTTTTCAATGTGGCTTGGTTGGATATCCTGAATAGAGCCCAAAAGGAGTGCTAATAGCATCAGCGCTGGTAGATCTGTCGAGAGATGTGATACCCGTGAGGATGGCGAATGTAAGTGAAAAGTCTAGAATTATCCAGAAGGGTGAAGTGCTTGCTACCTGTGCTCCAGTAACCTGTGTTTGCAAAGACCCGAGCTTGACGTTGTCGGAGCCGCCTACAAGTTTAACACCTGAAATTGGACGAAATGAGAATTTATCTGCTGAGCAGAGACATGCCGCAGAAAGACTGTTCCAGGAATTTAAGGATGTGTTTTCACAAAACGAGAATGATATAGGTCGCACTTCTCTGACACGTCATAGAATTGATACTGCCGACCATCCACCGATTAAACAGCATCCAAGACGCTTGCCGTTCGCAAAACAAGAAGAGGTTTCTAAGCTCTTACAAGAGATGCAGAATAGTGACATCATCGAGCCGTCATCAAGTCCGTGGGCCTCTCCCATCGTGTTGGTCCGAAAGAAAGATGGCTCCACAAGATTTTGTGTGGATTATCGTAAACTTAACGATATCACGAAGAAGGACAGCTATCCTCTACCAAGAATAGACGACACGCTAGATACTCTTTCAGGACATAAATGGTTTTCCACGCTGGATTTGAAGAGTGGATATTGGCAAGTAGAGATCCATCCTGATGACAAAGAGAAGACCGCATTTACTACTGGACAAGGACTTTGGCAATTTAAAGTTATGCCGTTCGGGCTGTGCAATGCTCCAGCAACGTTCGAGCGCCTCATGGAGACAGTGTTAAAAGGTCTGACTTTTGAAGCTTGTCTCATCTACCTAGATGACGTCATCATTGGTGGCCGCACGTTTGAAGAACATCTAGAGAATATTCGAAAAGTGTTAACGAAACTAAGAGCGGCGAATTTAAAGCTGAACCCTTTGAAATGCAAGTTCTTCCAACGAGAAGTGAACTATTTAGGTCACATCATCTCAGCTGAAGGTGTTCGAACTGATCCTGAAAAAGTGTCTGCAGTAAAGCACTGGAAACGTTCGGAAAATGTCCATCAGTTGCGAAGCTTTCTGGGACTATGCACTTATTACAGAAAGTTTGTACAGGGGTTCTCCAACATCGCAAGACCCTTGCATAGGCTCACTGAAAGCAAACAGAAGTTTCTATGGACACAAGAATGCGACAATTCATTCCAGCGGCTGAAAGAAGCTCTCACATCCTCTCCAGTCCTTAAATATCCAGACCCCGACAAACAATTCATTGTGGACACGGATGCTAGTCAGGAAAGTGTCGGCGCTGTACTTTCCCAAGAAATAGATGGCCAAGAACGAGTCGTAGCATACTGGAGCAAATGTTTATCGAAACCAGAGCGCAATTATTGCGTCACTCGTAAGGAGTTATTAGCTATAGTGAAAGCCATAGAACACTTCCATCACTATCTCTATGGCAGGAAATTTCTCCTTCGTACTGACCACGCATCCCTAACATGGCTGATGCATTTTAAGAACCCAGAGGGCCAAGTAGCCAGATGGATACAACGACTCCAGGAATACGACTTTGACATCAGGCATCGCAAAGGCTCATCGCATGGAAACGCCGATGCCCTATCAAGAAGACCGTGTCCCGAGAGCTGTCGCTATTGTTCCAGAGCGGAGAGCAAGTATAATCCCGAATATGTCATACGCCAGACGAAGACTTCACTATTGACGCCACCAGATCCCTGGAGTGATGAGAAGATTCGAGAAGATCAAATGGCAGACTCTGAGATCAAACCAATCTTGGAGTTATTAGAATCTTCTAGCACGAAGCCCAGTTGGAAAGACATCTCGACTTACAGTCCTACGACGAAGCAATATTGGGCTCTTTGGAACTCTCTCCACGTCAGGAATGGTGTCCTGTTCCGAAAATTCGAATCGGAAGATGGGAAGACATCTCGGTGGCAGTTGGTACTTCCTCGATCCCGAATCCCAGAGGTCCTTAAGGAATTACATGGCAGTCCCACTGGTGGCCATTTTGGAGTCATGAAAACATTACACAGAGTCCGAGAGCGCTTCTTCTGGGGAAGAGCGAGAGCTGACGTCGAACAATGGTGCAAATCTTGCGATGCATGTGCAGCTCGGAAAGGACCAAAGAAACGTAGTCGAGGAAGACTACATCTCTACAATGTAGGAGCACCTTTTGAACGCATCGTCCTTGACATCCTAGGTCCTCTGCCAAGAAGTGCTGATGGCAACAAATACCTCCTTGTTGTCATGGACTATTTCACAAAATGGCCTGAAGTTTATGCCATCCCTGATCAAGAAGCTTCTACGGTTGCGGATGCCTTGGTACACCAGTGGATATCAAGGTATGGAGTCCCTCTTCAAATGCATTCTGACCAGGGGAGAAATTTCATCTCTGCTGTGATTGAGGGTCTCTGTCAACTTCTCGGAATGGACAAAACTAGGACGACGCCTTTACATCCGCAGTCGGATGGCATGGTTGAGAGATTTAATCGTACCATCCTCAACAATCTCTCACTTCTAGTCTCAAGAAACCAGTAAGACTGGGACCAAAAACTTCCCTTGTTTCTTCTCGCCTATCGCAGCGCCGTCCATGAAACAACCGGCTATTCCCCGTCTCAGATGCTTTTCGGTCGTGATCTTCGTTTACCTTGTGATCTGCTGTTTGGTCGCCCTCCAGATGCGCCTTCATCGCCAGAGGGATACGTACAGAATCTCCAGGCACGATTTGAAGACGTCCACAACTTGGCTCGAGAGCGGATCAATATACAGACGGAGAAGATGAAGACCAGGTACGACACGAAAGCCACGGGACATCAATTCAAAGAAGGTGACAAGGTTTGGTTTTATAATCCGACTCGACGTAAAGGACTTTCTCCCAAACTGCAATCGCACTGGGACGGTCCTTATACAGTCCTAAACAGACTGAACGATGTCGTAATTCGGATCCGAAAGTCACCTAGTTCGAAGCATACAGTCGTTCATTACGACAGGCTAGCTCCATACTATGGTCATAGTACTTAGTTCATTGATTGTAAATAGTGTAATGTAAATAATGTAAATTAGTATGACCATGGTCTTGTATATAAGTTAATGTAATTATTTATTTTGCTTAGCATTATCATTATTAATGTTATTATTATTTAAATACTTGTATGTAATGATGTCTATGCTTTAATTTAATTTAATTTTTTTTTTTTTTTAAATAAGTGTACATTTTGTATAATTCAGCATTATGAATGTGTTTAATTGTTATTTTCCATGTTTGCTTTAAGTGTTTTGAATAGTATAGCATTTGTTGGTAACGGGTTTGCTTTCCGATCAAAGGTTGAACTGCCCGGGACGTGCAGTCTTTGAGAGGGGGGCAATGTTATGAATTTTGTATATACTTGTAAATATTCCATTTGTTTAAATTTATTTTATTTTATTATTGTGAAAATTGCAGTATTAATGTATTTCCTATTGAGCATCATGTAACTCAATGCTAAAGGCCTCAGGTGCTTTGTAAGAAAAACAACCTTACACCCTCATCGTTTTTACCACGGAGAAAGAACCTGGAGGGGAAACTAGAATAGGCGAGGATATCGAAAATGCAAGTCATATTTTTTTAACGAAAGAGGGCGCTGTAAAATTTGGCGGCTGCCTTTAAACAGAATGTCATTAGATTACATGTTAAATTCCGAAAGTATTTTACTCGATTATTTTTAATTATAGCAATTATATGTCATAAATATAAGATGGGATATAAATGTTTTATTCCGGGATGTAGATCGGGCTATGATGATGAGATAAACAAAAGAAAAATCGAAGAATTTTTTTTTTTTTAAGTATGTTTAGAGCTCCAAAGATGAGTGCTTTTTATTATACTTTAATTTAAAGTTATATGCGTGTAATCATTTTTAAACTAAGAAATTTTTATTCTAGTATATCGATCTTAGTGTATATGTTTTTAAAATGTTATACTTAATGAATGCTAATGTGTGTGGCTAATTGACATGACCATTTAAATTGTCTTATAGAGTGCTATTTGTTTGGCTGTAATCTGAAGCTGTTTTTATTTGAATAATACTTTTAATCTCTAAAAATTATACGTCCATTCCGTGTTTCTTTGCAGTACAATATCCGTGATATTTATTTTTAAATGACTACTATTCAGATGCTTCTGTCAGGATGAACTCTTATTTAAAGAGTTATAAAAAGCAATCGAAACGCCAAATCACTACATAGTATAAAACAAAGTCGCTTTTTCTGTCCCTATATCCCTATGTACGCTTAAATCTTTAAAACTACGCAACGGATTTTGATGCGGTTTTTTTAATAGATAGAGTGATTCAAGAGGAAGGTTTATATGTATAACACGACGTTCTACGTAGATTAGTTATTGAATTATGATAGAAAGTTTTGTTATTTTGGCCGAAAAGGTTACCATTGCTATTTTTTTGGCGATCATTATTGTTGCAGAAAGAAATGAAAAGGCTATACATCTCCAAAAATAAAAGAAAAACTGTGTTAAATTAATTTAAAAAAAAAAAGAAAAAGAAAGAAAAAAGAGTTTTGATGAGAGAATATTATAAAACGAAAATATTTAATTTAAACATGATTGGGAATGTTCCCAATGCTTAAAAAATTATTCAAGGGGCAAGATTGCTATCGAAACAATATTTCGCGATTTATCTTTTGTTTTTGGCGATTTTGATTTTACTTTTGATCCTAAACAATTTGATTTTAAGCCAAAAGGTGTCTTTATTTTTTTTTTTTTTTTTTTTGATGCAGAAGGAATTGAAATGGCTATACAGCTGGAAAAATAAAAGAAAAAGCTGTCTTTAATTTTATTTTAAAAAAAAGAAAGGAATTATAGGGGAAATTCGAAAATCAGGTGATATTTTTTTTATCAAATATTAGCTTTTTCAGTATTTGATTCGGATTATGAAAGATTAGCCTTCTGAAAAAGTTCTACTGGACGGATTTTGATGAGAATTGTATTGTTAGTCAGATGCTATTTCAGGAATGGTTTTAATGTACTACATATTGTTCTACGCTGCTTAGTCAAACAGTTGTGTGAAGGTTATACAGTCAGGAGAACCCGATTCTGAAAGATTAGCCTTTTTGAAAGTTTTTACTGGGCGTATTTTTTGCGACTTGCATTGTTAAGTAGATAATTTGTAAAGATGGTTTTAGTATATTTTATATTGTTCTGTTTTAGAATTACGTGGAAAAGTTCTATAATCAGATGAACCCGATTATAAAAGATTAGCCTTTATAAAAACTTCTACTGAATGGGTTTTGTTAATTAGTTTGCATTGTTAGTTCGATAATTTTTAGTGATGGTTTTAGTATATTGCATATAGTTTTATCATTCTTTAGCAAACCTTAACTGTAAATGACCAAATAAAAGAGTTGGTCCTTAACAGCTAAAATTTTGACTGCACATTAGAAAATATAATAGCGCAATCACGTCATTTTTCAGTAATGTGGAAGGATATTCCAGGTAAATATACAGATTGCTTTCAAATACAAGGTCAAATTAAACGATATATTTTGTTTGCTTCAAGGTTCATTTGTAGAAACTGACCAGCGCAGCGGGCGTAGCTTGCTAGTATCTATTAAAATATATGCATGGTGTGAAGAAAACTTTATTTAATGAAATTCCTACTTGATTGACTTTTTTAAAGTTCAAATTTTCAATCAAAAACATTTAAAAAATGAATGCTTTTCGCATTGAAAAGCATTGCAGAAGCAGGTTATGATAGCCTTCAGTTTACCGTGGCGCCATCTATAAGGAGAAAAACTGTATTGTAAAATTTCAACGTTACTTTCCCCTCCATCTATCTTCCTCCGTGGTTTTTACAATAGAGTTCTATGGGAATATCGCCAAGGAATGGGTTTATCGCCAAGTTGGCGATGGTTTTGGCGACTTATTTTTGTCGCCAAATTTGGCGATATATCGCCAAATGTCGCCAAGTTGGCGACGGATTTGGCGACTTTTTGTGCAACCACCCCCCCTTATACCTTTACATTGGGATCCTTTCACGTTTGGAGTACTCTATCGAGAGTTGAAGGACCTTCTGGTAATTTCTAGCATTAGAAAACCCTGGAATAGTCTGGAAAGATCTCTGAAGTCTATATAAGGGACCTCCACCAGTTCAGTTGAGTTAGTTGTCTGTCAACTGCGATTGAATTCATACGAGAGGCTTTGCATTGAGAACTGTGTTTCTCGGATCGATTTTGTCGTTGATACGTCGTATTGAACGCATTGTTTCTGTGTGAAATTTTGCTGCGCTTTTATTGGATTTGAAGATTACTGAATATCTTGTAATTTTCAGAAGATATTTGTGATTGTATTGCACTGTTTATAGTGAATAAAGCCTTTTTATTGTTCTTATATATTGGCATCAGTCCTTTCGAACCCCGAGCTCACAACAGTATTGATATAAATAAAAGTTTAGATAATATTTTTAATCTCTCATCTAGAAATAATTATAATTTATAGAATTGAAGATAAAACAGTTTATACAAAAACCAAGCAAGTAATTATTTAAATAAATGTTAATAAATAAAAATATCAATCAATTTATATTTAATACATATAAATGTTTTTACAATATTTTATAAAATTATTTAAATTTCTGAAAACAGAATTTTATGGTTTAGCAGACAATTAAGGCTATTTATAGAAGACTGCATGTACAATGTTGAAACAAAAATCAAGTGTTTTAATATAAACAACTATTAGTTTTATATTTTAAAAATGTAAAAATCAATAAATTATTTTAAAAATAATTCCTACTTAATTCATATGTATAAGCATGCAATTTATTTATGTTTAAGCATTAAAAATTTAAATTTGTCCAAAATATGAATAAAACAAGGATAAAGAAAGATTAATTATACATGATCTGTAATCTGAAAGAAGTTTGAACTCTGCAAAATGCTTAGAACCAAACTGTGCAGATTAGTGGTCTTCAACTATACATGTCAAAGTATCACTGAAATAATTTATGTCAACAATTTATAAATTTTAACCAAATATTGTGTATATATATGTCATAAAAAACTTCACAATGAAAATCACTGAGAGCAATGAACTGAGGTATTATATTTAAAATAAATGAGATTTTAAGAAAATGTCTAACACGATTGGTTATTTCATAAAATTTAACCCTCTGAATGCCAAGCAAGAGGACAACATTGTAATGCTGTTTTTTTTCTGATTTTTTTAATGATAAAAAAACTGGAAATTTCAAACATGATACAACAACTTAATTACGTATACGAGTATAATCCTTGAGACAATTAATCATTAGTTAATGTTTTAAAACTATATTATATTTGTAGAATTATATTAATTAAAAAAATGCTACTATTGCAGTGAAACCTACAGCATAGTGAACAGATATATTAGTTCACAGCTGTGAGAAGGTTAAATCCGTTTGAATTTGAATAGGTAGACTGGCCAAGAAACTTGCATTATTCTTGATTCTCAAATAGTAGCTGGGAAATTTTTTTTCCATTTTTCAATTTGTGAATATATAAAATTTTTGCTTTTAGTGAGAGCCCAAAGACTTGTATAAAACTCAAGCCAGTTTCAGGGCCTGCATTTAGGCTAGCCTATTTTCATCTCTAATGTATTCATGCATGAAATAAAATTATAAAATTTTATTTGCATTTACTTTTTATGATTTTAAAAGCATTGTCATTAAAAAACTATTTTTTATTTCATATTTTAGTACCCCTTCTCTAATTTCAAATTTAAAGAATTTCTTGATAATTAGGGAACATTAGAAAAAAGATGGCAATAGTGCTAATAAAGTAACTACATCTTAAATTCAACTATCTTATATTATTTTATAATTATTGTTATAACATTTATTATTCTTTTTATTAGTACATAAATAAGAATATGTTTTATAATGAATCTATAAAACATAGAATGTGTATTGCATTACATTTTTAACTACTTACACCCTCTCCCCTTATCTTTTGGTTATGACTTTTTCTAAACTTTTTGAAGCAAACTAAGAAATGGGCACAACTTTTAAAAACGGTGCTTTCAGTGAAAATATTGAAATATTCCATGCATGAATTTACCACCAACCTGAAATTTTATTTACTCTACCAGAAATTTTATTATAACTTTAAAAATAATGAATAGAATTTTGAAAACTTTATACCAGACTTACCTTACTGTGAAGACATTACAAGAAGAGCTCAAAATGGCCACCATCCATATCTAAACAACACTGAGAAAGATTGTCTATGGAAAGTAGCTTGCAGCATCTTATACTAACACTCCAAACAAAAATCTAGAAAAAAGCATGGAATTTTGATGCAATTATTGTGAAGAAGGCCACCTTGTGCATTGCTTTGAGAAAAACAATTTCAACTGTGTGCAGAAACATAAAAATGATTGAAATTTAGTGAAAGTATAATTTTGTAATTTAAAAATTATTAAAAATGAGTTTTAGTTTACTTTATACATATAAAAGACTATAAACATTATACCACATTGTTACAGCAGCCTCCTAATTTACAATTGCAGAAAAGTTATAGTTAAGCTTTCGCTAGGTTGCTATATTCTCTTATATATGAGACACTATGCACCATTGTATATGTATACCATTTATAGCATAAATATATGCATATATAAAAAATATTACACTTGTGCCCTATATGCATCATACATAAATAATATGTCATATGTGAAAAATGATAATTAAGTATATATTATTAGTCATACATACACAGAGTTCTTCCCGGGTTTAAACAAGAAAAAAAAAATCATTTATCAAGCATAGATTATGAAACACTTTCCAACATTTCCAGAATACTTTATAAAATTTCACTGTTTAATAAGATATATAAAAGATGCCTAAGTAAACAATTTAGAAAACACAAAACATATATGAAAACTAGATTTCAGCATCTATTGTCCATAACTAGAAAGATGCTTGAATTCTTTGGTGCACTCTGTATATACTCAAGATTTGTATATATTATACACAATATGTTAAAATTTAGTTTAGTTAGTAAATGCATAACACAAATTATTTCACCTTCAGCAATGTTTGCTAGATAAAAATTTACTTGAATTCTTTTGTATAGCCCTAGATATTATCTGTAGATTTTTATACGTACCACATATTAAGCTAAAATTTAATTCAAGCAAAAATTGATTAAAACTACTAAAATCACACTTCCAGAAATTACCATCTACAGATGGCAATGTGTACAGTTATTCAGACAGCCCTGTATATAAATATATTTATATTCTACAAACATACTTTAGTACACTAAATGTAAATAAAGTTCAGCTTGAAAATGCATAAAAATCAAGCAATTCACACCCATAATTAGTAATGTGTAACAAATTCTTTTGCATAGCCCTGTATATGATTTATAGAATTTATACAAAGGATGTGACAAATATTTGGCTCTTTTGCCGAATATTCAGTTGACCAAATACTGAAAGCTAGTTGACCAAATGCTTTGACCAAATATTGAGAGATATCTTGCCAAATATTTCATTGATTAAATTCAGAATACTATTTTTTTGTTTTTTGAAATTTTTTTTCTCTAATCCAAACAGGTTACTTTCTGACACATTCATGAAGTCACTTTTATTCTTAATTGCACAAAATCTAAAATCATTCGGATACTAAAAAATTACATATGGGAAGTCTGGCAATAGATTAAAGTATTCTTTAATTTAAAAACTTCAATAACATTTCTAATTTCCATAACTTTACCATTTGAAAAGTATTAAAAATAGCAAAACGAATGTTATGTTCTCGATTTTTATAGTAAAATTGTTTATTATATTCACAGTCATCTCCCCCTTTTCCTATGATATTCAAAAACTTCTCTCTCTAAAATATTTATCCACCAGATAACTCTTTCCTGGTTTTATCAAAACTGGTTTTGAAAAAGCTACAATGTAAAAGTTATAAAGGTACTTCTCAAAATTTTTATAGAAGTTATGTATGTAATCATGTGGTCAAAGGCCAGAATGTCTGATCTAATACTACATTTCAATAGAGAAGGTGAAATTAATCAATGACCCTTTATTCTCTTAGTTCTATGGAAAAAATGATAAATGGAAAGATGAATTACTCAAAGTCAAAGATTAGACATACCAGGGCATTTCACAGAGAAATAAAGAGAGAAAGAAGAGAACTCCTGATGTACCATAAGCATTCTAAAAATAAAAGATAGGTAAAGAATTTCTGAAAGTACAATGCAAACAAGGCAGGATTCTACCCAGGGGTAAAAGGAGGGTAGAATTCTACAGGTAAAAAGGGCAAGAAAGGTAGAATTCTACGAGGAAAAAGAGCAAGGAAGGTGGAATTTTATCTAAAAAGGGCATGAGGGCAAGCCGCCCTTCTGAAACTCTCTAGAGAGATCCCTGATTGTCTCATTTTTTAACGTATCCTTATAATTTTTTCCATTGCTTAATTTTTATGTAACATTTGATCAAAAACTAAATTCTTAATTAAATTACCTCATAATTCTTCTTTTTAAATGTTAAAACTGCCCCTACGAAAAAAAATCGCCAACCTCCATTCATACAATTGATTTAAATCAAAGATTTAAAAAATAAATCAATTGATTTAAATCATCTGAATAAAATTGTTGCCACCCTATTAAAAAGTAAAACTGAAATGCTTGGAAGAATAACAGACACCACTGATGGATCAAAGCATTGGTATTTCATGTGTAGTCTTAAAAAGTATGCTTTGTTATATTAGTTTAAAGTGTACTTTTCATGTATTAAATTTATTTGTTGTGAATTGTTTTGTCTGAAAGGGATAACATCTTCTAATGCAGTTAAAATATGATTATTTTTTTCTCAAACATGCCTTTTGCTATCTTCAATCAGTTTTTACTGCAACTTTGATGGTATAAATGAGACTAGCTGATCCCTGCTTTGTGTTGCCCAGGCCTGTGATAATAAATTTAAACAAAAAACATCAAGTTTTTATATTTTATATCTTTAACGCGATTTTGTATGAATTTATATTTTTAAATGAAAAATTCATGAAAAAGGTATTGATATTTAGTGATAAAAGCGCTCATTTTCTTGTTTTTTACATAGGGTCATTATATAGTTTTAAACTAAAAAGTTCTTTTTGTCCAAACTCTTTGAAATCTTTATTGGTGATAAATAAAACAGTTTTACAGCGCATGTAAAAATTTTGTGAAAAAATATTGTCATCTAGTTGTAAAAGAAATGTTTTCTTCTCACTTTTTTGTTTGCTTTCGCGTCAGCTCCTTCAACATAGCCATAAAAAAAATAGTTCTCCTCTTAAGAACTCTCTGACATTACAATCAGTTATAAATATAACTGTATGAATGAACTGTCAATGAAATTACTATCAGTGCTTCTTTGTTTCAAGGGAAAGAATGCAGTGCCTCCCCGAGAGAATGACATCATTGCTACATTACCAACAAATGAAATATCGTCTTTAAATTTGTGTACAAATCCCCTACAAAACAAATGATTCGAAAGAAACACTGATTGCGAAAATCTGTTCAACCACAGTCAAAAAATAGCTTTTTATAACTTTAAAGTACTTTTTAAAAATTCTTACTTTTATAAAGATTTTTTCCGTGGTATGCACATAGCTCGGTCTCAGATATAACTAAAAGCAAAAGAAAAAGCCATTTGAAACTGAGAGAGACTTACAAAGTATATGTTTTATTTTTTCCCTGAAATTCGATGGCCTGTTATTGTTTCAAACATGGAATAAAGACAGAAATGTAATTAAGAAACGGTCCACTGTATACTATATAATAATTCAAAGAGTCTGTGTGGAGAGTTTGATTTAACAAAGAGGCGGATTCCGCCAATGCCTAAAGGCCAAAAAATTAAATTTTAACTTTAATTTTGATTCATATTAATAATTCAGAGAGTCTGTGTGGCCGTATATGACCCTTCTTTTACTATAAGACGTCTCGACAAGGTGACACAGTCCAAATAAACAGTTTTGATATAACCGATGCATGTAATAAGCACTTTCACAGTTTTAAGTAGAATTTTTGCCATTTAATTGAATCATATTGTTGAATAGAATTTGATTTAACAAAGAGGCAGATTCCGCCAATGCCTAAAGGCCAAAAAATTAAATTTTAACTTTAATTTTGATTCATATTAATAATTCAGAGAGTCTGTGTGGCCGTATATGACCCTTCTTTTACTATAAGACGTCTCGACAAAG
This sequence comes from Maratus michaelseni, assembly GCA_963931845.1. Classification (NCBI taxonomy): domain Eukaryota; kingdom Metazoa; phylum Arthropoda; class Arachnida; order Araneae; family Salticidae; genus Maratus; species Maratus michaelseni. The sequence continues at coordinate 307,848,905 of OZ007598.1, read as the reverse complement.
TGACACAGTCCAAATAAACAGTTTTGATTTAACCGATGCATGTAATAAGCACTTTCACAGTTTTAAGTAGAATTTTTACCATTTAATTGAATCATATTGTTGAATAGAATTTGATTTAACAAAGAGGCGGATTCTGCCAATGCCTAAAGGCAAAAAAATTAAATTTTAACTTTAATTTTGATTCATATTAATAATTCAAAGAGTCTGTGTGGCCGTATATGACCCTTCTTTTACTATAAGACGTCTCGACAAAGTGACACAGTCCAAATAAACAGTTTTGATTTAACCGATGCATGTAATAAGCACTTTCACAGTTTTAAGTAGAATTTTTGCCATTTAATTGAATCATATTGTTGAATAGAATTTGATTTAACAAAGAGGCGGATTCCGCCAATGCCTAAAGGCCAAAAAATTAAATTTTAACTTTAATTTTGATTCATATAAGTGACAATTATAGTAATGTTTTTAGCTCTGGGGGGGGGGGTACCCTCCAACTCCCCCCCACACACACACCCTTGGCAACGCCACTGACTGTATCCAAGCTCTCTTTAAAATTTTGTATGAACTATATCTTAAAATGACAAATTCCCGAAAAAATATTGATATTTAGTGATGAAAGTGCTCATTCTCTTGTTTTTTTTACGTAGAGTCGTTTCACAGTTTTAAAATAAAAAGTTATTTTTGTCTGAACTCTTTGAAATGTTTATTGGTGGTAATTAAGTCAGTTTTACAGCCCATTTTTTGTTTGTTTTCGCATCAGCTCCTTTAACATAGCAAAAAATAATAGTTCTCATCTTCTAAACTCTCTGACATTTCAATCAGTTATAAATATAACTGTATCCAAGCTATTTTAAAATGAAAAATTATTGATATTGATTAAAATTATTATTGATTGACGAAATAAATTAATAAATTATTGATTGACGAAAAAATATTGATATTTAGTGATAAAAGTGCTCATTTTGTTATTTTCAGGATTTTGTTCATCTCAACCCTATTCGTCACGCTAAAATATTGGACTGAGCTGCGTGGTTGTTGCTGTAACAATTTTAAAAAAATAAAACAGTACATGTGAAACAAAAAGTTCTTTATTAGCCGAAGATTTAAATTTTAATGTTTCACATTAGAAAATTAAATAAAAAAAAAACATATTACACGCTAAAAATTATAATGAACTCTTGAAAAGTTGCTGAGAACATAAATACATATGGTCACTGCTGCAGCTACCATGTGATTGAAAAACTAGAAATAGAGGCTGACCATTATCGTAGGTGTCAGTTTTAGGATAGTTCCCCTTATATAACAGTTTTACAAATATTTTTTGTCACTAAAATTCTATTTTTTAAATTTTTGCTTCTTGAGGACTGGCATATGACCTTGTGTATAGCTGTATTTTCTTTTTAAATCCAAAGTATCACCTATCGACAGCTTTCTCTGATTTATAGTCATTAAATAAATTGTGCAAGTGAATCATTATTAGATCATTCAGTGTTGATGTTTCCAGTCACCGGATAAAGTATTTCAGTCGGCCACATTTGTTGAGCATAATAAATTTGTATTGAAAACAATAGCAAAGTATATAGTCTTGGAAAAGAAAAACATAGGTACTAATAATGCAGAATGTAATAGGATACTTAAAGATCCTACTTCAAATATGGAGAATTAAAAAAATAATAATAATAAAGGTAAGGAAAATGACTTTCATATTTATTTCAAAAATAACTTCTTGATTGTGCACTTCATTTAAGTTAAACCCCCATTATCCAAAACTCCAGTACCTATTGCCAAATATCCAGATTTTCTAGAAATAAAAAGAAAAGTGCCCAGTTGAAACTGACGGCATTGAGCTCACAGGCTATTCACACTAATTGTTTATTATAATCTATTTCAAAGAATAATGTACCTCAAAAAATAAAGAAATGAACAATATATTAAGAAATAGGAATCAACCCCTTTTATAATTAACCAATGAACTCCCAAAACTAACAAGGGAAGCACCTTATCACAATGAACCTATATACAAAATTTGAAGCAAATTGGATAAAATTCTGCAGGAAGAACATTTATCTAAATTAAGGATGGATTAGCATCACATTCCCTTACTTTATACTTAACTAATAAATCCCCAAATCTAATCAGGGAGGCACCTTATCACAAAGAACCTACATACAAAATTTGAAACAAATCAGATAATTCTGTATGAAAAACCTATTTATCTAAATAAAGGGGGGGGGGTTAGCCCACCGTTCCCCCATTTATTATTAACCAATGAACCCCCAAAACTAATCAGGGAACTTTATCACAATGATCCTATATACAAAATTTGCAGCAAATCAGATAATTCAGCATGAAAAAAATTATTTATCTAAATTAAGGGGAGATTAGCCTTCCATTCTCCTCTTTTATGCTTAACCAATAAACCACCAAAGCTAATTAAGAAAGCACCTTATCACAATGAACCTATATTTAAAATTTGAAGCAAATCGTATAATTCTGCATGAAACACCTATTTATCTAAATTAAAGGAGGTGGCTTAGCTCCCAGTTCCCCCTTTATATTTTACTAATGAACCCCCCAAAACCAATCATGCATTATCACAATGAACCTATATACAAAATTGGAAACAAATCATAATTCTGCATGAAAAACCCATTTATCTAAATTAAGGGGGGAAATTAGCCCTGTTTTCCCCTTTTATACTTAACCTATGACCCTCAAAACTAATCAAGGAAGTGCCTTATCACAATGAACCTGTAAACAAAATTTGAAGCAAAACAGGTATTTCTATCAAGAATTATCGCATTATGTACATACACACGTAAGTGTACGTATATACAGAACCACCTGGTACATTTGCTCTTGGGCTTTGGTAGCCTGTAAGCTAAAAATAGAAATTGCAGTGAAAAAAACCTTATTTAAACGCAAATTTATGTATTCATTAGTAAAATAAAAATTTCTTTGAAATTTAATTATCTATACCAACAATAATATTCATGTTTAATCAGAATTTTCTAAGTCTACATTTAGATAAATTTGAATTTATGGTTAAGCGGGGAGGGGGGCTTTCTTCTTTGAATAAGTACAAGTAGCACATATAAATATATACAAGTATTTTATCTTCTTTTTTAAATTGTTTGTAGTAGTGAATTTTTTTTAAATAATTTGAATAAAAATAAGCCTACTTTTTTATTTAAAGAAAAGTTATTTTCATGGAACTAGAAATGTCTACTGGAAGGAAAACCACTATCTCTTAACACAAACCAATTTCTGGTGAATGTTTCCACAGATTTTTGATTACCTTGGCGAGGGCAGGGCGATGGCCAGCCGTGATTATTGCTGTTAGTTTTTTTTTTCTCACTCAACACTTGTTTTTTTATTGTTATTGTTTTGACACAAGAATCAGTATACTATTTGAGTTCATTGATAGATCATTTTGCATACCCAGTCACTGGATTGTAAGAGGATTAAAATATTCTCACTCAACACTTGTTTTTTTATTGTTATTGTTTTGTTTTGATGACACAAGAATCAGTATACTATTTGAGTTCATTGATAGATCATTTTGCATACCCAGTCACTGGATTGTAAGAGGATTAAAATATTCTCACTCAACACTTGTTTTTTTATTGTTATTGTTTTGTTTTGATGACACAAGAATCAGTATACTATTTGAGTTCATTGATAGATCATTTTGCATACCCAGTCACTGGATTGTAAGAGGATTAAAATATTCTCACTCAACACTTGTTTTTTTATTGTTATTGTTTTGTTTTGATGACACAAGAATCAGTATACTATTTGAGTTCATTGATAGATCATTTTGCATACCCAGTCACTGGATTGTAAGAGGATTAAAATATTCTCACTCAACACTTGTTTTTTTATTGTTATTGTTTTGTTTTGATGACACAAGAATCAGTATACTATTTGAGTTCATTGATAGATCATTTTGCATACCCAGTCACTGGATTGTAAGAGGATTAAAATATTCTCACTCAACACTTGTTTTTTTATTGTTATTGTTTTGTTTTGATGACACAAGAATCAGTATACTATTTGAGTTCATTGATAGATCATTTTGCATACCCAGTCACTGGATTGTAAGAGGATTAAAATATTCTCACTCAACACTTGTTTTTTTATTGTTATTGTTTTGTTTTGATGACACAAGAATCAGTATACTATTTGAGTTCATTGATAGATCATTTTGCATACCCAGTCACTGGATTGTAAGAGGATTAAAATATTCTCACTCAACACTTGTTTTTTTATTGTTATTGTTTTGTTTTGATGACACAAGAATCAGTATACTATTTGAGTTCATTGATAGATCATTTTGCATACCCAGTCACTGGATTGTAAGAGGATTAAAATATTCTCACTCAACACTTGTTTTTTTATTGTTATTGTTTTGTTTTGATGACACAAGAATCAGTATACTATTTGAGTTCATTGATAGATCATTTTGCATACCCAGTCACTGGATTGTAAGAGGATTAAAATATTCTCACTCAACACTTGTTTTTTTATTGTTATTGTTTTGTTTTGATGACACAAGAATCAGTATACTATTTGAGTTCATTGATAGATCATTTTGCATACCCAGTCACTGGATTGTAAGAGGATTAAAATATTCTCACTCAACACTTGTTTTTTTATTGTTATTGTTTTGTTTTGATGACACAAGAATCAGTATACTATTTGAGTTCATTGATAGATCATTTTGCATACCCAGTCACTGGATTGTAAGAGGATTAAAATAGTTTATTCTAAATTTTTTAAAAATTATATTACAATTTATACTGAGAATTGTAAGTTTTAAAAATAAGCGTGAAGAATTCTTAATAATAATTTAATTTAATTTAATCAATCTATCTATTTATTTTTCTGTTAAAGTAATGCATTTTATCTTAATTTCAGTGATGTTTGCTTAAATATATTTAATTTTTTGTTCAAGCTGCATTTCAAATTAAATATTTTAGCTTTAGTAACTCAATTATTGATTAAAAATACATTTTCAAAATGCCATTACTACAAAAAAATTAAGAATTTTCCCCCAATATCAGCAAATATTTAATTGTAAATTGAAAGAAGAAAAGTGTGGAACTCTGATTTTTTATCTTTCTCTAAATTGCTCAAAGATATATATATATTTATTTAAATGATTGCTCTTAAAAAATGAAAACACATGTATTCTATTAACCACAACAAAAAATTAATTATTAAATTGTGCATAAAAGTTTCTAGTCATTCTAATTAACATAATTTTTAATTAATAGTTGTAGTTGTTTTTTAAAGACTATATTAATCAATCAATATTATTTAACTACAAAGTCATATTTCCAATGGTGAATCAAAATTTAATTACAAAAGTAAATCAAAACACCCAAAATATCAATAATGAACAACCTACCAAAATAAAGTTTTTTCTTTTTTTTTTTTTTTTTTTAGAACCCACTCTTGATGAAAGCATATTAATGAAACAAAAGTGATTTTCAAATAAATTTAAATATTGGGATATACAAAATTAATTTATAAGAATAATTAATTACTCAAGTTAATTCTTAAGGGCTTTATCAATATTTAAATTATTTTAGATAGGTTTAAAAAAAAAAATACTGAATTCTATAGAATTACACTTATAAAATTTTTGAGACAGTGGAAAATTTTAGAAATGGTACTAAAAAATTAAAATTCACAAGAAAAAATATCTTAATTCCTGTTCTCTTTTTTAAGCAATGAAAATTTTTTAAACAAACAGAAATTAGTAGTATAAACATGAACTAGGGCTGAAACTATATTTTTCTTTCAACAACCCCGTCCTCCTGATGTTTCAAAATGGTAAAAAGTTTTTGATCAATTGCTTTTATTTTAAATATGAAAAAATTATTAAGTAATATATTATTAATCTTAAGACTTTTAGGTTAATTTCTTTAAATGTCGACATACTGCAAAAACTTTGTTTATACTGTCATCACAGTTTTAGAAGAAAAGGACATTATAGATGTAGATATATTTTCTATAAATACAATATAGCACATGATTAATAATAGGCTGAGAGTTACAAAATATATATGTATATAAAAGACAATAAAATATGCCTATCGAGCTTGTGTTTGCAAGGCTGAAAGGTCTAACCGTGGCTGAAAATAACACCAAGAATTTGCCGAATGCTTCGGGTTACTGGAATGTTTAATCCCAGAATTCCCTGCTGAAATAATATCAAAACTAAATTCTGATTCTCCTTCCATGTAGGTTCCTTTTTCTGTAGTTATTTTATATATATTCTTTTAGCATAACTTAATTTTCATGATTGTTTGAATTGTATCTCCATGCTATTATCTCGATTTTTTTTTTCAGATGACATTAGTCTAGATCAGGGGTTCCCAACCTTTTTTTCTCTCACGTACCCCTTGCTTAGACTTTTTATTTATGCGTACTCCTTTTGACATAAACCGGGCCCAAATATGTTTTGGTTTTATTCTTTAGTAGTGTTCGTATGCTAGTTAACAATAGATGCAATTATCTTTAGAATTCCAGTTTTTGATTCCTTATCCATTTTGAACATAATAACAAAAAGTAACTCAAAACAATAAATATAAACTAAAAATTTTAAATTAAGCACTCACAAATAAGGAATAAATCTACACTCATTGGTACACTAAAGTGATGCCCGATTTTCAAATGGGTATAAAATGAAATCTTGATACGATTCATGTGTTATTTACATATTGCTAGAATTACTAGAAATAAAATAATATTAAAAGGAAAGGGGGGGGGGGTACATGCAAGATATTATTAGGAGTGGTCTGATATAATGACAACAAATGATCAACCAATCACCGAGTTTTGGCATTTTCCTTCATTTTATGCAAATAGCATATTTTACTTGTGGTACAGCTCTTTATTTGCATACTAAAATATTAGAGTTTTGTTTATTTATTTTCATTTTAACTTATTACATTTTCTGCCATTACGAATGCAATTGTTAGTATACCCCTAACTAGATCACTACGTACCGCAGGTTAGGAACCGCTGGTCTAGATAATTTGAAGTTTACAGATACACTATTTCTAATTTCATTGTGCATCTAAAATTTAATGATTTTAAAACATTGTTTTCTTTTAAAGTTAATTGCTTCCCATTAACACAAAAAAATATATATATATGAATATTGTAGTTTTACCTTGATTTTTCAAGAAATCTCTTCCTATAGTAGTAAACTTTCCACTGATTATAGGCAGTTGGTCAAACGGTTAAAATGATTTATTGATTAGCTCGCCACCAGGCAGTAGAAAGAAGTCAAGATACCTGAAAGACAAATAAATACCAAAATGAGATGCCTTCTTAATAATGGGGACAGAATGAACAAGTCACTATTTAAGCATCTACAGATCCAAATGATTCAGCACTGCAAGCTGTTAAAACATTATCGAATAGGTGTCATCATTTACTATCTTTTATTATAAAACCAGAAATCCATTTCATCTTACAATTAGATAATTCTAAGCCTGTAATTACGGTTTAAGAACCTACACTAGTATATCTAAGAAACTCAAATGCTATATCTTAAACTTATGGCAGAATTCTTTGCAGATTTCTTGCTTGTATTATATTTTTAAATAATTATTTTTTTTAATAGAATACCTGAGGTCTGAGTGCCTTTGTACTTTGTCAATTTTGGTTACAATTTTTTTATATGTAGACAATTTCACTATTTGAACCGGTTCTGAAAATGAAACTATCCTCATATAGAAACACTAACCAAAATTGAAAAAGTATAAACACACAACATTAGATATTGATCTCAAGTATATGCAAAAAAAAAAAAAAAAAAAAAAAAAATCATCTAAAATTATTAAAATGCAAGCAAGAAATCTGTACAGATTTCTCCCATAGTTTTAACATCATTTGAGTTTCTTCTAGTGACGTTGTAGGCTCTTAAGGGGGAAAAATTCTTTTTTTTTTTTTTTTTTTTTGGACAAGTAACACATCTAAACATATGGAAGTATCTTATTATTTTGTTATTAATTGTTTATAATAAAAGGGGGCTTGTTAAAACAGGGTTCGTACACATTTCTTTAAATAAAAATCGAGGACTTTTAAGGACCAAAACCAAAATTATTTAAGTACCAACAAATTGAATGAATATGCATTTAATACAGGGCTCCATATATGTAAATACAACTGTTAAATATTCAAATGGCAGGGAGGGGGTGGGAGCTCGGCATGGCAGTAGAAATTTAAAAGCCTATCACTTACAGGTATTTCAAAATAACAAATACAGGGGAAAAATAAAAGAAATTTAAGACTTGTAAATTTAGTCTGCACAGGGAAAAGGAAAAGAATCCAAAACTTTTGAAGTGGGGATTAAAATTATGGTGGTTATTTAAATGCATTGCAACTGCAAAATGTAAAAAGAGGTACAAAAATGAAGAAGCAAAGTAAAATTGTTTGTGTGTGTGTGGGGGGGGGGGGGTAAGTTTGATTACATGATTATTAAATTTATCATTACTATAGAATTACAAATAGAGCCGAAAAACAAATATTAATGAGCTTCAACATTTTTAACTGTATGTACTTTGTACAGGTGAAGGAGGGTAAAGTAGAAAATTTTGTAGGGGGAATTTAGAAGAGCAATTATTTATTGTTGCAACAACAACAACAAAAAACGAACGAAAAAGTTTAAAAAAAAAGAATTAAGATTTGTAAGCTGGAGAGGGGTACAAAATGAGACAAGCACAATTTTTTGGGAGAAGAAAGATTGATTAGATGATTGCTTAATTATTTATCATTGCTAAAGATTTACAATTGGTACAAGAAAAAAAATGAAGGAGTTTTGGCAAGATTTTTAACATTGTGACCTGGGAGATAAAAGGGGCAAATGGGGAGAAGCAAAAATTTCATGGTTGGGGGTAGGAAGTTTATTAGACAATTAATTATTTATCATTAATAAAAATATATAAATAGGACAGAAATTAAAGTTTTAAATGCAGATTTTGTGTGCTTGGTAGGAGGAGGGGGAAACATCCATTTTAGCAGGGGAGGAGAAAATTATATAATTATTTTAAACTTTGTCAGCTGAGGGAGCGTAGCAGAATTTTCATTTATTTATTTACTTTTTTTTGGGAGAGGGTGAGGGGGTATTAGATGACTTATTTACTTACCTTACTAACCATTTACAAACAGGTAAAAAAGATTAATTACCTAGATTTAATTAACTAAGGGATTTTTAAAACTTTAGAATTTTAAATCTTTGGAAAGAGTGGAGGAGGGGGGGGCGGCAAAGGAAAAATGCCAATCTTAGAGGGGGAGAAATTTTTATGATCAATTATTTATCATTAGAATAAAGTAACAAACAAAGCAGAACACTGTTTAAAATTTAAAGCATTTTAAACTTTGTGTAGTGGGTAGCAAAAAAATGAAACAAAATTTTGGCAAGGGGAATTTAGATAAAATTTTCACGAAATTAAAAAGTTTATAAAATTTTCCTTTGTTTTCCAAAAACTTTCATCTGTTCATTATGAAATTATAAGATTTAAACTTTGGGTACTGCTGACGGAAGAGTGAAACAATAGGGTTAAATACAACTTCAGAAAAAGGGGAATTTAGATTATTTATTTTTAAATTAAACTCACTGGTATGCAGAAGAGTTTCACTTCCAATTACGAAATAATAGGAAAGTAAAATTAAAGAGTTTTAGCAGAATTATGCTTAAAAATAAGAACTATTAAGAACTAAAAGTTACTTTTGAAAAAATTAAGGACTGTACAAACCCTGCCAAAGTAACTTTAATGAAATATTTGAAAAAAAAAAAAAAAAAACATTATTAGTATAAGAGATTAGCATTTAAAAAGTATAACATGTGAAATTTACAATACTTAAACGTCCTGAAATAAAATGCATAAAGAGCAAATTGGCGATTAATCGAGTGAATCTTCTATCCTTATCTTCTCTATAAAACGAAAAATAAAGCAAAAGCTAAAAAAACAAATGAGTATCTGTTGCTGAAAAAAAATCTACTCTAACAATGCTCAAAACTACTGAGTGAAGTGAGGTGTTATTTTGGATTTGTACATATTTGAAGATTCTTGAAATAGATTTTTAAAAAAATCCAAAGTTAGAAATAATATTTTTGGTATTTTTTCATTTTTCCATCGACCGCTTTCCATTAAAAAAAAAAGAACTATCGCCAGTAAACAAATGCAGCTATTTTGCCGTAGGAATCTAAGAAAAGTACACGAAATTCGGAAAAACACCTCTTACTAATGTTTCAACTATCAGTAACTTTAAGCAATAAAATGTACAATATATTAATGGAAACAGACAAATAAAAATCTTGGATATTTAATTATTTTTCATAATTATCTCTCTCAGCTGGTGGATAAATGTTTGTGACGTTAGTTGAAACTGATCGATTTATGTACGCAATATTTTTCAATGACAGCTCTACTTTAATATCATGATGACGCTGTTTAATTGTTACTTAAATGTAATTGTTATTTACCATAACGAAATACTTATTAAATCAGCAAAACATCATTAAATATACAGATAAATGTCGAATTAAAATCACTTGATGACATACCAAACAAGTGTAATGTATTTGTCATCAATTGAATGTGACGCCAGAATCATGCATTTTTGGCGTTATATCCTGTAGTTGGGCGATAGATTTTTTTTTTTTTTTTTAAGCGCTCGACGGGATAATGAAGAAGTATATTTTTTTCTCACATTAATTTTGAAGCTATATACATTCGGATGAGGGACATTTCAAAATCAGTTCAGTCATAAGTTGAACGGTCTTTGAACGCCAGCATTAGTTCAATGCTATCAAAACTTTTGACGGCTTTCTCTAGCGTTTAGCTCAAAATTAAACCTGACCCTGAGAAGTTAATTATATCATAAATTCTATTGAAAGAATCAACGAAAAAGGCCTTACTTTATTTGTAAATCAATCTTTGATAAGTACTCTTCATTCCCAAGCACATGGAGATGACTAGTGTAATGGCCAGTGTTGCCAATCTAAAATTTGTTTTTTACACTCATCAGGGGAGAAATATGTTCGTAATCGCAGATCACAAAGTTGAAATTAATCGCAAAATCGCAAATAAAAAATGAGTCGTAAAGATTATATTTCGATACGAATATTAAACAAGAACGAAAAATCATGCGTCAAGCATAGATTATATAGCACTTTCCAACGCTTCCAAAATAATTTTACAAATCATACCGTTTAATAAGCTAAAAGCTAACATATAAGTAAACAATTTAAAAAACGCATAACATATTTAAAAACATAATTTCAGGAATTTCCAACATATACAATATTCGGAAAAATATCCGAATACTTTTATTCAGCCCTGTATAGGATCTATAGATTTGTATATATACTACATAGGATGATAATTTTAGTTCAGTTAGGAAACACGTAGCACAGTTTAAAATTCTCCGTCTGGAGTTTGTCAATAAACAGAAATGTGTTCGCGAACTTTTGTGCTGCCCTGTACAGGATCTACAGAATTTATACACACCACGTAATAGACAAAAAGCAAGTTAAAATTAAAATCGCGTTCAATAACTTAAAACGCACTTCTAGGAATTATTGTTAACAGACAGTAGAGAATTCTTGTGCGTGTCCCTGTAAATGAACGATGACTGCTATACACACAATATTCCGTAGTAAGTCTCTGGTAATGCACCTTAGTGATCTATATAAATTTCAATGCGTTTAAAATAGTGAAACATTATTTAAATAAACCGCATACGATTTTTCTCCATAGACGTAATGTAACGGAATTAGTTTTACTGTCCCTGTAAAGTAACTATAAGTGCTATGCACACCCTGTTCCATATTAAGCTTCTTCTAATGCACCTTAGTAATATATATAAATTACAATGCGTTTAAAATAGTGAAACATTATTTAAATAAACCGCAAATGATTTTTCCCCATAGACCGCAATGTAACGGAATTCTTTTGAGTGTCCCTGTAAAAAAACTATAAGTGCTACACACTTCCGTTGAAATAGGGAACATGCTATAGATAACGACAATAACATATAAAAATTACAGAGCAATCCGAGCATATTTACGGGAGTTAGAGCACGGACAGATGGCCAGACAAACCGAAGTCATAAACACTTTTCAACTAGGTTGTAAATATAATTTATAAACTTGTAAATATAATTTATATTTTTGGTACATTTCATTTCTAAGATCAACTGAGAATAGTTTAACATACTATTTATTTATAATTGATATTGTTAAGGGATATTATTATATTTTTATTCCTTATTTCTTTTTTGTATTATTTGGTTGTATTTAATTTTTTCTTTGAAGGAGTTCAGAACAACTACCCTGCCAACCTGAATGGCGTTGGCGTCAGGGACGCATATTTTTTCCCCCCCAACCAATATTTGCCACCTCGTAATCTGATTGGCCAAAGCTTTGAGCGACAGTGACATATCTTGGCCGAAATCGTGCTGGCGAAAAACCATTAGAAAGAATGTTTAGACAGCAAAAGTGATTTATATGCTTTTGTTACTTTCTTATCAAAAGAATTAGAAAAACAGAGATTAAAATATCATGAAAATTAATAGACATTTGACATTTTATTAACATACATCTGAACTGTGTGCTTGGCGTCATGCGCCCGCTTATAAGTCATCGTCAATATATACAGGGACGAGATAGCACACACAAGGAAATTTACTACACACAGAAATACAGCTGTCAGTCCAGCGGGATTCGAACCCAATCCCACCTACACTCGCAAGCGATTAGCGGTGTGATGCCTTGACCACTCGAACACGTTGGGCCCAAAATTAAGAGAAATATTTTAAATTGGATATTTTTTATCTAAACAATTGATTATAAATATTGTGTTATTTGACCTTTTAATATATATACCCTTTCCCGAAAAAATAAAAACAAGATAATAGAGATTATCTAATGTATGGGAGGGGGGTTGAAATTCAAAATTTTGATAGATTTTTTTATTATCTAAATAAGTGGGGAGTATGCAAAAGATTATTTATTTATTATTACTATATAATAAACTATAGGACAAAATATGTAAAAAATATATATCTATATAAATAAAAATGTAAATGTTTGTTTGTTCAAAATCTTAAAACTCTGAAAGTTTTTCCCCGATCGCTTTGAAATTTTGACACAACGTTGCAACCGAATACGCTTGTGTTTTTATATACCTACTATTTTCCCTTCCCCAATCTCTGTCCCCCCCGGAGGGCACTTTTTAAATCTTTTCCGACTCCGACACCTATCACGTGATATATGCTTAACCCTTGGAAAACCCTTGGACCACTCTCAAATTATGAAACTCGCTTCACCCTCTCTCCCAATATTCTACACCCGGGGGGTCACTTTTTTAATTTTTTCCTTCCCTCATCATGTGATATACCATTAGAAATCCCTTTGACCACTCTTTTATATATTGCACCTCCCCCCTTTGTCTGCCCAGGGGCACTTTTCTGAACTCTTTTGTTACTATTTTTGTTTTTTAGTTCGTGTTTCTTCCCTTTTTAATGTTTTGCAATTTTATAGGCGGTTGCTACAACTTTCTTTCTTCTTTTTCAGTGCAATCGATCTGCTTGCCCTGCTCAATACTTTTAGTTAGCCCCTTTTGGGTCCCCTACTATAGCTCCTTTAAAAATCTTTCGATTCACTAGCTTTTTTTAAAAACAACTTCTTAGGTCCTCCAGCTACAACATGAAAAAAAAAAATCTTTGATCTCAACTACGACCAATTTTGAATATTAATCTCCTTCTTGGGTCCCTTGGTGCAGGTTCTTTAGGCTACCAGAGATCAGCTGTTTCGGAAAACAATTATTGTGGACTTATAGAGCATATCAGATTAAAGTAAGTGAGATATAATGTTTTCTTCTATTTATTTTAAATTGCAACTTACATGTGTACTCTATTTTTATTGTGATGTGTCCTTAAAATTGTTTGCGATTGCTATTAATATGAGCCTTTGATAAACTCCAATTTAATGTTTTATTTTATGATAGTATAGTTAGGTATGCTGTAAATTATATTTATTTCAGTATGAATGCTTTCTTCCAGCGAGATTTTCGAATACTTTTTTATACACAATATCTGTTTTTAAGCTGTAACATTGTTCTAAGTTGGCCTCGTTATGCAAAATATTCTATTTATCAGTTTAAGTTACGAGAATATTTAAGTTACGTTATTCAAAGGTAACTCCAACATATCATTTTAAGCATGGACTTACTTTTAATTGGGATATAAAATCATAGCATTACTGTTGTGTTGTTTCATATTTTTATCATATGGAAGAATACCTGTACTGTGCCAAAAATATAAAAAAATTTAGTATGAGTCAAGGACGTAATTTGGTGGGGACAAGGGGGGGGGGGGGGCGCATGCCCCCTAGCTTTTTTGAAGGAGGCGCAAGACTTACCTTTTGCCCCTTTACTTTTTTGTATAGTTTTGAGGTTGAAGCATAGTTTTGTATTTACAAAATTTTCTTTTTCTTTCTTTTTTTAATTTTTTATTTAACCATTTATTTGCTATATTGGGTGCGAACCAGAATAAATAGTGGATAATTCCAAATACCCATAATTAATGTTTTTATGTTCATATCAGTAATGTCTGTCTTTTTTTTTATAACTAAATTTTTAATGTCTTAGTCAAAGTTCAAGTAACAATATTTCCCCTGTGCTTTTTTTTTCTCAGAAATGTGGAACCTATTTTTCCTTTTCCATTATAGAGTTGTTTATATGCATGTGTGGGATTTATCTCTTGATTACTGTCATTTTCTTTAGGGTAAAGTAACCTTGGGATACAACTCTCTGACCCTCCCGGCTATATCATCCAGTATTTCAAAGTGCCTGTCAAAGATTAGTAATTCACGGTGCCAATAGAACTTCACAAGATTTCACTGGGAAGATTCACCGTAACAGAAATTTGAAGAACAAGTTCTATTTATAGAGGAAATCCTTGTATAATAAGTTTTTTATGTACTGAACAGAAAAGGTGCAATGAGGTAGCACGAAGATATTGGCCAATATCAAAATGTAATATCGGCCAATATTATAATTTAATATTGGCCAACGTTAAATGACCCCCCCCCCTAAAATAATATTTGTGAATATTAGTTTTTGACATCTGTGAATATTGGTCAATATTTTCCAACATCTCTAAATATTATTTTTTGACATTAAGTGATATTTTTTTCTGTCATTGCTGAATATCATCATTTGATATTAAGCGATATATTTTTCTAACATTCCTGAATAACACTTTTGTATATTAAATGACTTATTTTTTCATTACTGAATAATAATATCTTTAGATATCGAAAACCTCTTTTTCGCACCCCAGATGTGGTGGACAGAAATCCCTCATTGTAAAACGAGAGATCGCTGCTTATCGAAAGTCTTGTCTCGTTATGTAACAAGACAAAGGCAAACCCAAGTACTATACTTCATTCACTGAAAGAAGATAACAGAAGTAAACAAATGCACATGCGGATTGGCAATGCTTAAATCTGGCGCTGTGCCAGAAGCGCCAAACGGACTGTCTGATGTGTTTAAGCTTCTGCTTTTTCAAATCGAAATAAAAAATAAAATTCGCCAACCTAGGAATTTGTGCCAAATGTGTGGCTCCTTGGCGATTTTTCTGCAACCCGTTTGTTTACTTTCGTTACCTTCTTTCCCTGAACAAACTATAATAAGCATGATAAACCCAGGGAAAAATAATGTTATGAAGAGCTGTTAACAAAAGCTGGCGGGAGTAGATTTTTCTGTTACTGGAATAAAAAATGTCTGACAAATGACAAAACTATCATTTAATTATCTCTTATTTTTCAATCACAATCGACATACTTTTTTTTACTTTCTTTTAGCAAAGATTTATTTAAATATCACTTTTTATTACTGAGTTTGTTGGAAATTTTGTAAAAAAATATTTTAAAATAGGTAAGAAATTTAAAATGTAGAAATTTAAAGGAAATAAGAAATTTTAAATCTTTCTGTGTTAAAAATCATGTGTCCCCCCCCCTCCCCAGTGCACAAAACTATAAAGAAAGTTTTAACAACCCCATTACTTTGAATTTTGCTTTGTGAGAAATTAAATATATATATTTTTTTTTATTAATTTTAAGTCAGGATTATGTGTGCATTTTTTCAAAAATTGATGTACTACACAAAAGTTAACACGCACATAAATTAGCCCAAAAGCTTATTATTATATAATAATTATTATTATTTATATGAACTGTATAAAATATATATTATTAATAGTGCCTAATTAAAAGTTCAGTGATCTAATTTTGAAACTCAACTTGTATTGTTTCAATAATAAAAATAAAATTCTTATAAAAGTCGGAGATACGAAAGCATTTTAAAAAGATAAACAAGCATCCATTTAAAAATTATATAAATTGATTTTTTTTTTCTTGTAAACACATTTTTAAAATTAGTATAAAATACATAGTATAAAGATAGTATAAAATTATCTTTAGTTTTTTTATAAAACACAAATTTTCACATGCTTTTTTTATATATAAAAATAACTATCGATTCCTACAAAAAAAAATTATATAGGCTTGTTCTTTCTGTGCAAATTTCATGCCCAACGCCTCCATCAAATGCACATTGACGAAAACTACACCACATGGGCGGTCCTTTAGAACTTTCCGATCACTTTGGTGAAGATTACAAACTTCGTCAGGTATGCTGATTGTCGACAGATATCTTGAAATGTCCGAAAAATGATATTGCTTTTTACGAATGTCGATAGATATCCCTGAATGTTGTAATAGTATTATTTTTACAACATTGGCCAATGAAATCAAATATTAAAAATAAGGTATTAAAAAGTAAAATTTTTTAAAATTGGCAAAATTATTAAATTTTATTTCTTAGAATACTATTTCTGTAGTATGATATCATAAGTAATGCAAAAAGCTCTTCTGAGTGCTTTCTTTTTGGAACTAATTTTAAGTTATGTCTGTGAATATCGGCAGATGTTGTAAATTTGACTTACGACATTCAGCGACTTTCAAAATATTGGCCAATATTGCCGTGGATATTGGCCGATATCTCTGTGCTACCGGGGTTGGGCTGTTTTTTTTTTTGCTTGAGGTTGTTCCATAAAAGTTTTTTAAATAAGATAATTCAAAATTGAGGATTTCGTCTTTCAAATAAGTCTTAATGTCACCTTTCTGTATAAAAATTATATCTAAAAAAAACTGAAAATCATCAAATTTTGAGGGTAAATGCATTTTACTGATGACCTTTTTTTACATATCCATATCAGGTCACCAGGTCACCAATTATTTTCAAAGCAGCGAATCTTATCAGTTAATCTTATTAAATATACATAATCAAAATGGTAAATATTATAAATGCAAACTAATACAATGCACAACTATAATTTAGTGTATATTTATAAAATCCATAAAATCAGATTGGTGGCTTGTATCAATAAGATATTTACGATAGTAGTTTTATTTCCAGTTGTTTAAATGATTATACTATTATATAAATACATACTCTGTACAAATATTATACAGTTGATATTAACAATACCTGGTAATAATAATTACAATGCACATGTATTTTTCTAAATTGTAACTGGATAATAATGTTATATATTAGTTGAGTTACCGTACTAAAGGCAATTACAAAAATATTTACATATATATAACTATAAAATGTATCTATATGATATATTATATAATTATACAAGTAAACTTGAATATAAATATTTTTGCGATTGCCTTTAATATGTCAACTATTTGTATATAATGTTAATCGTGAAGTTATAATGTAGAAAAAAAAATGTAATTGTTACTATCCAGTATTATTAGTATCGACAGTGTTTATGAGTACTGAAAAAATATATTCAGCAATGTCAGGAAAAGATATCACCCAATAACTGAAAATGATATTCAGGAATATCAGAAACAAATAACCCTCAATGTTATTAAATGATATTGCTCAATGTCAGAAAATGATATTGTTCAATGTTAAAAAATGATATTCACAGATATTGGAAAATATTGGCCAACATTGTCAGATATCAAAAAGTGGTATTCCTGAATGTTATTTTAGGGGGGTCATTTAATGTTGACCGATGTCACATTTTGATATTGGCCAATATCTTTGTCCTACCTAGGAAATGCTCCTCCTCTCGCGGACAAAGTCTGAATTACATTTAGAGAGTATGTTGTTGGCTTTTCCCATACATATAAATGCAAGAAACGTATATTTTATTACCTTGTAACATTATAAAATGGAATTTTAAAAGATAAAAAAAAAAACACATGACTAAATCCTACAAGAAAGGTCTCGTTAAAGCGCATACTCAGAATATTTTGAAAAAAAAAATGCTAATGGAACTACTCATGTACGTAATGAAGGATTAGTCATATTTAGCTACGGAATCCCAGTAGGAAATCCGTAAAAAAAATAAAATACTTTCGAGTACTTGGAGCAAAAAGATTCGATTTAGCGAGCAACACTTTATCATTGCCAAATGCAAGTGATTTTAATATATTTGAAAATTTCTGGTAAAAGAAGTGTTTAAATGCGTATGATTTTATGAATTAAAACTTCAACGATTAAATAGTTTACTATTTTTTCTATAAGCGTATATTATATTTATATATACAAAAGTTAAGTATTGCTGAAGTTATTTAATTTTACATGGTTTTGACGGTTGGATAAGTTTTAAGTTATCTGTGCGATTAAAAACGATCTCATTATACATTTCGATTTTGAATATGTTGTTGTTTCCACGATAACAAGACTTTTTTCTTGTTGTCTCTGACACTAACAATATCGAGGTCAAATTGACAGTGCTCAGAATCGGACAATTAATTTTTAGTTTGAAGCACTTTTAATCAATTTAAATTTTGTTCTAAACCGTAATACGATCGTTAATATTCTTTAGATGAACATACAAATGTATATGGCAAAACCGTAGTTATAAAAGTGAATTTATTTAAGCTAAACTTACTTAAACTAGTTCAGTATAAAGAGTAGAAAACGTATTTCCTAAAAGAATATTTATCGCAAATGCGTATTTGTTTTAAATTTGATTGTGTCGCCAACCCAGCGATAAATCGCCAAAACACGAAATTTTCATTATTTTTTTTTACAAACGTTATATCGAGGTTCCGCAGCAAATTTTTTTATAAACGTAGTCATGAGTAGAATATTCTGTATTTTTTTTTCAAAATTTTCTGAGTATGCACTTATGAAGACCTGCCATGTTACTGTAAATAGTGAGGATTGAAAGGCTGTGAGTTTCTAAAAACTTCTTAATTTAAATAATTTGTTTACAAACACAACTTCAAATTGCTGTTTAGCAAACGACAAAATTTATTTATATTTTGAAATTCGGAAAAAAAATATAGATGTTCAACTTGAAATATTTTGCTTTGATAGCATTATTTTCTAACTTGAGTAATATGCATGATTCATTTAATTTGAATAATATTAGTATTTTTTTTATACACTTGTATAAAAATTAAATCAACGTTATATTGCCACTGTTATTATTTTTTGACTGGCGACTGTTAATTGTTTTGATGCATTTTCTCGGTATTTGTACTTTTTGTTTTCATCTAAAATTAAAATTTTGGGGCCTCCGTGACCGAGTGGTTAAGGTACTGCCGCTAATCGCTTGCGAAGCGTAGGAGGTTGTTGGGTTCAATTCCCACTGGCTCGGTTGCACACACATTTTGTGTGGAGCTCCCAGGTTGTGTCTCTCTTGTGTGTTAATATTTCCCTGTGCTATCTCGTCCCTGTATATTGACGATGACTTATATGCAGGCTTCATGTCGAGCACACAAGTCAGATGTATGTTGTTCAATAAATAATAATTAAAATTTTTTTATTTATTAAAAAATTAAATAAATTGAACGATATTGCAATCTTTTTTTGCTTGTTTTGTTTACACAATATGAATTTACCTATTGTGTTGATGCATATTTAGTTTATTTTTATTTTTTATTATTTTCATATAATATTGTTTTCTTATTTCTACACTCTTGAATAAGAATATAAAACACTAACTGCTAATTTTGCTCTTTGATTAAGATAGAATTCGATTAATTGTGTCATATTTTATCTAAGCTTGGCAACATATCCACATATGGAACTTTAGCCTGAACTTTTAAAAGAAAGTAACAGTTTCTAAGAACACAGTTAGAAAATTTTATTGATACATGAATGAAATTATTTGTGCAGTTTTGTATGAAAGTTGCAAATTTCCACTTCAAAACAGTTTTAAGCATGATAGCTCAAAAAGATGTCACATTAAATAAATGTGCTAAATTAGTAGGATTTGTTATTTCCTCATCATGCTATCAAATGTAAATAAAGAAGTCCAGATACAAAGAAGATTGTTTCCTATGTATTCCTAGCAATACTACCAAAGATGGATTATTTCTTACCACCTTGCTGATGAGAAGTTTTTAAAAACCCACTAGCTGTTCTGCTACACATCTGATTGAGTAAAAAACTATACAATAGAGATTTTTAAAGATGTCTAGCGAAATTACTGAAGAGGAGATGTTTTTTACCAGCAAACTGATGAGAAGTTTCAAAAACACACGTCAAGTGAACTTTTCTACTGCAAATGTCTGATTATTTAAAGGACGGTACAGTAGGGAAGTTTTCTTACATTAAAACGTGCAAGCAAAATTTTAAACGTGTCTTTAGACTTCATTTCGATTTCTTACTTCCATATTTCTAACTCAAGCATCTGCTTATATAGTTATAAAAATGCAAAACAATCCTATATTTCTATTAAAATACTAATACCATTCCCCCCTCCCCATAAATTAGTAAAAGTGAAATTTATTCAAAAGGCAATGCTTCTAAGTTCTAATTATGAAAAAAAAAGAAAGTTTAAAAGCATTATAATCAGGGATTATTTATATCTAGAGATGCACTTTTGTCAAAGCTTCTATTATTTTTTTAAGTAGGATGGTGGAAGGGGGGTGGGTGGGGAGAGAGAATCAATTGAGGAATTTTAAGTCTTTATTTCTTTACCTGTAAATCATAGCCCTTTTTATTATTAATTTTATTAATCACTTTGATATCAAGTCTGTTTCAATCAAGATTTTAGTGTGTAAAGTGTAATTTTTTATTTATTATTGTACATAAAATAAAGTGACATTTAATTTTCTAAAAGCCTTTCAAACTCTTAAATTTTAGTTCTACAGACAATAATACTTTTGAATGCATACTACAGATTTAAGCAGAAATTTCTATTAAAAAATTAAAAAAAATAAATGATTTTATAGCTTTTGTTAAATTTATATGGAATCGCCTGTGGAAAATAATTAAAACTGATTCCTGCATTAAAGAATTTTTCATAACCACAGAAAAATTGGTACTTGTTTGTTAAAATAACTTTGATTTCTTCTTTTCTTTTCAAGCTTGACATGATTTGGGCTTCAGAAAGTCACATTTGTTGCCAAACAATATAATCAGCTACGAAAACAAGTATGATGAAACGTTATGCTTATTTTTATATAAAACATTACCACTAACTACATGCATTAGATGATTTACTTCTGTTTGTATATATTTAAAAATTGAAAAAAAAAGCGCTTGTATGTATGAAACAGTGGAATAGGTTGCCAGAGAATATTTATGAAAATTTTCCTTCTCTTACCAAGGTCCTTTTTCTTATCTTGCCAAGGCCTTTATAACAAACAAAAATGAAAAATGCAGATTGAATTGGTGCCCTCCTTTGTTGGAGTCTATTAAAACATATTTTATAAGTACTACACACACACACACACACACATATATATATATATATATATATATATTGAGCTCTTGAAAATAGTAAATCAAAGGTATAGTGCTTCTCTTAAAAATTATTCATGAACATTTTTATTCATGATAATTTTGATTCTTGAATTGGTGCCATCCTTTGTTGGAGTCTTAAAAAAATTATATAAATACTACACACACATATATATATAGAATAAATTATATATAAAATCAGAATCAATTATCAGGAATAAATTTTAAGAGAAGCACTATACTTTTGATTTTGGATTAACTATTTTCACGAGCTTAATATGTATGTATATATATATATATATATATATATATATATATATATATATATATATTAAGCTCATGAAATAGTTAATCAAAAGTATAGTGCTTCACTTAAAATTTATTCCTGATAATTTTGATTCTGATTTTATAGATAATTTATTCTGATAATTTATTTTCAGTTCTGGATAGTGTAGGGATCACTGAATAGTAATTTTGACCACAGATTGAATACTCGGGACACAGGAAAAACTGTATTTATTCTTCTTACTGAATTAGTTTGAACACTGTATTGTTGCCATGGAAACAACAACTTATTCAATATAGAATTAAAATTTATATTGACAGCTGGACCACACAGAAAGGGAGTTGAAGGGGGCCTTCACCACGGGCGAAAGTTGTTATAGGTAAATTGCAGAATTTACAAGATAAATAGAAATTTGGATTTAAAATATTGCATTTAAGAGCACATATATATATATATATATATATATATATAAGGGTTCATTCAATATCTTAAATTATCTATACAGATATTTCTGTAAATCTCCAACATGTAGAAACAATAAATTCTAATATGTTCTGATGTTAAAGGATATTTCTTGCTAATATGGAGGAGAAGAACATACATTTTCATGAAAACAAAACGTATGAGCTTTGTTTTTTAAGTTTAAAGTCAATAAAAATGCATGTTTGAAAGATTTTTGACAAACTTATACAAACTGTTAAAAAAAGAGAATAAAAAGTTTTTATTTGTATTAATAGGGTTTGTGCTTTTTTTTATAGGTTTGTAACTTCTAAAAATATATCCAATAACCAAGCCTGTGATTGATTCACAATTTTATATGATACATATAAACTAGCACAATCAACATGAGACTACATTCTAGAATAAACAAAATCTTTTAACTTCGCAAATAGTACCTTTTATTTTTACCATGTAAAGTGACAAATAATAAAAAATGCAATATTTTAATACTTTAAAGAGTATTATTTATTTAGATAAATTACAAGCAATTATAATAAAAATAAAAATGTAGTATTATATAAGCATGCAGCGATATTAACGTAATAACTGCATTAATGAACTAGAAATTTATTTCCATAAAAAATTCTTGATCTCTGTGTCCCTTTATTTAAATAACTAACTGACCTACCCGGCGTTGCCCGAACCCGTATAATAAACTCAAATCTTTTAAAAAACGAAACTCTGGCCAAGGTTTCCGATGGCTTCGACACAGTATACCGGGCACGCTCGCACGCTCCGAAAAATCTTTTATTTCCCCCTTCCACCGCCAGGGGAACAACATCTTTCGGAAAGAACTTCTGAGACAGGTTAACGTTGCCTACGGTACTGTATAGTAGTCGTGCGACAAAATCGAGCTGGTTTCGAGAAGATGGGAACATTATAAGCCGATTTATTGAAATAAGGCACAGTTAGAGAAAATAATCATGAGTGAGGCGAAAGGTGAAGGGGATGTTCAAGTGTCCTTCAGAAAATGACTAATTAGGAGGACTACGACGCATCTTTAAAAATTCGTTCGTTTGCTTAAGCTAGGAACTTAATTACAAATTTGCCTTACATTACTCTTCGGAAATAGTGGTAACCGCTACTCATAAATTTACTTTAATGTTATAGAAGGTGACTATTGAGCTATGTTTGGAATCAGTTGTGTTGAAATCAGAAAGTAGTTGCGGCGATACGAAAATGGGGCATAGTTAGAGAAAAAACTTTGAAGGAGGGGCCAGGGGGAGAGGATGTTCAAGTTCCCTTTAGCAAATGACTAATTAGGAGGACCACTATGCATCTTTAAAAATTCGTTCGTTTGGTTAAGCTAGAAACTTAATTACAAATTTAGCTTAAACTATTATTCGGAAATAGTGGTAGCCTCTACTCATAAATTAAGTTTAATGTTATAAAGGGTGTCTATTAAGTTAATTATAATGTTTGGAATCACTTGCGTTTAAATCGGAAAGATAGTTGCTGAGATATGGAAACGGGGCGTAGTTGGGTAAAAAACCTTGAAGGAGGGGTCAGGGGGGGGGAGAGGATGTTCAAGTTCCCTTCAGCAAATGACTAATTAGGAGGATCACTATGCATCTTTAAAAATTCCTTCGTTTGGTTAAGCTAGAAACTTAATTACAAATTTGGCTTAAACTATTATTCAGAAATAGTGGTAACTGCTACTCATAAATTTAGTTTAATGTTATAAAGGGTAACTATTAAGTTAATTATAATGTATGGAATCACTTGCGTTGAAATCGGAAAGATAGTTGCTGAGATATGTAAACAGGAAATAGTTAGAGAAAACTTTGAAGGAGGACCCCGGAGGGGGGGGGGATGTTCAAGTGATCTTCAGCAAATAACTAATTAGGAGGATCACTATACATATTTAAAGATTGATTCATTTGGTTAAGCTAGGAACTTAATTTGAAATTTGGCTTAGGCTGTTATTTGGAAATACTGGCAATTGCTTTTTAGAAATACACCTTGAAGCAATGAATGCTGATTTTTACGATAATTTAGTAAAAATGGAACTAAATGGAGAAGTTCGGATCATTATTACTGAGATATTACTGAGAAACTGAGATTTAAAATAGCGGTATTCTGTATATAAAACAGCAATTAAACGCTACGGGTTAAAATTGTTAAATGTAATTAGACCCCTACCCCTCGCCATTCCCGCAAATATATAACAAATAATCTGTTAAATAAAGTTTTCTGTAAAAATAGTCTCTATCATATAATATATGTCGTGTTTTAAAAAAACCTTAAACCCAGATAATTATAATGAAGAAAAACGTGCCTGTAAATGTCTTAAACAGGTGGCGTTTATGTAATTTGCCATGAGTAGATGGCGCTGCATTAGCTTGGCTATATGCAGGTAACTGCAATCAATTTTGGCACTATTTCGTTATAATTCCTTATCTATGCATCGTTACTCTGATTTATTTAATGTGTTCTGAGAAGATATTCTACACAACCAACCAACCGATGAAAAAAGCGTATTTTTAATGAGAGTTCTTTGTGCATTTTATTTAATATTTCAGAAAGTAATTAAAATATTAAAATTCTGATGTAATGTTGCACCAGGAGAGGGTTTGGACTACCTAAATCTAAATTTCCAGCCTTCTAGGTGGGCTAGATTTTCCTAACCATCGCCAACACACACACACACAGAGCGAAACTTTCTTTTATTAGTATAGATAGACCTAAAATGCTGTCCTAATTTTTATTATTTTTACATGTTTGTAAACACGAATCCACATTAGTATCTGTTTCATTACAGCAAAGATTTAGCAACGATATATAGTTAGCTTCTTAAAATAAATTCTTCAACGTATTTTAAGCCATTCTTTGACTTAATCAACTTCTTCCATAAAAGTTCAAATTTTCATAAATTTATTTTTCCACTGATATTTTCACGACAATTCTAAAATTTTTGTGGAATATTTCAAAACAGATGCTATTTACCTATTCATTTAAATAATCTAAATAAGCAGGAATCCGATCTATCGTTGCGACCCCAAAGATAGAACAGAGCCACCTGTCGTTGATTACAAACGCGAATATAAAAAAGAATTCATATATAAAATGTTCAAATAACCAATATGAAATTAAAACTGTTTCTTTAACCCAACTTTACTCATTTTCATACCTGAAAACTGTCTATCAAAAATGGTTATTGCTTGCTGTAACCATTCCGTGAATAATGCAAAATGTTTCATATTTTCTGAAAGCACCTATTTCCTTTTGATAAGCGATATTTTATTTTGAAAAAAAAAACTTGTTACTTTTATTTAAAGTAAAAAGTGTTAAAGTTAGTAAAGTTCTGTTAGCAGTTTCTAAAAGACTAAATTTTTTATGTAACTAAAGTGACTCCTGATTTAGTTATATAATTATGTTTTGAAGACATAATATCATCAATTTTTGAAAATTATTTTCCAATGATATATTATTTATAAATTTTGAGAAAAAACAATTGAAAATTTGAATAAGATTTATAGCCTACAAGTCCCTCTACGAAATGTTTTGCCTGATAGGCCTAGATATTTGGATTTAAATACATTAAATCTTTTAAAAGAGGACACAATGTTTTGAAAGTATTTTTGTCCTGTAAAACAGGTAGATCTAGCTCTGAACTTATACATTAAAAATAATATTTAAATCATAAATGTTATATTGATAAAGCAAATAAAAAAAATAATAGATGAACAAGGAGTCACTAACACTATGATAGTCACATATAAACGTAAAGTAAACAGTCTGAGATACGAGGTTGAGTACTACTAATGCTTCTGCAATGAAAACATTGAATCAGAAATGCAGGAAATGACTGTGTGAATATACATTTTTCATTTTTTTTTTTTTTTTTGTAATTAAAGGCAATTTTCATAAAAAATGAGAGCCAGGGGAGAAGAGAAAATTCTTCATTTAGCAACTGTACTTGTATTTTTAAGCTCTAATCAAGGGTGTGCCATAACAAAAGTGGAAAGGGGTTAGAAGATAAGGCCACTGTCCATTTGAAATTTAAGTAACTAAATTTTCTTTTTCTTTGATTTTGAAAAACGTAGAAAAATTTATTCTTTTTGAGTAATTCAAAATGAAAACTTAAAAAAATCTGTTAAGGTGAGGGGTCTGGGCATGAAAAAGCCATTGCCCCTCCCTGGATTTTGAAATTTAAATAACAAATTTCCCCCTGATTTTGAAAACATTTAAAATTTATTCTTTTTGAGTAACTTAAAATAAAAGAGGGTCTAAAAAAATTTCTATTAAGGATGGAGGAGGGGGCATAGGAGAGCCATTACCCCTGCCTGGATTTTGAAATTTAATTAAAAAAATTATTTTTCCCGATTTTTAAAACATAGTAAAATTTATTCTTTTCAGTAACTTAAATTAACAAGGAAATAAAATATTTTTCATTAAGGATGGGGGTGAGCTCAAAGACCCATTGCCCATTCCTGCAGTTTGACATGTAATTAACTAAATTTTATTATCTCCACTTTTGGATAACGGAAAATTTTATTTATTTGAATTTTTTTTATTATTATTAGAGATAAATAGAAATATTTTCTGGTAGGGAGGAGGGGCTTCCCTTAAATCCCCTCACTGGCAGTTAATTTTAGGTCTTTTTTTATGTTTATGCGTTTAAAATTTATTTTAAATGGCAGGTTCAGAGAAGAGTTGAATCTATGGTGAGGCAGTAGCCCGGTGGGCCACCCTCCCCCCCCCAGATTTTGAAATTTAATTTACTATTTTTTATTCTCTGATTAAAAAAAATAAAACTTATCTGTTTTGAGAAAATTAAAATAATTTAACACACTAAGAGACAAAGGAACTGAGAATTTTTCGTAAGGGGGGGGGGGTCACCTAAAACCTCCATGGCACTTAATTTTAGTTCTGTCTTTTTTTCTGTTTATATTTTACAATTTATGGTTTACAAAGTTTTAGTGCCGTGTTGAATTCATGTGTAGCCAAGGGGGGGGAGGGATTTGATGTTTTATGTTCTATTTAATGGTTAGAAAGCCAAGTTCCCCATAGGAACTTGATGTTCTGCTCATAAAAAAGAACTTAATGCCATTTTTAGAAAAGCTGCAGACCACAGGCATATCTTTCAAAATCTTACCCCTTGCTGGAATTCAATCTGCAGTGCCCATGTCTAGTGATATTCACTTGGTAGGTGTTTTAGAGAGATGAGACTTTGCGCTCTATAATGGCGAAAGAACAACTTTCTAAACATTGTCAATTTGCAAATTGCTTTCTCCTTCCCCTCCAAAGGGGTGAAAATGCTTTGGAATGTTGTATTTTGTCATGACAATATACAATACTAATTGACTTTCAAAAATTTTATAGATTTTGAATAGGTACCATGCACAGAAATAATCTAAACTTGGAATATACAACGTGTTTCCTCCATAAAAAAAACTATAATTTTTTGCAAAACTGGAATTTATAGACTTTTTTTAAAGAATAAAAATGCACAATTTTTGCAAATATGAAATACACACTTATTTTATGTAAAAAATGTGCACTGTTTTTGAAAACTCAGAATATGCACTTTTTGTATTGATAAAAATGCAAATAATTAATTTTTAAAGTATTCAAAAATAATATACTTTATGCACAAATATTATATACAATCCATACTGTTTTGCAAAAAACTGCAAACATTTCCTATCTGGTAAAACATAGAACAATAAATGAGATATCATATGACAGGATTTTAAACATGCTTCTGATACAGTACTCACTTTTCATTAAAACTTGTTTTGTGATTAAAAATTGCAGTTAATTAAAAGTTAAATCAGAATTGTTTTCATAAATGAAATGAGAAGTTTTCCTCAAATTAGTGTTGCCACAAAAATAAAATGCTGCATCATATGACGCTCAACAATAATTATAAAAAAATAAATAGTACAAACATGGCATACACAATACAAATACATAATTTATGTAATACATAATGCATAGAATATGTAAAAAATACAACACAATAATAAAGTGTGATGATAGTGCACAGGTTTATTTTATATTTATAGTCAAAGGGAAAACAGAAATGTTTAGAAAAGAAACACCATCGATTAATCAATTGCATTTAATTAAAATTTAAATCAGGAATGTTTTTATAAAAGAAATGAAGTTTTTCACAGTTTTCCCGAAGTGGATGTCGTCATCTTCTAATGCAGTTATTATACATTTGTTATTTTCTTTCGCATGCATGTGCCTTTTGCTAACTTTGACTAGTTTTTATTATAACTTTGATAGTATAAATGGGATGATATTCTGACTTCACTGATGTTGATGGCAGATTTTTTTTTTAATCCTTAATTTTTCTTTAAAAGTTTAAACCTGCATCTCAGAAATATTTGATATTGCTAAAAAATATTAGTGCTATTGTATATTTTAGTAATCTGAGCTAAGTTCAGGCAAGTCAGATGAAGGATTAACAAATTTGCCAAATAAGGATAATTTTTTTCTGTAAAAGTATGAAGAAAATACTTATATTTCCTTTATGAAAAATCCTCTGTAAAATGAATAATTCTTTGCATCACGAAAAAAAAAAATTTTTTTTGTGCCCTTTAAAAGAATTCTCAAGAACATATTTGACAAAAGAATGGTTTTTTGAGAAAAAGTAAAAACATTTTTAAAATATCAATCTAAAAAAATCTTTTAGAATATAATTCACAAACTATGATGTTTTCATTTGTGTGAACATAGAAATGTGTTTTTAGATGGCCATTTTCTATAAATCATCACAAATGTAAAGTCTTTCAATTTGAATGGGTAAGATAATGTTTCTTTAAATTGCCACATAATGACATATTAATATATTTCAGAAACAAAAGGTTTATCCTTTGTATGGCTGAACAAGTGTCTTTTCAGATGACCACTTCACGAAAATCTTCTTAAGCATATTTAACAAACAAACGGTTTTTCCTTTGTATGGGTGTGCAAGTGTACTTTTAGTTCACCACTTTGTGAAAATCCTTTTAAGCATATTTTACAAACAAACGGTTTTTCCTTTGTATGGGTGAACAAGTGTCTTTTCAGATGATCACTTCGTGAAAATCTTTTTAAGCACATTTCACAAACAAACGGTTTTTCCTTTGTATGGGTGCGCAAGTGTACGTTTAGTTCACCACTTTGTGGAAATCCTTTTAAGCATATTTCACAAACAAACTGTTTTTCCTTTGTATGGGTGAACAAGTGTCTTTTCAGATGATCACTTCGTGAAAATCTTTTTAAGCATCTTTCACAAACAAAAGGTTTTTCCTTTGTATGGGTGCGCAGGTGTACTTTTAGTTCACCACTTTGTGAAAATCCTTTTAAGCATATTTCACAAACAAACGGTTTTTCCTTTGTATGGGTGAACAAGTGTCTTTTCAGATGATCACTTCGTGAAAATCCTTTTAAGCATATTTCACATACAAATGGTTTTTCCTTTGTATGGGTGCGCAAGTGTAATTTTAGATGACTACTTTTTGAAAATCCTTTTATGCATATTTCACAAACAAACGGTTTTTCCTTTGTATGGGTGCGCAAGTGTACTTTTAGATGACTACTTTGTGAAAATCCTTTTAAGCATATTTCACAAACAAACGGTTTTTCCTTTGTATGGGTACGCAAGTGTACTTTTAGATCACTATTTTTGGAAAATACTTTTAAGCATATTTTACAAACAAATGGTTTTTTCTTTGTATGGGTGCACAAGTGTACTTTAAGAGTTCCGCTTTCTGAAACTTTTTTGAACATATTTCACATGTCAAAAGTTTTTCTGTTGCTTGAGAGTGAATCTGAGGCACTGACATTTTCTTCAGAGTATATATTTATTTTCCATCTTTTAATCTGAAATTTTTAAAATAAATAATGAACTATTTTTTTAATCTGTGGATTTAAATGCATATTAATTATCAATTTAAAAAAATTCAAATAATTTAAACAGACACATAATGAAAATGAAAAATATATGTGGTAACTACTTTTTGACATATAAAAAAAAACATCAGTAGTGTCTGCTGTAAGCTAACACATTTTAATATCATCTTTTAATGGTATTTTTTATTAGTGTTAAATCAACTAGCAGTATAAAAGTAATCAACATCGAAATGAGAAAGAGTAACTTTATTAGAAGTAATATGTTCATATATTATAAAAATTTTGCTGACAATTTGTAGAATTACAAATAGTAGAGGTTTTTTAAATTTTTTGATGACATTATAATTTATAACTCTGCCTACATGTCACTGCCATGCTTGTATTATTTGAATACTAATATTTTCAATATTGAAAAATAATGTTACTTATTACATTCTAGCTCAATAAAATAACTTTAATATTAGTTAAATTAAAAAACTTATTATTTAAAAATTAATGCTTTATAATTGAAAACCTTTACTAAATAAAAGCGAGAAAAAATGCCAATTACGGCAAAAAATGTGGTTAAAGCCAGTAAAAGCGACTAGTATAGCTACTTTTCTTTCATTTTACCCAGCTTTTATACATCTGCAACAATCATAATGAAAGTAGTTTTTTTTTTATCACGTTTCAATATTTTAATTCACATTTTTAATATGATGGGTCCAGCACCAATATATATTTTCCCTCTTTTTTCCCTTACTAGTTGACATCATTGGAAAGTTCTGAGACCAAGAAATATAACTTAAAAGCTATACATTAGGAAATGTGTATACTTTAGGAATTTGAAAGCAATTAAACTTTTTAATTTCTAATTGCAAAATGTAACAAGTTTTAGATACTATTTGTGATACACAACAATCAAATAATACATACCAGCAAAATATATAACAAATCTCGGCTCAATAAAATACCTTTATTATTAGTTAGATTAGAAAACTTATTTAAAAATTAATGGTTTACAATTGAAAAGCTTTACTAAATGAAAGATAATAATGTGAGATAAAAAATGCCAATTGTGGCCAAAAAAATGGTTAAAGCCAATAAAAGCCACTACTATAGCCTATTTTTCTTTCATTTTAGCTAGCTTTTATACAACTTCAACAATTGTAATGAAAGTAGAATTTCTATTATGTTTCAATATTTCATATCACGTTTTCAATATGATAGTGCAGCACCAATATACATTTTTTTAATTTTTTCTCCCCGATACTTCGCATTATTTTAAAGTTCTGATACCAAGAAATACAGGGTGATTATAGATAAATTTGCACTATTAATGGTTTACAATTGAAAAGCTTTACTAAATGAAAGATAATAATGTGAGATAAAAAATGCCAATTGTGGCCAAAAAAATGGTTAAAGCCAATAAAAGCCACTACTATAGCCTATTTTTCTTTCATTTTAGCTAGCTTTTATACAACTTCAACAATTGTAATGAAAGTAGAATTTCTATTATGTTTCAATATTTCATATCACGTTTTCAATATGATAGGGCAGCACCAATATACATTTTTTTAATTTTTTCTCCCCGATACTTCGCATTATTTTAAAGTTCTGATACCAAGAAATACAGGGTGATTATAGATAAATTTGCACTTTCAAGAGGTTGTAAAAAAAGAACAACTGGTTAGAATGACCTGATATTTAATCTGAATATATGTGAAAGAATGGAACTTGTTTTGCAGAATAAGAAAAGTTCAAAAATTGTTTAATAGATGGCACTGTACTCGTCATAAGATGCTAATTACAAGATGTGACATGCTGTTGTGGCACTCATTGTTCGAAGCCTGTCCACCACAACTAGGTAGTGCCACAGCGGATAGGAAAAAAATGACTTTTCATTGTCCCAAGGCCAAAACCGTACGAAAAGCCAAAATGAAATCGGTTTTTAACGGTCCCTAAGGCAAAAACTGCAGAAAAAGCAAAAACTGATAAAACCAAAAAGAAAAGGTTAGCTACGACTTGCCTAAGATATGTTCAATATGCGGTCCAGTATTTTCTCCTACGAGCAGAAAGTGTAAAACAGTATGTTCCACAAGAGATCAGAATGTTTCAGGTGTGATATTGTGAATGCGTCGCATAATGCATGTTTTCAATTCACCAAAGTTTGCAAGTGGAAACCCCAAACACAACATCTTTTAGGTAACCCCAGAGCCAGAATTAAATATTATAACTTTGTATGAATCACCATAAAAACAAATGAACAAACAGGACGCAAATTTTTAACAACCATCATCAGCCAAAGTAAACATGTGTTCTTAAGGGGACAAGGTCACAAGAATGTGTATTTAACAGCCAGATGTCGCAAGGATTCAGGATAGCTGAATGTGGTGGCTGGGTTTTTGGGAAATGGTGGCTGATAATTCTGTCATTTCCAAAATGCAGATTCAACAGCTGGATAGGCTTTGAGCAAAGAGTGCCATGACAGCATGTCACGTCTTTTAATTAACATCTTATGATGAGTACAGCATCATTTATTGGTCAACTTTCGAACTCTTATTTTTTTCACAAAACAAATTACTATTGCTTTTTCGTATACTCAGACGAAATGTCAGGTCATTCTGACCAGTGGTTCTTTTTTACAGCCTTTTGAAAGTGCAACTTTAATTATAATCACCCTGTATATCGGTGAATTTTACCTTGTGTTTTAAAGCGATATGGACTTTTACCTGGAATGTCTTTCCGCTTTGCTAAAAACTATACAAATAAACATGAACCATTTTAAAAATAAACATGACATGCAGAAACCTTTAGATTAATAGTTAATTTATTATTTAAATTTTTTTTAATTAAATTTTATCGTTTCTTACTGACTTCCATGACTGAGGTACATTTCGTTTGATTCAAGATTCGTTTGAAGGAACTGACCAGTGTAGCGGGCGAAGCTTGCAAGTAATTGGTAAATATTTTTGGCGTGAAAAATAAGAATCCACTGGGAATCAAACATAAGAAAAGTTTAAGAATCCAGCATGCAGCCAATTATGCAAATGAGCTCCTTACTTAAGGTAGTAATTTATCCTATTATGAATCAAAAATAAACTTTGAGGCTTATTTTCTCCAGACCCCTTGGGTATTGCGCTTTATGGCTTTCATATATTTATATACTAACTATACTCAATCGATACACAAACATTTGCTGTATTCTGTGTCACCAACCTTCGAACCTCCCCTAGTAAGTCCTAGCAAAAAAAAATCTGTACATATATCAGTATATTTCTACATGTGCAAAAAACAAATAAGGCATTGTACCATTACAATTACATAGATTGAAAATTGTGGTACTAATAAAATATAGAGTCAGTGTGATGCGATAAAAATAAATCGGTCAAGTGTGAGATAACTCGCACTCAAAGAGTTCCATACATTATATTTATTAATTAATAAACTTCTCCTACCCCTAAATTTTTCATAATTTTATTTTCAGTAGATTCGGAAATAGAGGAGGGAGAACACATTTTTGACACTATCTCTGAAAAAATAATATAAAAATTTAAAACAAATGTAATTTTGATTTTAGTATTACGAAATTTTGCACACGATACCCCACATGATATACAAAAAAAAAATTCAAGTAACTTAATTAGCCCTCTAAAGTTTTCCTAAACATATTTGTGACTGGCTAATAATCTGAATACATGTGGGTAAACAAGCTTTATAGCATTTTCAAGTTTGAATTTTTCCCATCCCGCAGTTTACGGAAAGAAGGGCTCTGACAGACAGACAGACACAGGAGCAATCTTATAATTGTTCCATTTTTACTTTTTAAGTACAGAACCCTAAAAAACAACAAAAAAACAAACAAGCAGAAATAAATTATATGAAGAACAACAACAATATATTACATAAAAAGAAGCTTTTTTTAAAGTCAATTCTATATATAAGTTTTATGACTTCTCCAAAACTTTTAATCGTTTTTATGCTGCAGCAGACCCAAAGGATTATTAGAATATGCAATAATCTATTATAATAATTTAAAAAAATTATGATAGTATTAAAATTTTATATCAACTAAGTTTATAATATAACTGTTAAAGTACAGGTGGTAATGAAGTTATTTGTTATGGGAAATTATCTGCACAAAGCAGATGTGCCCTACATGAAGGAGGAGGAGGGTCTTTCTAATGAATCCTAACTTGTATTTACAGCAATGTTCGAAAAAATCTACAAAATATACTCCAAACACTTAGGCTTAGGGGCACAGCATGGGTTTAAACCCAGAACCATTTCTCTATCAGTTTTAAGATCAGAACATCTCAGCTTCTGATGGGGTGGGAAGTGTTGACCATTACAAATGTAATAGCCAGAGGTTTAAATAAAAGTAACAGAGCTAATACAAATATGAATAATGAAAAAGCGTTAAGCTGGTTTTTAACCCCAAGAAAAATAAGTAAGTAAAAATTTAAATATATTTTTACCCAAAATAACAAAACAGCTGAAAAGGAAAAACTTACATATGGTGGTTTTAAAATAATGATGACATATTTAAAATACAAGTATATTTATTATAGACATAAAAAGAACAAACACATACATTGCAATAAACTTTAAATAATAATAAACCTAAGGTAAATTATACTCACAGCTTTGATATTTCATGAATATTTATAAGATTCATTAAAGAAAAATAAAGTTATACAACAAAGTTAACAAACAACTTATCTTGACAAGACACCACGACGTAACTGAAATGTACTTACGAGCATTTAAACTAAATGTTGTCAAAAGAACACTAATTAAGGCGACGCAAATAGCTGTTCCTGAGCTCGATGAACTATAATACTGAAGAAATTATCACAAAAAAGCTGTAATTGAGAAGAAGTTCATATTCTGAAATGGAATATCTTTACTTATATGACAGCTTGACACAATAAAGCCTTAAAGCTTCCCAGCCCTCCTTAGAAGAAAAACACTTGAAAATTCAAGACACGTCATTTGAACCTTTAAATAACATGTCATCATCATGAGGATTATTTCAATTTCCTTTATGCAGAAAAGCAGACAATTACACCAAAAATAGAACTTTTCTTCTAAACTAAACTACTCCTTGAAACAAGACAAACACATTCTCCACAAAGTTCCTTTAAAAAGAACCACGAGGTTTATACTTATAGGCACAGTCATTTCTAGTTATCTCCTGACATTACACATTAAACTGCTACCAACACATTTATTGAATGTAACATTCCAGAAGATAAGCCATCATTCATCAAAATGAGATTAACACAGTTAGAACATTAATCAAAGGACTAAAACTATATGAAAGTCATTTATAGATTCTATAAGAATATCATAACATATTAAAGATACATTCTGAAAACTATAAAGTGACCAAAATTATCTGATGATCTCTCGAATAAAATGAAATAACACGAATAACGGCGCAAGTAACTATTTATTTAGAGTCAGTTAAACATGTCTGAACTTTCTTCTGGATTGTAGAACTCTGCCGTATGCAAATATAATGTTGTGATTCTAATTCCTGAACAAGGCCATGATTACATCACATTGTAACACATCTAGCAACATCCCGAGGCTAACGAAAAAGACAGGCTACTGCGGTGCATTCCACTTATCTTTTTTTACAGACCGCTAGAGTGATATGGTGCTCTTTTCGTTCAACTGCATTGGTGCAT
Organism: Maratus michaelseni; assembly: GCA_963931845.1. NCBI lineage: Eukaryota > Metazoa > Arthropoda > Arachnida > Araneae > Salticidae > Maratus > Maratus michaelseni. The sequence goes on along the minus strand of OZ007598.1, from coordinate 307,812,777 downwards.
TTGAGCATCACGTGACTCCCGCGGTGTGTAAAAAAAATATATGCGCAAAGCACCACGGTAGCCTTTCTTTTTCGTTAGCCTCGGCAACATAAAAAAAACTTCACCGGGAGAAACAGACATATTATGATAGAGCATGCATAGGTGACTTACGGCCAAGAGCTACCATGATTTACAAAAGTATCTACAACGAGCAGGGAAGGCCGAGCTATGCTCGGTCAAAATTAAATTTGAGCTCAAATATCATGACCCATGACCAAAATGACCCACTAATTGAATTTTCTCGAACATGTGACTTAGCCCAACAGTCTTCTCGTGCCCGAAAAACCATAGGATGCAAAATTTAGTGTAAATAGTCTGAGCCGTTTTTAAGATAAAATAGCTTGACCCATAATGACCCAGGACCAAAATGACCCACTAATTGAATTTTCTCGAACATGTGACCTAGCCCAACAGTCTTCTCATGCTCAAAAACCACTGAATGCAAAATTTAGAGTAAATTGAGCCGCTTTTTAGATCTTGACCCACAATGACCCACTAATCGAATTTTCTCAAACATGTGACCTAGCCCAATGATTTTCGAGTGCCCGAAACTCGTAGGATACAAAATTTAATCAAAATCGTTAGAGCCGTTTTTAGATAAAATTAATTTGACCCGCTTTGACCCAAAAATGACCCCCTAATCGAAAGTTCTCGAACATGTGACCCAGCCCAATAGTCTTCTCGTGCCCGAAAATAGTCGGATACAAAATTTCGTCAAAATCGTTTGAACCGTTTTTTAGATACAATTAGCTTGACCATGACCCAAAATGACC